>CM071792.1:11248272-11916941 GCA_036559045.1 Platycarya longipes | reverse complement strand
TCAAAGAACAACATCCTTCTGATGTAGCTCCAAAAGCTAGCATACATCTGGTTTCCTAGCTTGTACAAATTTTTACAAGGATTGGTGCTGATGAGAGTTTCCAAAACATGCTTTCCATTGTCTATAGAAAGTAAGTTGTTGCTTCTTCCTTGAACCCCCTTCCCCATACAGTTCGTTCCATTGCGCTTCAGCCCGTTCATAATCAATCCCTCCGCAGCAAAATTTGCAGCAACCTGCATTACATTACAGACAAATATTTTGAGAGTTAAAAATTCTGTTAGCAGAATGATGGATTGTGAAAGTTCCATTAGTATGTCGTACAGAAAAAAATAATCAATGTGAACCCAAATAGATACTTGACCATATTTTAGCTATTAAAATGAGATAAAATAAAAAGGTACCATCCATCTGGTTGGTTATCATCTCTAAGCAAATTATCAGTTAATTTCTAATAGTGAAGATTTTCATGCAATCAGCCTAGTTACTAGCTAGGCACGAGTCAAATTGAAAAAAAAAACATTTAATCCATTCATAAGCTAAGCTAAGCATAGAACATCACAAACTGCAATACATGTAATAAAAAGCAATGGGTTTCAATGCCAACTTTACCAAAAAAAGCTATTATGCAATTTATATCGATGCAAATAAAATAAACAGAGTAATTAACTAAAAGAAGGTATATTTACCTAAACAAGTTTTGACTTGTATCTAGTCAGAACTGTGATTTGGAATGAGTCTAAAAGAGCTTAAAAGACCTAATCATCACATTTAAAAATATAATAATATTAGGAATGAGACAAGGATAACAACATAGAAAAATGTAGAGAAAAATTGAACATCCAAATGTACCTCACTCAAATGACTAACAACTTGCTTGGGCAAACCAAAGCCTTGGAAGGACACCACAACAAAACACTGGTAGCAAAATCTTGGTAACAACTCTGAGAAAGTTAACCCTATCAAGGAGATTCACCCATTCGAAGTCGTACAAAATTCTAAAAATAACCCATCACACAACGAAAAAACCCAGATCACCATCCCCATTAATTTCAATTCAAAGAAACTAAGATGACAAAAATCTAAAAATCCTAACGTTGTTGTCTGAAGATTAAAGGAATAATTGAATTGAAAATGCAAAGGGGAAGGGGAGCAACAGTGGAGAGAAAGAGGTAAAATGAGAAAGAGGTAAATCAAAAGGGTATTTATTGCAACACGGTCGTTTAATAAGCCATTGCACATAACTTATGCCGTAAGCGATACTACAACCTGTACTCAACATCATTTTGCTAGAGAAAACCTTGGATACGCAAAGTAAAAATAAAAAGCTTACAAGTATTTGAGACTGCTAAAGTTACCCAATTCCTTTGGTATCGACCCTGACAACCGGTTTCCGAGGAGAGCTGCATTAATGGTTATCAAGTTTAATAATCAAAGAATTCGAGTATTCTCGACAATTAAATTGATGAAAACGAGAGGTGAATTATATTGCTTACACAAAGTTCATTTGCGTTGAAACCCACTGGAGAGGAATTGACCCACTTAGATAGTTGTAAGCCAAATCCCTGCCATAGCAAATATGGGTTTAGTTTGTATTTTACTTTTGAGCTTTCATGGAAGAAAACAAAGCAATCGCTTGAAAAAGTGGAAATAAGAGCAGATGAGTTGAGATAATATTCATTTATAGTTTAATATTATTATTATTTTAAAATATAAAAAAATTATATTAGAATTATAATAATATATATTAAGATTTTTATATAAAATATAAAAATTTATATTTTATATAAAAAATTATAAAAATATATAATAATAAAATAAAAATAAATACAAATAAATTTTGAATACAAATAAACCCATTCAGAAAATTTTGGAGTCCATTTTCTTTTCGAAATATAGCTCACACGTGTCGGAGGTAACGCAGCCGAACCAGCTCAGGAGAAAGTACACCTGGAAGACTTAACTTCTTAAGTACTCTGCAAACAATAAACAGAAAATGCAGATAAGAAAGCAAACAAGAAGTCATAAACTTAGGATAGAGGAGAGAAAAAATAAATAAATTTTTATACCTTTAAACTATTTAGATCTGATGGAGTTCATGCTATTCTCCCAAGTTTAAACCCAACACCATGAGATCTCTTATCTGTTCAATTGATAATCATCTTCAACAAGATAAGATGTAATGGTAAATCTAGCCATTACATACTCCAGAAAGGAAATGAAGTTTATGACTTCATGCTAACCCATAAGTGATATGTATAAATGTCAAGTATTAATAAATGTAAAATTATTAGTAGAAAATAACTCCTCAAATGAAAGATAGAGAATGAATATGACCTTGTGGAATACTAAATTCGTACTCCTGGAGTTGCTTATTCGAGATGGGCAGCCACAATGCTCCTAATCCAGCTGTAATTGCTACGTTTTAACACGTGTTTTTTAGGAAAATGAATCTTATTTCTTTGCATGGCATTTAATTAAAACTTTTGAATCTGTCTTAAGCTTAAACTATTTCTATTCATATTATAGATTGATGTTTGCAATGGTTTCTACGGTGAAAACTTCACCCTAAATAAGTTCAAAAAAACTATAAACCCAAAAGAATCTGGCACTGTAAAGAGGCCTTGCAGAAATGGAACCAGTCCTGTAAGCAGAAAAATCCAGATGCAATTAGTGATAAATTGGAGAATATATCAATTTTGCAAGACTCAACTAATGTTGAACATAGGTGCACCATAAAAAAGCATGCAATGTGGTCAAGCACCTGTAATTTCTTAACGATGTGGTGCCAGACACATTCTCTCTATCTAGAATAGCATTTCATTGAGAAAAAAAAAAAATTGCCCAGGCAAAAGAATAGTGACTATATATTTTTTACACATAATGCTATGAGAAAAAATCAACAATGAGGACCATTTATTGGGAGACTGTTCTTAAAGTTTACAAAATTTTTTAATCACAACCATGTTGAAACATATTGATGCAAAACCAAAGAAAAAAAAATGTTCCATTATCCATTTATTAGAATTTATTAAACAAATTATAAAAAAAAAAAATAGAGGAATCTACATATAGGGGTTCAATTGAACCACTAGACTCCAAAAATGAAGATGAAAAGGATTCAACAACATTACTGGATATTTAGGGGCAATGATCGGCTTATAATTTTAGATCACCTACATTAGACTAAAATGGATAAATATTTACATATATAGTACAAAATATTGACAAGGCCAATAAATCATATCAACAACTGAAAGCTAATCAATATAAAACAGCTGACATCATAAATCATATCATAAATGTTGAAGCTCTAATTAGATATTAGTATAAAAAAATTGCTTCTAAATTCTCGTGCAATATAAACTTCCAAGAGGAAGAAGTTTTATAACTTCAAGGCTATTCAAGATCATATAACGTATTAAATCAACACTATGGCTACGAGTCACCTACCAGAATATTCATGAAAATCCTTGCAAGACTTTCCTCCAACAGAATTTGAATTAAGAACACTGAAGTCAAGTTTCAAAATCTTAGCTAACCTGTTTGTGCTTTATACTTCTCCCTCCTGTTTTTGGCAAGTGAGCGCTATGAGAAAGCAAAATGTGGAATGCGATGGAAGGAATTCTTTATACTTCAATACGAGAATCAGCCATGGAGGGAGCAGGAATGCGACGGAAGGAGAAAGTTGAAATCAATCGATGCCTTGTTCGAATCAGGAAATTGAGGAAATTAGGCGGGGACTTAAATCAGGAAACCATGAAATTGGGCGGCGACTTCAATAGGAAATGAAGAGATTACATAGTACTGACAATGGAAACCATCGTGCGAGGCAGAGAGGGAGAGAGGGGCGCGGGGAGCGGGGGAGGGGGGTTGGGGGGAATTAGGCGAGTACTCATTTAGGTTTTATTTTAATTTCCGGCTACTTTTGTAAGTTGACAGAAGGGAAGAAGAGTAATTGGCAAAAGTGGCTTTTTGCCACAAAATTAGTATCGCCGGAAATATAATATAGCCCCAAATATTATATTTTCTTGCAGTGACTAATTAATGTTACAATCATAGTCACTAAAATAATTATAAAGAGTAATAAGTTTTTCTTCTCATTCAAAAAGGTATCTCTTTAAATACAGTTCCGACAAATATTGATCAAAAAGAATAAAGTCCTAATGTTAATTTTCAAAGCATAAAATTCCAGTTATAAAGGGTAATATTTAAAGAATGATGTTTATATATGCATAAAAGTCCTATCTGTTTATATATGGATAAAATTCCAATTATACTATGTAATGATGTCTGGTAGAAAGGATTTCAAATAGAATAATTCTATTTAATATAAACTAAACATAATATTACACTATTCAAATTATAAATTGTAAAGATTGGTCAATATATAAATACGTGAAAAATGTTAAAGGAAATGTATGTCTATTTAAAATGAAGCATTCGTTTAGTTCATAGTTTATTTAAAACCTTAAGTGAAGAAGCACGTGAGTAAAAACTAGTAAAATATATATAAAACTCTATAACAATCAGTACTTATCTTTATCTATCTATTAAAAAGCATTTATCCGTTTATGAACAATAATGTCCGTCTGTCAAAATTCAGTTGAATTTAAAAAAAACTCCATTATTGTAAAATTTGAGAATGAAATAAACCAATATTAACATTGCAATCAATTAAGAATACCCAGATTCTTTTTCCGCAAATCCCATTCCACAAACACAATTTCATAGGAAAAGAAAAACATACATAATTGAGAGCAAATAATCTAGAGAGAAGAAACCATACAGAGTGATAAGGTAGGTTAAGGTCCATAGTTGTTCTGGAATTACGCCGACGACATCCAAGGCATATACCATACTGCAAAGAAGAATCAAAAGAAAAATCAATTATGAAAGGAAAGATTGAAATATTCAATACCTTCAAAATATTTTGAAGTAACAGGTTTATTACAATTACATAAACAATATTTTGGTCCCCATAATTTCATTGAACTTTTTTTTATAAGTAATAGATAAATTTTATTGATGAGAATGAAAGAGGCAAAGCCCAAAGTATACAGGGAGTATACAAAAAGTGGATGTCCAGAGCTAAAAAGTGGATTATTATAAGAATTGTGCTTTAGATTGTATTGAAATTACTTACATCATGTGTGGTTTTTTCGAAGCTAATATTGAAAAGCTTAATGTAATGCGGCGGCTTTATGAAATGCTCAAAAAAATAAGTAAATAATATCACCAAGAGCTTCAACACATTATTTAATTGATAATATGGATTTTAAATACTTGATCATATGTCCAATAAACTTGTCTTACGAAATAAAGACGCATACGCTGGAAACAAAGACGCATTCTGAAGCATCTACCTTAATATTCAGGTCAATAATTTATTCGTAATTGAAAATATATATATTACATATATTATATATAACTACCTATGAGTGCTTGGCAGATAATAACATTTATCATGTCCATAAAGACTTAAGAAACCATAATCCAAGGCTGGCAATACAATACCTGCACCTTATATAATAACTTGTCTTTTACCATTTAAATCCATTTCTTTCAAAATTTTAGTTTTTAAAAGAAACTATGGTATAGATTTAAGCATGATGTGCGTATAAAAAAATATATGGTTCTGTAGAATATAACAAAATAAACGCAAAACTAAATATTAAATACGAATTGGAACAAAAGTCAGACCAAAAGGAGATATCTATTTTTTCTACTTTAAGCAAATCATGTCTAATAAACCTAGGGCCTGTGCATTTGGATCTCTCTGCCTAGCGATTTTGGGTAATTCATATCTAGAATACTTGATCATGTCTAATAAACCTGTACACGATTGCCTTGCTTTTGGTACACTTGGGACAACTGCATGTATACAAATATAAATCTTGTATAAATTTGAAACCATACATATTGGTTACTTTTTTGTTATCTGAAAAATTATGTAGCTAGCATATAAATGTCATCAAATGAAGAAATAATAGATTACTTAATACTATTATGTTGGTTCTTGATGCCAAAATGATGATGCATTCTTATAGAAATTTTGGTGGCTCATTATATCAATATTCGTCTTTGGCATAGGACGGTTAATAATAAGGAATTCGTTGTTATAAACCTAATTAACGTATTTCTATTTTAAATTTAAAGATGGAAACACAAGCCTTTCTTTTAATCTTAATTTCATAAGAAATTAGTTCTCTCTACCCCTGCCCCACCCTTTGTTTCCTTGTCCTCTCTGTTTCCTGGAATTATTATGATATAAATTTTCATTTATAGTGCATCAGATATGGCTTCAAGGACTATGGAAGGACTGCAACAAATTAACCAATCCTGGTTGATGAACAGGGAAATAGGATTGGTTCTTATTTTCCTATTCAATTATTCTTAAAATCATGAAGAAAGAATTTGGAAGGTCTCTATTTTATGCCAAAGCAGTCTTAAACTCGAGAGTAATAATTATTTTCTCTACTTCCCCAACAAAAGCCTCCCTCTCATTCAAGAATCTATTTAACCATGAGGATCAAGTGCACATAATTTAGATTAACATGGAACTTTCCCAGGCTGTTTGTGTTAAACTCCCATACTCCAAGTATATTCAAAATAATGTTGTAAATTATAAGAAGCAGCTCTTGGAGTTATTCTCAAAAGTTGGTACTCCTTTTTGTTCCAACGCCTATCCAAATAGATGAATATTACTGCCAACTCTTACAATATTATTTTCCAAACAGCTGTCCCCAAAAAAACTACCAACCAATTACATTTTAGAATATTCCCACCGTTCCTTTTGAACTATATTTTGTTTATTTTGTAGTTTTGCTGCATGTCTACCCTGATTTGATGGGGCCAAGTCCTAGGATTAAGAATCCTTGTTTTTAAAGGTATTTAAAAGCCGCAAAATTCAATGATTTCATAACAGTGATCCTTTTTTGTGGAAGAATAACGATGTATTTCAAAAAATAGCTTAGCTATTTTAACAGTAGTAAGAAGCAATCAATAAAAGAGATCAACATTGAACACAACCCTGTAAGAGTGATAGGTCCCTTAGTACCAAATCTTAGCCTCCATGTTAATTACTTATACCTCTGCAAGACACGTAGCCAATGTTCCAGAAATTTTTAATATATTTAACCTCCCATCTATTATTCTGATGTATAATTTCATGTGGGTTATTATCTGAACATGACAACCATCATCCCATGTGGGTTAATTTTCATGCACATCTATTGTTTTCTAATATGTTTCTGGGTTTCCATAATAAAATATATTATTTTTACTGGACAAATAAATTGTTCTTTCATTACCAGTGTTTTCCATGATGGCCACTATTTCACTTCATTTTAAAGATAGGAATTATGTCATAAATTATTATTTATTTTCATGACATATGACAACAGTACAATTATGTTAAAAACTGCTACCAAACTGAAACCAAGCTGCTACTGAAGCAAACTGGTTTAAGAAAATATGGTCATTAATCTGGTCAAACATGTGGGTTAATTTTCATGCAGAACTAGTTTTTTTTTTTATCATGTTATAATATCTATATATAAATAGATATTCAAAGTAATGTAAAGCCCCAAAAACACATCCATATCTTCAAACAAATATTCTATATCCAGATTTGAAAAGAAAAAAAATAATTAAAACAATAGCGCATAATCACAATTAATATCCATAATACAATCAAATGGCTGCTCTTTCAGATTTTCATTAGCACAATTAATCAAACTGAATCATTAGCAGAAAACAGAAAACAAACTCCATGTTCAGCAGCTGCAATAAAGCTACAATAGTTAAATTAGAACAAAACCAACAATGTTTTTTTCAGAAAGAACAAAAAAAAAAAAATCAAATGATTGGTCTATAATCATGGACAGTAAATTATTACTTAGAGCCCACGATAATAAACAACAACAATTATTTTTTACCATAAATACAATTATAAATAATAATTATCAAACTATTTCCTTTTCACTATAAATTTATAAATGATATTGTGCTTCAATTCTAATTCATTTTAAAACTAAAACACATATATTGAAACCAGGTTTTGAAAGTAATTAAAGTGGGAAAACAATAAATCACTAACCGGTGCAATTTAGATGCGGCAACGGCAATTCCACACCCAAAAAGTCCAGTTGCAGCAATATAGAAGGGCCTGGTGCAAGCGAGTGAGAGCCTACAGATACCATGAAATTTTTACGGATCGACTATTTCTTACATAAATGAAACAGTTTTAGGGCAAGCATAAACGAAAGAGCAATATAATGAAAATAATACATCAACTACCTGTTACTTACCAGTTTTAGAACAATTGGAACATACATATTTAAACTTTTGCACGATTTCGATAGAGAGAGAGGGGAGGCAAAGAACAAAGTGTGAGAAAAAATTACATGAAAAGTACAAATGGTTTAAAGTTTGCGGTTTTGTAGAGAGTATTTGTAGTCGAAATGGTTTTTTTTAAATGTCTCAAACGATGTCGATTTACACGGCATAATATGAAACACATCTCTAAGAAAATTTTAAATTTTATTCCAGACAGTTATTTATCACCCCGTTTTTTCCTCAAACACTTATTGGCACCCAGTAAACTGATTCGTTGACGTCATTTAAGTGTGCTCAAAAAAGATGGCCAAATACTAGGAAAAAAAATTTAGAAGATGATCTAAATTACGCCTAAGGATGAACCGAATTGTGTAACTTAATTAACCTTGTAGTACGTCTTCGTCAGCTATGAATCATTATTTGCTGCATTGGTTGGAAGCAGGAGGATGTGTACTTTGTTTACGCTGAGCAAAAACAGGGGTGTTTCGGTAGAATTTGATGGAAATGGTCAGATATATAGTCGTTGGAGTTGCTCTGTTTTTGGTATATTAAAACAATGTAATTTTCTAAAAAAAAAAAACAGGGATATTAGAATAAAACGAAAAACAGGAAGATTAATATTTACAATATATTCAAATAACATTACAATATATAGATTGTACCGAGAAATCGTCCAATATATATATATATATATGTCAAATATATAATTCGGTGATTTTTCTGCAAATAAGCATTATGTTCTCGGAGATGGCTGGGTGATTTTTCGGCGCTTTCATTTTTCACGAAAGAAAATGTTCACACTAGATTAGTAAAGAGTAATATAAACAGAAAATCAAGCACTTAGTCTGGATTCAGAGAATACGAGTAGAATATATACATTGGATTTCCATTTTCGAGGTTGGAACCTAATTTTAAACAACAGATTATTCTTCTCATATGTAAGCAACTTCGAAAATCAGAGTAAGAACAAGAATGGAAAAGCCAACGCAAGCAAACCATACTATCTTCATATGTAAGAACAGAACTTCAAAGTCTCACCACACTTTCAGGCAACCAACTACGAAAAATTGAAAAAAAAACAACTATAATTTGAACAAAATACAAATGTTAAACTCTAGATACCTTATCATTCCCGACAGGGAGGGTTTAGTCTTTAAGCATGTACAGGCAAGAAACCGGTACATCTACAGGAGGGCACCTACAAGCCGCTTCACGTTGGCGAACAGAGGGCTTCGCGTCGGCGGAGAGGACGGATTCGCGTTGGTGGACCGAGGGCTTGGGGACTGAGGGATTGATTTCGGGAGGGCTCAATTTCGGGGGGATGGCTTCGATCGTCTGGGACTGAGGGATCGATTTCGGGAGGGCTCGATTTCGGGGGGACGGCTTCGCGTTGAGAGAGGGCTTGGGGACTGACGGATCGATTTCGGGATGGCTCGATTTCGGGGGGACGGCTTCACGTTGGGGTTGAGAGACGAGCGGGCGTCGATTTTGGCGCTGGGGGGCGGGGGGTGGGAGTTGACAGAGAGTGAGGGCTGAGAGACGAGAGAAGAAGAAGGGGGGAGAGGGGGGGCGGGAGTTGACAGAAAGTGAGAGGGCTGAGAGACGAGAGAGGAAGAAGGGGGAAGGGGGGCGGGAGTTGACAGAGAGTGAGAGAGCTGAGAGACGAGAGAAGAAGGAAGAAGGGGGAAGAAGCCGGGCAGGGGGTGATTGAACCGGTTCAGTGATTTAGACCGGTCTCCACGTAATGGCTTCGCTGGATATTGCCTACAGTGGATGCGCTTAAAATTTATTCTTTTATATTATATATTTTAGACCCATCCCTTATATCCCTTATAATAAGGAGTGGTAATATGTTATACGACTCATTAATCTAATACGAACACGACACGATAATAGCGAATTAGAGTTTAATCTTAATGGGTTTCGGGTCAAGACGGATTAACCCGTTACAATACGATTATTTATCAAGCTGATAGTGAATCAACCTATTTTGACCCATTATGATACGTTATGACACATTAAGAAAATTAAAAATAAAATTATACCCTTATACTTTTAAGTATAAGGGTTAAAATTTTAATTTCAATATTTTTATTGTTTAGGTTGTAATTTAGACTTGTAGTTAGTATTGTAAATTTTATAGATATTGTGATTTTAATATTTATATAAAATTATGTCAAATTTAATTTAGTCAAACGGATTCATTTCAGACATATTCAATCCATTTACATAAACAAGCTAAAACGTATCGTATTATTTCATGTTAACTTATTTTATAATATTTACTAATGAATCCTAACGGGTTAACACGACACAACCCGTTATGTTAACGGATCATATTAAGATTTAAGATTTTAAAACGATAAATTTAACGGGTTGGATTAGAGTTAATCTATATAATATAATATATATATATATATTTTTTGACATGACACAGATATGACATTAACATGATTTAACACTCCTATTTGTAATCACATGCTTGTTGATTTTTTTATTTGTTGTTTTTTTTTATTATTAATGCTTTAATTTTATTTCTCTCAGCCAGAGAAGATTATTGCCTGAGATTGGATATTTTATATATCTGACGTGTATGACAATCTTAATATAGTTGTGAATATGACTCGACCAGATAAAACCCAAACCAAATGGATGGGTCAACTATTCCGACAAGTAATGAAAGTAGTTCATTCAGTTTATTAAAATAATCAAATACGGGATTAAGTTTGGGTGATAAGGTATTCTCAAATATTTTTAGAATATTTTATTATTATTTATTATCTTTTTTTTATTATTATTCATTACTTTTCATTACTATTTAATATTCTAATTATTATTTTTTTATTAACTATTCACAACTTTTTTTAATACTCCTCACCATCCAAACATACCAATCTCTGTCAATTAATTTTACAAATAACAGAGAAAGTCAGTCATTTTTATAAATGATTTATATATGAAGGACCAATACTAAACTCAACTTACAAATATAAAATAGGAAAAATATTCAGAATTAATTAAATTGAGGTTCAATTGAAATCAAGTGTTTTTTAACTAATCATACTTTGATCAACCAGTTTTATACTGATCGAGAGCTACACAAAAAGAATTAAAAAAAAAAAAAGGAAGCATGGAACAATCTGAACTCTGAAGACAATCAATGTCTTGGAACCAATAAAAATAAGGGTTAGTGCTAGGAGACTCATTCTCCAATGAAAATTTAATAATAAAGATTGAAAAAGTTATAATTATAGAAGATTTTATGAAAGAATTATAAATTAACATGATTTTATTAAATATGTTAATTTTATTTTATAATAAAAATAATTTTATAATTTAATATATCATATCAAATCAGGTTAAATGTAAAAAAATGCGACTAAAGTGAAGGGCCATTGGCTAAAATTGATTAATCTTACGATTATATAATATTGCTAATTTGTTAGTCTATAGAAAGATGATAGTATAGCCATGATTTTGTTCATTTATTTTGAGTGTTCATGTATTTAGTCTTTTGGTTTAATAGTTAAATAAATGACTATTAGTATATTTTTTATGTCTTAAAGATATTTAAATATATTTAGAAAATGTGAGGAAAGAGGAAAAAAAACAAAAATTGAAATAGGGGACATTCCCAGCGATCACCGCTGGGGTGCACAAATCATGCATAGTAAATTTGAACAGCGTCCTAATTTAAATTTCTGATTTGTTTTTAATATATTTTCATGCATAGTAAATAGTAATACTAGGGTGCACAAATCTCTTGTTAAAAAGTAACGATCTCCACCATTGAAAAGAAATGATTTTTTTTTATGTAAATTCTAAAAAAATTTGCATGCTTTTATGCCATAAAAATCATTTCCTTCAACGTTATTAGATTCAAACACACATCTTATTTACATATGTACACACACTTAAAATTATGGATATAAAAGGCATATTATTTAAAATGACTGAAGTATAAAGACACGTTGAATAGTACCTTAGCTTGGAAATCTGCATCGGATAGCTCACAGCAATCGAACTCAGCAGCTTGATTGCTACTGTGCCATGCTTCAAACGCCCTCTATACACATTCGTCCACTCCCCTCCAGATTTCAATCTCTTACTCTCCGAAAAATTCTCCGTTGCTAATCTGATCTCCTCGGACGTGTACTCTCTGTAACTACAGCTCACTCCATTAAGCTTTGAGACCATTCCAATGGCATCTTTTTCTCGGCAAAACTCGATTCTCCTATTGAACACATCCCTTTGTCTCCACAATTCCTCGATTTCCCTCACCATCTCTGCCCTTGTCACCACTGCTTTCTCCAGCTGGGCCTCGGCGTGTGACTTAGCCAATGTCGAAATCTGCAGCTTGTTGGAGAGCTCAGTTTGGAGCTCTATCATGGAACTCAGCCTCTTCTTACTTTCTTCAGTGTCAGTTAATACTTCGTTCATATGTTCCTTTTCTTCATCTAATCTTTTCTCCAACTCTGATCGATTCTTAACCTCCTCTTTTATCCAAGCTTCAAGTTCTTCAGCCTGCATCAAAATTAAAGGACAGATTCATTATTATTATTTTTTTTCTGAGAAACCAAGATAAATCATAAAGAAATTTTACAAGAAAATTGCTGATGTGCGACTAGTTATTTTTGTTTTCAAATAAATTTTTTTATTACAAATAAAAAAAAATTAAAGGACAGCTTGTATTACCCGTGGAATGCATAAAGAAAGGATCCGTTCAGCTTTTGATTGCCTTTCAATGTTGTCCTTGGCTTCTTTTCTCCTCAATTCAACTTCCTGCTGGGTTTGTCTAATTTTAATCCTCAGAGATTCGATTTTTTCTTCGGGACTCTGATAAAAATGCCAATATATATTTAGTAAAGAATCAATGTAACTATGAAATGGTATCGAAACTGACAACTAGAAGGAGACGGAACATGGAAAATGGCCTTGGGTCCGCTCGAAACACACCCACATATACCAGCACTGTCAAACTGCTGGCAGGGTACACCCCCAAGAAAAAATAAGGATAAGTGGGGAAAAATCGTCGGTGTTAAAGAAGCGAAAATGGACTTGGTGACCAAAAACATCGTTTTCATAAACCTACTCCCCTAGTCCGAATCGAAAAACAGTAGTTGCAGCTGATGAACAGTATTGAATACAGTCACAAATTGTTAAGAAAAAAAGAATACAATCACAAATTGCGAAAGAAAAAATATCTATCATATTTTAGTTACCATGGTGGAATCAGTGTTCTCAGATTCTTCTGGGCTAGCCTCGAGTCTCTCATTCTCCTGGGCAGGATCATCTGCATCCAAATCTGAAGACAACAACTGCTGGAAATAACTCTCAATTTCTTGGACATGAATCTCCCACTGAATTTGTGAACTGCGTGGTTCCAAAAATTGATGATGAAGTAGGGGTGGAACGAGAATTTCTTTCTGGGGGATTTGTTTGACCGGAGAACATTAATCTCCCTGCCCAACTTGTGAGAGAAGACTTATCTCTCATTCTTGCAACCGTAACTCCTTGATTGTCCTCGTCCTCCATGATTTCTTCCTGATCTTTTTGTCCTCTAAGGAACACCTGCTTTCCTCCACAAATTATGTAAAACTCGCAAAAATCGGGCTTGTGCTGATGAATGAAAAACGACCCGCTAATAATCATGCCCTTTGATTTCCTATTGAGGTTAAACCAGAAAGAAAAAACAGAGATTGGACAATCAATAATGGCAGATAAAAAATGGAGCAAATTCAGGAAGCAATATTCAAAACATAAAAACATGAGATTGAAACCAGAAATGCATACCACGACGAGGACTTCATGAATGTGAATCCCATGACTAATTTGGTTATTTGGAGGCGAGAAATCAAATCTAGGATGAGCCTCTGTTCGGGTTCGTCATGTTTCTCGACTTTCAATATCTCACACTTTACCTATGAACGAAAGGAAAATTCTGAAAACCGTTGACAATTTTTTTTTTTTTTTTTAAGAAAACCGTCCGAAATCCCAGAAAGCTATCGGAGACGCAAAAAAGAATGAAACCTGGCCGCAGAAATTTATATAATTGGAAAGCAACTTGTCAATCTTTTCTCGTTCGTGTTTGTTAAGAACTTCTAGTTTCTCCTCAGCTACAACCCTTGCAGGTAGTTTCCCAACTGAGACGGAAACATGAAACTAACAAGAGTGAATCTCAGACCAACTCACAAATGCAAGAAAACTGAAACAAATTCGAAAAATAGGAACATGGTGTGTAGACAAAATCTGGGAAGACGTTGTCAGATACATGGAGAATGACGACGGAGATTGGATTAGAATTCCATTTTCTAAGCGTCCACGCCAAGGTCCTAATTCCATCGTCGATATCATTTCCTACTGCAACATAGACTTTCTCCGATTCAGCATCCATCCTCTCCCACAACCTAGAAATCAATCAACTCAGTTATACATTGAGTCGACTAAATTCCGGGGAAATTCAATCCCATAAAAGGACTCGAAGTCCCGCTTACAGGTAAGCCAATTGAAAGGCGAAGGGTGTTAGAAGATTCAGTGTGAAAATCCCGTCAAAAAGGAGGTGAGAAGGCTGCCGTTGGTGGACTGCGAACTGGAGATTTCGAAGATTTCAAAGACTATACTATACGGCCAGGTTTGGACTTTCCCGTTCGATTGGCGTGGTGGGCATGGAGAGAGGTTGGTTCCTCGTCGCTCGTATTTGCTTTCAACGAAAAGTGTTTTCCGGTCTTTGAATCTGCCCGTGAATTTGGACGCGTCTTTTGCTTTTACGCAACTGTATATATATAGAGGAAGAAGGGGGAAGGGGGGCGGGAGTTGACAGAAAGTGAGAGGGCTGAGAGACGAGAGAGGAAGAAGGGGGAAGGCGGGCGGGAGTTGACAGAAAGTGAGAGGGCTGAGAGACGAGAGAGGAAGAAGGGGGAAGGGGGGCGGGAGTTGACAGAGAGTGAGAGAGCTGAGAGACGAGAGAAGAAGGAAGAAGGGGGAAGAAGCCGGGCAGGGGGTGATTGAACCGGGCAGGGGGTAATTGAACCGGTTCAGTGACCGGTCTCCACGTAATGGCTTCGCTGGATATTGCCTACAGTGGATGCGCTTAAGATTTATTCTTTATTGAAAATTATGAAAATAACTTCCAGCCTCGTCATCACATTTATTGTTTCATTTCGTCTTCTTCTCTCTCTTGCAGAGCCTGTTTGAAGTTATGTTTCAATACTTAAAAAATTAATTTTTAATTTTTTTAATCGATTAAAACACTCTAAACTAAAACTTTTATTCAAAAGCTCAAACATATAATTATACATTTTTAAAAATTATTGTAATTAATTTTAAAATCACTTTAAACATATAAATTTCAAACAATAAATAACTTTTTAATAATAAAATTTATTATATTAAACTTATAACTCTCATAATAAAAGTAATATTTTCTGCAGCGAAACCCCCAACAGACACTCAATCTCTCCTGACCCAATTGTATCCTCTGGTCTTCCTCATTCTCTCTATCTAGACCCAATAGCCATTTTCTTCTCTTCCCTCTTGCCTACTCTCTCATTCTCTTACCTCTTGTCTCTTAGTTTGTTTACTTTCTTGCCTTTTCGTCTGCCCAGATGTTGCCATACACTGATTTCCTTGCTCACCGCCGTCGCACTCAACACCATCAGCCAGGGCAAGGCCCTTGTTGTGTGCTTCTTCTCTCAATGTCTCCACACCACACATAGAGGGAGCCGATCAGCAACCACCGTTGATTCTCAGCTTAGACACCATTTTGTTGGCCTAGAGCATAGGAGCGGAATTCGTTTCTAAGTTTTCATTTCCTGTTTGAACTGTTTTGTTCTTCAATCGTTTTTTTCCCATTTTTAGGGTTTCCAATATTTAATTGTTATTTTAGAAGGAAGCTGGCTAGGTTGGGAAGCTCAAGTATTATCGATTGTTTAATTTTTTTTTTCCTGACTTCAGACTGCCCTCTTCTTGAAGTAAAAGAAAATTGTGATTGCTGTGTGTTTTGTATGTAAATGATGGAGATCAGTAAGATTTTTTTGACGAAAATAAATGACAATTTATGACATCATTCCTTTCTTTCTGTCATTTTAAGAAATAATATTTGTAGTTGTAAAATATGGAAATGTTATATTATCATTTTAAAAAAAGTGAATAAATGTGTATTTCACGTGAAAAAAAAAAATTAAATAATAAATTTTGTTATTTTTTAAAATAATTATACGATATTTACTACGATTATATATAACGTTGAAAGTCTAAACGCTTCTTTTTCAAAGTCTAAACACTTCATTTTGCCCTTAAACATACGAAACCGAAGGCGCATGCCTTGGGCGCACCCTACAAACTGCAGCTAGGTAGATAAAAAAGATTGACCCGTAAAAACTCAGGAAAATGCTCTCTGGTGGTCCCAGCACTGCATATATGTTTCATTGCAGCAGCCAGCAATTGCTTTATCAACAAGTCAAAACCCTCATTCTGTTTGGGATATGAAACAAGAGAAATTTTAGGGAAGTGGAAAATGATGCAGTTGGAAATAAAGGGTTTTCATTACAGTTGGAAATTGATATGATCTCTATATTTATTTTCAAAAAGAAGAAAAATAGAGAGAGCGAGAGAGATTGAAATTGTTTTGTGTTGAATTTTTTATATTATTTAAAAAATTTGATTTGTAAATCTGAATTTTATATTTTATATTTTATATTTTAAATCAAATTATATCAGATGAGAACTTTATTATACGTGTTTTAACATCAGCTGCAGATATCTACACCTATCATAAATCAGTATCCATATCTCTTTCTTTTTAGAGAAATAATATTTATAATCTGCAAATCTTTGCTATTTTCTTAAAAAAACAATAAATAAATTTATCTCATAAAAAAAAAAATATATAATAGTGGTCCTTACTTTTATTTTAAAAGAATTACACGGTAGCGTCGGTAAGTATGCATTTCAAGATTGTATATACACGTGTCATATAAAACCAACATTAAAACAATAATAATTTCCCACGTGAAAATGGTGCTTAGAGTAAGAAAGAGTGCAAAAAGACCAATCTTATCCACTCATTGGGCCACTGTCAAGGTAGGCCTCCTAACCTTATCCGTTATGTCCTTTTGAACCCCAGCCAATTTAGCATTTAGCACGAGTCCAAATGGATTTTTTTTAACAGAAATAATACACACTGATATGAAATTATTGAAGTGTCGACTGTCGTTTTCTGTCTCTACTAATAATTTTATGAATGATCTCACGATTATTATTTTAAAATTTATATAGTAACTTGTATAGTAACTTCAAAACCTATAAATAAGAGTTTCAATCATTGTTAAATTCATAAGAAAAATTTATATAACGAAAAAAGTTTGAATTTTTAAAAATTTCTTTTCTATTTCTCTTGCAATAGTAGTAATTTTATTTTTAGTTTTATAACACTTTATTAGCACGACAGTTCTACCAATTCTGAAGTTAGTGGTCTTATTCCTCAAATCATGAATCACATTGATGAGCTTTTTATCTCTGAATTGAATAATAAAGATGTATGTCTGGTAGACAGTGTTACAACTCCACTATTATCAAAGATAAGAAATATTTTCAAAATCTAACACTAAGCAAAACATATATCCATACCATATCAAGTGCATCAGATTTAATTGAGGGTTTCGAAAGAGTATATATTGTGTTGCTTAATGGCACCAAATTTTGTATTGATGATTAGGGGTGTTCAAATGGACCGGTTTTTTTTCCGGTCCGGTTTAAAAACCGGAAAACCGGATTTCGGATCCGGATTCCGGCCCAGTTTAATTTAAATCCGGAACCCATATTTATATTATCCGGTTTATTTTATTTAATATGGGTTTCGGATATGGGTTAAAACTGGTACCGGATCTAACACCCGGTACCCGGATTTAACCAAAATATTGGATTTTACGAAATCGATATCTCGCGCTCTCTCTCTGTCTCTGAGTCTCTCCCTCCCTCAATCTGAAACCCTAGCGTCCCTGTAAGTGCCGTTGCCGATGTAGTGTCGTCGCCGATCTCGTCTTTAAATCGTCGTCGCCGTTCTCATCTTTAAATCGTCGTGAGCTTCTAGGGTAATCTCTCTGTCTCTCTTTTTCTCCCCTTGTGACTATGTTTCTTTGGCATGATTTCTCGCTCTCGGTCTTATCTTCATCGTGCGTTTATGGTTTTGGCAAATATTAGCCATGAATATAAATTTACTTATGTTTTCCTTTGCATTTGGTGACATATTCATCTTGTTTGTTCATGTTGGTCTCTGTTTTGTTGTTGGATTATTGGTTTGTTTTCTCTATTTTATAGTAATAATGTTTATGTATTTGGGCAGAGAGAACAAGACGTATATGCTACTTGGTCTAAGGTTTTGGCAAATATTAGTCATGAATATTTTGCATTCAAAGTTCCTAAAAGTTTATTTTAAATAATGAAAAAAACGTATATCACATAATGTTCCTAAAAGTTTGCTGTCTAGCTCCCATAAGCATTCCAATATCTTAAGAGAAATTGACTTCTTAGTGAACACATTTTTGAGATGTGCTAAAGATAATCTCTTCATGCACTATTGAAGTCAAAATCTAAGATTGATATGGAAGGCTGTGCTAGGGAGGAATCCCTATATTCCCTGCTGCCTATTCTCTTTCTTTTATTACAGTTTTATTCCCTATATTCCAACATGTGTTATGTTCTATTCAAATGTGGCTTCTGTTTATCCAACTTGTGCATGTGCTTATTAATGTAAACATTTTTTTTTTTTTGTATTCAACTTGATCATTTGCCACCTGCTAGATTGATGATGATCTCTTATGGCCCATTCCTGACTGTGCTTAGTCTTCTTATAAAATTGAGGTTTTACCCTCATCTCTTACTTATAAGAGAATATTTGAGGTATGTTGATGCTACGTTCAGATATGATTCTGGCGTTCTCTGCCTATCTTTTGATCAATGGATTTTTTTTATGTTTGTGTGTCCACGTTTGTGTACGTGGGGAAATTGATGAGACTGATTTTTGGTTATGCTCTAAGTGATTAACAATTGCTTGGATCTTGTTTGATTCTCATTGAACTGATAAGAACTTCAAAAAAAATGCCAAATCTATGAACTTTGCCTGTAATATTGTTGTAACCTTATAAGTAGTAGTACTGTTCTTAATTGGTTACATCTACATATGACCTAAACCAATTTATAAGCTCAATTACTAGTTTCTCTTCCAATCACTACAAAAAATAAAAATAAATAAAATATTCGTAGGAAAAATGATTATTTGCTTTAAAAATAGATTTGTAGGAAAAATGATTATTTGCTTTAAAAATAGATTTATTTTAACAAAAAAATATTTGTCAACAGAAATAAAAATTTAGTTGCTATATAGTGACCAATTGCTGTGTCCCAACCACTACCATCATAATCAGAGGCAGTCCACGCCAGAGTACAGGAAGAAATTTATAATTATATGCTTAAAATTTATTATATGAGTGACTTGATTGACAGAAATAAAAATGAAAAGAAAACTGTGCTAAAAAGTAATTCACAAACAGCCTGCGTCAAAAACTTCAAAAATTCACAAGAAGTTGGCAAATAGATATTTTGCAGTTACTGCTTGGTGTATAGTTGCTATTAGATATTTGCAGTTACTATTTTGCAATTCCTTGACACAAACACGCTGTACAGTTTGGAATAAAATACCAACTATTACAAAGCTCAGAAAGTATTAAATAACAAGAAATCAAAGTTGAAAGAAATTATCAGGAAGCCTTCACTACAATATTTTAAATATGTTTATAAGGCTACCTCAACATGGTTTTATTTTCTTTTGATGTATTCTATTTCTGTGGCTGCTTTAATATGTTTAGGGTATTCTTATTAATATTTAAAATCTCTTCACATAGCTGCCTCATTATGTCTTTTTTATGTATTCTATTTGTGTGGCTGTTTTAACATGTTTAGGGTGTTCTTATTAATAACAGATGGAAGAAAATTCTGTGAGTTGTAATGTCGGTACAACTCAATGGTTTGGTAGTGATTCTTCTACTCCAGTGGATGTGGAGGAACGTGGGAGTCGTCCAACCCTTTCATCTACACATACACAAAATCCTATAAGTTCCATCCCACCTATACCAAAAAAATCCAAAAAAGCACCTAGTAACAGATCAATAGCTTGGGATAACTTTACTAAAGTTGAACCTATTGATCTTGATGACCCAAAAGCCAAGTGCAATTGATGTGGTAAGGAATACAAGTGCCATTACAAGAATGACACTTCCTCTATGAAGACCCATCTTTTTAATTGTTCAAAATCTCCATTTTTTGCTCCAAAAAATGCCTCTAGTAGTAAAAGAGATCTAGAGGGAAAGGTGTGTAGCCCACAAGTTCTATTGAACTTCGATGCTGAACAACTTAGGGTGTCAACTGCTAAGTTCTTTATTAGGTATGAATTGCCTTTTAGACTTGTGGAGAACGAAGGGTTTATTGATTACGTGGCTGCTTTAGAGCCTCGGTTTACCTTACCATCCCGAATCACTCTAAAAAGGAATTGTATTAAACTGTATAATGAAGAGAAGATACAGTTGAAAAAATTGTTGTATGGTCAAAGAATATATCTTACCACCGATACTTGGACGTCGGTGCAAAACTTGAACTACATGTGCATTACTGCACATTTTATTGATTGCCATTGGAGATTACATAAGAAAATACTCAAGTTTTGTTAAATTCCTAATCATAAGGGCGATACTATTGGGAGGGTGTTAGAGTCGGCATTGTATGGATTTAGTATTGATAAAATCTTGACCATTACAGTAGACACTGCTTGTTCAAATGATGTTGCTGTTGATTACATAAAGAGGAGAATGAAAGACAATAGTCGTACGGTTTTGGGTGGTGAACATCTTCACATGTGGTGTGCTGCCCATATATTGAATATGGTTGTAAAGGAAGGATTGGAGGAAAATTCTAATTTAGTAACAAGGATTAGAGATGCTGTCAAGTATGTGAAATCTTCGCCATCAAGATTTGCCAAGTTCAAGGCTTGTGCGGCAAAGGAAAATATTAGCGGGAGAATGGTTTGTTTGGATGTTTCTACTAGATGGAACTCCACGTATTTGATGTTGAGTACCGTTGAACAACACAAACAAGCTTTTGAACAACTTGTATATATGGATGAAAATTTTAAGAACCCCCCCACTGCTGATGATTGGAAGATTGCACGAGTTTTTATTGATGTTCTGAAAGTTTTTTATGATGTTACATTGAACATATCTGGTTCTCTGTATGTGACGAGTAATATCTACTTTGAGCAACTTTGTATAATTGAAGATTCATTAAATGAAATGATATTGAGTACTGATGATATCATCAATTCTATGGGCGCAAGTATGAGACTCAAGTATGACAAGTATTGGGGTAATACAGATAAATTCAACCTGATAATATACATTGGTTTTTTGCTCGATCCAAGATATAAAAAGATGGGAATGAAATGTTGGTTAACAAAGTGCAAAGGGCCTATGGAGGCGGATGCGATAGAGAAAAATGTTAAACTCCTTTTAGAGCGCTTGATCGAGCAGTATAACACATTTCGTGTTACTAGTGGAGGGGGTTCTAATGTGGCTCAAGGGAGGCTACACACTATTAGCAGGGGGAGTTCTGATGTGCCGACACCACCTACGAATAAACTCCGGATGATTTTCAACCAATACCTTGAGGAGCAAGGTGGTATGGAGTTCAAATCAGAGCTAGAGAGGTATTTATCTGAGTCATGTGTAAAAGACTCGCTTGGTTTTGATATTCTGGATTGGTGGAGAGTTAATGCTGCCAATTATCCTGTTCTTGCTGAGTTAGCACGTGATGTGTTAGCCACCCCTATTTCCACTGTTGCCTCGGAGTCTGCATTCAGTACTGGAGGACGAGTATTGGATCCTTTTAGGAGTTCGTTGTCTCTAGAGATTGTCGAAGCACTAATTTGCACACAAAATTGGTTGTGGACCAAACCTTTAGACCTTGAGGAGTTACAAGAATACGTACAAATGATGGATCTTGAAGGTAAGTTTGAAATTTGAAATATAATTTTTTAATATGTATTGAACTTAATTTATTATCTGTCTAACTTAATATTTAATACTTTTTTAGATGATGATATAGATGAAATTTCAACCGAGGCTGCTGTGAGTCTTCCTTCCCATTCATGATAATCTAGAGTAAGTGCTTTATTTGAGTTATATTAAAATATTTAATATTATCCATTTAGAATTAACTTTTTGACAAGTTTACATTTATTTAAGTTTAATTCTCGATTAAAATGCAATCAAGTTTACATTTTAGAATTTGAAGAAACATTAAGTACTTGTGGTTGATGATTTATTACCATTCCAAGGACAAGAAGTTGCTGCTGTACAGATATGCTGAGCACGGAAACTTGTTCTACCGTATTCATGGTGCTAGATCTTACTTCTTCCTCTTGTTTTCATTTAGTATATTTTGTTAATTTCTCTCTTCTGCACATGCATGAATTGCCGACAAGAAAATATAGTATTTTGGGATAATTTCCAAGTTTTTTTTTTTTTTTAAAGTTCTCTAGCTACTTTATTGGCTACTGAAATAATAACTCCCTTTTCCTTTATAAATGGAATTCAATGGACATGATTGCAATTTGCAGGAGGGAGAGGAAGTGGAGACCGAGTTCCATTCAGATGGAGCACAAGATTATCAGTTGCTCGAGGTGTCGGACGAGGTTTGGAATATCTGCATGTCAACATGAACAAGTCCCGAAGCATTGTTCCCCATGGAAACTTAAAATCCTCGAATGTAATTTTGGATGAAAACGACAGGGTTCTTGTTTCTGACTACGGTTTTGTTTCACTAGTAGCACTTCCCATTGCAACCCAAAGAATGATTGCATTCAACTCACCCGAATATATAAATGCAAAGAGAGTTTCGAAGCACTCTGATGTTTGGAGTTACGGCTGCCTTCTTTTAAATGCAATGAAGGACTCATGCATTTCTTTTTTGAATTAGCTCATTTAAATGCTGAAAATAGGTTTTCAAGGTGCATAAATATACTGCAAGTCAACAAGCACAAGATAAACCTGTATATCAATAAACTAAGAACCCTCATGGCCATCATAAACAGCAACAATTTGAGCACAGTCAACATTCTCAACTTCTCATGGATCATTTGTATAGAAATTATCAACATTCGAACAATGGCTAATTCATGTGCATGAGCATGTATATAACATTATCTAATCTTTTTACAAGTAGCAAATATTATAAAAAAATTATTTATTTATGATTATTTATTTCTTATAAAAATAATTATTTTTTATATTAAAATGAGTATTGTTTTTATTATAAATAATCATTATTATCATTAATAATTTGTCAAAAATATTGTTATTTATTTATGCAAAAAAGTAATAAAATAAGTGTTGAAAAAAAAAAAACCAATTAAAACCGGAAACAGGATTTCCGGTTTTTGAAAAAACCGGATTAATCCGGATTGAAACCGGATTCCGACCCGGGTAAACCCAGGTTGGAGTCCAACCTGCATTGGGTTATCCGGTTCCGGGCCGGGCTGACCCGGAATTCCGGTTTGGGAACCGGATGTTCAGCCTTATTGATGATGCTCTATTTTCTTCACAATCTAGAAGAAATTTATTGAGTTTCAAAAATATACGTCGTAATAATTATCATATTGAAACGGCCAATGAATGCAGTATAGAGCATCTTCTTATTACTAAGACAATATCGGGCTAGAAGCTCGTATTAGAAAAACTGTCTGCTCTATATTCTGGAATGTATTATACAAAAATAAGAACAATTGAATCATATATGGTAGTGCACCAGAAGTGCATTGACCCCAAAATATCGCTTTGGACATCCGAGATCTATAACGATGAGATGAATTATTGAAAATTCTCATGGACATCCCTTAAAGAATCAAAATATATTCTTACCTAATGAATATCCGTACTCTGCATGTTCTCAAGGTAAGTTGATTATCAGACCATCTCTCTCAAAAGTTATTTTTGAATCTCCATCATTTTTACAAAGGATTCACGGAGATATATGTGGGCCTATTCATCCATCTAATGGACCATTTAAATATTTTATGGTTTTGATTGATGCATCTAGTCGATAGTCACATATTTGTCTGCTTTCTACTAGAAATATTGCATTTGTTAGACTTCTTGTTCAGATAATCAAATTACGAACACAATTTCCTGAGTATCCAATTAAGACCATTAGTTTGGATAATGCAGGTGAATTTTCATCTCAAACTTTTGATGATTATTGCATGTCAATAGGAATAGATATTGAACATCCTGTTGCCCATACACATACTTAAAATGGTTTAGCTGAATTTTTGATCAAAATGCTTCAACTAATCGCTAGACTTTAACTTATGAAATCAAGACTACCTGTATCTGCTTGGGGACATGCTATACTTCATGCAGCATCATTAATTTGCATCAGACCATCTGCATATCTTAAATATTCTCCATTACAGCTTGCATTTGGTTAATAACCAAATATTTCTCATCTTCGTACTTTTGGATGTGCTGTATATATTCCAATTGCACCTCTACAGCGTACAAAAATGGGTCCTCAACGTAGACTTGGGATATATGTTGGTTTTGATTCTCCATCTATTATCAGATATCTTGAACCCTTTACATGGAATATGTTTAAAGCACGTTTTGAGAATTGTCATTTTGACAAATTCACTTTTCCATTAATGGGTAAAGAAAAGTCGGTGCCTGAAGCATGACAAGAAATTAGTTGGGATAATAAGGCTATGTCTCAATTTGATCCTCCTACAAATGAATGTAAACTAGAAGTTCAGAGGATTATTCATTTGCAAAGTGTTGCAAATCAATTACCGGATGTATTTACTAACACAAAAAGTATAGTAAAGTCATATATTCTTACTGTTAATGCTCCAGCAAGGATTGAAGTCCCTGAAGGACAAATTGTCAAAACAACAATAGGTGAATCTAAAACACGCCTGAAGCGTGGAAGATCTATTGGTACAAAAGATAAAATTCTTAGAAGGAAAAGAATACAAAATAAATTTGGTGTTCCTAAAGACGTACTCACAATACAGGCTATAAATATATTTGATGAAAAGATCAAATTTCTATTTCAGAACTTCCTGAAGAGGATACTCCTGAACAGTATAAATCTCCTGAAAAGAGACCTCCTGAAGAGATGTTTCATGAAGTGTTTTCCCCTGAAGAGGAACAGGTACCTGAAAATAATGAGATCTCAATATATTTTATGAGTACTGGAGAAATTCTGGATAGAAATAAAACGGTTGTCGACAACATATTTTCATATAAAATGGCCATTGACATTACCAGAAATAATGAAGAAAGTGAGCCAAAAATTATCGAAAAATGTCGACGTAGAAATGATTGGCCAAAATGGAGAGTATCTATTGAAACTGAATTAAATTCGCTAGCAAAACGAGAAGTATTTGGACCTGTTGTCCAAACACTAAAGGGTGTAATGCTTGTTGGATATAAGTGGGTATTTGTATGAAAACGCAATGAGAAAAATGAAATTGTGTTGTACAAAGCACGGCTTGTAGTACAAGGTTTCTTGCAGAAATCCGGGATTGATTATGAAGAAACATATTCTCCCGTTATGGATGCAATCACATTCAGATTTTTGATTAGTCTGATTGTTACAAAAGGATTAGAAATGCGATTAATGGATGTGGTTACTGCATATTTATATGGATCCTTAGACCATGACATATATATGAAAATCTCTGAAAGATATAAAATGCCTAAAGCATCTACAAGGACATCTAGAAATATGTACTCTATCAGACTACAAAGATTTTTATATGGGTTGAAACAATCTAGATACATGTGGTATAATCGCCTTAGCGAATATCTATTGAAAGAAGAATTTGAGAATAATCTTATATGCCCATGTGTTTTTATTAAGAAATCATAATCTGGATTTACCATTATTGTGATTTATGTTGTTGATTTAAATATTGTGGGGACTCTTGAAAAGATCTCAAGAACCGTGACATATTTAAAGAATAAATTTGAAATGAAAGATCTTGGCAAAATAAAACTTTGTCTCAGCTTGCAGCTCGAGCATTTGCCAAATGTAATTTTTATTCATTAGTCCATGTATACAGAGAAAGTCCTGAAACACTTGATGTGAACAAACCTCATCCTCTGAGTACCCTAATGATTGTTCGAACACTTGATGTGAAGAATGATCTATTCCGTCCTTGTGATGACGATGAAGAAATTCCTGGTCCTTAAGTACCACATCTCAGTGCAATTAGAGTTTTGATGTATCTTGTAAATTGCACTCGATCTGATATTATATTTTCTGTTAATCTGCTTGCAAGATATAGTTCTGCACCAACTCGAAGGCATTGGAATGGCAGTAAATATGTACTTCGTTATCTTCATGGTATGGTTGATATGAGATTATTTTATCAACGTAGATCAAGTCCACAATTGATTGGGTATGCAGATACATGTTATCTTTTAGATTCACATAGAGGTAGATCTCAAACTGGATATTTATTTACTTATGGAGATACTGCCATATCATGGAGATCTGTCAAGCAGACTCTATCTGCCACATTTTCAAATCATTCAGAGATCATTGCTATTCATGAAGTAAGTTGAAAGTGTATTTAATTGAGATCAGTAATTCAACATATCCAGGAAAAGTGTGGATCCCCCATGATCAATGATAGCCCAACAATTTTATATGAAGATAATACTGCTTGTATCACTCAAATCAGAGGAAGATATATTAAAAGTGACAGAACCAAACATATTTCACCTAAATTCTTTTATACTCATGAACTCCAAGAGAAATGTGAAATTGATGTCAAGCAGATACGATCAAATGATAATCTGACAGATTTATTCACAAAGGCATTACCAACTGCGACATTCAAGAAGATTGTGTAGAACATTGAAATGCGAAGACTCAAAGATATATCGACATGCACTTTTCAGGGGGAGTAAATGTCCTGAAAACTTGTGCTGATTGTACTCTTTTTCCTTCACTGATGTTTTGTTCCACTGGGTTTTCTTCTGCAAGGTTTTAATGAGGCAATCTTAAAGTAATTGGAAGTACCTAAGAATACTGTACTCTTTTTCTTTCGCCATTGGTTTTTCTTCCTATTGGATTTTTCCTTGGCAAGGTTTTAACGAGATAGATTCTTTATGGATGATCATTCAATGAAGAGTGTTATGAAATTATTGAAGCGTCGGCCGCCGCCCCCTGTCCCCACCAATAATTTTGTGAATGACCACACCACTATTATTTTAAGGTTTGTATAATAACTTACATAGTAGTTTCAAGGCCTATAAATAGGAGTTTCAATCGTTCTGAAGTTAATAAGAAAAATTTATAGAACGAAAAAAGTTTCAGTTCTTAAAAATTTCTTTTATATTTATCTTACAATAGTAATAATTTTATTTTTAGTTTTATAACACACACAATATTATCACAACACTTTATATAATATCTTATAAAAATAAAGATATTTTCATAAACTGTTATATAAAATTATTATTACTTTATAGAAATAATCTTATTTTTACAAGATATTGTGTAAAATGTGTATATAATGTTATATGTATATCATTTTTTTAATTAATTCAATAAAATAAAAAATAACGTGCACCCGCACGTGCACCTTGAATTAATAATATAATAATATCATCGACTTTTCTTTGAGTGGAAGAAGCATGCCAAGGGAACAAAGGAAAGCCATGCCAGAATGCTATGTAATTGGGCTGTGTTTGGGAGCATAAATTGCTTTTAATTCTATTTTTAATAAAAATGAACAAAGCATTAGATATTATGAGGGAAGTAGGGATTAAAAGGGAATCTTATGCAAAATTTTCTGCAATTGCTCTTGAAATTCTCGATGTATTCTTGTGTATCTGAATATTGTCTACTAATTCTCTCAAATAAATTGATTAATTCTCAATCATGTGAATATATAAACAATTAAATATATATAATAAATCAATAATCAAATATAACAAAACAATTGGTTAACGAATGAAAGTCGTTTGAAGAAATCCTTAAAAGAAACATCTTATGAGACAACCAAATTCAAAAAAGATTATTTTATTATTTGAAAATCCAATTACAAGTTTTTAATTACAAGACTTTTGTCAATTGATTCTCTTACTTGACCAATCAAATGATTTGTTTGTCTTCTATTACAGTAGCAGTAAAAGTTTCTAACGATCTTCATGAAATGTTGACTTTTCTCTTGGAACCTCTAGTTGCTAAATACCAAACATTAATCTTCTCAAATCTTGCACACAATTACACTCACAAGTTTATGAAAAACACAAGAAAAATTCTCCTGCAAAGTTTCTCTTAGGAATAAGTTTTTGGTCAAAAATCCTAAGTAGGGTTACAATTTAAATGAATTTAAATAGGTAGTTTGAAAGAGTCCTGTTGAATCGCAATCTGATGACGGGTTGAGTCTGCTCCAAAATACTCTCTGATGGTTTGCTGACAGATCCCAAAAATTTATGCTGCACTTCGACTTCAAATAGTCTTCTATTATAAATAATTCTAGATTTCGAATTTCATCACAGCTGCATACGTAAATAATTCTTATGACTCTTAAAATAATATGAATAAATCTTATAGATAATTTATATTTATCCCAAAATCAAATCTTAGAGATAAAATAAAAATTTATCTTTTAATTTTGTATTCTATTCAAACTTAACTACCTAATCACTAATCCAAGCCAGTAAAAATATACATTTACACTCATTAATTTATATATTCTTCCTGACTCATGCATGCATGCCCTGTCTCATTTTAACTGAAACACAAAAAATGCTGCATCATGTCGTTGCTTCCCAAATTTCTATGCTCGTCAAATAAATTCGTGCGAAATAAGATTGTGCATGGGAGATTGAAGTAAGAATGGCTTGGGCAGTCTCCTGCTCATGCTCATGAAACTAGTCCAGCTCATTCTTGATCATTATACCAATGAGGACCGTTTCGAGGCCATACCATTTTTTAAAAAGAAAAATGATGATAAACATATATGATTACATTTTACAACACTTCACATAATAATATTGTAAAAGGAGGCAGGCCGGGTATTTTTATAAACTATTTTATAAAGGATAATGATATCCTTATTACTCCATTATTACTTGTTCATGACAACTTATGATAGTGTTTTTATTTTTTTTATATTATTTTTTTAAATTTTTTTTAGCATCCTTAAATCATTAAAAAAAATTAAAAAATATAATTTTACTAATAATCACTTTCTTAATTATTAAATAAAAAAAAATAAAAAAATAAAATGATTAGTTAAGAAATTTTAGAATAGTAAAACTATTTTTTTCTTTTATAAAATTAACAAGATCACTTTACAAAAACTCTCTTATACTTATATTGTACAAAAATACACTCTTATATTTTACAACATGCATACATTATTATATGTATAAACTAAACCAAATTATTAATATATAGCAATATAATTTCTTTATATGAATTTTATTATGGATCAGTACATGACCGGATAGGCCTCAATGATGGAGGGTATGGATAGGATTTTGATAAGTTTGTAGCGAGGAAAGCCAGCATTCATCAACAATTTCTTCCATTCAAGCTCAGCCCTGATTTCGTTTCCGCCAGTAGTGTATGCCATCATCACCAAGTCGGATACCATTCTTGTATCTTGATACATGTCCTCCTTGTCCTTCTCAAGAACAGTATCTACAATTATAACCTTTCCACTCTTTGCTGGTATTGCTTTCTTGCAATTCTTCAGAATTTTGACGCAATCTTCGACGCTCCAATTGTGCATCACCGACTGCACCACCATGAATATTACACATATAAATTATTTTTACGTACAAGTACTTCTCGCCATTCTATGATATTCTAATTAAGATGAAATTTGTAATTTTTGCCATTCTATCTTAATTTTTAATTACGTGTGTTTAAATAATAAGATAAAAATGAAAAATCACATATTTGTTAGATGGATGTGTGTGGTATGAGGTTTTTTTTTTTTGAATAGCATTTCTCTTCTTTTTATGTTTGCTAATATAATAAGGTTTACTTGACCAATGGTTTATGTGTTGTACGTGTGTCGACAAATAAGCTTACGAATAGATTTATTTATTTTTATATAGGAAAAAGAAAAGTTTTAAATGCAAGCTTGTCTATTGACACACCTAACACCACTAATGTAGTGTGGACTATTCCTTCCAATTCCACAAACATTTATAAAAAGCTAGTGATCATGATGTGCTTCGAATTGTAATGGGGCATAGCAAGTGTTATGGTCATGATATACCAGCAGCTTATGTATAAGTTAAGAGCTTATCCTTTGGCATCCAAAGAGAAGGAACTACAAAAAAAATATATTATTTGTGATCACTACAAGAAAAATAAATATTTGTGACAGATTATTTGCAGCAAATATTATGACTATTTGGATAAAAATAGACTCATTTTGACAAAAAGTAATAATTTTGATAGGGAATAGTTGGTTACAGATAAACAATTTTTTTTTGTAGTGGATGGCCAATTATATGTGACGAGAATAGTTATTTGTGATCAAAATAAGTTAAGTTTGACTAAAATAGTCATTTTTATAAAAAATATCTGATCTCAATTGAATAATTTTCTTATAATGGGGGAGGGACAGACAAAAAGACGCGGTCTAAATACATACCTTAATGAAAACTGCATCAGCACTAGGAATGGCCTCAAACATGTTCCCTCCAACATGGGAGACCCCTTGGCGAAGTGGTGCGGCAGCAACATGTGGGAGATCAAAGTTTATAGCTTTGATATGTTGATGTGATTCAATGATCTTACCAATCATTTCTCCCGTCCCACCTCCTATGTCCACCAATGATCCATTAATGGAATTAAACCCATCTTTGTACTCCCTAAGCACTGCCCCCGTCACATCCTTGGTCGTACATGCCATGGCATCATTGACGATCTTATTGAATTCAGGATTTCTTGCTGCAAAATCCCACATCTTACAACTACGTGCTTTCTGAAATGCAACGCCACCTTCTTTGACACATTGGCTCAAACAGTGCCATGACGCCAATAGCCATGGGTTGTTCTCCATTATCACCATTGGCACTAGGTTCATCTTAGCATCATGCAATAGCCATCTCGACGTCTCTGTTGATCCACAGAGTACTATGTCGTTGTTGTCCGGCAAATAATGTTTGGTGAAGATCTTTTTGTGGACAAGAAACGTCATGATTCGTGTGAGGTAAGGGATATGAGGAGAAGTATTAGCAGAATCAATCTAAGTGGCTTTTTGGTTAAGAGTAATTAGACCGCCATTATGAGAGTGTATAATGTCAGCAATGCGAAGTTCCACAGCACATTTCAATACCATGGAGTCGGCAAAGGTGTATAAGTGTTGGCATATTGCAGCCTGGCCTTTCTCCAATATTGGCATATTAATTTTTTTGTTTCGTTCCATTCTCTTGATCTCTGATCTTGATGATCTCTAAAATTAGATGTTAATTAGTTTGTGTGAAGTGAATTAAGCATGAAATTAAGGTTTTTATTTAAACACAAATTATACGTTATTGGAGGTTGTTGGCATGTCATGATCATAATATTTCTACTTCCCCATTCACCCAAAAACAAAAAGTATTTGGAGCAGTCGTCATCTATTTTCTTGGGGAGCAAGCTGTAAGATAGTCAAAAGGCTTGCGTGCACGTGCATTGCTAGTCAAGAATTATATGTATGCATATATATATATATATAATATAATATAATCCCTTTATAGATCCTTTCAAGTTGCAAAAGATCACCTAATGATCATGACCGAAATCCTAATATCGGGATTATTTTTTACATTAATCTATCCATCCATGATGCAGCTAGCGTTGTCACCCTTGTACCTAAACTGCAAGTAATTAGGAATTAATTTTTAATTACATTAATCTATCTATCCGTAAGAGTGTACCTTAACAATTTCAGCTGGTCCTCGATCACTTTGGACAAACTCAACCTGCATATAATATGCTTAATTATCAGCTGAAATTGTCCTCACTAAGAACCACCACCAGATCAGCCAGAAACATTTTCATAGACTACCTGATTATCCCGGCTAGCTAGAGTACTACATTTTCAATAAAATTTTTATATATATATATCTTTTATTTTTTTATTATATATTAAGTCTTATTTTAGGAAAAATGTTGAGAGACTATTGTAAACCAAGAAAAAATAGCACAAGATTTTTAAATAAGGCGAAAGTATTAATTTACCATTTGTGTTTTAGTTTTGATCTTTTATGAGTTCTCGATTGGAATGAAGAGAGATAAACATATAAAATAAATCTTATAATATTTATTAAGCATTTAAATGTGTTCAAGAAATTCAATTGAGCGGTATTATTTATAAATATTCTGAGACCGGCCCCTTTATTTGTTTAACTAATTTATCTCACTAACAAACCTAAGTTTGTACTAAAGCTGATCTAGGAGATCATCTAAATCATATTTTTGTTAGCATTCGTATAAGACAAACAAATTACAATGAAAGGTAGCAATAATATCTATTTCTATTTTCTATCATATTTTGTTGTTTTAACGTCTCTATGTGTTTTGTTTATATATCCGTTAAGTTACTCCGTCTGTTTTTATCATTCATGTCCTTTATGAAAAATAGGACATTTATTGGAAAATATGAAAATAACTTGCAGCCTGTAGACACTTAATCTCTCCTGACCCAATATTTGTGTCCTCTCGCCTTCCTCACTCTCTCTCTCTCTAGACCCAATAGCCATTTTCTTCTCTTCCCTCTTGCCTACTGTCTCATTCTCTTTCCTCTTGTCTCTTGGTTTGTTTACTTTCTTGCCTTTTCGTCTGCCTAGATGCCGCTGTACGTTGCTTCCCGTGCTCACTGTCGTCGCAGTCAGCACCATCAGCCATGGCAGCGCCCTTGTTGTTGTTTCTTCTCTCAATGCCACCACACCACGCATAGAGGGAGCCAATTAGCAATCACCGTTGATTCTCAGCTTAGACACCGTTCTGTTGGTCTAGAGCATAGGAGCGAAATTCGTTTCTTAGTTTTCATTTCCTGTTTTAACTGTTTTGTTCTTCAATTGTTTTTTTTCCCTTTTTTAGGGTTTCCAATATTTAATTGTTATTTTAGAAGGAAGCTGGCTAGGTTGCTAAGCTCAGGTATTACTGGTTGTTTAAATTTTTTTCCTGGTTATTGTTAGAAATCAACACACGCAAAGAAGAAACTGGAGACTTCTGGAAGAAGATGGTAGGCGCTGGCTCAACATTCAAGATGAAGTTAGGCACCGAATAGAAGCAGCCGGAAGGTAGGCGCCGCCTGAAAATGTAGGCCGCCGGAATTTCAAATTTCACCGTCATTACATGTTCACATTATTTATTTCTCCTATAAATACATGTAAGATTGTAATGAGAAGAGGAGAGCTTGAGGTGAGGTCCATTGGAGGCTGTGAGAGTTGAGAGAAACCATTGTAAATAATTGGTTTGTTGTTTAATACAAATTCTCCTCTCTGTGTGTGTGGACGTAGGCTAAATTAGCCGAACCACGTTAAATTCTGGTCTCCATAAAATTTGTAAGCTTCCGCCGATCCCAACAAGTGGTATCAGAGCCGGTAGGAGGCCGGATTTGTGAATTTTCGTGAGAGGCTCATTTTTAAACTTGATCGAAATCAAGTTTGGAGGATACCATCAGATTCCTCAGGCCAAGATGAAAATTCTGGTGAAAATTTCGTCTCGAACGGACATCGGGAGAAGCCTCACGCGCCACACGCGCCGATCCAGCTCCGGCAACACGCCGGCCACGCTGATGGGGTCCTCGGTCAAGACACCATACACCCAAGGTTCCTCCTTGCTTCGGGTTGCTCTTCAATGACCGAGAAGGACTCCTAGCTTAGTGTTAATCAAGTGGGTGATGGTAGGGTTGAAGTGGGGTTAAGGTATATGGAGCAATGGTAGAGTGTTTAGGTGATGAATTGGCTTGGCTAGGGTGATTTGAGTGCCACGACAATGGGGCTTAGGGTGATGCACGAAAATGATTTGTTTTGGGGGATTGGATGGCTGATTATGGGACTAGGTTAAGTGTGTATTTTGGCCATGTAAGGGTTTAGGAAAGTCATTTAGGGTTTGGGAATTAATGGAAGATCTTTGGAGGTCAAAGCTGGAAAATTCTGATGGGGATATTGTATGGCCGGTTTTGGTGAGTGGAGGGGATTTGATTTGGTTGACTTGGGGAATTGGGGATTTGATTAATTCAATAAGGGAAGTATTGAATAATCAAATGAGGGAAGAATAATCAGATTGGATGAGGTGGAGGAGAGGATTTTCGAGCTAGGCAAGTTGCCTTAGCTGAATGTGTTTAATTTGGAAAGTGGGGGTGATCGGTTTGGTAAGTTTGGAGGGGTTTGAGGTGGCTGACTTGGGGGAAACTTTCAGACCACGTCCAGGTATGTTATGGAAGGTTGAGGTCTGATTTGGTGAGGAGAATATTGCAATTTCGTGGTAGGAAAGTTGCCTAACCCGAAATGGTGCAAATCTGGAAAGTGGAAAAACTGTTTTGGCAAGTGTGGTGGTTTGGAAGGAAAGTTTTGGGGCTGCCTTGTGGGGTACGACCAGAGCTCGACCAGGGGTGTTTTAGGGTGATTTAGGTCTGATAATATGATGGAAATAAGGCAAGTAGGGTTAGGGTTTGATGGCTGGTTGGTGGGAAAGCTGATGGGGCGAAATTGGGCAACACACCTAGCTAGACTTGGTGTTGTTGCCGTGACTTTGAGTGGGCTGTTTGGGGTTGAAGGATTTCGTGTTTGGGGCAAAGGAAACTTCAAGAAAAGAGTATGAACACCCAAGAAAATGGATGAACACTCAAGGGGAGGAAGAACACGCCACTCACTCCCAAACTTCAAAGGATTCGGCCAAGCACTCACACAACACTTCTCTTTCTCTTTTCTTTTGTTTTCAAGACACTTTCTCACTCACTCTCTAGGGGATTTTGAAATTCACAAATGTTGTGGATTAAGAAATCCTCTTGAACACTCACACACTCTTTCTCAAATCCACAAGTGGTGTGGATTTGGCCTCACAAAAACACAAACACACAAACTCAAGAACACAAACTCACAATCACAAGAACACCAAGAACAAACTTCAAGAACAACAAGAACACTTCAAAACCGAAAACACCAAATGAATAAACCTCAAAATACTTTTATAAATCAAATGAAAAACAAGATAGATGTGGATTACTCCTATTCACGAATTGCAAGGAGAAATCCTCTTCAAGGGGATTCACGAATTGCACCCCAAGAAGCCCAAGTGCATGAATGCACCGAATGAAAATCCTAACCACTATGGAGTGGCCGGCCTAACTCTTCTCAGAGCAATGTTCTAGGGTTCTCAAATGTTCAATGATCAAAGATCTCTTAAATGAAAGCCTAAGGGTCCTATTTATAGAGCAAACAAGTTGGAAACCCCCAATGGGTCCCTAATTAAAATAAGCAAATGACTAACACGTCCTCATGCAATTTAAATAATTAAATAAAATAAATAAAATAAATAAAAGATGATAGGCGCCCAAGGGATGGTGTGGTCATGGGTTGCATGTGCCCATGGTGGGCTATGGTGCTGCAAGGTCCACGGGTGGGCATGTCTGCATGGTGCGGTGGTGCGGGGGTGGCCCAGTCAAGGTGCTCGGGTGGTGGTCCTGCATGGCCCGGGCTGAGTGCCGGGGTGATGTGCATGCATGGCCCAAGCTGGCGGTCTGGGCACCGGCTGCATGGCGCGGGCTGGTGCCGCGCACTGGATGGCATGCATGGTGTGCATGCCACTCGCCTGCTCCGCAAGGCATGGGCTGGAGCCATGTGCTGGATGGCATGCATGGTGTGCATGCCACTAGCCTGCTCCGCAGGGCGCGGGTTGGTGCCGCGCGCTGGATGGCGTGCCTGTGAAGACATGCCACTAGCCTCGCTAAGGTGTGGTGGGGTGCTAAGGGGTGCGCGGGTGATGATGCGCATGCGCACACGCAAGCGCGCGCGCAGGTGGATGCGCAGTGGGGCGCGCGAGGGTGCGCGCATGGCTGTGCGCATTGCATGCGCACGGCCAGTAGCCTCGCTGGGCGCCCGCTGCGTGTCAAGGCCTAAGCCAAGGCATGCATGCAGGCTAGCCAAGGGACTGTCCTGGCCCTCTAGTGGCTGAGTCACGACCTGTAAGGAAGGGATGGTGGGCTTGGCTAGCCCATGGCATGGTCCATAGGTGTGACTGGCATTCTTGTTGGCCCGTGCCTCAGGTGGTCTTGGTTGGTCCACGGCGAAGACACTAGTCATGGTCAGGTGTTGGCCATGGCTTGCAGTCAGTGTGCACATGGCCTGATGGTGGCTCAGCTGGACCCATGCAGGTCTTAGTCTGTGGGGCGTTGGGCATGGCCCGTGCTTGGTTGCCTGACTGGGTGGTCTGGCCAGGTGGTATGCATGCGGTCGGCTTAGCTTGCTGGTGAGTGACCCATGCATGGCTGGAGCTGTGAGGCGTTGGGCATGACCTAGGTTGGTCTGGGCGCTGGGTATGGCTCGGGTTGCTGCTGCGGTGCACGCATGGTCATCGGGCGGCCGTGCTGGTGACCGCGCAGATGGGCACTGGAGTGTGGCGCACTGTGGTGTGCGCAAGGGCATGCAGCACATGGTTGGTGCAGTGGCGCATGTAAGGGTGTGTGGCACAAGGTTACTGCAACGTTTCACGCAATGAGTGTCAGGGGGCCGCACCGGTGGGTGCTGGAGCATGGTGCACTGAGGTGCTTGCACGGGCGTGCAGCACATAGCTAGTATAGTGGTGCACTCACGGGCATGCGGCACATGTAATGGGTGCGCCATGGTTTGCTCAGGGGGTTGAGCAGGGGGGCGCACAAGGGGGCGTGCATAGGTGACATGCTGGGGTGCATGCCGGGCTATGCGCCGAGTGGGCTATGCGCTGGGTTGAGCATGGCTGGTAGCCTTGTTGGGGGCTCAGTGCATGTCAAGGCTAGGGCCAAGATACCCATGTAGGCTACTGATGGCATGCTGGTGCTGCTGGGCACTAATGGCATGCTGGTGGGCATGCCGGTGCTGCTGGCCAGGCTGATGGGCATTGGGCTTGCCTGTTGGCCATGCTGGTTTGTTGCTGGACACGCGGCTGGTGCTGTTGGCATGATGATGGGCGTGTCATGGTATGTCAGTGGCTGTGTCATGGCGCTTTCAAGGCCGTGTCGTGGCACGGTTAATGGGGAACAAGTGAGCCACGTCCCGATTGACTCGTGCGTCTCCTCTGATCTTCCTTGGACACACTCAAGACTCTTAAGGGAGTCCTCCAATGATGGGCTTGGCGCCACAAGTGGTGCCAACTCGGGTGTCAATGTGTGTCTAAGGCCTTGAACATGGGCGGTTTTTGATGGGGTATTATCACATGCGCCCCACGCGCCAGACGAAGGAAGAAGAAGACTCCGACCCGGATCCGGGTGATCCGACCCGCAACCACGCCCGACCTGGTTTCGACCCGCTCTAGAAACCCATCGGAGAAGGAATATTCCATCGGCATATTTCGTCGCAGGCGAGCATATTCCGGTGACCGTGGGAATATTCCGTCGTCGGCGAGCATATTCCGGTGGGAGAATATTCCGGTGCCGGACAGAATATTCCGGTGGATGGTGGGGAATATTCTGACAAAAGAAGGAATATTCCGGCGACGTCAGAGAATATTCCGGTCACGTCAGGGAATATTTCGTTTCAGAAGGAATATTTCGTTTTTTCTTATTTTTCAGGTTTTCGGCGCAATTTTGATCGTTGTGGAACGAGACAAGAGTCGTTTCCAAGGTTTTTCACCGTTCTGGACGTAACGGTGAGCTCCGTTTGTTGAGATTCAACTCCGAACATTGAGAAAAGGTCACTCAAATCAAAGATTAAAGCCGAACTGATGGAGGACTCGGGAGCAGGTGCGATGATCAAGCTAACATCTACAAATTACGCACTATGGAGACCTCGAATGGAAGATCTCCTGAATTGTAAAGATCTCTTCGATCCAATTGAAGAGAAAAGCGTAAAGCCAAATGATGTAGCAGAAAAAGACTGGCATAAGTTGAATAAGAAAACTATTGGTCAGATCCGGCAGTGGATTGATCATAGTGTTTTTCATCATGTTACACAAGAAACGGATGCCTATCAGCTATGGAAAAAGCTGGAAAACATGTACCAGGCAAAAACTGCTCGGAACAAGGCATTACTAATGAGACGCCTTGTCAACTTGAAACTCAAAAGCGGCATCTCAGTGGCCGCACACACCAACGAGTTTCAGAATCTTGTAAATCAACTTGCATCCGTAGATTTTAAGCTCGGAGATGAAGAGCAGTCTCTACTACTTCTCAGTTCCCTACCAGATAGTTGGGAAACGCTAGTGGTCTCATTTAGTAATTCAGCTCCAGATGGAAAGCTCGCCATGTCAATGGTGATAGACGCCTTATTTAATGAAGAGGCTAGACGAAAGGAGATTGGAGGAGACGAGACAGATGCCTTTGTAACAGAAGGAAGGCATCAGAGAAATAGTAGAGGTAGAAGTCGAGAAAGGAACAGAAGTCAAAGTAAAGGGAGATCCCAAAGTCGCGATAAACAGCGAAAGAAGGGAAAATGCTTTTATTGTGGTATTGAAGGCCATTTTAAAAGAGAATGCCAAAAGCTGCAGAAGGAGCAGAATCAGCCAAGCAATCAGTCAAAGCACGAAGAAGGCGAAGCTGCAGTGACGCTTTCTGGAGATTGTGTACTCCTTTCCGCTGGTGAAGAATCTTGCTTGCACGTTTCAAGCGAGGAAACCAAGTGGGTAATAGATACAGCAGCATCTTATCATGCCACTCCTTGTAAGGATTTCTTCAGTACTTACAAGGCAGGAGACTTCGGTACAGTCAAGATGGGAAATTCAAGTTTCTCAAAGATCGTGGGCATTGGAGATGTCAGAATAAAAACTAGTATTGGCTGTACTATGGTGCTAAATGACGTTCGGCACGTACCCGATCTTTGACTCAACCTAATTTCTATAAGAACCCTTGATCAACAGGGTTACGAGAGCATCTTCAGCAACAATGCCTGGAAATTGAAGAAAGGAGCAATGGTCGTTGCACGGGGACATGTCTGTGGCACTTTGTACAAATCAAGTGCTAAGATATGTGCAAACAGTCTCAATGTAGCTGAAGATGATACATCACCAAACTTGTGGCATCGGAGACTTGGCCATATGGGAGAAAAAGGGGTGTTTATGCTTGCAAAGAAAGCATTGATCACAGTAAACAAAGGTATTGCCCTCAATCCTTGTGAATACTGTTTATTTGGGAAACAGCATAGAGTTTCATTCCAGACATCTACTGGAAAAAGATTAGAGTTATTGAGTTTGGTACACTCTGATGTTTGCGGTCCTTTTGAAGTTGAATCAATTAGAGGTAACAAATATTTTGTTACTTTTATTGATGATGCTTCACGAAAAGTGTGGGTGTATTTCCTAAAAGGGAAAGATCAAGTTTTTGAGCAATTCAAAAACTTCCATGCCATGGTAGAAAGAGAAACAGGCAAGAAGCTGAAATGCCTTCGGACAGACAATGGAGGTGAATATACTTCTCGAGAGTTCAGAGAATACTGCTCCAGATATGGCATCAGACACGAGAAGACTGTCCCCTACACCCCACAACACAATGGTGTAGCAGAACGGATAAACCGGACCATTGTGGAGTGAACCAGATGTATGCTGAGTATGGCAAAGTTGCCTAAGCCATTCTGGGGTGAAGCAGTAAGAGCAGCCTGTTACCTGATCAACAGAACACCGTCAGTTCCACTGTAGTTCGAAGTCCCAGAGATGGTGTGGTCAGGCCGCAAGATTTCATACTCTCATCTAAGAGTATTTGGGTGCAAAGCATTTGCACATGTATCCAAGGAGAAAAGACAGAAACTTGATGAAAAGTCTACTCCGTGTTTTTTCATCGGCTATGGAGATGAAGAGTTTGGATACAGATTAAGGGATCCAAAAGCGAAGAAGGTCATCAGAAGCAGGGACGTTGTGTTCCATGAAGACCAGATGTTTGGATCAGAACAAACAACTCCAAGTGCTCCAGAACCAGCTCCGAGTTCACTACCACTTCAGTCTGTCTCAAACACTGAAGATAGACAGGAAGTTTCCCCAGAAGAAGAAGAGGATGCTGACAACAGAGAAACCACTACTGAGCAGGGGGAGCAGTTGCCTTCTCCATCAGAAACTGTAGAGTTTCCACGGTTGTCAGGTGATCAACCTCAGCAGGACAGATCCTCTAGAGGGCGATTGTTGATTCCGTCTCGAAGATATCCGAAATCAGATTATATTCTTCTTACAGATGAGGGGGAGCCAGAAAACTTCCAGGAGGCAATATCTCATCCAGATAGCAACAAATGGATGCAGGCTATGCAGGATGAGATGAACTCGTTACAGAAGAATCAGACTTATGAGCTGATGGAACTTCTAAACGATAAGAGAGCACTGAGAAACAAATGGGTGTTCAAGCTGAAAAATGATGGCAAGCAGGTGAAGCACAAAGCTCGTTTGGTCGTCAAAGGATTCCAGCAGAAGAAAGGAATCGACTTTGATGAGGTATTTTCACCTGTTGTAAAGATGACTTCAATTCGAGTGGTACTCGGATTGGTGGCAAGTCTTGACTTGGAGCTTGAACAGATGGATGTGAAGACAGCATTTCTTCACGGCAACCTTGATGAGGAGATTTACATGGAGCAGCCAGAAGGTTTCCAAATTCCTGGAAAGGAACATTTGGTCTGCAAGTTGGAAAAGAGCCTTTACGGTTTGAAGCAGGCTCCCAGACAGTGGTATAAGAAGTTTGACTCATTCATGATGAGTCATGACTACAAGAAAACTGCTGCAGATCAGTGCGTTTACATCCGGAGACTTTCAGAAGGTGACTTCGTGATGTTACTGCTCTATGTTGACGACATGCTGATTATTGGAAAAGATCCATCCATTATCAGGAAGCTAAAGACGGATCTCTCCAAAGTCTTTGAGATGAAAGACTTAGGACCTGCCCAGCAGATTTTGGGCATGAGGATCACTCGTGACAGGAAGAAAAAGAAGCTATGGCTGTCACAGGAAAAGTATGTTGAACAAATACTACGAAGGTTCAACATGGAGAAAGCAAAGCCAGTTAGTACTCCACTGGCTAATCACTTCAAATTGAGCAAAAGCTCATGTCCCTCATCACCGGAAAAGGTTCAAGAAATGGCTACAGTACCGTACTCCTCAGCAGTAGGAAGTTTAATGTACGCTATGGTTTGTACCAGACCTGACATCGCTCACGCTGTTGGAGTTGTGAGCCGCTTTCTTTCAAATCCAGGGAAAGAACACTGGAAAGCAGTACAGTGGATTCTCAGGTACCTTAAGGGTACATCAAAGTTGTGCTTGTGCTATGGGGGAGCTAATCCTATCTTGGATGGCTATACAGATGCTGATATGGCAGGTGATCTTGATGGGAGAAAATCTACATCAGGATATATTTACACATTTGCAGGTGGAGCTGTATCATAGCAGTCCAAACTGCAGAAATGTGTGGCTTTATCTACAACAGAAGCAGAGTATATTGCTATAACAGAAGCAGAGTATATTGCTATAACAGAAGCAGGAAAGGAAATGTTGTGGCTAAAGCAGTTCCTCCAAGAACTAGGAGTCAGTCAAAAAGAGTACAGAATCTATTGTGATAGTCAAAGTGCTCTTGATCTGAGTAGAAACTCGATGTACCACTCTTGAACAAAGCACATCGATATTCGTTATCACTGGATACGTGAAGTAATGGAGCAACAACTGTTGAAGCTTGTAAAGATCCATACAAAGGAGAATCCAGCGGACATGCTAACGAAGGTAGTCACATACGAAAAACTTGAGCTATGTAGAGACATAGCTAAGTTAAGTACCTTGAACTAAAATGTGCCAGGATATCCTCCGTTTGATGTTGAGGGGGAGATTGTTAGAAATCAACACACGCAAAGAAGAAACTGGAGACTTCTGGAAGAAGATGGTAGGCGCTGGCTGAACATTCAAGATGAAGTTAGGCACCGAATAGAAGCAGCTGGAAGGTAGGCGTCGCCTGAAAATGTAGGCCGCCGGAATTTCAAATTTCACCATCATTACATGTTCACATTATTTATTTCTCCTATAAATACATGTAAGATTGTAATGAGAAGAGGAGGGCTTGAGGTGAGGTCCGTTGGAGGCTGTGAGAGTTGAGAGAAACCATTGTAAATAATTGGTTTGTTGTTTAATACAAATTCTCCTCTCTGTGTGTGTGGACGTAGGCTAAATTAGCCGAACTACGTTAAATTCTGGTCTCTATAAAATTTGTAAGCTTCCGCCGATCCCAACAGTTATTTGATTTTCGCTTTTCGTTTTTCACAGCTGGGTTGGATTGGGTCTTGCATATATCTGGCCTCTAATCTGCTTCATGGTATGTTTTAGATTTTAGTGTAAAATAGATTAATTCTGTTGCGTTCCTCTGTTTCTATTGCTTCTGTGGTGGGTGGTACTGCTCTCGCTCTTTATATATATATTCAGTTTCTATTTGCTCCAATAGTTCAATGATGTAGTGCATGTGTGTTCTTCCCCAAATGATTGTTTGAGCAGTTGAGGCGAGTGCAAATCTGTGCTTTTCATTCGTGCAATATTGTCTTTTACACCACTGTCTCCATATTCGGCTCTTAGTAGTGTTCTTCCTCTTGATGTGGTGATTGGAGTTACAATGGGAAAAGAGGTGCTTGAAGATTGGAGGCGAAAAAAGCAGGTAACTTTATAACATTAATGCTATTTTGGACGCAACTTTATGTTCTTTACTACTCCCCTCTCCCTGTTATATAGTTCAGAATCCAACAAAATGAATTCATTATATCTAGAATATGGCGAATATGGGATGTTTTGAGATTTCTGGTCTTGCAATTTTGGTAATGCCTTTAGAAATAAGTTGTTTAGGGGGTGTTAGCTTGCCCGTTATCTGGTATGATTTTGAAAGTACATTTTTAAAAATTGTCAAGTCAGGCCCTTTCTTTCATGGAAAATGATTGCCTATTAACTTGTTATTTGATAATTTTAGCTCATACAAAATGGAATTTGGAAGAGATGTGTGAAGAGAGTGTTCTTTTAGAGGTTTGACATTTTTGTGCTTTCTAATTATTTTTCCTTTGCTCATGACATCTAAGTCCATTGTTTTAATTAAAAATGAAATTCTATCGGAAATAATAATCAACGGCATTGTTTTGAGGCGCTACAAGATTGGTCCCAGCACTGCATATATGTTTCGTTGCAGCAATTGCTTTATCAACAAGTCAAAACTCTCATTCTGTTTGGGATATAAAACAAGAGAAATTTTAGAGAAGTGGAAAATGATGCAGTTGGAAATAAATGGTTTTCATTACAGTTGGAAATTGATATGATCTCTATATTTATTTTCAAAAAGAAGAAAAATAGAGAGAGCGAGAGAGGTTGAAATTGTTTTATGTTGACTTTTTCATATTATTTAAAAATTTGATTTGTAAATTTGATTTTTAAAATTTTTATTTTAGATCAAATTATATCAGAGGAGAACTTTATTTTCGATCAAATTAATCAAAATTTTCAATAAAATAAAAAATAACGTGCACCTTGAATTAATAATATAATAATATCATCGACTTTTCTTTTGAGTGGAAGAAGCATGCCAAGGAAACAAAGGAAAGCCATGCCAGAATGCTAGGTAATTGGGCTGTGTTTGCGAGTATAAATTGCTTTTAATTCTCTTTTTTAATAAAAATGAGCAAAGCATTAGATATTACGAAGGGAGTAGGGATTAAAAGGGAATCTTATGCAAAATTTTCTGCAATTGCTCATTGAAATGCTTGATGTATTCTCGTATATCCGAATATTGTCTACCAATTCTCTCAAATAAATTGGTTAATTCTCAATCATGTGAATATATAAACAATTAAATATATATAATAAATCAATAATCAAACATAATATAACAATTGATTAACGAATAAAAGTCATTTGAAGAATTCCTTGAAAGAAATACTCTACGGGACAGCCAAATTCAAAAAAGATAATTTTATTATTTGAAAATCAAATTACAAATTCTTAATTACAAGACTTTTGTCAATTGATTCTCTTACTTGGCCAAACAATCGATTCGTTTGTCTTCTATTGCAGTAGCAATAAGAATTTCTAACGATCTTCATGAAATGTTGACTTTTCTCTTGAAACTTCTAGTGGCTGAATACCAATCATCAATCTTATCAGATTTTGAACACGATCACACTTACAAGTGTATGAAAAATACAAGAAAAATTCTCCCACAAAGTTTCTCTTAAATGGCACACTTAATTCTCAAGAATGAGCCTTTGGTCAAAAACCCTAAGTAGGGTTACAGTATAAATGAATTTAAATAGGTAGTTAGAAAGAGTCTTGTTGACTCGCAATCTGATGAAGGGTCGAGTATGGTCCAAAATACTCTCTGACGATTTGCTGGCAGATCCGAAAAATTTCTGCTGCACTTTGACTTCAAATAGTCTTTTGTTCTAAATAATTCTAGATTTGAATTTCATCACAGCAGCATACATAAATAACTCTTATGACTCCTAAAATAATATGGATAAATCTTATAGATAATTTACATTTATCCGAAAATCAAAATTTAGAGATAAGATAAAATTTTGTCTATTAGTTTTCTATTCTATTTGAAGTTAATCACCTAATCACTAATCAAAGTCAGCAAAAATATGCATTTACACATTAATTTGTATATTCTTCCCTGACTCATGCATGCCTGCCCTGTCTCATTTTAACAGAAACACAAAAAATGCTGCATCATGTCTAGGGTTGCAAACGAATCGAATTGAGTCGAATTCGAACATGGGGTTAAAAGTTCATTTAGCATATTTTACTGCTCGAACTCGACTCGAGCTCGAAAAATATTAAAAATTTTTGATCGAGCTCGATTTAATCTGATGCATAAAAATATTTTTTTTGTTCTTTTTTTCTTTTTTTTTTTCCCTTTTGGTTGGTTGAATCACAAATGAGATTATTTCTCTCAATCACTTTTAACTAAAATTATGATAATATATATTAAATTTTGGTATGAATGAAACTCTAAAGTTCATCCTAAATCCTTAAATGAACGCATTTATAAAGAAAAAAAAGATAGAATCATTTGGGAAAACTGAGTAGCCCAGAAATATCCCAACAAGAATTATATTGTGCCATAAGCATAATCAGCTGAAATTACAAATAGCAAGCTGTAATTACAAGCTGAAATAAACTAAGAAATGGAAACTTGTAATTACAAATAATTACAAAATAAGCTGAAATAGTAGAAAATAAACTAAATAATTATATATTAGTTGAATAATAAAGAGTTTAAAGCTGAAACAAAATAACAAAGTGTCAACAATTACAAATATAACTCATCCCCCATTAGTACATTACATAGCATTCCTGCAAGCTGGAAACTGGACACCAGTGCTAAGATGGATTTAAAATGTCCATGTCCACCATCCATGATTATGCAATGCTAAGACAACGATGTTGGCAATATTTAAATAAAACAAAGTCAGATTTCATTGTTTATTTTAAGACTACATTTCCATGCCAAGATTTATAAGCACACATGATAGTTACAGCCTATCAAAATTACATATGTGACATCTCATTGTTCACGATTAAATATGTGACATCTCATTCTAATCCATAGCCTATTGATACAAATCATCCCCACCAATAACACCATCAACTTCATTGTTCCTATCAGTCACAATAAGGACGGAATGGATCGTTCTTCACATCAAGTATTCGAACAATCATTATAGTACTCAGGGGGTGAGTTTTGTCCATATAAAAATGCTTCAGGACTTTTTCTGTATATATGGACTGACGAATAAAAATTCCATTTGGCAAGTGCTCAAGCTGCAGGCCGAGATAAACTTTTGTTTTGCTAAGATCTTTCATTTCAAATTCATTCTTTCAATAAATATTCGTTTAGACGATTATACCACATGTGTCCGGATTACTTCACATATAAAGATCTTTATAGTCTCATAGAGTATATATTTCTAGATGTACTTGTAGATGATTCAGGCATTTTATATCCTTAAGAGATTTTCATATATATGTCATGGTCTAAGGATTCATATAAATATGCAGTGACCACATCCATCAACCACATCTCTAATCCTTTTGTAACAACCAGACTAATCAAAAATCTAAATGTGATTGCATCCATAACGGGAGAATATGTTTCTTCATAATCAATCCCGAGTTTCTGTAGGAAACCTTGTGTGACAAGTCGTACTTTATACTGCACAATTTCATTTTTCTCATTACGTTTTCGTACAAATACCTACTTATATTCCACAGGCATTACACCATTTGGTGTTTGGACAACATGTTTAAATACTTCTTGCTTTGCTAGCAAGTTTAATTCAGTTTCAATAGCTGCTTTCCATTTTGGCCAATCATTTCTATGTCAACATTTTTCGACGGTTCTTGGCTCACTTTCTTCATTACTTCTGGTAATGTCAAGGGTCATTTTATATGAAAATATGTTGTCGATAACAGTTTTATTTTATCCAGAATTTCTCCAGTACTCATGAAATGTATTGAGATCTCATTATTTTCAGGTACCTGTTCATCTTCAGGGGAAAACATTTCATGAAATACCTCTTCAGGAAATCTATTTTCAGGAGATTTTGGGATAGGAGATTTAACCTCTTCTCGAGCATCAATTATATTTTTAGCCTGTATTGTGGGTATGAGTTCTTCAGGAACACCAAATTCATTTTGTATTTTTTTCCTTTGGGGAATTTTATCTTTTGCACCAACAAGTTTTCCGTGCTTCAGGCATGTCTTAGACTCACATATTGTTATTTTGACAATTTGTCCTTCAGGGACTTCAATCCTTGCTGGAGCATTAACAGCAGGAATATAAGATTTTACTATACCTTTAGTGTCAGTAAATACATCCAGTAATTGATTTGCAACACTTTGTAAATGAATAATCCTCTGAACTTCCAGTTGACATTCATTTGTAGGAGGATCAAATTGAGACAGAGCTTTATTATCCCAACTAATTACTTGTCGTGCTTCAGGTACTGACTTTTCGTTACCCATTAATGGAAAAGTGGATTCGTCAAAGTGACAATCCTCAAAACGTGCTTTAAACATATTCTTTGTAAGTGGTTTAAGATAACTAATAATATATGGAGAATCAAAACCAACATATATCCAAAGTTTACGTTGAGGACCCATTTTCAAACGTTGTGGAGGTGCAATTGAAACATATACAGCACATCCAAAAGTGCGAAGATGAGAAATATTTGGTTGTTCACTAAATGCAAACTGTAATGAAGAATATTTATGATATGCAGATGGTCTAATTCGAATTAATGATGCTGCATGAAATATAACCTGTCCCCAAGCAGAAATATGTAGTCTTGATTTCATAAGTAACGGTTCAGCGATTAGCTAAAGTCTTTTAATCAAAAATTCAGCTAAACCGTTTTGAGTGTATGTATGGGCAACATGATGTTCAACATCTATTCCTATTGACATGCAATAATCATCAAAAGTTTGAAATGAAAATTCACCTATATTATCCAATCGAATGGTCTTAACTGGATACTCTGAAAATTGTGCTCGTAATTTGATTATCTGAGCAAAAAGTCTAGTAAATGTAGCATTTATAATGGAAAGCAGACAAACATGTGACCATTGTTTAGATGCATCAATCAAAACCATAAAGTATTTAAATGGTTCACTAGATGGATGAATATGCCCACATATATCTCCGTAAATCCTTTGTAAAAATGATGGAAATTCAACAATAACTTTTGAGGAAGATGGTCTGATAATCAACTTACCTTGAGAACATGCAGAGCACGGATATTTATTGGGTAAGATAATCTTTTGATTATTTAAGGGATGCCCATGCGAATTTTTAATAATTCGTCTCATCATTATAGATTCCGGATGTCCAAGGCGATCATGCGAAGTCATAAATATTTTAGGGTCAATGCACTTCTGGTGCACTACCACATATGATTCAATTGTTCTCGTTTTTGTATAATACAATCCAGAATATAGAGTAGGCAGTTTTTCTAATACGAACTTTTGGCCCGATATTGTTTTAGTAATAAGAAGATGCTCTTTACTGCCTTCATTAGTCGTTTCAATATGATAATCATTACGATGTATGTCTTTGAAACTCAATAAACTTCTTTTGGATTGTGAGGAAAATAAAGCATCACCAATAAAAAATTAGTACTGTTAGACAACACAATATAAGCTCTTCCAGAGCCCTCAATTAAATCTGATGAACCTGATATGGTATGGACATAGGCTTTGCTTAATGTTAGATTTTAAAAATATTTCTTATCTTTAAGAATTATGTGAGTTGTAACACTGTCAGCCAGACATATATCTTTATTATTCAACTCAGAGATAAAAATTTCATCAATATGATTCATGATTCTACAAAATATACAAAATTTTTATTACAAATAATAAAGAAAATATATTAATTGAGTGAAATACTTTTATCTCCAATTAAGTGATCAATTCTACCATCAGGATTTTTAAAGAAATCACAAACATCAAGATGAGTGACATCTACATCTACTATATTTAATAAATAATCTGATGGTTCTACTAAATTTATTTCAAGCATTTTATTCTTTCCTTTAATATATGCTTGATATAAATTAGTTAAGTGCCTGGCCGTACGACAGGTACGTGACCAATGTCCAGTCATTCCACATTTATGGCACACCTCTTCACTTCTCCTTGAAGAATTATTCTGGAGATTTTTACCCCTTTTTGAGTTGTACCACTTTTGGTGATACGGTATATTATTATTATCCCTTTTACTGTGGTCATTTTTGGGACCAATAGTTCTATAATTTTTCCTACTACGTCCATGTCACCGATTTCTTCTAAAGGATGTACCATTCACTTTTAGGAATGATGCAAACTTATTACCATTAATTTCAAGGAATGATATTGAGCCAGTAGGGCGTGACTGATGGTTTTTTAATAAGAGCTCATTGTTCTGCTCAGCTACTAGAATACATGATATAAGTTCAGAATATTTCTTGAACTTTCTCTTCCGATATCATTGCTGCAGGAGCACATTCGAGGCATGAAATGTAACATAGGTCATCTCTAGCATATCATCATCGGTGATTTTTTCACCGCATAATTTTAGTACTGAATTTATTTTAAAAAGTGCCGAATTATACTCACTAACACTTTTATATTCTTGCAACCTCAGGTGCAACAATTCATAACGAGATTTTGGGAGGATGATAGTCTTCTGGTGTTCATATCTCTCCCTTCAATTATTCCACAAAATATAAGGATATTTTATTGTAAGATATTTAGTTTTTAATTCTTCGTGAAGATGGTGGCGAGAGAAAATCATTACTTTAGCACGGTCCTGTAGGGATATTTGATTTCCTTCTTTAATTGTTTCACTCAGATTCATTGTATCAAGATGAATTTCAGTATCAAGAATCCATACTAAATAATTTTTTCCAGAAATATCAAGTGCAACGAATTCCAATTTTGTAGGATTTGTCATTTTCTACACATATAAATAATGAAATAAATATGTTTATATCAGAAATATATTTATAAACTTACACAGATTTTAAATAATAATCATCAATAAAATATTTTAAAAACTGCAAATAATATACTGAAAACTTACAGAAGAATAAGACTACTAGTTTCAGAATTGGTTAAACCGTCGTGCTGATAACGTGTTATAAAACTAGAATAAAAATTATTATTGCAAGAGAAAATATTTGAAACTTTTTATTTATCAAGAACTGAATTTTTTTTATTTCTTTCTGTTTCTCTTCTTTCTTTCCTTTCTTTTCTTTTCTTCTTTTTCTTTTCTGATATTTCCTTGTGTATATAATCGACTCAAGCTCTCTATTTATAGAGAGCATGAGTCATGAATGACTGTAGATGGTCATTCACATAATAGAATAAAAAAACAAGGGGGTCATGAGCACATAGTATGGCATGGGGGGTTATTCATTCCCCCCAATAATTTACAATACAAATTAAACAATCTAAAGTACAAATTAAATAATAGGAAAATCTGAGATTCTTTTTTAGAAAATTAGTATATTTGAGATTTTATTATTTTATTATTCTATAGAGTCGTAAACTATAAATTATAGCGTAATTAAGATTTTTATTTTATTTTTATTTTTTAAATATTTTTTATTATTCTTAATTATTAAGAAAAATAATTAAAAATTATATAATTTCACTATTAGTCACTGCTAATAGTAAAATAAATAAATAAAATTTAAAGGAATAATAAAGAGAATCAAGATAGTAGGAGCCATGAAGTAGTATCTATAAACTAACAAATAAGTTGTTATAAAATGCTATGAAAATTATGTGAAAAATAGGTTAAATGATTACATCAAAAGTACTTACACAACTCAAGCTGGACATGTCGTGGCCTGATTGACATAATTCTCACTTTCCAAAATAGAGGTTTGGAGCTTGAACCCCCCTCCTCCAAATGTATTAAAAAAATAAAAACTCTAACCGTATAGATGTAAGTTATAAATTGTAACTCTAGCCTTACTTTTTATATACACGTGTGACGTATTTGATGTTTTACTTTATATGAGTGGCAAGCCACATACACATATAGTATACTACACATATGCCTATCAAGTATCAATGTATCATTGATTCATTATTAATTTATCAGTTATTACTTTCCAATATGTATGGCATCAAGAATGCCTAGTACATTAAAATCATTTAAAAAATTACATAATAAAGTTATTAATTTAATATTAAAGTATTCAATTATCCTTGATATAATATTAAACATGATCAAATAATCAAAATAGAATTAGTTAAGAAAATATTGCAATCAATTAGAGTTGCTTATTTTTATAAACATTTTATATTTGAATCAATAATTCTTTTATAAATTTAATACATTATTATTGTAAAGTAATAAAATATATTACTTATACATAAAATTAAAGTAACAATATATATTACTTATATAAAATATCAAAAATAATGTATATAACACATAAAATATATATAATAAAAGATTATAGGTAAGTATATATGTAAAAATATATATAAATTTAATCGAGTATTGTGACGAGCTCAAAACGAGTCGAATCAAGTTTATACGAATATTATTCACGAGCCTAAACCGAATCAAGTCGAGATTATACGAGTTTTGCTTATTTAATATTTGAATCAATATTAGTGTTCACGAATAACTCATTTATTAAATGAACCGAATCCGAGTCGAGTTTATATGAGTCGAACTCGAATTGTTCACGAGTGACTCTGTTCGTTTGCAGCTCTAATTATGTCGTTGCTTCCCAATTTTCTATGTTCTTCAAATAAATTCGTAAGAAATAAGATTGTGCATGGGAGATTGAAGTAAGAATGGCTTGGGCAGTCTCCTGCTCATGCTCTTGAAACTAGTCCAGCTCATTCTTGATCATTATACCAATGAGGACCGTTTCGAGGCCATACCATTTTTTGAAAGAAAAATGATGATAAACATATATGATTACATTTTACAACACTTCACATAATAATATTGTAAAAGGAGGCCGGCCGGATATTTTTATAAACTATTTTATAAAGGATAATGATATCTTTATTACTCCATTATTACTTGTTCATGACTACTCATGATAGTGTTTTTATTTTTTTATATTATTTTTTAAATATTTTTTTAGCATTCTTAATCATTAAAAAAAATTAAAAAAAAAATATTTTTACTAATAATCACTTTCTTAATCTTTAAGTAAAAAAAATTTAAAAAATAAAATGAATAGTTAAGAGATTGTAGAATGGTAAGACTGCTGTTTTCTTTTATAAAATTAACACGATCACTTTACAAAATCTCTCTTATACTTATATTTTACAAAAATACACTAATACAAAAATACACTCTTATATTTTACAACGTGCATACATTATTATATGTATAAATATATAAACCAAATTATTAATATATAGCAATATAATTTCTTTATATGAATAATATTATGGATCACATGACCGGATAGGCCTCAATGATGGAGGGTATAGATGGGATTTTGATAATTTTGTAGCGAGGAAAGCCAGCATCCATCAACAATTTCTTCCATTCAAGCTCAGTCCTCTCCTTTCCGCCAGTAGTGTGTGCCATCATCACCAAGTCGGATACCATTCGTGTATCTTGATACATGTCCTCCTTGTCCTTCTCAAGAACAGTATCTACAATTATAACCTTTCCACTCTTTGCTGGTATTGCTTTCTTGCAATTCTTCAGAATTTTGACGCAATCTTCGTCGCTCCAATTGTGCATCACCGACTGTACCACCATGAATTAATATTACACATATACTATAGTTACAATTCGGGGTTAAAGTATATTAATATTTATCACTAGACCTATTACAATTGTAAAAAATTAAAGCGAGATCAATATTAATTTTAAAATAGATATCTATATAGAAACTTAATTTTTACGGCCATACACCGTCTATGATATTCTAATTAAGAGGAGATTTGTAATTTTTGCCATTCTATCTTAATTTTTAAATACTTGTGTTTAAATAATAAGATTAAAATAAAAAATCACATATTATTTAGATGGATGTGTGGTATGAGGTTTATTTTTTATTTTTATTTTATTTTATAGCATTTCTCTTGTTTTTATGTTTGCTAATATAATAAGGTTTACTTAATGGTTTGTGTTGTACGTGTGCCGACAAATAAGCTTACGAATAGATTTATTTATTTTTGTATAGGAAAAAGAAAAGTTTTAAATGCAAGCTTGTCTGATGACACACCTAACACCACTAATGTAGTGTGGACTATTCCTTCAAATTCGACAAACATTTATAAAAAGCTAGTGATCATGATGTTTGTTTCAATTGTAATGGGGCATAGCAAGTGTTATGGTCATGATATACCATCAGCTTATGTATAAGTTAAGAGCTTTTCCTTTGGCCTCCAAAGAGGAGGAACTAAAAAAATAAAATAAAATAAAGACTATTTGTGATCACTTCTAGAAAAACGAGTATTTGTGACAGATTATTTGCGATAAATATTATGTCTATTTGCGATAAAAATAAATTCATTTTGGCAAAAAATAGTAATTTTTATAGGAAATGATGGACCACAGATTAAAAAATAGTAATTTTTTTGTAATTATTTGTGATCAAAATAAACTAAGTTTGACTTAAAAATAGTCATTTTCATAGAAAATAACTGATCACAACTGAGCAATTTTCTTATAATGGGGGAGGGACAGACAAAAAGATGCGGTCTAAATACATACCTTAATGAAAACTGCATCAGCACTAGGAATGGCCTCAAACATGTTCCCTCCAACATGGGAGACCCCTTAGCGAAATGGTGCAGCAGCAACGACATGTGGGAGATCAAAGTTTATAGCTTTGATATGTTGATGTGATTCAATGATCTTACCAATCATTTCTCCCGTCCCACCTCCTACGTCCACCAATGATCCATTAATGGAATTAAACCCATCTTTGTACTCCCTAAGCACTGCCCCCATCATACCCTTGGTCACACATGCCATGGCATCATTGAAGATCTTATTAAATTCAGGATTTTTTGCTGCAAAATCCCACATCTTACAACCATGTGCTTTCTGAAACGCAACGCCACCTTCTTTGACACATTGACTCAAACAGTGCCATGGCGCCATTAGTCGTGGGTTGTTCTCCATTATCACCAATGGCACTAGGCTCGTCTCAGCATCATGCAACAGCCATCTCGACGTCTCCGTTGATCCGTAGAGTACTGTGTCGCTGCCATCTGGCAAAAGATGTTCGGTGAAGAACTTTTTGTGGACAAGAAACGTCATGATTCGTGCGAGGTAAGGGATATGAGGAAAAGTATTAGGAGAATCAATCTCAGTAGCTATTTGGTTCAGAGTAATTGGAACGCCATTATGAGAGTGTATAATGTCAGCAATGCGAAGCTCCACAGCACATTTCAATACCATGGAGTCGGCAAAGGCGTATAAGTGTTGCCATATTGCAGCCTGGCCTTTCTCCAATATTGGCATATTAATCTCTGCGTTTCGTTCCATTCTCTTGATCTTTGATCTTGATGATCTCTGAAATTAGAAGTTAATTAGTTTGTGTGAAGTGAATTAAGCATGAAATTTAAACACAAATTATACGTTATTGGAGGTTGTTGGCATGTCATGATCATAATATTTCTAGTTCCCATTCACCCAAAAACAAAAAGTATTTGGAGCAGTCATCATCTATTTTCTTGGGGAGCAAGCTGTAAGATAGTCAAAAGGCTTGCGTGCACGTGCATTGCTAGTCAAGAATTATATGTATGCGCATATATATATATATATATGTAATATAATATAATCCCTTTATAGATCCTTTCAAGTTGCAAAAGATCAGCTAATATCTCAGACTTCATGAGTTACCTGATGATCATGACCGAAATCCTAATATCGGGATTATTTTTTACATTAATCTATCCATCCATAATGCAGCTAGCGTTGTCACCCTTGTACCTAAACTGCAAGTAATTAGGAATTAATTTTTAATTACATTAATCTATCTATCCGTGAGAGTGTACCTTAACAATTTCAGCTGGTCCTCGATCACTATTTGGACAAACTCAACCTGCATATAATATGCTTAGTTTTCAGCTGAGATTGTCCTCACCAAGAACCACCGCCAGATCAGCCAAAAACATTTTCATTGACTACCTGATTATCCCGGCTAGCTAGACTACTACCTTTTCAATAAAATTTATATATGTATTTATTTTTTATTATATATTAAGTCTTATTTTAGAAAAAAATGTTGAGAGACCATTGTAAACCAAGGAAAATTACCACAAGATTTTTAAATAAGGCAAAAGAATTAATTTACCATTCGTGTTTTAGTTTTGATCTTTATGAGTTCTCGTTCGGGATGAAGAGAGATAAACATATAAAATAGATCTTATAAAGTTTATTAAGCACTTAATTGTATTCAAGAAATTCAATTGAGCAGTATTATCTATAAATATTGTGAGATTGGCCACTTTATTTGTTTAACTTTCTCTCACTAACAAACCTAAGTTTGTACTAAAGCTGATCTAGGAAATCATCTAAATCATATTTTTGTTAGCATTCGTATAAGACAAACAAATTACAATGAAAGGTAGCGATAATATCTATTTTTATTTTCTACCATATTTTGTTGTTTTAACGTCCCTATGGGTTTTGTTTATATATCCGTTAAGTTCCTTCGTCTGTTTTTATCATTCACAGAATCACGTCCTTTACGAAAAATAGGACATTTATTGGAAATTATGAAAATAACTTGTAGTCTATAGTGCGTCGTCACATTTATTGTTTTGTTTCGCCTTCTTCTCTCTCTCTCGCAGAGCCGATTTGAAGTTGCGTTTCGAAATTTAAAAAATTAATTTTTAATTTTTTTAATTAATTTAAATTAGAACTTTTATTAAAAAGCTCCTATATATAGCTATACAGTTTTAAAAACTATCATAACTAATTCTAAAAATATTTTAAATATATAAATATTAAACAAAAAATAACTTTTTAATAATAAAATTTATTATATTAAACTTTAAATTATAACTCTTAAGTTAAAAACAATATTTTTCACAGCAAAACCCCAAACAGACACTCAATCTCTCCTGACCCAATTGTGTCCTCTCGTCTTCCTCACTCTCTCTGTCTAGACCTAATAGCCATTTTCTTCTTATCCCTCTTGCCTACTCTCTCATTCGCTTACCTCTTCTCTCTTGGTTTGTTTACTTTCTTGCCTTTTCGTCTGCCCAGATGCTGCCGTACACTGCTTCCCTTGCTCACCGTCGTCGCACTAAGCACCCTCAGCCATGGCAAGACCCTTGTTGTGTGCTTCTTCTCTCAATGTCACCACACCACACATAGAGGGAGCCGATTAGCAACCACCTTTGATTCTTAGCTTAGACACCATTCTGTTGGCCTAGAGCATAGGAGCGGAATTCGTTTCTTAGTTTTCATTTCCTGTTTTAGCTGTTTTGTTCTTCAATTGTTTTTTTCCCTTTTTTAGGGTTTCCAATATTTAATTGTTATTTTAGAAGGAAGTTGGCTAGGTTGGGAAGCTCAGGTATTATCGGTTGTTTAATTTTTTTTCCTGGTTGTTTGATTTTCGCTTTTCGTTTTTCACAGCTGAGTTGGATTGAGTCTTGCATATATTTGGCCTCTCATTTGCTTCTTGGTATGTTTTAGATTTTAGTGTAAAATAGATTATTTCTGTTGTGTTCCTCTGTTTCTATTGTTGATGGTGGTGGTGTCATTGATTTTGTGGTGGGTGGTACTGCTCTCTCTTACTCTTTATATATATATATACATTTATATTCAGTTTCTATTTGCTCCAATAGTCCAATGATGTAGTGCATGTGTGTTCTTCCCCAAATGATTGTTTGAGCAGTTTAGGCGTGCAAATCTGTGTTTTTCATCTGTGCAATATTGTCTTTTACACCATTGTCTCCATATTCGGCTCTTAGTAGTGTTCTTCCTCTTGTTGTGGTGATTGGAGTTACAATGGGAAAGGAGGTGCTTGAAGATTGGAGGCGAAAAAAGCAGGTAACTTTATAACATTAATGCTATCTTGGACCCAACTTTCTGTTCTTTACTACTCTCCTCTTCCTGTTATATATTTCAAAATCCAACAAAATAAATTCATTATATCTAGAATATGGTGAATATGGGATGTTTTGAGATTTCTGGTCCTGCAATTTTGGTAATTCCTTTAGAAATAAGTTGTTTAGGGGGTGTTAGTTTGCCCGTTATCTGGTATGATTTTGAGGGAATATTTATAAAAATTGTCAAGTCAAGCCCTTTCTTTCATGGAAAATAATTGCCTCTGAATTTGTTATTTGATAATTTTAGCTGATACAAAATGGAATTTGGAAAAGATGTGTGAAGAGAATGTTCTTCCTGAGGTTTGACAGTTTTGTGCTTTCCAACTTTTTTTCCTTTGCTCATGACATCTAAGTCCATTGTTTTAATTGAAATTGAAATTCTATCGGAAATAATCAATGGCATTGTTTTGAGGCTACAAGATTGGCTTTCCTTGATCAAAGGTAAGAATTTCCTTGGTGGAAAATTCTTGCACATCTTGTTTGACGAGATCTAAAAACATAGAGGCTTGTAAACTAACTTCATTGATGCATTTTGAGAATTAAAAGTTATCTAAACAATTATTCAAGCAGACATAGGTCACAACTTATTAATATGATTTGGATTAATAATTCTTTTGCATGCAAAATATTAAATATTTGGTTTAGCTGTGACAGTGGAGAATATGAAACTCTACTATTGTAGTTGCATTTGATTGAAACCAATGTTTGCTATATAATTACAGTCTGCGAGTGAAAAAGATGATGAATAGCACCTCAACTGTTTGATAATATTCTCATATGAAAAACCTCTTTACAAAATGCAAAAATGTATTTTGCCACACTTCACTTCATGCGTTTTACATTTGCATAGTACACAATATATAGGCAATTAATTTCCTAACAGAATGCTGTCACATCATTATTCCTGAATATTCTCTGTTGTTCTAGGAGGTTGCTGTGAGTGCTATTCTAGTGAGGTCGAGTGTATGTCTGTCTTAATGTCCTCCCTCAATCCAAGTGTCATTGGTCGAATGGTGAGGCTTGATCAGAGTTGGTAAATCTTGGAGAAGATAATGCTTTCCATGATATCAGCTATCTGGTCTTTGCTTGAAATGAAAGAGACTTTTAATGCCTTGGCTACAACTTGTTCTCGAAGAAAATGATAATCTAATTCCATATGGTTTGTTCTGAAATGCGTAATTGGATTAAATGATAGGTAAGTGGCTCTAAGATTGTCACACCAAAGCATCGAAGGAGTAGAAGAGGAAAGGCCAAGTTGATGTAAGAGTGACTGCAACCAGATAACCTCACAAATAGTATTAGCAATAGATTTATACTTGATTTCAGTAGAAGATAGAGCAACAATTGGTTGTTTCTTAAATCCCCATGAAATTAAATGACCACCAAACTAAATACAAAAACCTCCAATGGGACGACGATCATCTGGACACTCGGCCCAGTCGGCACTAGAGAAGGTAGCAAGCTCATAAGTAGAGGTTAGAGAAAAATATAAATCAAAATGACAAGTGTTATTGAGATATCAAAGGATTCGTTTAACTGCCTTCCAGTGGGGAAGATGGGGACAATGCATGAATTGGCAAACACGATTTACAGCAAATGAGATGTTGGGTCTAGTGAAAGCAAGCTATTGAAGACTACCAACAACACTACAATACCAGTAAGGGTCCTCATATGTTGGACCATCTAAAGCTATTAATTTCTAGAAATTGACGTAGGAGTGGCTACGGGTTTTGCATTACACATACCTGTGCGCAATAACAAATCATGGATATATTTAGATTGGGACAAAAAAAGACTATACTCATTTTGGCAGGCTTCAGTGCCAAGAAAGTAGTGAAGTAACCCTAGATCTTTAACAAGAAAATAATGTTTTAAAAAGTCAATAAAATCATAGATGAGCACAAAATTGGAACCAATGACTAAAATATTATCAACATAAATCAAGATATATATATATAGCCAGAACCAGTACACTTAATGAAAAAAGAAGAATCAGAGACTAAGCCAACAAAACCAAGAGAAAAAAGTCTATCACTAAGCTTAGAAAACCAGGCTCTAGGTGCCTATTTCAAACTATAAAATAGACTTTCTTAAGTTATAGACATTAGATGGAAAGTATGGATTCAAAAAACTAGGAGGTTACTTCATGTAGTCTGCCTCTTCAAGGTCACCGTGTAAGAAAACATCTTACATGTGAAGCTGATGTAGGGGCTAGTGAGAGGTTACTGCTACTGAAATTAAGAGACGAATGGTAACTAGTTTCACAACTGGAATGAAAGTTTCGTGGTAATCCAAACCGGGTTGCTGGTGGAACCCTTGACCAACAAGGCGTGCTTTGCGACGCTTAGGAGAACCATCGGCATTATGATTGGATTTCTACACCCACTTTGATCCTAGAAGATTCTGAGCCGAAGTTGAGGGAATGAGATCCCATGTTTTATTTCGAAGAAGGGCATCCATCTCTGTTGCCATGGCAGTACGCCATGCAACAAACTTGGATGCCTTCGTAAATGAAGTGGGCTCCGCGGGAACAGAAGGAGGTACATAGGACGTGGTAAGGGATATAATTGGTTTGGAAGGAAGCTAAGGAATGGTTCCGTCAGTTCGACGATGTGGGGAGAAGGTATTCGTGTTTGATTTGGTGAGCATCGGATGAGTGGGGGTAGGCAAAGATTAGGCTGTTTGTGATTCGGTGGAGGGTAGACGATGAGAGTCATGAGATGAGGGTGACGAAGCAACATCTGAAGAAGAATCGAGAGAATGGTGAGTGTATGTAGAAACCCTAGAATTGAATCAAGTTGGGTTAAGGCTATAAGAGGAAGTGAGCTAGAAAAGGATAATGGGTTAGACTGAAGAAATATGATGGGAATGGTTGAGACATGCTATGAGTTAGTCACGAGTCGAGTATTGAGACCTATTTGAATATTACTAGGCTCAGAAGCAAACGGGAAGGTAGATTCATAAAAAATCACCTTTTGAGATGTAATTTCAGCCTGTAGGAAGATGAAAACAAATGTACCCCTTGTGATTAGGGTTATAACCCATAAACATATAGGGCTTAGACCTATAGTCCAATTTATGTTGATTAAAGGGTCAGAGATTGGGCCAACAGGAAGATCCAAACACTTTTAAAAAATTATAATCAGAAATTTAACCTACTAAAACTTCATAGAGAGATTTATTTTGCAAACTAGGGATTGGCAAGGAATTTATTAAAAAATTTGGTGGTTTGAAATGCTTGAGCCTAATAAATTTGAGGTACAGATGCATGAAAGAAAAGAGATAAGCCTGTCTTAACAATACGATGGTGTCGATGTTTCACACTCCCATTTTGTTGATGAGAATGTGGACATGTGAACCGATGCATAATTCCATAATTTTGAAATATAGTTTTGAGTGGACGAAATTTCCCTTCCTAATCCGATTGAACCGAAACAACATTTGTATTAAAGGGCGTTTTGTGCATAATGGAGAAAAGTAACAATTAGAGGGGTTACATTAGACCTAACTTGCATAGGAAAATACCAAATAGATTTGGAAAAATCATCTGCTAAGGACAAATAGTATCGCATGCCATGCGTGGAAAAGACGGGGCAGGACCCCAAACATTTAAGAATAAGAGTTGTGTTGAATCCAAGGTTTCAAGTTTCGTATCTATGTGTAGATTTTGATGATAACAAATAAATTCAAGTCTCAAGTTCAAATTATTTACGCAATGGAACGAAACGCACATCAAGCATAAAAGAACAAGTCTACAAATGAAGCTCATAGATTATTTTTGTACATCTCTTGATAAAATTCGAAATTAGATTAAGGCTCCAAATTACTCTTTTTTCTCATAAAATATCAAATTACTTTTTTCACATATGCAAGACATTTTTAAATGTCTTAGTTTTGAAATTATGTTTTTCACATGTGCATAACATCATCAAACAAAATAATTTCAAAATTTATTTTTTTATATAAAAATTTGAATTTATAAGATGATTGATTATCATATTTGATATGTGCACATTTTGTTTGAAATTCATGAAAGGGGTTGGTGTGTTTTTTTGACAAATGCAAAAACTAGATGATTTTGTTTGAAAATCTTAAAGGGTAGTTGTGTGTTTTTTTGACATATGCAAAAAGAAGATGATTTGGTTTGAAAAATAAATCATGCTCATTTTGTCATGTATGAAAAGCAAAAGATTAGGTTTAATTTCTTTGAAAAATGAATGGAGTTGTCTTTGACAAATGCAAAAAGGAAATGCTTTTATTTGAATTTTTTGAAAAGTGAATAGTGCTCTTATTGACATGTGAATCTTTTCAAATTTGAAATTGAAGACTCATTTTCCTATAAATAGCTCACTTGAGTTTTTCAAAAATAACAACAAGAGCTTACACATCTATTACTAAGTTTTGTATCATTCTTTCAAAGCTCTCATTCTCTCTTTTCTAAAGTTTTGAACCTTAATTCTTGTTCTTGTTGAAAGAGATATAAGTTGCGCTGTATTGTTCTATCTCACTCATTAAGGAGTGTACTTTGATAGTCTACCCACTATCAACTCTTGTATCTGTAAGAGGGTGCGTATAACCCTTGTGTGTGTAGAATGTGTTCTACACGAGAAATAGTTAAATCACCAAGTGTGAGGTGATTGGAAGTGTAGAGGGTATTCTACACGGATTCTTTAGAGCGGTGCTGCTCAAAAGTGTAATAGGTTTCTATCTCCACCTAAATGAGATTGACTAGTGAATTTGGGATCCTCAAGGGGTAGCTTGAGGCAAGGACGTAGGCAGTGAGACTGAACCTCGTAAAAATACTGCGTTTGCTTTTTCTTACCTACTCTTTAAATTTCTTGTTGCTTTATATTCTGTTTATGTTTTATATTGTGTATTTGATTTATAAGTGTTAATTTTTATAATATAATCCAATTCACCCCCCTTTTGTGTTAGTCATCTGGGCAACAAGTTGAAATAGATGAATGGAGGTAGATGATGAAGTATGGTGCGGCAGAGCATGGGCTTAAGCAATAGAACATGCTGGACAATGAGTTATTGAAGCTGTTGCAGATAGAGGAAGACCAAAACATGGAGAGGGGTGGCCCAATCTTGAATGCCAAAGTTGAGCTGATGTACGAACACCTAGGAAAGCTTGGGGGTGGAAATGGGAGGCATGGCAGATGGTGTTGATAAGTGTGCGAAATTGCACTTTAAATATCCTGATATTTGATTAAATTATAAATAATGAAAATAAAAATAATTAGATTTTACTTATTTTATTGAATTAGATTTCTATTTACATCAAGATGTTTTTAAGCATTATTTGTCTTTTTTTATTTTTATTTTCTTTATTTTATTTTATTTATTTATTTATTTATATTTCTTTCTTAGTAGTTAAAGAGGGAAAAAGTACACATATGAGCCTTCACTTGAGCAAGACATAGGCCGCACTTCATACTTGGACCCCACTCCATAACCCACTAGCAATTTAATTTCACATGGCTGGACTTCAATCAGGCTTCAACAATGAAAGTGGTGGGCTATATTATTGGTTCTAAGCTTAAACTCATATGGGCCTCTTGCACATGCTAGTTGACGGGCTGCTGAAAATCTATTGGAGATCCACAACTACAAGTCCTCATGCCCCCTCTTGATTTCCACTTGAGTTCAAAACATGCAATTGAAACACGACAACACACTCTAAGACGGGCCTACCATGATTACATTGGACTTTTCACTTGAGAAGGGCATGACACTGTTGCACATATATAAATTTAGGGAAGTGCTGTGCGCAGGCCTGACCTGCGCACACAACACTCACATAAACAGTGATTTTACTGTTCATGTGGCCTGCGCACAGAATTTTTCATAAATTTATGAGTTGTGCTGTTTTTAAGAGGAGAGTACGGGAACGAGAGGCCGTAGCACATATTCAAACCAACAGAGAAGATAATTGGTGCCATCGGTTGTTCATTATTTTTCTTGAGAGAGTTTTTTTATTCATTATGTTTATGGATAATTAAATTTTTAAATAGAGTTAGGGATGAATTTATACACTAAATGATATTTTTAATTTATTTTTAATTCATATATTTGATTTTCAATTATTAAAACTCTTTGTTTTATCATTTTCAATATATTGTTGGTGGTTTCTTTTCCGAATAATCATAATGTTTATTCCGTTTATAGATTCAATCATGCTTTTTCTATTGAATGGTTTAGATATTTGATTATGTTTGGATCAATTGATTGTTTATATTGATTTAATTCTCTACGGTAATATTGTTCTATGAGTATATTATTGTCGTTGGGCTTTCTCAATATAGATAACAATTTGCGTGATTCAAAAGTGATGAATGATTTCTCAAGATATTACATTTGGTTTAATTTTGATTTATAATTCTATTTCTTCCGATTAAGAATGTTGAAATTGAATTCTCAATTGAGTTATCAATGAATCAAGAATAATTAAAATATCGGATATGTGCAAGGGATTTTCGTAACTCTACTGTTCGTTAAATTTGAATACTTTTTTCGTTAGTCGCTTTATTCAAATTTTAATTTGTATTTTTATTTAATTTGTATTTTCTCATAAATCATTTAATATTTTTTTAGTTTGTTTATTCTTTCTACTATTCTTTTAATTTGTCTTCATGTAGAATTGACACCCCAAAGCTACACTACAACTACCGCATTATTTTTTAGGCATAATTAAGTGGCAAGACATACAGACCATCTTCAACGTGACCCTAGAGGGGCACTTCCAGGGAGCGTGAATCCTTCACAAAGAACAAATTAGAATGAAAATAAAAAAATACACAATTATCATGACATAATTGACGAACGAAAAGGAGATTTCGAGATATAGATGGAATGTGAAGAATATTAAAGATGAAATTGCCAGAGGAAGTCAACATTTGAGCTGTGCCATGCTGTTGAATAGGCAGAGTTGAGCCATTTTCCAATGCAAACTTGGTTAGGTCCTTGATATGGTGTTGATTCCAAATTGAGATTGTTGAATTCATTAGTAAAATGATGGGAAGTCACAGTGTCTGGGAACCAAGTGGTGTTTGATGTAGGAGAATTAGAAAGTGAAGTGTAGTTGGCTGTGTAAGGGGGGTGGGAGAAGATGGATATGGTGTAGTAAGTCTATGATAGCAATACAGATTTGTGTGCCCAAATTTTTGGTACACTTGAAACCGAGGTCGTGTGTCTGGACGAGGAGGGGGCTGGTTATATTGGGGAGAATTTGGTCATGGTCTTTGGTTGTAAACACGAGGTGAAGAACGGCCGCGTCTACCTTCACAAGGAGGGTAGCAACTCTAGGTAGGCTGAGAATTTGGAGAGTAGTGAGTGGTATTGTGCGTAGCAGGAGTGGTAGTAGAGAGGAGATTTTGAGTTTGGTGAGAGATACGAGATTCATGATTTAATAAATAACTATTGAGCAAATGAAGAGCTATGTGTTCTAGACGAGTCGTGAGAGACGTTACCAAAGATTCATATTCCGAGCCAAGTCCCGCAAGCAAATAAATGGAAAATTCAGAGTCACTCACTAGATGACCTGTGACATTCAGTTTAGCAACAAGTGCTTTTGCACAATTATAGTAATCAAATGCAAATTCAGGAACCTTTTTAAGGAGGCTAATTGAAACTGAGTATGAACTATATGAGCCGAAGAATTGGCTGGAAAGAGATGCTGGATAGTATTCCAGGTGTCAATAGAAGTCTTACAATCCAAGATCTGTGATAAAACGGATTTAGAGAATGTGGAATTAAGAGTAGACATGATGAGTTTGTCTTGAAGGCATTTGGTATGCTCAAGATTCGAGGTAGAAGAAGAGGGAGGGGGTGGGCATGGGAGTAGAGGCATCAATGAAACCAAAGAGTTGATGACCTTGAAAAAATGGTTCAATCCGAACTTTCCATAGAAGGTAGTTTTCTATGTTTAGCTTGACTGTGATGGAATGGGAAGCAGTTTTGAGAATATTTATGAGGGATGATTTTGCAGAAGCCCCCATGGGAGGTTGTGATAAACGAAAATAAGAATTGTTGAAGGAGTTGGACGAAAGTCCTTTCAATCTCTGTATACGATAATAAAGAAGATGAATAGCACCTTAACTGTTTGATAATATTCTTAGATTAAGAACATCTTTACAGAATGTGAAAATGTATTTTGCTACACTACGCTTCATGTGTTTTACATTTGCATAGTACACAATATATAGATTATCAATTTCCTAATAGAATGCTACCACATCATTATTCCTGAATATTCTCCATGTTCTAGAAGGTTGCTATGAGTGCTATTCTAGTGAGGTCAAGTGTATGTATGTCTTAATAGTGTGCTTACGGTCTTTCAATTTATTCTCCCCTTTTTCGGTGATGCTTTATCAACACTTGATAGAAAAAAAAAAGGTTTTTACCAGAAAGATCTACCCATTTTTGTGGAAGGGTTGACATCTGCTTTATCATCGTTGATTTTAGAAATTTCTACTACGCAAATACAAATAGTATGATTAGTTTAAAATTAATGGCTTTACTTTTAAATTTTAAATATGTGTATCTTTTTGTTTTAGGTTTTTACGTCTCAATAAGGAACTTGTAAACTAGTTAAGTCTTGATAGCGGCCTCTTGTATCCTAAAATGTTTTATGCTGTCATTAACATCTTGTAAGATTATTTTTGTTTTGGTCTCTTTTGGTGTTTGGGTTCTAGAATTTCGGAGGAAAATTAATTTGTTACCCCTCTGGTTATTTCACGCTGCGTAATGTTTTGGTTGTAGGAGTTTCAAGGGTTGGCAGAAGACTAGTGGAGCATAACATAACAATTGGCAAACCAAATGACTTCAACTGATTTCTGGTAGAACAAAATTATATTGTGGCCAAAAATTTTCAGAAAAACATTATATTGTGACAGTTTGTTATAGTTAAAAGTTACATCCTATAGAAAGAGAATCAGTGGAATCAATCGTCTCTCTTTTTGGAAAAAGTTCTCAAAGAAATCTATTTTCCTTTAGTCATGACGGGGGGGAGGGGGGAGTTGTGCCTCCACCTCTCTCCCCACTCTATCCTCCCCCTTCTCCGTCCTCCTCCTCCATTTTCTTTCTTTATTTGATTTTTCTTTGTTTTCTTTTGTTTTTCCACCTTGCCTCCCTTCCCCCATCTTCTTCGTTTCTTTTGTGTCATTTGTGTTCCCCCTTCCTTTCTTCTCCCTCCCTTCTGTTTTCTTCTTCTTCGCCCGCCCTTTGTTTCTTTTTTGGTGTTGTGTTTGTAGGAACCGTGGCTAGTTTTTGAGCTTTTAGAGCTTGATCAGGGTCGGCAGTTCGAAGTCATCCGATGTGCAGGTTACCACACGCACCCCACTGGAATCTTCCTAGGGTGTTGATCTCTCAACCTGCGATGGAATCACGCAGATTGAACGGCGCATTGGAGTTTTGTTCTCTGTGCGCTACCCTCGTAGGGGCTTTTCGACTACCATGTCTAACACCAAAGGGACAAGGGCCACTGACACTTTGTTTCTGTCCATCCGTTACTCTCAAGAGGCGGTGTGTGGACCCCACATACTACTGATAGTAGCGGTTTTCTCTTTTTTAAATTCCTTTAAGGTTGAAAACTAGATCTATATCATCGAGATATATTTATGCTTTCCCATGTCATCTGCTTTTGGTTTTTGTGTTTTGTTTAGTTTAATAAAAAGTTTAGTCTCTAGGACATTTGGTCTGTAGCGTGCGTCCCCTAGTCCGTCTTAGAAGGTGTGTGTGGTTGGTTTGCTTTGTTTGGTTGTTTGTAGGTTTGTGACATTTTGGACAGAGTGGATTGTCTCTTAGACTATGTTCTGGAGAGGTTGTGCAGTCAGGAATAGATCATGTCAGTCACTTCTAATGTACTGGGGAGCTATAGATCGTCATTAGTTGGCTTGTAATGTATGTTTTAAGTCTAAGTGTAATGCTCAATATTAATAAATGCAGTTTGCTTTCCTATTCAGAAAAAAAAGTTACATCCTATAAGATTAGCCACTGGTGGAAGCATTTATTGAAATTTCCTAGCCATTATTTTGTTCACACTTAATTATTTGTTCTTAAATATTGGTAGCTAGAATGGCATAACTTGAAAAATATAAATATTGTTTAGCTCACACTTGATGATATAAATATGCTTTTGTTAAAATTAAAGCTACGCGTAAAATTATTTGCTTGACTAAAGAAAAGTAAAGACAATTGGTATCCCCCTTGACTATATTATCAATATCTAAAAATATTTGTTAAAATTTACCTTTTGTCTTCTATGCATTAAATTATTCATTAATCAATACTTTTGTAAAAATATATTATTTTTAACAAATATTTTTGAGCAATACTACATACAGTCTAAAAAATTGGACCTTTTTGTTGTCCAAGCAATAAACAAACAAAAAAGAGTCATCATTTTAGAATAAAATTGATTATAATATCCTTATTTACAAATAATCAATACAGTCTACCAAATGTGGACTGTAAGAAGAATTATTCATATATATATATATATATATATATATGAAAGATTGATAGGCATGACATGATTATTTTGGAGAAATAACAAATTCATATGGACTGTTCTACGTACCCATATAATTTTTGGATTTGAAGAAGAGCTAAACTTATCTCGATCTCATTATTAAAATTTTTTCAATTCTTACGTAAATTATAATAAATAATCGAACTTTCTCCAATTCTCGATCTCTCCCTCTAGGCCTCCCTGTGTCCCCAATTTTCTATGTTCTTCAAATAAATTTGTGGGAAATAAGATTCTGCATGGGAGATTGAAGTAAGAATGGCTTGGGCGGCCGGGCCCCCCTGCTCATGCTCCCGAGCATTGTCTAGCTCATTCTTGATCATTATCAATGAGGAGTACCGTTTTGAGGCCGTGCCATTTCTTTTATACATCACATTTTAAAACACTTTATACAATAATATTATAAAAGGAGAGATATTTTTATAAACTATTTTACAAAATTAAACGATCAATACTTTATAAAAACATTCATATGTTATAAAAATATCCTTATTTTACAACTTGCATATATTATTATATGTATAAACTAAACCAAATTATTAATATATATATATATATAGCATTTATTTGTATCAATATTATTATGGATCGGATCACATGATTGGATAGGCCTCAATGATGGAGGGTATAGATGGGACTTTGATAATTTTGTAGCGAGGAAAGCCAGCAGCCATCAACAATTTCTTCCATTCAAGCTCAGTCCTGTCCTTTCCGCCAGTGGTGTGTGCCATCATCACCAAGTCGGATACCATTCGTATATCTTGATACATGTCCTCATTATATTTCTGATCAAGAACATTATCTACAATTATAACCTTTCCACTCTTTGCTGGTATTGCTTTCTTGCAATTCTTCAGAATTTTGATGCAATCTTCGTCGCTCCAATCGTGTAGCACAAACTGCACCAGCATGATTACACATAAATTATTTTTACGTACACACGACAACATTTTCGACTTTTTATCATGAATGATTGTAGTCCAGAATAGCATATGTAGCATGGAAAATGCATACAACTGAGTAGTTTTCTTAGTGAGGAAGGACAGACAAAAAAACATGTAAATACATACCTTAATTGAAACTACATCAGCACTAGGAATGGACTCAAACATGTTCCCTCCAACATGGGAGACCCCTTGGCGAAATGGCGCTGTGGCAACAACATGTGGGAGATCAAAGTTTATAGCTTTGATATGTTGATGTGATTCAACGATCTTAGCTATCATTTGTCCCGTCCCACCTCCTACGTCCACCAACGATCCAATGGAATTAAACCCATCTTTGTACGCACTAAGGATTGCCCCAATCATGACCTTGGTCACACGTGCCATGGCATCGTTGAAGCTGTTGTTGAATTCAGAATTTTTTGCTGCAAAGTCCCACATGTCACAACCATGTGCTTTCTGAAACGCAACGCCACCTTCTTTGACACATTGGCTCAAACAGTGCCATGGCGCCAATAGCCATGGGTTGTTCTCTATCATCAACACTGGCACTAGGCTCATCTCAGCATCATGCAAAAGCCATCTCGATGTCTCCGTCGATCCATAGAGTATGGTGTCGGTGTCGGTGCCGGTGTTGCTGCCGTCCGGCAAATGATGTTCGCTGAAGATCTTTTTGTGGACAAGAAACCTCATGATTCGTGCGAGGTAAGGTATATTAGGAGAAGTAGGAGAATCAATCTCAGAGGCTATTTGGTTCAAAGTAATTGGAATACCATTATGAGAGTGTATGATGTCAGCAATGCGAAGCTCCACAGCACATTTCAATACCATGGAGTCGGCAAAGGCGTATAAGTGTTGCCATACTGCAGCCTGACCTTTCTCCAATATTGGCAAATTAATCTCTTCGTTTCGTTCCATTCTCTTGATCTCTGATCTCTTACACAAATGAATTAGGTGTTAATTAGTTTGTGTGAAGTGTTTTAAGCATGAAAGGTTTCTATTTAAACACAAATTATACGTTATTGGTTGTTGGCATATCATGATCATAATATTTCTACTTCCCATTCAATGCAGTTGGCATTCAATGCAGTTGAAAATTGACGTGCTCTCTATATTTATGTTCAAAAAGAGGGAAAAAAAAAGGGAACATGAGAGATTGAAATTGTTTTATGTTGGCCTTTTCATATCATTTAAATATAAAAGATTTAATTTGTAAAATTTAGATTTTAAAATAAAAAGCGTGTAAGTGTTGCCATATTGCAGCCTGGCCTTTCTCCAATATTAGCATATTAATCTCTTCGTTCCATTCCATACTTTTGATCTCTGATCTCTTACACAAATGAATTAGATGTTAATTAGTTTGTGTGAAGTGTTTTAAGCATGAAAGGTTTCTATTTAAACACAAATTATACGTTATTGGTTGTTGGAATATCATGGTCGTAATTTTTTTAATTCCCATTCAATGCAGTTGGCATTCAATGCAGTTGGAAATTGATGTGCTCTCTATATTTATGTTCAAAAAGAAGAAAAAAAGAGAGAACATGAGAGATAGAATTTGTTTTATGTTGGCTTTTTCATATCATTTAAATATAAAAGATTTAATTTGTAAAATTTCGATTTTAAAATGTATTTTTCAAATCAAAATATCATGTGAAAACTTTACTATACGTGTTTTAACATAAGCTTGAGAATAATTTTTTTTCAAATCATAATATTATTTATGAAAGCGCTGCAGACATCTACTTCACCTATTATAGATCAGCATTCTTATCTTTTTCTTTTTTAGAAAAATGATATTTACAATCATTTAGTGTGAATATTTGCACTCTCTTTAAAAAAATGAATAAATATGTCTCATAAAAAAATAATAATTATCTTTACTTTTTTCTAAAAGAATTATACAGTAAGTATACATTTAAAGATTATATATAACATTAAATTTAAATTGAAATCTCTAATTTATAACCTTGGACAAATACTATTTTTCAGAGAGTTATTCTCTTATTAATAACTAGTTTACTATTTTCTTTTAACCATAGTTATTCTTTTATTAATATACACACGGCATCTAAAACCAATATTAAACAAATAATAATTTAAGCTCCCGTGGAAGAGGTGCTTAGAGTAAGAAAGAGTGCTGAAAGACCAATCACTATCCATTCATTGGGCCACTGTCAAGGTTGGCCTCCTAACCTTATCTATGAGAGAGAGAGAGAGAGAGAGAGGGGGCGGGGGGGGAGCAGCTGGGCTACTGCAACAGCCGATCAGTGAAATTACTGTTCACATAAATAGTGATTTTACTAATTATATAAGAGGATGTTGCAGCAGCCGACTGCTGCTTAGATTTTTTCCCTTATCTATTATCTCCATTTGAACCCTACCCAATCTAGCAAAGCAATAGATGGGAAGGAAAGTGGCCTCCTAACCTTATCTGTTATCGAGAACAATAGATGTATGAGTTGGTGTCACTATTCAAAATAAAAGTGAGAACTATAATTTCTTGGAATCTAAAACGAAAGATTCTATGCCTATGTAGATGTGGACCTTGAAGATGACTTTGGGCATGCCGAAAGGTAGAGAAAGGAAGGGGAGGGCATCTCTCTTCCTCCATTTGGTGAGGCCACTTACAAGATGCAAGGAAATGTGTGGGTCTCTGGCAATTATGGGCAGGACAGGGAGAGGCTGGTGTCGCTTTGAGTGTTGCAGATTCATGGCTAAAGCAATTAAGGCTCCAACGCTATGAGTTCAACTACTTTGTGGGGATCAAGCATGGTTGAATCGACTACTTTATATCGAGTTGACCATGAAAGCTCCTCTTTTTTGGTCTCTGATTTTGTCCTTCTGCATTGAGTAATACACTTTTGAGTGTGAGGATTGTAGTTGATACTTCTCGTCATCGAGCTTCACCGATGGAAAAGCCCACATAGGGGTCATCGATCGTATGTGAGATTCCATCGACTGATTGCATGAGGATGAGTTCTGACTCTTTGTCCATCTGCTGGTTTAACTGTTTAATAGACGTTTTGGGTAAAGGGTTGAGTGCGTTATCATGGAGATAGAGGAGATCTCAATATGGACCTTTTGACAGTAATGAAAAACCCTGGGAGATGAGGAAAATGCTAACAGATTGTTTCGTTCCCTTACATATATATGGTAGTCTTGAAAACTTTTCCAATTTATAATCGTTTTAGTTTTTGGCAGCAGTTTGGTTCTGATTTTGAAATCTCGACTTCAGTCTGCCCTCTGCTTCAAGTAAAAGAAAATTATGATTGCTGTGTTTTGTTTGTATATGATGGAGATCAGACATGATAAAATTCTACATGCAATCGTAAGTATGTAACCGTCCGTGTAAACGTTTTGAAAAATAGTGAGATCTACTGTTAAAAAAATAACTTTTTTTCAGATAGAATCCATGTTTTATTCACTTTTTTTAATATGATTAAGGGGTGGTGTTCCACTTCATGGCTGGATATAGGGCTGTGCACCCGACCCGACCCGAAATATTGTATTTTCAACCCGACCCGAATTCTTTGCATACTGTTTTCTAGATAAGCCGATTACCAATAACAATTTTTTTTAAAGCCTGAGATTGGAAATGATCTTACAAACGAAAGGTTTTTCACTGCGAAAAACTTTATTACGAGTTTTCCTCAATGCCAAACAACTGCAAGGAGAAGAAGATCAAAAGTGGGAAGGAAAGCAAGGAGCTAAGCTCTCAACTCTTCGACCTGAAACCGGCGCCTCTTTAAAGCTACTTTGTTTTTTTCTTCCTTGAGTTCTTCATCTCATTGAGATCCAGCAGCGGGGCCAAGATCTGAGGTCTCTATAAGTGTGAGGAGAGCTTCATGGGTCTGATCTGACTGTTGAGGAAAAGATCTCGACAATGGCTGATGATCATCAGAGATGCTGTTGGTGTTTGATCTTCGACTAGTACCCACTCCAAACAAGTAGAAACAAGTTCGATGTTCTCATTTTTGTGGCAATAACTCAAAGCCTTTCAGAACAAATGTTCTTGTTTCTGTGCAAAAGTAAAAACAAATTCGATACTAATCGAAATCGAAAAAAAAAAGAAAGAAAAGAAGAAGGAGCAGGTTTAAAAGCGGGTAATCGGTAAATACCCGATACCCGATTAACCGAAAACAGGTCGAAAATTTGAGTCGGTATAAGTCGAGGGTATCGGGTCGGATCGGGTGTCGACCTTTTTGTACAGCCCTTGCTGGATATATATTTTCTCATAAGATATTTCTGATGAAAATAATGATAATTTATGACATCATTCTTTTTCCTCAACCAGTTTTGAGAAATGATATCTGCAGTCGTAAAATGTGTAAACACTGTATAATTGTTTTAAAAAAAGTGAGTAATTGCATATTTCATATAAAACAAAAAAACTAACTTTTCAATAAGGAGTCTTAAATTTTTTTTCAATAATATTTTTTTTTCATTGCAGCAACTGGTTTATCAATAAGTCAAAACTCTCATTCTGTTTGGGGTATGAGCAAAGAGAAATTTTAGGGAACTGGAAATTGTAGCAGTTGGAAATAAGGGTTTTCAATGTAGTTGGAAATTGATGTGGTCTCTATATTTATTTTCAAAAAGAAGAAAAAAAGAGAGAACATGAGAGATTGAAATTGTACGTGTTTTATGTTGGTTTTCTCATATCATTTAAATATAAAAGATTTAATTAGTAAAATTTCGATTTTAAAATTCATGTCAAAACTTTACGATACGTGTTTTAACATCAGCTTGAGAGCAACTTTTTTTCAAATCATAATATTATTTCTGTAAGCGCTACAGCCATCTACTCCACCTATCATAGATCAATATTCTTATCTTTTTTTTTTTTTTTTAGAAAAATGATATTTACAATCATCTAGTGTGAATATTTGCATACTCTCTTTTAAAAAAATGCATAAATATGTCTCATAAAAAAAATTAATAATGATCCTTACTTTTTTCTAAAAGAATTATACAGTAAGTATACATTTCAAGATTATATATAACATTAAATTGAAATTGAAATCTCTAGTTTATAACCTTTGACAAATACTAATTTTCAGAGAGTTATTCTCTTGCTAATAATTTAACTTCCACGTGGGAAAGGTGCTTAGAGTAAGAAAGAAGGGCTAAAAGACCAATTTTTATCCACTCGTTGGGCCACTGTCAAGGTTGGCCTCCTAACCTTATCTATTATCTCCTTTTGAACCCTACCCAGTTTAGCAAAGCAACAGATGGGAAGGAAAGTGGCCTCCTAACCTTATCTGTTATCCCCTAACCTTATATGTTATCTGTTATCTAAAACAATAGATGTATGAGTTGGGGTCACTATCCGAAATAAAAGTGAGAACTATAATTTTTGGAAATCTAAAACAAACAAATCTATGCCTAAGTAGATATGGACCTTGAAGATGACCTTGGGCACGCCGAAAGGAACAGAACGGAAGGGGAGGGCATCTCTCTTGCTCCATTTGGTTTGGCCACTTGCCAGAAGCAAGGAAACGTGTGGGTCTCTGGCAATTATGGGTAGGACAAGGAGAGGCTGGTGTCGCTTTTGAGTGTGGCGGATTCATGGCTAAAGCAATTGAGGCTCCAACACCATGACTTCAACTACTTTGTGGGGATCAGGCGTGGTTGAATCCACTACTTTATATCAAGTCGACCATAAAACTCCTCTTTCTTTTATCTCTAGTTTTGTGCTCTTGCGTTGAGTAATACACTTTTGAGTGTGAGAATTGTAGTTGTTACTTCTACTAATTTCTACGTTGTGTATGAAAATTTGGTGTCTTCCTCATTTGATCTTTGGGTATACTGTTTGTAGGGTCACAATCCCTCTTTATGAACATGTATACTTGGAAAATTATAGGGAGGTGCTGTCAAAATTTCTACTGACGTGAGAAGTAGAAGTAACAAAAGCTGTGAAATATAGATAATATAACACTTAAAAGCATTCTAATTATTTTTCCTCTTTTTATTCATTTTCAAGGATGCTGCTAAAAAGACAACGAAGAAATGTGCCACGTCTTCCAAGTCCCGAACCCATTCTGGACTCCCTTGCTAAGTAATGCACTCCTAAAAAGATTAGCATGCAGGAGACAGATAATCAGTCAATATCCAATAGTAATGAAATATCGTTGGTAATTAATTAATTATATTTTAATACAAAATAACATATATAACTAATACCATACTATTATATATGTTAGTTGATGCATTGTCTTCTCGGTCATGACATTACTCGTGGTTTCTCTTTAGAAGAGAGTTGACATTAAGAAAAAATAAAGATAACAAAACCTAAAAATTCCACTGGAGGAGTGGATGATAGTACGAGAGCACTTTTCTCTTATATCGACACAGTAGTTCAAGCTTATACTCCATTTTATGTGCGATCAGGACAATATATTTCGAATAAAGTTAAGGATCACATTTGGAGCCGTATGCTGGTGAGATAAATTCACAACTATATTTTTTCTCCTTGAATAAGTATATCGTATTACTTACTTAGTTCTCTCCTTAGGATGAGTTCGAGCTCGATTTTGCTCATACCGAAGATGTGAGAACTGTGAACAGACTTATGTCTACATTATTTTGACATCACAAGGGTCGATGTCATGAGCACTTCAAGAAATTTCAAACGTTGGAAGAAGCTGTGAAGTTCCCTTTCCAGAAGATGAAGTTAGATGATTGAGTGAAATGTTGTGATCTTTTCGTAAGTTCTGATTATCAGGTATTCTAAATTAGTTAGTTACATTTGTATCCGTTCTAAATTAACAGTAACATTATTAATTAATTTTGTAGAGTTTAAGTTCGACGAATGCATATAATAGATCTGCTCTCACTGTCCACCATTGTGTCGGTTCAAGGTCGTTTCACCGTCTTGCTAAGAAGATAGTAATTAATAATTTATAGAAATTCATTTATTTTTTTGATATTTAATGTTATTTAATTACTAACATTAAATTTCTCAATTGCTAATGTGTCTTTGTTAGAAACGTCATGATCTTGAAAATTTTTCCCTGGTTCATGTCTAGCTGCTGCTCACACCAATGAACGTAGTGAATAGATGGATCATGCCGCTGCAGAAAATTATGTAAGTGATATTAATTTTGTTAAATTAATTATGAAATATCTAAATAATTTATTTTTGGTTGTATTTCAATTAGTTTTGTTGCTTCATGTGTGTTTTCTTTCAAATTATAAGACAAAATGTTGGAGATGCATTTAGCTTCTGGGGAATCTTCTTCTAGTAATATAGACATATTTACGGAAGTGCTCGGGGCTAAGCCTAACATGGGTCAAAGGATTGAGATGTTCAATCAAGTATTCAACTGGTTCATCATAATTGGTTCATCATCCTCCACGAGCTCCTCGACCACAAAAATTAATAACCTCACCAAAGATTTAGAAATAGCACGACTGGAAAACAAGATTATGAGATTGAGACAGCAAGAGTTGGAGTCTCTTTTAGAGCGACATTCTGATCTAGGGACGTTTGTGCAGGAGTAGTAGAGAGAGCAAGAGGAAAAAATGTGCATTGCAGTCCAAGAATAAGTGCAGAGAGAGATGGTGGCTCATATGAAGTGTGTTATGTCATTGTAGTAGGATTGCGGTGGATGAGCAAAAAAAAAAAGTAATTTTTTTTTTATTATTTGTAATTTTTAGTATTTAAGTTTGATATGCTATAAGACATTGTAAGTTGCTAGATTGATTATATAATATGATACAATTTGTATGCTTTTTAATTTTATTAAAATTTACCATTTCTGAAAATTATGTTCGAATGTGCATATCGTTTGAATCTTAATTCCAACTATGTTTGAATGTACCACACATTCGAATGTTTATGAAACTAACATTCAAATGTCTGACAAAACATTTGAATGTTCGTCAAATTAACATTTGAACATACTCAAACGTAACGTTCGAACTTTGGTTTAGGAACGTCCGAAAGTCAAAATGTGACGAACGTTCGAATGATAGTAATAACGTTCAAACATTGGAGAAATGAACGAAATAGTATGTCGTTTGAATGTCAGTCAGATTGGTTTACGTTCAAACGTCATGTTGTACGTTCGAATGTGACTTTGGGGGACACATTTGAGCCATCATTAACTATTCTAACGTTCGAATGTTACATTGAACGAAAATGCACCAATCATCACAAAAAATACTTTTGTTGAATAGTAAATTGTTACAAATACATATTTGTGACGCACCTATTGTGATGGTTGTCATGACAGTTTCTAACTATCATCAAAAGTCTTTCGTGACACTTTGATAATTTTTTATGATGCTTTTGTCTATCACTCATGTTAAGTCTTCATTCTTAACAACATTGAACATATATTTATATAATATATGTACATATATATATATATATATAAAATATAATCCCTTTATAGATCCTTTGAAGTTCCACAATATCAACTAATATCTTAGACTTCATTAGTTACTTGATCATGACCGAAATCCTAATATCGGGATTATTTTTTACATTAATCTATCTATCCATGAGAGAGTACCTTAACAATTTCAGCTGGTCCCCAATCACTTTGGACAAACTCAACCTGCTTATAATAGGCTTAGTTTTCAGCTGAAATTGTCCTCACCAAGAACCACCACCAGATCAACCAGAAACATTTTCATAGACTACCTGATTATCCCGGCTAGCTAGAGTACTACCTTTTCAATAAAATTTATATATGTATTTATTTTTTATTATATATTAAGTATTATTTTAGGAAAAATGTTGAGAGACCATTGTAAACCAAGGAAAAATAACACAATTTTTTTAAATAAGGCAAAAGTATTAATTGACCATTGGTGTTTTAGTTTTGATCTTGATGAGTCCTTGGCCAGGATGAAGAGAGATAAACATTTAAATAGATCTTATAATATTTATTAAGCATTTAATTGTATTCAAGAAATTCAATTGAGTAGTATTATTTATAAATATCGTGAGACTGGCCACTTTATTTGTTTAACTTTCTCTCACTAAAAAACCTAAGTTTGTACTAAAGCTAATCTAGCAGATCATCTAAATCATATTTTTTGTTAGCATTTGTATAAGACAAACAAATTACAATGAAAGGCAGTGATAATATCTATTTCTATTTTCTATTATATAAGTGGTTATGAAACAAAATTTGTTGTTTCAAGATCCCTCTGTGTTTTGTTTATATATCCGTTAAGTTCCTCCATCTATTTTTATCATTCACGCCCTTTTATGAAAAATAGGACATTTATTGGAAATTATGAAAATAACTTGTAGCCTGTAGTGCATCATCACATTTATTGTTTCCTTTCGTCTTCCTTTCTCTCTCCCTTAATCTTTCTAGACTTATTGTAAGTAGAAGGGTCGTCTTCTCTTGAGAGAGAGTGAGGTGTGAGTCTTTGCTGCGCAAAGATAGTCCTCTGCTTTCAGAGGTTTTAGTTTCTTGCTCATTACGGATGGAAGATGACATGGAAAAGATCTGGCAAGGGTTCTCACTTACAGACCAAGAACAATAAGAGGTTTTTAACCAGGTAAAGAGCAAAAGTCAGCTTTGCTTGATGGCCATGGTGATCTCTAACAGGCTAATAAACAAGGAAGCTTTCTGAACCACAATGTCCAAACTATGGAACACCTTGGGATGGATCCAGTTCAAGGAAATGGGGAAAAATTGATTCTTGATAGAGTTCCAAAAAGATCAAGACAAAGCAAGTATCCTAACAGAGACCTTGGACTTTCGATAGGTCTTTGGTATGCTTGGAAGAGTTAGACGCGTCAAAGTCATCAAAGGAGATTACTTTCTCAACATAAATTTTTTGGATACAAATTTTTAACATGCTAGATGGAAGCATGACTCAAGATATAGCTAACAAGGTAGGCTTGGGAGTGGGGGAAGTCAATGAAATTGAAACTGATGAAAATGGCTACGCATGTGGTCCTTTCCTCCATTTGAAGGTAAAGCTTGATATCACCAAACCCCTAACTAGGGGGAGATTATTAAAGTTTGAAGATAAGCAAGTCTGACTACCCATCAAATACGAAAGGCTTCCTTCCTTTTGTTTCAACTGTGGTGTACTCAAGCATGAAATTGGGGGATGCAAACCTCAATCTAGGTATTCCAATGGCCATCCTTCAAAAGAGTATGGCACATGGCTTCGGGCTTCCCCACCTAAGGCAGGTAGCTCCTCCACCAAGAGGTACGGTGGCAGTGATGAACACCCAGAACCTCCATTTCCAGAGGTAGGAAAAACAGACGATGAGAGCTCATTTCTCGTCAAAACTCAAAATTTTCCAGACAAAGCACACATCAGGCCGACAGCCCAGGCTGACATGTCCAAAGCAAGAACTCTAGAAGAAATGATATGTGATGTGACCTACGCCACTTTCACCAAACCAGTCCTACCAACCAATGGCATAGAAATCCAAAAGGACTCTAGAGGTTTTTAGAACCCAGTAAGGTACTCGGGACACCAACGAACCCTAAACCCAACAGTCCTTCTCCACAACCAGTTAAAAAGGCTTTTCGTACTGTCAAGAAGGATCTCAGACAATTGTACAGGATGCCTCCCTTGCCCTATTTGCGGTTGAGTCCCCCTCCCCCCCTCTCGCGACTTGGAAGAGAATAGCCAGGTCACATAACACTAGTAACTCCAATAACCCCTATACCATATCTGACCCTCCCCCCCCCCTTCACATAACACTAGTAACTCCAATAACCCCTATTTGCGGTTGAGTCCCCCTCCCCCCCTCTCGCGACTTGGAAGAGAATAGCCAGGTCACATAACACTAGTAACTCCAATAACCCCTATACCATATCTGACCCCCCCCCCTTCCCTTCCCTTTCCTTTCAAGAGAGCACTCCCCTACTTGAATGACCCTCATACTATATCAGCTCCCCATAAAAAACCAAAAATGTTGATCCTAAGCTCAAGATTATTAAGACTGAACCAGAAGTGGTGGCTGCTAGACAGCACCACTTACCCTTAATATCATCCTAAGTTGGAAATGTCAAGAGCTTGGGAACCCTCAGACAATCTATAAACTTCACCTCCTAGTGAAAACTATGCTCCCACACCTCATTTTCTTGATTGAGACTAAATGCTCTAGTAAGAAAATGGAATTTGTTAAACTCAAGTTAGGAATGAAAACTGTTTGTGGTAGATAGTAGAGGAGCTAGTGGTGGATTGGCCATCCAATGGAATGAAGACATCACTATGGACCTAAAATCCTATTCCGATCATCATATCTTGACTAAAGTATCAAAGGAAGATAATAACCATCCTTGGAACTTTATTGGATTTTATGGCAATCTAGTGACCTCCCAAAGGGTTCATGGTTGGGCTCTTTTAAAACTCCTCAAAGTTATGGACAACTAGCCTTGGCTGTGTGTAGGAGATTATAATGAAATTCTTCACGACCATGAGAAATAGGGAGGGGGTTCTCGCCCTTATCAACAAATGGGAGCTTTTAGATGTGCATTGCTTGATTGTGACTTACATGACCTAGGTTTCAAAAGGGATAAATTCACATGGTGCAACAATAGATCTCAACCCCATTTCATTAAAGAAGGACTTCATAGGGCATGTGCCAATCAAAATTTGATAGAACACTTTCCAAAATTTTCTATTATCTTCTAAAGCAGCCCAAAAATCAGACCATAGGCCTTTCCTTATATCTATGCTAAGCCCTAGAGGGATCCATCACGGTGGGGTGAGATTATTTCGATATAAGGCCTCTTGGTCGAAGAGAGAGGAATGCCTAAAGTTGGTGGAGGAGACCTGGAGATCCGCATCCCTGGCAAGAAACAAAGTAGAACTAGTATAGGCAAACCTGGAAAGATGTCAAGTGGGACTTCAAAACTGGGGGAAAGAACAAGCAGGTAAAACCAAACAGCTAATCCAATCCAAGAGATAGCTCTTCTCATCAATCCAGGCATCAAACTAGGGGGACCAAAACCAAGAAATTAAGGCAATCAAATAGGACCTTGACAAGCTTCTTAAAGAGGAAGACACCAAATGGAAGCAAAGGGTAAAACAAAGGTGGTTGAAAGAGGGTGACATAAATACTAGATATTTTCATCAATGTGCAACCCAAAGAAAAAAGAGGAACCTAATCACAAAGGTGGCAGATGAACATGGAGACCTGGCTTCCTCCCCTAAAGAGATCAGTGGCAAATTCTAGAGTTACTTCACCAATTTATTCTCTAGTTCCAACCTAGAAAACATGAGGACCTGCACTCAACACATGGGTAGAAAGGTGATGGATGAAATGAATAGAAAAATGAGGGAAGATTCACAAAACATGAAGTAAAAGAGGCTATGCTCAGCATGCATTGCCTCAGTTCCCTTGGACCTAACAAATTTTCCCCTGTTTTTTATCAAACACATTGGAATGTGGTGGGACACGAGATTAGTGAGGCAATCCTACATTACCCAACTCGGATGGCAAGTTGGAAGACATCAACTCTACTTTTATTGCTTTGATTCCTAAGATTTCTAAACCCTCTATAATTTCTAATTTCCATCCTATTAGCCTGTGTAATGTTTTTTCAAAATTGTATCTAAATGTATTGCAAACAGGATAAAAACAATTCTACAGGACATCATTTCACCAACTCATAGCCTTTGTCCCAAGGAAGCTTATATCCGACAACATCATAGTAGCATTTGAAGCTCTCCACTCCATGAACAACAAACTAGAGGGAAGAGAAGGATATATGACTTTGAAGCTAGACATGAGCAAGGCCTATGATCGTTTAGAGTGGGGATTCCTCAAAGAAGTCATGCCCAAGATGGGATTTGAGGAAAATTGGGTCAAAAGGATCATGAAATGTGTTACTTCGGTCTCTTACTCAGTTCTAACCACCCTTCAAGCCTTCGAAAGGGATCCGCCAAGAGGATCCCTTATCCCCCTACATATTCATCCTTTGCTCGGAAGCCCTTAGCTCCCTCCTCAACCAAGCTGGTACCTCAAAAAAGATCTCAGAAATTCTTATGGGTAGAGGTGGACTCCACATCAACCACCTCTTCTTTGCAGATGATTGCCTTCTTTTTTGCAAAGCCAACCCCTTTGAATGGTCTCATTTAATATCCCTCCTGAATTGCTATGAAAGTGAATATGGGTAGCACTTAAATAAAGAGAAAACATCCATACAATTCAGCAAAAACACAACAAGGGAGAACCAAAGTACCATTCTCAGCATAGTAAGGATCATATCCTCCCAACCTTATGAAAAATACTTGGGTCTCTCTACCTTTATCAGCAAATCAAGGTTCAAAGCTTTCAAACCTATTCTAGATAAAGTTAGGTGGATATTTAGCAACCAGAAGGTTAAAATGCTTTTCCAAGTAGGGAAAGAGATATTCATCAAATCTGTCGTTCAAGCTCTTCCAACATACACCATGTCGGTATTCAAGCTTCCAGGATCCCTCTTAAATGAAATAAACAAGGTCATTAGGCACTCTGGTGGGGCCAAATTGGAGAGGAGAGGAAAATTCACTAGATCTCATGGCAAATGATGGGTAAACCAAAGGGCTCGAGTGGCCTAGGATTCAGAGAGTTACACAGTTTTAGCTTAGCTATGTTAGCTAAACAAGGCTGGAATTTGCTCCACAAACCACAAACCTTAGCATCCCAAGTTCTTAGAGCTAAATACCATCACCACAGGAACCTTCTCACTACCAAGTTAGGCCACAAACCCTCTTTCATCTGGAGGAGTATTCGAGAGGCTATCCCGCTCCAACATGGCACTACTTGGAGAGTTGGCAATGGAAATTCCATTAGAATTAGGCAGGACAGCTGGGTCCCCAGAATGGATTCAATTAAACTCACCAGTCCAGCCTTAGACCTAAGCTCTGAAGCCTTAGTTCAGAATCTGATTGGCCCAGCATATAATAATTGGAGAGTAGACTTAATAGACAAGTTGTTCACCTTTGAGGAGGCAAGCCTTATCAAGCAAGTTCCTTTAAGCTCAAAAAATAGGCCTAATAAGCTAATTTGGGCTCATTCATCCAAAGGTGCCTTCTCAGTCCGTAGTACCTACCATCTCAATATGGAAATCATGGACTCAAAGAAGGGACAAGCTTCAACTAGCTCATACCAAAGTGAATTCTGGTTATCCATTTGGAACCAAGCAATTCCTCCAGCGGACGGGATATTCCTATGGAGAGCCTCACACGAGGGATTGCCCACATCCCTAAATCTCTTCAAGAGAAAGGTACTGGAGAACCCCCTTTGCCCAATTGCCACAGATAGGAAGAAGACACACTTTATGCCATCTGGTCCTGCCCTGCAGCCCAAGATATTTTGCACCAATGCTCCCCCCAACTCCAAAAGAGAACCTCTTCCCAACACTCTCTCTGTGACCTAATGATAGACATCACAGCCCTAGGAGTAAGGGCTCTTCTAGAGGAATTTTCCCTAATCGCAAAATGAATTTGGACAATAAAGAATCTCTTTGTTTTCAAACAACAATTCCAACCCCCAAGCTCAATCGTTAAACTCATGAACGATACCATTCAAGACCTGAGAAGCCTTCAACCCGAGACACAACCCCAGAACTCCCTACATCCTGACTCAACCAACTGGATCTTTCCCCCAATATCCTTCTTTAAATTAAACTGGAATGCTGCCCTAGACAAAGCCCTTGGAAAAGTTGGTATCGGGTTGGTCCTAAAAGACTGGGAGGGGAACATTGTGGCTAAAGCGAGAAAGCACATAAATCTCTTACCTAAACCTCTCCTTGCCAAATCAATGGGTGCTTTGGAAGCGACATGCTTGGGCCTTCAAATGGGAATCACAAAGATCATCACTGAAGGGGATGCTAAAGTGGTGGTCTCAGCATAAATTGCAAGCAAGCAAATTGGTTAGCCTCTGGGATGATTAAGGAAGATACTAGAATTCAATTGAACCCTTTTGAAGAATGGTCAGTTACACATGTTAGAAGACAATGTAACAAAGTGGCTCATAGCCTAGCAAAAGACGCTTTGTTAAATTGTTTATCTTTTATCCCTTCATGTATTTTTGATTTCTCTTAAGAGTATTATTAATGATAATTCTCCTTTCAAAAAATTTCTCTCCTGACCCAATTGTGTCCTCTCGTCTTCCTCACACTCTTTCTTTAGACCGAATAGCCATTTTCTGCTCTTCTCTCTCGCCTACTCTCTCATTCTCTTTCCTCTTCTCTCTTGGTTTGTTACTTTCTTTCCTTCTCGTCAGCCCAGATGCCACCGTAAGTTGCTTCATTTGCTCACTGTTGTCGCACTCAGCACCATCAGCCATGGCAGCGACTTGGTCGTGTGCTTCTTCTCTCAATGCCACCATACCACTCACAAAGGGAGCCAATTAGCAACCACCATTGATTTTTAGCATAGACACCATTCTGTTGGCCTAGAGCGTAGGAGCAGAATTCGTTTCTTAGTTCTCATTTCCAGTTTTAACTGTTTTGTTCTTCAAATTTTTTTCCCATTTTTAGGGTTTCTAGTATTTAATTATAATTTTAGAAGGAAGCTTAGGTATTATTGATTGTTTAATTTTTTTCCTGGTTGTTTAATTTTTGCTTTTGGTTTTTCACAACTGGGTTGGATTGGGTCTCGCATATATCTAGCCTCTCATTTGTTTCCTGGTATGTTTTAGATTTTAGTGTAAAATAGATTATTTATGTTGTGTTCCTCTATTTCTATTGCTGATGGTGGTGGTGTCATTGATTTTGTGGTTGGTGGTTCTGCTTTCTCTCGCTCTTTATATATATATATATATATATATATGCATATATATTCAATTCCTATTTGGTCCAATAGTCCAACAATGTAGTGCATGTGTGTTCTTCCCCAAATAATTGTTTGAGCAATTTAGGCGAGTGTAAATCTGTGTTTTTGATATGTGCAATATTGTCTTTTACACCATTGTCTCCATATTCGGCTCTTAGTAGTGTTCTTCCTCTTTTTGTGGTCATTGGAGGCGAAAAAAGCAAGTAACTTTATAACATTAATGCTATATTGAACGCAACTTTCTGTTCTTTACTACTCCCCTCCCCCTGTTATATATTTCAGAATCCAACAAAATGAATTTATTATATTTAGAACATGGTGAATATGGGATGTTTTAAGAATTCTGGTTCTGTAATTTTGGTAAAACCTTTAGAAATAAGTTGTTTAGGAGGTGTTAGTTTGCCTGTTATCTGGAATGATTTTGAGAGAACATTTATAAAAAATTTCAAGTCAAGCCTTTTCTTTCATGGAAAATAATTGCCTCTTAACTTGGTATTTGATAATTTTAGCTCATACAAAATGGAATTTGGAAAAGATGTGTGAAGAGAATGTTCTTATAGAGGTTTGACATTTTTGTGCTTTCCAACTATTTTTCCTCTGCTTATGACATCTAAGTCCATTGTTTTAATTGAAAATGAGACTATCGAAAATAATCAACGGCATTGTTTTGAGGCTACAAGATTGGCTTTCCTTGGTGGGAAATTCTTGCACATCTTGATCGAAGGTAAAATTACAAAGAAGAATATTTGGCTTAGTTTGACAAGATCTAAAAACATAGAAGCTTGTAAACTAATGCCATTGATGCATTTTGAGAATTGAATGTTATCTAAACAATTATTCAAGTAGACATAGGTCACACTGTATTAATATGATTTGGCTTAACATTACTTTTGCATGTGAAATATTAAATATTTGGTTTAGCCATGAGAGTGGAGTATATTGTGGGTAGAAATTGGAGGTAGTGAGCTAGCTTGAAAATTCTCTTGCGACGTCGCATTATGTGAGCCGTAACTATGAAACTCTACTGTTGTAGTTTCATTTAATTGAAACCATTGTCTGCTAAATAATTACAGTTTGCATGTGATAAAGAAAATGAATAACACCTTAATTATTTGATAATATTCTCAGATGAAAAACCTCTTTACAGAATGTAAAAATGTATTTTGCCACACTACACTTCATGCATTTTACATTTCCATAGTACACAATATATAGACTATCGATTTCCTAATAGAATGATGCCACATCATTATTCTTGAATATTCTTTGTTGTTTTAGAAGGTTGCTGTGAGTGCTATTCTAGTAAGGTCGAGTGTATGTTTGTCTTAATATCCCCCATCGATCCAAATGTCACTAGTCGAATGGCGAGGCTTGATCGAAGTTGTGTAAACCTTGGAGAAGATAATGCTTTAGTCATGATATCAGCTATTTGATCTTTGCTTGAAATGAAAGAGACTTTAAATGCCTTGGCTGCACCTTGCTCCATAACAAAATGATAATCTAATTCCATATGCTTTGTTCTAGAATGCATAACTGGATTAAGTGATATAGGTAAGTGGCTCCAAAATTGTCACTCTAAAGCGTAGGAGGAGTAGAAGAGAAAAGTAAGAGTGACTGCAACTAGATAACCTCACAAGTAGTATCAGCAACAGATTTGTACTCGATTTCAATAGAAGATTGAGCAACACTTGATTGTTTCTTAGATCCATATGAAATTTAAATGACTACCAAACTAAATAGAAAAACCTCCAATGAAACGACAATCATCTGGACTGTGACGACCCGAGATTTTCATATCTTACTATTTTATTTAAGTAATTATTTTAATAATAATAATGGTAATTTAAAAGAGTGAGGATGAAGGCTTGAACTTAGAATTGAAGTCTTGAAAGCATAACAAGCCCACAAGCCCATGAGATTGACCCATGATCCACCAAGCCCACACAAGGGATACATGTCATCTCTAGAGAAACCCTAGTGAGTCATCCAAGACTAATAGATAAAAAGTAAATATTGCTAGTAGTTAGGAGTTGACTAGTGGGTTGCTTTGTAGGATGGAGTGTGAAATCTCATGATGAGATTTTCTCATTATTGGGATATCTTGGGAAGTACAAAGATATCTTCTATTTTAGTCCTCCTAGGAGTATACCATATCTAGATAGGTGACACATGTGGTTGAAATAAGAAATAGAAGAGAAGAGAAAAGGGAGCTTCGATGGAGGCATATAGCCGAACCTCTTTGGGGTATTTTCCATGCAATCTAATCTCAATCGAAGCAAATGATCAAAAATAGATCTTGTAAGAGTGAGTTGACAAGGTGATTGACAAGTAAGAAGTGGTATCATTGGAGAGAAGGAAGAAAAATGAGAGAAGAAACCATGGGAGGGCTTTGGGTAGCCTTGCCGTGGGCTTCATCTTGGAGTCTTCCTAGAGTTTTGCCAAATCTAAGTGAAGGGACACATGAGGCTGTGTAAAAAGGGAAAGGACACGTGTAAGAGTGTAGGGAGGAGTGGTGACTTGACAAGTTTATGGATAGATGCTTGAGAGGTGGGAAAACCATGGAAGACATGGGAAGGTTTCGGATGAGACTATGGGTTAGCCGAACTATGCCTTGTCTTTTTCTCCAAAAATGTGAACTTGTTATCATTTGAATTGACATGTGAAGTGACTTAAGAGTGTTTGAAAATCAAGGAAGAGCTTGGAGCCCATGCCATGTGCCGGCCATAGGAGAGAAATGGGGAAAGAAGTTGTCAACCAAGTACATGCTAGATTAGGCATGATTTCACTCTAGTGATGGGAGTCAATCATAGGAGTCTTTCCATCCATCAAATGTCTATCCTAGAAATAGGAAAATGAGTGCCTAAGGCACCTAGAAACTCACGTGGCTGAATAGCCTATGGTTGGGGTCTCCCTCACGTGATTGTTTCATTTGCACACATACCCTTTCACTCTCTCCCTCTCTATGTTCTTTTGCTTCACTTCCTTCTATCCTCTAAACACAAGAATATCGTAAGTGTGGTGGAGCTAAGGCAAGCATTCTTGAGTGGAAAGCGTTGAAGAGATAAGTGCTTAACTTGATTCAAGCATAGGAAGATAACACACACCACACCTATATTTTCATTTCAAGAATCTTCTCTTCAAGTCTCCATATTTATAGTGAATCTAATGGATTATTATATATATATATATATATTCAGATTTAAGCTAAGCCTACTAGGAGTATTGTAAGTATATTATTATCTTGCCCTTAGCAATTCTATTATACTTTTGAGAGAATTTGATTGTATTGTTTGAATCCTTGATTGTTTATACTAAAATGAAATTCCTTAGTGAAAATCCCATGCTTAGCTAGATATGAATCCATGTTTAAATTTATGATTTTTTAAGTTTAAGAATATAAAATAATGGGTGGATTTAGTTAACTTATTTCAAAGAAATCAACATGATGTGTAGATTGAAGAAATTCATGCATGATTAGGGTTAACTTGTAGGATATTGGTTAATGTGGGTTAGATTACTTGGAGGAAATGTTTTGTTCATTTGGTGGCAAAACACATGTTTAGTCTAAGAATCATTTTAGATTAAAGGTTATATTATATTGTGGATTTGGATACTTTGATACAAAGGAAGAATGTAGCATGATCATCATGATGAGTGAGATGATATGTATGCATATTAAAACTTAAATTGGAGTTGAGAAAGGTTAGATTGATACATATAGATGTTTCAGTTTTTGAGGGTTTTAGGTTGAGCTTTCTTTTCAACTATTGTGTTATATTATGATTAAATCTTGAATACTTGGAGAAAGTAGAGGTATGAGAAATGGAGGAATTTAATAGAATGATATTCGGTTAAGTGAGCTACCTTGATGAAAAGAAAAGTGATTAAAATAATAAACATAAGGACCCTAGATTTCGGCTAAGACCTTTTGTGGTGTTAAAATTATTCGATTATTTTATTGAGGCTAGATTTAAATATTTGGAGAAGGATAGGAAAATAAAATATTAGGAAACAACTAAGGGAGGGTCTCGGCCTAACCCTAGTAGGAAAGGGTCGAGCACTCCTAAGTGTGTGCAAGGCCCATTGTATGCTTTTAGATGGAAAATAAGTAAAATTCTATGGTGCTTGACTTGTGAAAGAGTATGACACTTAGTACACGTGTGTTCGTCTCACGTTTCACATGTTAAGTGTTATAAGTTGCATGTCTCATGCATGAAGCACGAAAACCATGTTTTTGAGTCAAACATGTTTTTAAAAGAAAAGAGATTAAAGTTTATAAGAACCCCAAAGGCTAGGATGGGGTAGTGCTCCAGTGGAACTCCCTGTTCACTCAGGAGTGATTAAAATTGAGTGAAAATCCCTGGGTCAACGAAGAACAGTCGGTGGACCATGTATGGCTCCAAAAGGTGTTCGGAACGTGGTCGTACCTGAAGCTAGTGGGTGCCCAAAAGCGGTATTAGCTTTTGCCTTAACTTAATATGAATAAGTTTGTAGTCGCTCGATGAGTGATCAATCATCGAGTGATGAAGAGCGTGAAGGGGCGTGAAACATAGCCACTTAGGTTTGATACGTTCGCTAGGTACTACGGTAACTAGCAAGAAACATGCCGTGATGTGTCCAATAAGTAGAAGTCATGATGAAAAGAACGACTTTTGAGCCCCAGATATGATATGATATGATAAGTGGCACCCAAGATAAGAAAAGATGAAAAGTATTTGAAAATGATGAGTTTTGAAAAGATGTTTCAAGTATTTTGTCACATGAATTTACAAGCAAACACATGAAAGAAGTCAAAGAAAAACTAGTTGAAGAAAGTGACATGAGCATGAGCATGTGCATAAGTCAAGTCATGAGGCCTATAATGTATGATGCACCTATGATTGTTTGTTATTCGCTTGACTGTATGCTTGAAATGTTTTTGTCGAAATATTAATGTACTTACTGAGATTTCCCCCGAAATTTTACCCTTTTATATTCCCACTATCGTTCCTTATTGGGGACGATAGAAGTAGTTGCAGGTGCACTACAACAAAAACTGCTTTTTCCTGCGTGTCTTTTCGTGGCTAATACCATATTTTTCTATCGGAATTAAGTTTTTGTCACCAAATACATCCGTAGCAGACTCGCAGGAATAAGCTGGTAACTTAAAGGGCTTAAAGCTACCACTGCACAAATCGTCAGAAATAACTCTTATTTCTGACGATTCTTTTCCTCGCAAAAAATATAAAATTTCGCAGGAAAAAATGTAGTAACCATGGTTAACAGTGGTCGAAAATACTTATATGCCATAGTGAAAATCGCAGGAAATATGTATTTGCAATCAAAAAAAATATTTCTGACCATTTATAATTGCCAGAAATAGTCTTTATGAAATAAAATATATATATATACATTAGTAAAATAGTATCACAAGCACACAACCTTATACCTAAAATACATTAAAAAAATGTTAGCACTATATTACAAAAACAAAAAAAAATATTGGAATACAAATAGCAATTTCTAGGTAGTTTGACAAAAAAGAAAAAAAAAAATTAGATAGTAAGAAGCAAGATAAAAATATGTTGTAAATTTTACTAATAAAATTATTGATTTAACATACTAGTCAATATGTTCTGCATATAGACTATTTTTAGGATTAGTGTATTTTAAAGGGGATATGGTTCTCACTAGGATCAATTAAATGGGATAATCATCAACTGCATACCCATGTGGGTTTACAAGTTGCATCTAAACAAGATAGACAAAAAACCATCTATCAAGTCTTTCCTCAAGAAGATAGTTCAATAAACCCAGTGAATACACAATCCCAGCCACACAGAAGATGGTTTCCATGGCATTAAGTCTGTGACTCCACTCTATATACCAAAGTTATTATTGCCGCAAAACTGATGGAAAAAATGGAAAAGAGTATCATACCTTCCAATATCACCAGATCCCAAGGGTTTTATGGCTTGAAATGTTTCAAGCCTATTTGTTCTCCGCTATATAGAACCTGCAAACAAGGGTTACATGAGTAAATTAGAGAGATAAGGGGAGTAAAATTCAAGAAAAAATAGAAAAGAAAATCCAAATGCTTGAAGAGGCAATGAGGAATGTAGAAAAATATAGCATAAATCTTAAGAAAAAGACAAATATCTTCAATAACTATATTTTTAATATTAATACCTTTTGGATAGCTCTACAAGAGGGGCTGTCTTTCCTGTGAGGTTTTGGTGAACTACCTTGGAATGGTTAATCCATAAATCTTCTGGTTTCTATGGTTGGAAAAAAATCGTTGTAGTAATTTTTTATACCCGAAAGCTTTTCAAAAATTTGGAAGGGGACATTACCAATTTAGCATCAAGAAGCTCTCTCACTGCATCATCAACATTTATGCAGATTCTTTGACCTGAAAGTAGATGTCAAGTCAAGATGTCTAAGAAACCCACCAATGTTTTGTAGCTGTAAGTTGTAGGCAAGTCTAGATTTTCACTCCCCCTTCCTCTATCCCACCCAAATTAGAAAAATAAAAAATAAAAAATAAAGAGAAAGAAATCATGTTATATGAAAAATGGAAACTGCTAATGCAATCTTTGACCCAATTTCTGAATTTTATTTTCTTGTTTCTACTAATTGCAAGTTAGATAAAAAAGCAAGCCACATCACAAGAACCCAAAAAACATTCAAATCACAAAAACCACAAAAACCATCAGATCACAAACAGATCAGATGCAAAAAAAAAAATAGGGAGACAAGCTATGAAAGAGATAAGGACACTTTCCACTACAAAACAAATCCAGGAGTTGGCACTTGGATAGTTGAAAATAAAACTTTATATGAAGCCTAATCTAAAATGGCAAAACTCCAGATTTGCCAAAAATATAACCTCGATCAATTATTGTCCATATCTAAAAGTCATAAGATAAATGGAAAATACCCTGTTAGCAGTGACCCATGGCAAGCAATGACAAAACGCAAAAGCTACAGCTAATGTTTCCACCAAATAAATGTAAACATCAAATATTTATTGAACCAATTTTATGTCCAGATAGGCCCAACAAATTTAAAAGTGAATAGAAAGAATGAAAACAATGAAAGAACTCAATGCAGTAAACAAATATAATTTAAGAGACTACAGAACTATGATTTATCAACCGAGCTTGAATAAAAATTATTGGGGACCCAAAAAAAACACAACAGAACAGAAAAGTTTAACACATACAAGATTATTGTCACAATTTATCCTACGAATGAAAAAAAAAGGAAAAAAAAAAAGAGGAACAACAGAACATAACATAGCTCACAAGATTCAAAATCCATGTATCGGTGTAAAGTAATCAATCTTGGTAACTGACTTGAAACATTGTCTGAAAAGCACACCTAAAATAGAAGGAAAATAGCCTTTATTAGTTATAATGAAAGAAGAAGTACCTATCAAAAAACATAGCTCACAAGATTCAAAAACCGTGTTTCATCTCATTTTCTCGAATTTCTCTGCAACTAAATAGAGAAAGTTTTAATATTACTTGTAAAAATAGAGTTAGGTTATTAAAGAAAGAAAAATATAGGTTAAAAAATTGCTACACGAACCACATTACGATTACAAAATTCTAAAATCCTAACCCACCACAGAAATGTAATACCAAAAGCAGATCTAACAACCATATTGAGATCAGCAACCCAACAATCAAATCCAATGAACTCATGGGCCATTACATCCCCAACACCACTTTAGAGTCTGGAAACTCAATTTCTTCGACTTTTCCCTTCAAAACTATTATAACTAGAACATGAAATGAGGAATGAGTAAATGCATAAAGCTGCAACTCCAAAAAATACTGAAAGAGATCAATAATACCACCTAAATCAGATCAATTAAACTGCAAAAAATGCACAAAAATCAAACCACAATTCAAACTCCTTGCAAAAAATTAACCACCAAAAATAAATAATAAAAAATAGTACAAAACTAAAACAGGCCCTGCAAAATCTTAGCCAATCTCTCCATCATATACTTCTTAAAAAGCTGCTAAAGATTCAGATTGAGAAGATATTAGGGTACAAACAACAATTTCTAGGCAGTCGGAAAAAAAAAAAATAGCCTTACCAAATTTAAAAGTAGCTAACTGTACTCAAACTAAATCCAACATGCAGATCATGACTTATGAACTAGAAAATTTTAAATGTGCATGTAAAAAATTAACTCACATATGAACATTATGAGCCACAACAGTAAAATTGGAAAAACTTACAAATGCATTTTACCACATTGATTAAATATACATGTGTGGGGATCTCTAGGCCTACAAATCGAGACAACCAACAACTGAAAAAATTACTCTCAACACAAATCTAAATAGCTCCATACCTCGATTACTCGCTTGGCCCATCATAGTAGAGAAAAGTTAGGTTTACATAAGTGAAAATAGCTTGTCTAGCAGTATAGATCTCACTTCTAGAGTTGGAAAGTTACACAATAACAATAATAATGAAAGAAAATGGCTAATTTAGACTCATTTGCTAATAATCCAGCAGCAGATAAGCACCTGTCACACTACTTGATAATTTTCTGTGATTAACTGCGTTCTTTGACCATACTTGGGAGGCGCTCCACCCTTCAAAGATATGATATTCAGAACCTACACAAGGAATTTACATTAACCATTTTATACAGGGCATTGAAAAGAGATGGACACATGCTAATGTCAACCAAAAAAAGAAGAAGAGGAGGAAAGAAAGAAGGAATATATTAATAGATTGAGTGGAGACTAATGGCTCAACTTTTCCTCAATGGAATCTAGAGGTCTAAACTTATCAATACAAATAACACTTCAAAGACAAAAAAAAAGAATGAAAAAAGCATTAGATTATAGTCTATAATAATATAAAAAGAAAGAACAAGAAAAAGGCTATGGTTGCAACTAATGGATAGGATCCGTTTCAAACTGATCAACCGTTGTCATCTTAGTCATAAACCATTAGTACCATTTCTCATAATGGCATTGCAAAAGATAAAACCCCTTAAAAATAAAACTAGAACATATAAATAAAATTGAATAAAAAGAGTACATCAATTGCTAAATATAAGAGGGGAAAAGTACTTATAACAAGTATTAGAGAGGAAAAGTGAATAGATGAAAGTAGTAAGAGTAGCTACAAGTATTTTCAAATGGCAACATGCAACTGAGTATAATCTTGATTGCCATTAAGGTCACCAACTTAAACCCAAATACACTTGATGTAGACATTCATTTAAAAACATGAATTTGGTCTAGAGATGTGAATAAGCTTACTAACTTGGATGGAGGTTCCATATAAGTGGAATGATCAAGAAATACATCAGATATCATTTCTCCACCACCTAGAAAGAGAGGGAAAGGATCAATATTTAATATCAACTTCAAATTATAAGAATTAAACTAGCAAAACAGACAAACCCTTATACTTCCAATAACTTATCTCCAATAACTTATCTAGGAATGGAGGCATCGCCAACCGGAGCTCACTCTTACCATATAAGAAAGAATCCCATGCCTCTAGGCCCACATATGTGAAGAATCTTTATTTATTCAAACTCATTCTACTCAACCATAAGGATAAGAAGTCACATATAAGGCAGTACCTTGACCTTGTGAGAAGAAGCAACAAGAAAGTCAGCATCAAGATCACGGAACTTGACGGCCATATGTGGAACACTCTGACAAGCATCCACAATAACTTTTGCCCCAACATCATGTTCCCAAATCACAAACTCTTCAATTGGAAGAACATAAGCTACAAAATAATGAATACAAATTAATTGATTTTCAAAACAAAAAAAAAAACCCAATGAGCTTGAACAATTTTTTTTTTCCGACATGCACAAGCCACTTCTCAGGTTTCAATATGGAAGCACAAAGGATCAAAATGAAGAAAGCTCAAGATAGAACTATACCGAGCACGTTTGAGAAATGAAGAAGAACACCAACTTTTGTCTTCCTTGAAAGCATTTGTCTTAGCTTTTCTATATCGAGAGATTCAGTTTCATATAAATTCAAAAATTTGAAAATAGCACCAATCTTTTGAGCTACAAGTTGTAGAGAATGTGACGCCCCCAAGTTCCCCTTAAAAGAACACGGGAATCGAGGCGTCAGGATGATGACAACACGGGTCACACATCCCAACAACAAATGCCAAACGTGTGTGCACACGTGACATACATAAATAAAAGTCGCAGCGGAATAATTAAAGTCAATATCTAAGTACCAGAATTTTAGAAATATATACAAACCAAGCCAAAGTAACTGGGTACTTGCCGCTATAGTCACGCCCAAAGCGCCAACGTATAAATCATTACAAATAAATAAATATTAATATCGGGAACAACTAAAATAATTAAAAACCAACTTAATTAAAACCCCAATGAATTATAGTAACATCCATAAAACCAATAAATAAACCTAACAATTTAATTAAACCAATAACATAAATAAAACAATATTCATATATATCCAACCAACTCAAATAATTATTCTGAATATTACACCTAATTAAATTAGTCATCTCAATGCAAATAAACAAATAAAAACAATTATCATCCAACTAAATTAAATACTTAATCATAAATAATATCATACCACAAAAATAAATTAAAATTAACACAAAACAATTTAATCAATTAAATTAGAGGAAAAGCTTACCAATTTTCGGATTTAGATGGGTTTTGAAGAGGATAAACTCTAGTTTAACTCAAGAGGAAGAAATGATAAAAAGGAATGTGAAGCTCACGGTTTCAGACCAAAACAAGGCACGGCATTGAGAAGTTTTCAGCATGGGTTTTTCGCATGATAGATAGGTATTTTATAGGCTGAAAAATGTGGATTTTTGGGTGGGAAAAATCACGTAAAATATTACCAATATCAAGCCAAGAAAACCAAGTTAAAAAGGAGAAGAAATGCTAAATTTTTCGAGTGAAAATGAGGGTAAAAACAGAGTTACACACTCACGGTTTCAAGCCGTTTCCGGGCACGTACAGCATCGATCGGAACCAAAATCAAAGGGGAAATATTCAACTAGGTATTGGGTATTTAATAGAGCAACTCGTGGATGAAAAGGAGTAGAAGAAAGCTGGAAAAATCAGAGCTTGGATCACAGTCTGGAACGACGAAACAGGGGAGAAAAAGTAAAGAAAAGAAATGAGAAGGAATAAAGGAAGAAGAAGAGACGGAGCAGGTCGCACGCAAGCAGAAGGCTTGGGACTTCATTTAAATCCCTAATCAAACGGCAACGTTTGGATTAAATAAAAGGGGCTGGTCTTCTTAAAAGCAACCATATACATATTATATCCAAAACTGATGGTCACGCAAACCCATTTAATTAAAACTCAAACACTACATATAAATTCCTGCATTTGTATAAAAGCCCATCATATATATATATATATATATATATATATAAATACTCCCACCAAAAATCACTTAAAATAAAATAAATTACAACATTTTAATTTTAATACCAACATAATAAAATAATGAGATTAAATTCCAACAATTAATGAAATGCATCACAATAAATTTCGTAAGAGAAAATATATTAGCTTACAATTATTCATGAAAATAATATCTTCAAATAAAAATGAAATATATTTAAATATTTAAACACAAGCACAATAAAATAATATTAATATCCACTAACTCAAACACATAATATCCATATTAACAACAATACATATTTAATATTAAAATAATATATTACAAAGATAGTAAAATTACGGGTTCTCACAGAGAAGGCAGAGAGAGAGAGAGAGACAGAAGGCGCTTACCAATACTGGTGCTTTTGGGCAAAGGAGATGTCGGCAACTGGGAACGACGGTGGAGGCGAAGGCTTGAGGCACCGAGAAAAGTCAGGGGGTGATGCCGGCGAGGGTCTGGTTGTAGGGAGTGGACGTAGAACAGGGGAAGTGAGAAGAAGAGAAGATTGCGCAGTAAAGAAATGTTAGGGCATCGGGTCCTCGGGAGATTGGGGAAAAATAGGGGGAAACTTAAATTGGTATAGTTAATAATCTTTTTCTCATTAGTTAATTGGTTGTGGGAACAAATAATTAATTGTCACGCAAAATTATTAGTGACAAATGAATTGATCACATAAATTTTTTTTTTTTTATTTATTATTATTTTTCTGATGAGTTGATTTTGATAGTAAAATACAATTATTTTCTACTAATTAATACTCGAGAAAAATAGTATAGATTTTCCCACCAAGCATTACCATTACTAATAAATGCATTATTATAGATACTTGATATTTAGATGCAAAACTTTAACCTAATAATTTTATTTGGAAAAAAAGTGTTTAATTTCTACGTATTCTAGTTCATGACAAATAAATTTGTATAATATAATTATTTGGACATCAAATTTTGTGACAATACGAATTAGGTAGGAAAAGATAAGTATTTGCTATCAAAGATAAAAGTGAAAAATGTATTTCTTTTGTCACACGATAGTATCGTCAGTAATAACTCCACAACTCGTAGGAAAAAAGTATTATCTGTCAAACTTTTTCAATGATTCTATGTCTGTTAGAAAAAGAGACTTAATATTCACAGCTTTTACATCGCCAGAAATAAAATTGTCTATTATAATTATTTGTGACAGAACATTTCTGACAGATAGTTTTTTTATGACAAATTGTCTTTATTTGTTAGCAAATTATACTCGCAGGAAAAAAATCTGTCCCAAAAACCAGCATTTTTTGTAGTGGTGATAGCGGATCGGCCGAGTATGATTCTCGGGACAACACCTCGGACCCCCAAGGGCTCGACTAAGTCCACTATCGTCGAGCTGGTGACTCTTGGCTTGTTAGACCGATGGGCAGCTGAGTCACTGCCACTGGCGACGTACTTTTTGGCAGACTTATGCCCTACAGGGTGTTGCTTGGTCTTAGGAGTAGACGAGTCCCTCCACTTGGGACGCTTATATGAGTCATCCTCTAGGATGAGTTATGACGTAGGGCCTTGCTTGAATCTGGACCGTCTTTGTTATGACCCTGATTTCAAGTGGATAAATAAAGAGCCATTGGATTAGAAAGAAGGGCGATGGGAATCGCCTACGCTGTTTTGTATCTATTTGTTTATATTTTGGAAAACTTTTCGCTGTTTTAGGAAACACACTTTTGTGGAGACAGAAACATTGGTAATATTAACTCTAAAGGTATATGAAGTTATTTTGGGCTTCCATTGTTTTGGAAGAAGAAACAATTATGAATTTTCGTTGTATATATATTCATAGGAATGAAGTACTTTATGATATTAGAGTCTTCAAGCCATGTGATGTATGTTTAGAAAGGTCTAACCTTTTTCCGCTGTAAAAACCTTTATTCCTGCTTTTAAAAAATATATATACATGATACGACGATGGGTGAACTTCCCTGTGATGCTCATCCCTGACGTCTTGGTTTGCGTACGATCCCAAGCACAAGCAGGGGCGTCGACATGGACACTCGGCCCAGTCGGCCTCAAAGAAGGCAGCAAACTCATAAGTAGAGGATAGAGAAAAACATAAACCAAAATGACAAGTGTTCTTGAGATATCGAAGGATACATTTAATCGCCTTCTAGTAGGGAAGTCATCAAAAATCACCTCTCTTGAGATGTAATTTTGGCTTGTAGGAAGATGAAGACAAATGTACCCCTTGTGATTCATAAACACATAGGACTTGGACCTATAGTCCAATTTATGTTGATTAAAAGGTCCGAGATTAGGCCAACAAGAAGACCCAAACACTTTAAAAAAATTATAATTAGGAATTTGAGCTATTAGAACTTCATAAGGAGATTTATTTTGCAAAATAGGGGTTGGCATGGAATTTATTAAAAACGTGGCAGTTTGAAATGCTTGAGCCCAATAAATTTGAGGTACAGATGCATGAAAGAAAAGAGATAAGCCCGTCTCAACAATATGACGGTGTCGATGTTCCACACTCCCATTTTGTTGATGAGAGTGTGGACATGTGACCCGATGTGTAATTCCATAATTTTGAAATATAGTTTTAAGGGGACGAAATCCCTCTCCCTAATTTGATTGAACTGAAACAACATTGGTATTAAAGGTGTTTTGAGCATAACGGAGAAAAGTAACAATTAGAGGGGTTACAATAGACTTAACTTGCATATAAAAATACCAAAATAGTATTGCATGCCATGCATGGAAGAGATGGGGGCAGGACCCTAAACATCTATGAACAAGAGTTGAAATGGACGAGTGGAGGTAGATGATGATGTATGGTGCGACAGAGTAAGGGTTTTAGCACTAGAACACGTTGGATAGTGAGTTATTGAAGCTGTTGTAGATAAAGGAAGACCAAAATGACACAAGATCAGTGAAGTGGTCCATGGAGAGAGGTGTTCCAATCTTGAGTGCCAAAGTTGAGCTGATGTCCGAAAACCTAGGAAAGCATGGGGGATGGAAATGGGAGGCACAACAGGGGGTGGCAAGGTGTACAGACCATCTTCAACGTGACTTTAAGAGGAAATTGCCTGAGTCGACATTTGAGCGATACCCTACTGTTGAATAGGCAGAGTTGAGCCATTCCCGATGCAAACTTGGTCAGGCACCTGATATGGCGTTGATTCCAAATTGAGTGTTGTTCCAGTGAGGTTGACTGTATGTCTGTCTTCATAGCGTGCTTACGGTCTTTCAATTTATTCTCCCATTTTCCAGTGATGCTTTATCAACACTTGATAGAAAAAAAGAGTTTTTACCAAAAAGATCTACCCATTTTTGTGGAAGGGTTGACATTTATTACCATTGATTTAAGAAATTTATACTACGCAAATACAAATAATATGATCATTTTAAAGATTCACGACTTTACTTTAAAATTTTAAAGATGTGTATCTTTTTGTTTTAGGTTTTTTATGATTCAACAAGGAACTTGTAAAATGGTTAAATTTTGATAGCGGCCTCTTGTATCCTGAGATGTTTAATATTGTCATTAATATCTTGTAACATTATTTTTGTTTTGGTCTCTTTTGGTGTTTGGGTTTTGAAATTTCGGAGGAAAACTATTTTGTTACCCCTCTAGTTATTTAACCTTGCATAATATTTTGGTTGCAGGAGCTTCAAGGGCTGGCAGAAGAATGCTATAATAGCATTCCTATAGGAGCAGAACATAACAATTGGCAAATCAAATGACTTCAACTGATTTTTATAAGAACAACATTATATTGTGACCATAAATTTTCAGAGAAACATTATATTGTGATAGTTTATTATAACTAAAAGTTACATCCTATAGAAAGAGAATCAGTGAAATCAGCCGTCTCTCTCTTTGGAAAAAGTTCTCAAAGAAATGTTGGTTTCCTTTAATCATGGCATCCCCCGGGCGGGGGGAGCTGTGCCTCCACCTCTCCCCAATTTTTCCTCTTTTTTGTCCTCCTCCTCCTCCATTTTCTTTCTTTCTATGGTTATTCTTTGTTTTCTTTTGTCTTTTCGCCTTACCTCCCTTCCCCTTTTCTCCTTCCCTTCTATTTTCTTCTTCTTTACCCTCCTTTTATTTCGTTTTGGTGTTGTGTTTGCAGGAACTGCAGGCTAGTTTTTGAGCCCTTGGAGCATCATTGGGGTAGGCAGTTCAAAGTCATCTGATGTGCAGGTTACCACATGTGCCCTACCAGAACCTTCCTAGGGTGCCGATCTCTCAGCCAGTTATGGAATCACGCCAATTGGAGCGGCGTGTGTTACACATGCACCATTTGTAGAGGGAGTTTTGCTTTCTATGCGCCACCCTCGCAGGGACTTTTCAGCTGCCACATGCGATGCCGAAGGTACCAAGGCCACCGACGCTTCGTTTCTGTCCATTCGCTACTCAAGAGGTGGTGTGTGGACCCCACGCACCACTGATCTATATCTCCGAGATATATTTATGTTTTTCCATGTTATCTACTTTTGGTTTTTGTGTTTTGTTTAGTTTAATAAAAAGTTTAGTCTCTAGGACATTTGGTCTATAATGTGTGTGGGGTTGGTTTGTTTTGTTTGGTTGTTTGTAGGCTTGTGACTCTATTTTGGACAGAGTGGGCTGTCTCTTAGACTATGTTTTGGAGAGGTTGTGCTGCCAAAGCTAAACCATGTTAGTCGCTTCTAGTATACTGGGGAGATACAAATCGTCGTTAATTGGTTTGTAATGTATGTTTCAAGTCCAATTTGCTTTCCTCTTAAAAAAAAAAGTTGCATCCTATAGGATTAGCCACAGTTGGAAGCATTTACTGAAATGTTCTGACCATTATTTTGCTCACACTTAATTATTTGCTCTTAAATATTGGTAGCCATAGTGCCATGGTTGAAAAATATAAATATTGTTTAGCTCACACTTAATAATATAAATATGCTCTTATTAAAAATAAAGCTATGCATCTCATTAGATAAGTAAAGAGAAGTAAAATTATTTGCTTGACTAAAAAAAACTAAACACATTCGGTATCCTACTTGACTAAATTATCATTATTTAAAAATATTTGTTAAAGTTTACTTTTTTTCTATGCATTAAATTATTCATTAATTAATATTTTGTAGAAATATATTATTTTTACCTAGTTGAGTTAAACAGTTTAATATATTTTTACAAAATATTGATTAATAAATAATTTATTGAATAGAAAAAAAAGTACATTTTAACAAATATCTTTGGGCAATGCTACTTACACTCTAAAAAATTAGACTCTTTTATTGTCCAAGCAATAAACAAACAAAAAAATCTTCATTTTAGAATAAAATTGATTATAATACCCTTATTTATAGATCAAAAAGTCTAAAAATCTAAAAATTTTATTTCATTTATCCAAAAAATTGGAGCGTTTCAATAAGGATTGTAATGCAGTCCACCAAATATGGACTGCAAGAAGAATTATTCATATATATATATATATATATAAATCGGAAAGATTAATAGACATGGCATGATTATTTTAGAGAAATAACAAATTCTTATGGAATGTTCTACCCATATAATTTTCAGATTCAAAGATGAATTCAACTCATCTCAATCTCATCATTATAATTTTCTCAAATTCTCACGCAAAAGATAATAAACAATTGGCCTTTTTCAACTTCAAATTTAACTTTTTCAAATTTCAAAACAATGATAATATTAAAAAATAATATTTCAATAATATTATATTAAACTTTCAGAACTTATCTCAATTTATTTCAACTCATCTTTAAATCCAAACAGGGCCATATTGAAATATTGATGATATAGTACTGCACACTACTGTACTAAACATCCTATTACTCATGTAAGAAATTATAAATAAACAAGGCCCAAATAACAATATTTTGTACCTCATATTGTAAACAAGATCTAAATTTTAAGGAATTGGTTTGCATGTTTGGCGCCCTTGCTTCAAGAAATATTATTTTCCCCTTCCCACTTCCCTTTTCCCTACCTCCCCCCCCCCCCCCAAAAAAAACTCTCTCCTTTCTTTCTAGTTTTTGTGTTGTTTTTTCCTTTTCCATCTGCTTTCTTTTTCTTTTTCTCTTTTTCTTTTCTATTGGTTTTCTTCCCACCCCCTCACCTCTCCCCCTTTGTTTTTGTTTCATCTTCTCTTTCTTTTATTTTCTTTTTCTGCCTTTGTATTTCAAGAACTGGTGTGTTTTTTGGCCTTGGAGTTTCAGTGGTGAACGATAAACCGAATCGGTCCGATGACTAGAACACTTGATGCGCCCCACCGCAGGCTTTCCAGGACATCAATCTCACAGTCGAGGGAGGAATCGCGTCGAACGGCGTGGCGCATGTGCCATATGCGCTCTTCAAAGTGGGAGATTGTTCTCGACACACCACCTCCAGATGTGGTTTTCTGCTGCCACACGTGGCGTCGTAGAGACTAAGGCTACGAGCCATTTCGTACATGTCCATCCGTTATCCTCTAGTGGCGGCTTGTGTACCCCACACACCACTCACAGCTGCGAGTTTCCTATTTATTTTTTAATTTCCTCCAAAGTTGAAAATTGGATCGATTTTTGTGTTTTGGTTTTCCCATTTGTCTTTACTTTCTGTTTTTTTTTATAGAACTTTTTGTTTGTTATTTTAGTATAATAAAATTTAAAAGAATACATTATCTATAAGAGCTCTAGTTCGTAAAATGTTTTGCCCTTGGACTTTTTGGTTTTCTCCTATCTAGTCTTAGAACAGGATGAGATTTGTTAACTTTGTCTTGGACAAAGTGGGGTTATCTCTCAGATGGTGATCTAAAGAGATTTGTAATTAGGGCTAGCCTATGTCAGTCAGTTTTAATACATTAGAGAGTTACAGATCATCGTTAGTTGGCTTATTATGTATTTTTCAAGTCCAGTTATAATGCTCATTTATTAATAAATGCAGTTTGCATTCTTTCAAAAAACAAATTTATTAATCCATATTTGAAAAATTGTAATTAAAGAATTATGTACGTTGTTTGTGATTTTTTAAACAAGTTTTTATTAGTGTATTTGTTTGTGTGTGTGTGTGTATATATATATATATATATATATTAAAATGTTTAAAGACCGATGTTCAAAGGAAAAAAAATACAATTACATAACTAGGGATACACTCAATAGAAAGGCAGAGATAGTATTACCACTTATTTTATTTCTCTTAAATTTTGACGTGCTCCGTAATTAATTAAGAGCTCTTCTAGTATACTACAAGAGAATGTGCTTTTCTGGGACAAATCATTGTCTTGAAAAACTTAATTTTTGTCTCAAAAAGATTTTTGAGATGAAAAGATTTCGTCTTTTATTTGTCTCAAAATACCTATCTCAAAAAGTTTTTTGGGATGAAATTCAAATTTCACCTCAAAAAAATACTTTTAGAGACAAAATTTGTCATTTCCATTCAAAAGCATTCAAATGGGTTTTTTTTTTTGGACGAAAAAAATGTCATCCCTAATAGTCGTTCGAACACAAAAGATATTGTTCGAATAGATTTTATTTGAAATTTTCATCCCTAATAGTCATAACATAAACGGATTTTTGTTTTGGAGACCTAGTCGCAAATAGTCATTTGCCACGACTAGAAACGACGCAAATAGTTATTTGCATTGAAATTATATCACAGGAAACAACATTTGTGACAAAAAGTGTCAATTGTAGCAATCTGATCTCCTAGAAAATACTTTTATGTAAGAATTAGAAAAAATATATTTGCGTTTAGCATTCACCTAGCAGCAAATAAGTCATAAAAAGTTAGGAAAATTAATATAAAAGCTACAAAAAACTTTTTTATCACAAAGTAGCCTCAAATTCTTAACCATAACAAATTAATTGACATTGTTTACACAACCGATTACAAAGACTTAAACATGCAAAAAATACAAAATAATGAAACGGACCAAGTTTGAAACTTTAGTTCTTCACAAATCTGTTCAACTTAAGAAATTCACGTCTTGAACTTTTTATCTTCCCTTGTAGTCAAGAACAATCCCTAAAATTGCCAAGAACAATAATAATATTAGTTTACAAAATAGTTCTAAGAACAAAACCTACAAAGTATAAACATCAAGCCTACTCCAAGCATTCAAAATTTGTAATAAATAATATTAAAACAATAAAGAACAGTGTAAGGTACCAAAAAACCTAAAACAACATTTATAGCAAACAACAAGCTTTTATTATTTCAAGAAAATTGAAAATAAGAATAAAATGTCATTACAAGAAAATTGTTTATTTGTAGCTAGTTATTTCCTTGCAAACTAACTACTTCCTACCAAAATGAGTCTATTTTTGTCACAAATAGTCATTGTCACCACAAATAATCCATCATAATTATAAGCTTTCTCTCAACCGAAATCAAGAGTTTGGCAAAAGTTACAAGGGTGGAAGGAGAAATTACTCTCTCAAGGAGGAAAGGAGGTCTTGATTAAAGCCGTCACATTATCCATTCCTACCTATACCATGTCTTGCTTCAAAATCTTGGGTGTATTATGTTTTGAACTCAAGAGTTTAATCACAAACTTTTGCTGGGGACAAAGACAAGAAGAAAGGAGAATTAAATGGCTAAGTTGGAAGAAAATGTGTGCTACAAAAGATGAAGGGGGCATGGAGTTCAAGGATCTAAAAATATTTAATATGGCTCTCCTAGCGATGGTGAATCATGAAACAGGAAGAATCTTTACTCCATAAAATTTTCAAGGCAAAATATTTCCCCTCCACGAATTTTCAAGCCGCAAAACTGGGACACAATCCTTCCTATGTAAGGCAGGGAAGTTGGGAATCAAAGAACCTGCTCCTACAAGGATGTCGATGGAGGGTGGGTGATGGCAAAACTATCAAAATTTGGAGTGATTACTGGCTACTAAAGCGTAAATTAATTCCTCCACCTGAACTAGCTAGCTCCCAAATAGAGTGGACCATGCCAGAACTTACTGATGAGGATTCCAGAAGTTGGAATATAGACAAAGTGAGACATGTCCTGCCTCCACTAGAAGCCGCTGAAGTTGTAAATATCCAGCTGTTTGGTATAAACATACTTGATTGCCTAACATGGGAACATGAAGCAAGTGGAAAATATTCTGTTCGAAGTGCTTACCGATTGTTTGTGAAGTTAAAAAATGAAAATATGCAAGGGGAAGCATCTAATGATGATGAGCAGAAGAAATTATGGCGTCAAATTTGGAAATTACAAGTGCCAAGTCGAGTAAGAATTTTTGCCTGGAGATTATTCAGAAATGGCTTGCCTACACTGACTAATTTAACGCAAAGAAAGGTGCTATTGGATGTGAATTGTCGGTGGTGTCAAATGGAAGCAGAAGATATTACCCATGTAGTGTTATATTGTCCAACGGTGGCCTAGTTGATGGCTAGATAGTTTGAATTTATATAGAACTTGCAGGGGAAGGAAGATATATATCAGATCGCGACAAAGTTGATTTAGGAGAACAAGAATTTCGTCTTTGAAAGACTCATGGTATGTGCTTGGGGGTTGTGGCATAGAAGAAACCAAATATATTTTGAGGATGTGCAACTAACACCAGCAGAAGCCATTAATCATGCTTATTTATTTGTTGGTGATCATCAATTGGCAGCTGATGTGAGTAAGAACAAGCAGGTTTTTTGAGGCAGTTGGGAACCTACATCTCCAGAGACACTGAAACTAAATGTGGATGGCGCATTGTTCCTTGATCTTTCCAAATCTGGTCTAGGAATGTTGCTCTGTGATAGCATAGGACAAGTTCTATTGGCCGGCAACATGTCAGAGTATGAAATAATTGATCTAATGGAGATTGAATTCGTGGCTATTCTGTGAATCTTACAGATTTGTTTGCCGTTGAATATTAATGAGTTGATGGTAGAAAGTGACTCACTTTTGGCGGTTCAGGTCGTTAATAGCAATGAGGAATCCTAGTCTATTTGGTGAAACCTGATTCACGAGATTAAATCTTTGAATAAACAATTCCCAAAATTAGGTGTCCAACATAGAGGCCGAGTGTCAAATGTTGTAGCTCATAGTCTTGCAAGATTTTCTTGGCATCTTAATGACCTTGTAGTTTGGTGTAGTTCCTTCCCGGAATGTGTTTCCCAAGCTATATGACATGATGCACAAGGATTGATGTAATTCAGTTTTATGAATGAAGTTTTTTGTTATAAAAAAAAAAGTATACCTCAAATACAAACCAAAAAAGTGATTTTTGAGCACCAAAAACTTTGTATAACTTACATTGTGACAACTAGCTCTTTTTAGACACCATGCAAAAGATACAAAAATATAATAAACCATTAATATATGATAAATCATGTACAAATTGAAATGAACAAACTACCAGGCCAAATTAATAAAGCATAAGAACATAATATAAAAAATAAAGCCCCTATAACTTAATAAACTTAAGTAAATAAAAATTGTACAATAAATAGTAAAGGCTAAAAGGTTAAGCCTTGGGCATCACAGTTGGCAATTTTTCTAAGGCAAGATACTTTATTTGCAAGTCTAAAAACCCTAGGAGTCTTAAGGAAGAGGCACCCCCGGGGGGGGCGCTTTAGCTGCACCTCCCCCTATCTCCCTTTTCTCCGCCCATTCTCCCCCATTTCATTCTATGTTTTTGCTTTGTTTCTTTTTTCTTTTTTGTCTATTTCCTTTTCATTTTTCTATTTTTTCGTTTCCCCCACCCCCTCATCTCCCCCCCCTTCTATTTTCGTTTTCCATTTCTCCTTTTGTTCTTTTTTCTGGTTTGTGGGGTGCAAGAACAACTGGCTCGATTTTGAGCCTTTGGAGCATCAATGGCAAACAGTAGATCAAAGCCCTACGATGTGCAGGACACCAAACACTCCCCACAAAAGCTAAACAAAAGCTTTTGTTTAGGCACGTTAATGTTAAACAAAAGTTATTAGCACTGATTAGTAACCAATATAAAATATTAAAAGCATTAACACAATAATTTAGTTTTGAAGGAAAACCCTTGGAAGAATTTCTCAAAGGTAAAACCCTACGAGGCAACGAAACCCAAGAACACTAATTTTACTGATTAAAAGTATTACAAGTAAAACGATTACAAAACTTTTGTAACTAGACACGTTTATCCAAGACATGTGACCCGCTTGTCTTCTACTGCAGTAGATAGTCAGAACTTCTGATACTCTCCAATATTTGTCTTTTCTATTGGAACCTTCAGTGATTGATCACAAACATGGCAACTTCTCCTCAGAGTATGCTCTCACTTAATCCCACGGATTGTGCCTCTTGAAAAATCCTTCACTCAAGGAATATTCTCTCACACGATCTCTTGAACTTCTACCTAGATCTTCAAACTCTCAATATTTGTGAAAGTCTGTTGTTGAAGTGTTAATTAAAACTCTTAGCCAACTCCTCCATAAATAGACAATGCAATGGTTGATTTGGAGAATAACTCTGCTGGCAGGTTTATCCAGAATCTCAGTCTGATACGTTGCTAACGATTTGTGAACATCTCGGATTGCATCACTTCTTCAACTTCAAATCAGATTCAATTTGTTCATTAAAATTTGCGTTATTATCTCTTCAACTGACTCTTAAACTTGAACATACATAGGACTCTTGTAAACTCTTATCTTATAATTTAAACAAGATTTGATAAGAGTTACAATTTAAATGCTTATCTTTATCGGAAACTTCAATTCAAATGCTTATCCTTGTCAGATGCAATCCTAGAGTCCTATTAAAAGTTACATTCATTCATAATTCAAATTTAAACCGGACTCATATAATCTTAGCCAAACTTAAATTACATTTACAAAAGCAAAATGCTTCACAAGTAGTAGTGAGGGCTGCCAATAGTAGAGATGACTTGTGCTCATGGTATGGCACTCGATAGACAATGTTAGAGCTTTCTTTATATATAGAGAAGGGTGGGGAATTATACATGTTCATAGAGAGGGTAATAAGGTAGCTCACAATTGGCAAAGTCCATGTCTTTGTCACTTACTGAGGAGTTAGTTTGGATAAAGGAATACCCCTGAGGAAGTTGGGAGCGAGTTATATATGTTTGACAAACTCTATACAGATTGAGTTTGCAGATGAATGAAGTATACTAAAAAAAAAAAATAATTCAATGTATGACGTTCCATGGTAAAATGAAAATTCCACATTCTTCATCCCCTAGATCAATTTCTTATATATAATAACTTAGCTATATATGGAATAGAAAAGGCCTAACAAATATGTAGATATACGTGCATGTATGTATATATACATATACATACATTGTTTCTATATGTAAATAACATGATCCAATGATCAGTGTAGCATAATAATGCTTGTGAATTACTTTATTCTACAGTACTACTACATGGCCAAACAAAAAAAAAATGAGAAAAATGTCCGTAATGTTATAAAACTAGAATAAACTACTATTACAAGAGAATTTATTGAAAGAGAAAATATTTAAAACTCTTTATTTTTTAAAAACTGAATTTTCTCTCTTCAATCATTTCTTTCTTTCTTTCTCTCATCTTTCTTTTTTTTCTTTTCTTCTCTTATTTCTTCTGATACTTGTGTACATAACAGATCGAAAATGTTCATATTTATAAGCATAAATTACTGTGCAAATTCATAAAATCCAATAGTGGTGAGGGAGGAATCACGTGAATGCTTGAGGGAGGGGGGTCATTCATGCCCTCTCCATAATTGCAACACTCCTTCTTGAATGACCACCCATAAAGAATTTGTCTCATTAAAATTTTGCCAAGGAAAAATCCAGTGGGAAAAAATCAATGGCGAAGGAAAAAGAGTACAGTATTCTTATGTACCTCAAAGTGTTTCAAGATTATCTAATTAAAACCTTGCAAAAGAAAACCCAATGGGACAAAACCTTAGTAAAGGAAAAAGAGGATAATCAGCACAAGTTTTTAAGATATTTATTCCTCCTAAAAAGTGCATGACAATAGATTTTTGAGTCTTCGCATTCCAATATTCTGCACAATGTTTTTGAATGTTGCAGTTGGTAATGCCTTCGTGAATAAATCTACCAGATTATCACTTGATTGTATCTGCTTGATATTAATTTCATCTCTCTCTTGAAGTTCATGAGTATAAAAGAATTTAGGTGAAATATGTTTAGTTCTGTCACCTTTGATATATCCTCCTCTGATTTGAGTAATATAAATAGTATTATTTTCATATAAAATTTTTGGGCTATCATTGATCATTGGAAGACCATACTTTTTTTAGATATGTTGAATCACTGATCTCAACCAAATACAATCTCCATGATATGGTAATGTCTGCCTCTGTATGGTTTGAAGATGTGACAGACAAGGTCTGCTTGACAGATCTCCATAATAGGGTGGTATCTCCATAAGTAAATAAATATCTAGTTTGAGATCTACCTCTGTGTAGATCTGAAAGATAACCTGCATCTGCAAACCCAATCAATTGTAGACTTGATCCATATTAATAAAATAATCATTTATAAACCGTACCATGAAGGTAACAAAGGATATTTTTAATACCATTACAATGTCTTCGAGTTGGTGCAGAACTATATCTTGCAAGCAGATTAATTGAGAATGTAATATGAGGCCGAGTGTAATTTGCAAGATACATCAAAGTTTCAATTGCACTGAGATATGGTATTTCAGGAACAAGAATTTCTTTATCGTCTTCACAAGGACGGAGTGGATCATTTTTCACATCAAGTGATCGAACAATCATTGGAGTACTCAAGGGATGAGCTTTGTCCAAATAAAAGTAATTCAAGACTTTCTCTGTATACATGGACTGATGAATAAAAATTCCATTTGGCAAATGCTTGAGCTGCAGGCCAAGACAAAGTTTTGTTTTGCCAAAATTTTTTATTTCAAATTCATTCTTTAAATATATAGCGGTTCTTGAGATCTCTTCAGGAGTTCTCACAATATTTAAATCAACATAAACCGCAATAATGGCAAATCCGGATTCCAATTTCTTAATAAAAACACATGAGCATATAGGATTATTCTCAAATCCTTATTTCAATAAATATTTGCTTAAGCGATTATACCACATGTGTCCAGATTGCTTTAACCCATATAAAGATCTTTGAAATTTGATAGAGTACATACTTCTAGTGTACTTGTAGATGCTTTAGGCATTTGATATCCTTTAGGGATTTTTCATATATATGTCATGGTCTAAATATTCATATAAATATGCAGTAACCATATCCATCAACTGCATTTCTAATCTTTTTGTGACAACCAGACTAATTAAAAATCTAAATGTGATTGCATCCATAACGGGAAAATATGTTTCTTCATAATCAATCTCAAGTTTCTGCATGAAATCTTGTGCGACAAGTTGTATTTTGTACTACACAATTTCATTTTTCTCATTACGTTTTCGTACAAATACTCACTTATATTCAACAGATATTACACCCTTTAGTATTTGGACAACAAGTCCAAATACTTCTCGCCTTGCTAGCAAGTTTAATTCAGTTTCGGTAGCTGTTTTCCATTTTGGCCAATTATTTCTACATCGACATTCTTCGACGGTTCTTGGCTCATTTTTTTCATTACTTCTGGTAATGTCAAAGGCCATCTTATATAAAAATGTGTTGTCGACAACAGTTTTATTTTTATCTAGAATTTCTCTAGTACTCATGAAATGTATTGAGATTTTATTATTATCAGGTACCTGTTCCTTTTTAGGAGAAAACATTTCCTGAAACATTTCTTTAGAAGATCCATTTTCGGAGATTTTGGAATACAAGATTTGACCTCTTCAGGAGCATTAACTATATTTTTAGCCTGTATTGTGGCTATTGATTTTTCAGGAATACCAAATTTTTTTTGTATCTTTTTTCTTCGGAGAATTTTATCTTTTGCACCAAAAGTCTTCCACACTTCAAGTGTGTCTTAAACTCACCTATTGTTATTTTGATAACTTGTCCTTCAGAGACTTCAATCCTTACTGGAATATAAGATTTTACTACACCTTTAGTGTCAGTAAATACATCCGGTAATTGATTTGCAATATTTTATAAACGAATAATCTTCTGAACTTCTAATTTACATTCATTTGTAGGATGATCAAATTGAGAAAGGGCTTTATCATCCCAAGTAATATTTTGTCGTGCTTCAAGTACCAATTTTTCGTTACCCAGTTATGAAAAAGTGGATTCATCAAAGTAACAATTCTCAAAACGTGCTTTAAACAAATCTCCTGTAAGTGGTTCAAGGTATCTAATAATAGATGGAGAATCAAAACCAACATATATCCCAAGTTTATATTGAAGGCCCATTTTTGTACGCTGTGAGGGTGCAATTGGAACAAATACAGTACATCCAAAAGTACGAAGATAAGAAATTTTTGGTTGTTGACCAAATGCAAGCTGTAATGGAGAATATTTATAATATGCAGATGGTCTAATATGAATTAATGATACTGCATGAAGTATATCATGTCTCCAAGTAGAAATAGGTAAGTTTGATTTCATAAGAAAAAGTCTAGTGATTAGCTAAAGCCTTTTGATTAAAGATTCAGTTAGACCATTCTGAGTGTGTGTATGGGTAACAGGATGTTCAACATCCATTCCTATTGACATGCAATAATTATCAAAAGTTTGAGATGAAAATTTGCCTGCATTATCCAATTGAATGATTTTAATTAGATACTCAGGAAATTGTATTGTAGTTTGATTATCTGAGCAAGAAGTTTAGCAAATACAACATTTTTAGTGGAAAGTAGACAAACACATTACCATCGACTTGATGCATCAATCAAAATCATAAAGTATTTAAATGGTCCACTTGATGGATGAATATGTCCATATATATCTCCGTGAATCTTTTGTAAAAAGGATGGAGATTCAACAACGACTTTTGAGGGAGATGGTCTGATAATCAGCTTATCTTGAGAATATGCAGAGCACGAATATTCATTGGGTAAAAGAATTTTTTGGTTCTTTAAGGGATGCCCATATGAATTATCGATTATTCGTCTTATCATTATTGATCCCGGATGTCTAATGTGATCATGCTTAGTCATAAATACTTTGGAATTAATGCACTTCTGGTACACTACCACAAATAATTCAATTGTTCTCATCTTTGTATAATACAATCTAGAAGAGAGAGCAGACATTTTTTCTAATACGAGCTTTTGGCCTGATACTATTTTAGTAATAAAAAGATGCTCTTTATTGCCTTCATTGGTTGTGTCAATATAGTAATCATTATGAAGTATGTCTTTGAAATTTAATAAATTTCTTTTAAATTGTAAAGAAAATAGAGAATCATCAATACAAAATTTGGTGCCATTAGGCAACACAATATAAGTTCTTCCAGAGCCCTCAATTAGATTTGATGAACCTGATATGGTATGGACATATGCTTTGTTTAGTGTTAGAGTTTGAAAATATTTCTTATTTTTGAGAATTGTGTGAGCTGTAGCACTTTTAGCCAGACATACATCTTTATCATTCAACTCAGAGATACAAAGTTCATCCATGTGATCCATGATTCTACAAAATATACAAAATTTTCATTACAAATAATAAAGAAAATACATTAATTGGGAGGAACACTTCCATCAACAATCAAGTGATCAATTCTACCATCATGATTTTCAAAGAAATCAGAAATATCAAAATGAGTGATATTTATTTTTAATGAATCATCTGATGGTTCAACTAAATTTTTTCAACCCTTTTATTCTTTCCTTTTATAGATGTTTGATATAAATCTACTAAGTGTCTGACCGTACGACAGGTACGTGACCAGTATCCAGTCATACCATATATATGGCACACATCTTCACCTCTCTTTGAAGAATTATTCTGGGAGATTTTACCCATTTCTGAGTTGTACCACTTTTGGTGATACGATATATTATTATCCATTTTAATGTTGTCACTTCTGGAAGTAATATTTTTATAATTTTTCCTACCACGTCCACGCCTCCGATTTCTTCGAAAGGATGCACCATTCGCTTCTGAGAATGATGCAAACTTATTACCATTCACTTCAGGGAATGATGTTGAGTCAGTAAGGCATGACTGGTGGTTTTTTAATAAAATCTTATTGTTTTGCTCATCTATTAGAAGACATGATATAAGTTCAGAATATTTTTTGAACTTTCTCTCTCGATACTGCTACTGTAGAAGCACATTCGAGGCATGAAAAATAGAATAAGTCTTTTCTATCATATTATCATTGGTGATTTTCTCACCGCATAATTTTAGTATTGAGCTTATTTTAAAAAGTGCGAAATTATAATCACTAACATTTTTAAAATCTTGCAACCTCAGGTGCAACCATTCATAACGAGCTTTTGAGAGGATGATAGTTTTCTGGTGTTCATACCTCTCCCTTCTATTATTCTACAAAATAAAGTAATCTTTTATTGTAAGATACTCAGTTTTTAATTTTTTATGAAGATGGTGGCATAGGAAAATCATTACTTCAGCACAGTCCTATAGAGATGCTTGATTTCCTTCTTTAATTTTTTCTCTCGGGTTCATAGCATTCAGATGGATTTCAGCATTAAGAATCCAGGATAAATAATTTTTTCTAGATATGTTAAAAGCAACGAATTCCAATTTTGTAAGATTGGACATTTTCTATATATATAAATAATGAAATAAATATGTGTATCTCAAAAATATATTTATAAAATCACGTAGATTTAATCAATAAAATATTTCATATTTATAACAAAGACTGCAAATAATATATTAAAAAACTTACTTGAGGAATAAGACCACTAGCTTCAGAATTGGTAAAGCAGTCATGTTGATAACGTGTTATAAAACTATAATAAACTACTATTGCAAGAGAATTTATTGTAAGAAAAAATATTTAGAACTCTTTATTTTTCAAGAACTGAATTTTCTCTCTTATTTTCTTTCTTTCTTTCTTTCTCTCCTCTTTCTTTCTTTTCATTTATTCTCTTCTTTCTTCTAATACTTGTGTACATAACAGATCAAAAATGTTCATATTTATAAGCATAAATTACTATACAAATTCATAAAATCTAATAGTGGTGGAGGAGGAATCACGTGAATGCTTGAGGGAGGGGGTCATTCATTCCCCCCCTCCATAACTACAACACACAAATATATTTGTGTGCATATATATGTGTGTGTGCGTGTGTGTGTGTGTGTGTGTGTAAACTGAACCGAATTATTGATATATAGCAATATTTCTTTGTATGAATACTATATTTGTGGATGACATGACTGGATAGGCCTCAATGATGGAGGGTATAGATCGGATTTTGATAATTTTGTAGCAAGGAAAGCCAAATTCCATCAACAATTTCTTCCATTCAAGCTCAGTCCTCTCCTTTCCACCAGTGCTGTGTGCCATCATCACCAAGTCGGCTACCATACGTATATCTTGATGCAAGTCCTGATGATCATTATCTTTCTGATCAACAATATCATCTACAATTATAACCTGTCCACTCTTTGATGGTATTGCTTTCTTGCAAATCTTTAGAATCTTGATGCAATCTTCATCACTCCAATTATGTATAAGCACCCACTGCACCAACACAAATGATTACATATAAATTAATTTACGTACAATTTATAGTACTACTTACAAGTCAATGTGTAAACTTATATTAATATTTATTACTAGACTTATTACAATTGTAAGCAGTTTTCTTCTTTTTATGTTTGCTGATATACCAAGTGTTAAGACCTAAGCTGATTAATTTTTGAGATTTGTTAAAATTACATTAACTTGATTTTAGAGATATTCTTTCCTGCATATATTTAAGAATTTGTAATTCCTTCAATTAAGGGAATTAGTTGAGATCTTTATTTTATTTTCCTACTGTTAGGATTGTAATTGACTCCTGTAAACTTCATGTATATATATCTATATATAGCAGTCCATTACTGTCAAATATGAAAGAAGAAAACACAGTTTTCACAAAACTTATTTTTGTCATGGTATTAGAGCAATGATCTTGTTGCTTTTATAAACTTCCACATACCTTGATCATCACCATATGTCCACCTCTGCGATTGATTCTGCAAATCCTCGATCTATTTCTTCATCCTTCTAATCATACTAGCATGATTCTTGTTTTGAAGTCTTAGATAGAACAAATTATGCTATGTGGAAGAGATCAACGCTGGGGATCAAAACTATCCATTATGGTAGCACTAGACTCAGTGCTAAAAACAAACTGGGGTTCATCAAAGGAGCAATTTCCACCCCAGATGAATGGCCTCAAATGTAACACTCCGTACCCGTAGGGTCGGAAAAACATTACCTGTCTGATATAATCTGTCTAGAAACACTATTTGTCCAAAATCAACATGTCTCCATTACAATACCATCTCTAAAGATTTTCTAAAGTCCATAAATAAATCTCATTTCCAAAATCATACGCAAACATATCCAATAATTCACAATTAAAAGTATCACCATAAATAAAGGGTCCACAATCTCCCAAAAATCTTGACATAATGAACGAACACTACTCCAAGTCCAATAAACTAAAAACATAATATCTAGAAAATATTATCAATCTTTCCATCTACAATTACTCAAACAGCTTAATCATGCTCACGACCTCTAGTCCTGATCATCTGCTGAGACATCCACATCATCTGAAAGAAATATTTGAAAGAAGAGGGTGAGTTTATCCACAACTCAGTAAGCAGAGAACTTATACCAGTGTGTACATATGAGCATTTACCAAGTGTAGTATGCAGAACAAAACAAACTTTTTTATATGTAACAGAGCGAAGATTATTAAATTATATAAAACACAGAGTACTTTGGCACAATAAAACTAAGCATCATCGTCATATTAAACAGAGCATCTTACAAAGCAAAACCCATGTTTAACTCCCGTGGTAGGGTTGTGTCAACCCTGGTGGTCAAATCAGGCAGAGACAGAGGTGAAACATTCCCTTAATCATTCTCGGAGCCCCGAGTGTGCACAAAGAAAAGTCCATAATAAACCACTTTGTTTCCAAAATGGCTACACTCAGAGACAAAGAAGTTGGTACCAACCTAAACAGAGCAGAGCAAAGCAAAGCAAAGACAGAGTCAGATACAAACCAGTATACAATGCCAAAGATTTTTAGAGTCAGACTAAAATAACACGAAATTCCAAAATATTTTCAGATCAATCTTACAAAACAAAACAAAGTCAGAATATCTTTATAAATAAAAGCACAAATAATCAATTTCTCAAAATCGCTCTTTCACATTTGAAAGACAGCATGACAAAAAATAAAACTCATGTCTACACAATGCATTACAGAATCAATTTTCTTTCTTTCATATGAGTTTCATGAATAATGCAAATAATTGATTGAGGTTGATTTTTCTCGAGTTCTTATTTCATAACCAAACATGCGCGAATTTTTAGAAAGCCAACCTCAGTCTATATTTGGTATAAAACCAAGCATATGAACCCCGCTTACCTAACTCTTGTAGCAAAAATATCAAAACTCTGAGTCTGACCTCTAAGAGTCTTGCCACCTATTTATAAAATAAAGAATACCCAGAATTACTAACCATCAATGCCATTTAAAATTAAAAGATTATAAACCAAAACCTCCAAGCTGAGCTTTAGCAATCTCCCTCCCATAAAATCTGTCCTAAGTCTAAAACACCACATCCTCAAGTCAAAAATTTACATTTGTATACACTGACCAGCCAAAAATCCATGTCTATGATGCTACAATCATATAGAACGTACAATGTAATTTTCGGAACCAAATAACCCAATTCCAATAGCCACCAGTATCTATTCTATCGTAGGCGTAAATCTCTTCCAAAGAAAACCCAACTTGGATAGTCAGTTACATCCAACAAAACTTTTACACACCGACAAAATTTTATCTAGCAGCAAAAAGATATCTCCAACAAATCCATTATTCTAGCCCCCTTCAAAACATCTCTAACTATCATGTATTAACCCTAAAACACTCCCAACCAACAAGTAGAGCAATCCAAAAAAAGTCAGGAATAAGTTAACATAACCCTAAAATTTCACCAATAATTCCTCTGGAAAGACCCAGTAATTTGATGAAATTATTAGACTCTATAACGTATGTTAAACATCTATGCAATATCTGAGAACCTTACCTGAAAGTGGAGGACGATCTTAGGAGAAAGAGGCTACGGAAATTAGATCCTTGATGTGCTATGCCTACCTACACCCATTGATACGCAGACAACAGAAAAATTAGCGTTGAAAAACCCCAAAAATTACATCCCTTTAATGATGGAAAATTGAAAGAAGTGAAAGGTTTAGAAGACTTACCAGTGAAAGTCGCCGGCGGACGAGAACAGAGGGGGAATCGGCGAAAACAAGGGTCCCAAACTGAGAATGAGTGTCATAGAGCGAGAGAGAGAGATAGAGAGAGAGAGCGCGAAACTTGTGAGAGTAATTGCGGCATCTGAGTAACTTGAAGTGAGGGAGGAATTAATCCTCATCTTGGAGTGAAAACCACCAAGAACGTGGAGTCTGGTGAGCGAAAAATGGAGGCCAGTAGAGGAGAAATAACTGTCGGGGAAAGCAGAGGAAAGAAAGGAAAAGAAAAGAAAAGAAAAGAAAAGAAAGAAGAGAAAGCAACAAACCTGATGGCCAAACGACACCATTTCCGAGTTCAAAGGGTTGGGCTGAAGCGAACTCAGGCCTGGGCTGGGCTTGGTTTGAGGGCTTGGGTCTTAACCGGGTGTTACATCCTCCCCCCCTTAAACAAATTTCCGTCCTCGGAAATTATTACAAGAACTCATAATCCTCATTGAACAGGTGTGGGTATTTCTCTCACATTTCTTCCTTGAGTTCCCAGGAAGCTTAACTGCTTGTGTGATTACTCCACAATACCTTAACCATGAGAATGCTACGGATCCGTAACGTGTGTGCTTTCTTCTCCAAGATCTGCACTGGTTATTCAATCTATGTAATATCTTCCTGAATTTGCAGTGGCTCGTAATGTGTAATGTGAGTGGGATCAGAAACATATTTTCTCAGCATGGATACATGGAACACGTTATATGCCATTGGTCCAATTCACTCTAGAATCTCAAAAGGTCCAATATATCTAGAGCTCAACTTGTCCTTCCCTCCAAATCTCATAACCCCTTTCATTGGTGCTATCTTCAAGAATACTTCATTTCCAACCTCAAACTCTAGTGGGCGACGTCGATTATTAGCATAACTCTTCTGTTAGCTCTGAGCTACTTTAATTCTAGTCCGAATGACGACAATCTTTTTAGTGGTCTTCTGAATAATCTTTGGTCCCAAGATTTTCCTTTCACCAACTTCATCCCAATACAATGGAGACCTGCACCTTCTACCATACAATGCCTGATACGGTGCCATCCCAATACTAGTTTGAAAGCTGTTATTATAAACAAATTCCACTAATGGTAAATGTCGTATCCAAGTTCCCTTGAAGTCCATCACACATGCCCTCAACATGTCTTCTAAAATCTGAATAGTCATTTTTGATTGTCCATCTATCTGAGGGTGATAAGCCGTACTGAATTTCAACTTAGTACCCATTGCCTCTTGTAAATTTTGCCAAAATCTAGAAGTAAAACGAGGGTCTCTATCTGATACAATGGAAACTGGTGTCCCATGCAATCTCACGATCTCTTGTATGTACAATTCAGCTAGTTTCTCCAACTTATAAGAAACTTTAATGGGCATGAAACGTGCAGTCTTCGTTAAGCGACCCATGATCACCCATTTTGCATCTTGTCCATTCAAAGTTCTTGGTAGACCTGTCACCAAGTCCATAGATATATGCTCCCACTTCCATTCTAGAATTTGCAGTGGCTGTAACAATCCTGCTGGTATCTGATGCTCTGCCTTCACTTGTTGACACGTTAGGCAATGTTCTACAAACTTAGCAATCTCTCTTTTCTTACCGTTCCACCAATAAGACTCTCTCAAGTCCCGATACATCTTAGTACTCCCCAGGTGGATCGTGTACAAAGAGCGGTGTGCCTCCTCAAGTATTACCCTTTTTAGTTCCTCATCTGCCGGGACGCACAATCTATCTCTAAACCTCAACACTCCATCTTCAAGAGCACTAAAATCAGTTTTGTCCCCGTTCTTAACTTCCTCTACTAGCTTTACCAAGACCGAATCCACTTTCTGAGCTGCTTTGATTCTCTCTAACAAGTTTGGTTGCACTATTAAACTAGCCACAAAAGTGCTCGTATCATTAGTGATGACCTCAATACCAGCTCTCTCTAAGTCCATTAACAACTGGTGCTGAGCGGTAAGGGCTGTAACTACTGGATTCATTGATTTCCTACATAAAGCGTCAGCTACAACATTCGCTTTGCCTAAGTGATAATTTATAGTACAATCATAATCCTTTATTAACTCGAGCCATCTTCTCTGTCTCATATTTAATTCTTTCTGAGTGAAGAAGTACTTCAAACTTTTATGATCTATGTAGATTTCGCACTTTTTTCCATATAAGTAATGCTTCCAAATCTTAAGTCCAAATACAACTGCTGCCAACTCCAGATCATGTGTGGGGTAATTTTGTTCATATGTCTTCAGTTGCCGTGAAACTTAAGCTATAACTTTTCCATGTTGCCTTAATACGCACCCCAAACCCAGTCTTGAAGCATCACTATACACCACAAAACCACCTCTCGCAATCGAAACTGTTAAAATTGGGGCGATCACAAGTCTTTGTTTCAAAGTCTGAAAGCTTTCTTCATACTTTTCTGTCCACTCAAACTTGTTATTCTTTCTAGTGAGGGCGGTGAAAGGAACTGCTATTTAGGAGAAACCCTTAATAAATCGACGATAGTATACCGCCAATCCCAAGAAGCTCCTAACCTCATGAACATTCTTCGGTGCCAACCAGCCAACTACTGCTTCCACTTTCCCTGGGTCCACTGAAATGCCCTCTTTTGAAACTATATGCCCCAAAAAGGTAACTGAATCCAGCCAAAATTCACACTTCTTCAGTTTAGCAAACAACTTTTCATCCTTAAGTGTTATGAGTACTAGCCTCAAGTGGTCCTCATGCTCCTTCCTCCTCTTAGAATAGATTAGGATGTCGTCAATAAAGATGACCATAAACTTATCCAAGAATTCATGAAATACTCTATTCATCAAGTTCATGAATACTGCCGGGGCATTAGTCAAACCAAAAGGCATGACTAGAAACTCGTAGTGGCTGTATCTGTTCCTGAAAGCGGTCTTGGATACATCTTCTGCCTTGATTTTCAGTTGATGATACCCTGACCGAAGATCAATCTTCGAGAAAACTTGTGCACCCTATAGTTGATAAAAAAGGTCCTCTATATGGGGTAAAGGATATTTATTCTTGATAGTTACTCACTTGAGTTCTCTATAATCAATGCACATTCTCATCGTCCCATCTTTCTTTTTCACAAATAAAACAGGAACACCCCATGGGGACACACTGGGTTGAATAAAACCCTTGTCCAATAAATCTTGCAACTGCTCTTTGAGTTCGGTGAGTTCTGATGGTGCCATTCTATAAGGAGCCTTGGACAAAGGTGTCGTGCTCAGAACCAAATCAATAGCAAATTTTACTTCTCGATCGGGTGGTAATCCAGACAAGTCTTCAGGGAATACTTCTGGGTATTCTCTCACAATAGGAATCTCTTCTAGACTCAACTCTTCCTTTGGTACATCTTTAACACAAGCCAAAAATCCTTGACAGCTATCTCGCAATAATTTCCCAACCTAAACTACTGATATAATTGATGGAAGTGATCGTACTTTCGACCCCACAAATCAAATTTCATCTTCCTCAGGAGGCTTGAAGATTACCTCCTTTTTAAAGCAGTCAATACTAGCATGATATGAAGCCAGCCAGTCCATTCCCAAAATTACATCAAATCCAACCATATAAAAAATTATAAGATCCGGTGGCATCAATCTCCCTTCAATAGATATAGGACAACCATGAAGAAATTTGTGACAAGATACTGAAGTCCCTGTCGGTGTTGAGATTACTAAGCTATAATCCAACCTTTCACCTTCCCGAGTACAAAACTTGGCGTAATTCCTAGAAATAAAGGAAAGTGTTGCTCCAGAATCAAATAATACAGTAGCAAGATTAGAAAACAAAGGAAGAATGTCTGTGATCACAATCCAAAATAGTCCTTCAATTTACAGTTTGTAATAATCACTAGATTAATTCCAAAAGAAAAGTAAGAAATAATACCTGTGATCACATCATCCCTACCTTCAGTCTCTCCTAGTGTCAAAGCAAAAATCCTAGCAGGTGCAGTTGCACGCTGGTTGTTACTTCGTCCTGTAACTTCATTTGTTTGGGGTGGCAACATGCTCGCCTTATTGTTGTCCAGTTGCAAAGGGCAATCCCTGATGTAGTGTCCTGGCTTGCCACAATGGAAACATAATCCTACCCCTCTTCGGCATTCCCCGGAATGCACTTTGTTGCACGTCCTACACTGATAGGGTTGTCGGTTACTCTGAACTGGCCTCTTACTTGAGTTACCTCTATCATTCCTCTTCTTTCACGGTCCTTGGTCAGCGCTAGTAGGGTCCCCAGATGGGGTAGACCTATTCCTTTGATCAAGCAAGGCAATTGTTCTTTGAAGGCTTCTTTCAAATACTATAGCCTTATTCACCAATTTTGTGAAATTTTTTACTTGGAAGCCCACCACTCATTCATAAAGCTTCTCGTTCAGCCATTGTTCAAATTTGCGACACTCCTTCTCTTCATCTGGAATCAGATATGCCGCAAAACGTGCCAGCTCGGTGAATTTGGTTGCATATTGGTGTACTGACATCACCCCCTGAACCAAGGTGACAAATTCCATAACTTTATCTTCTATAACTGAGACTGGGAAGAAACAGTCTAGGAAGACTTCCTTGAACAGCGACCAACTTTTTATTTCCTTCTTTTCAGCTTCCCTGATGGTCCCTTCAGAGATCCACCATCTTTTCGCCTCTCCAGTCAACTTGAATGTAGCAAACGCCACCTTTTGTTCATCCGTGCAAGGCAAGACTCGAAATATCTCCTCAATATCCTACACCCAATCCTCTGCCAGTATCGAATAGCCTCTTCCATCAAAAGACGTGGGATACAATTTGTTAAAATCTTCCACTGTGCAACCCCTTTCATTCGTGTTGCGATGACGGCTGGAAGGGTTTTGGGCAAGATCATCTATTAACTGATGCGCTGCTGCTCAAACCCCATACCCGTCGGGTCTGAAAAATACTACCTGTCTGATATAACCTTTCTGGAAACACTATTTAATCAAAATTAACATGTCTCCATTACAATACCATCTTTAAAGATTTTCTAAAGTCCATAAATAAATCTCATTTCCAAAATCATAAGTAAACATATCCAAGAATTCATAATTAAAAGTATCACCACAAACAAAGGGTTCACAATCTCCCAAAAATCTTAACATAATGAACGAACACTACTCCTTGTCCAATAAACTAAAAACATAACATCTAGAAAATATTATCAGTCTTTCCATCTACAATTACTCAAACAGCTTAATCATGCTCACGACCTCTAGTCTTGATCATCTGTTGAGACATCCACATCATCTGAAAGAAATATTTGAAAGAAAGGGTTGAGTTTATCCACAACTGAGTAAGCAGAGAACTTATACCAGTGTGTAAACATGAGCATTTACCAAATGTAGTATGCAGAACAAAACAAACTTTTTTATATGTAACAGAGCGAAGATTCTTAAATCATATAAAACACAAAGTACTTTGGCACAATAAAACTATGCATCATCATCATTTCAAACAGAGTATCTTACAAAGCAAAGACCATGTTTAACCTCCGTGGTAGGGTTGTGCTAATCCCGGTGGCCAAACCAAACAAAGACAGAGATAAAACATTCCTTTAATCATTCTCTGAGCCCCGAGTGTGCATACAGGAAAGTCTACAATAAACCACTTTGTTTCCAAAATGGCCGCACTCAGAGACAAAGAAGTTGGTACAAACTCAAACAGAGTAGAGACAGAGCAGAGCAGAGCAGAACAAAGCAGAGACAGAGTCAGATATAAACTAGTATACTATACCAAAGGTTTTCAGAGTCACACTAAAATAACGTGAAATTCCAAAATATTTTCAGATCAATCTTACAAAACAAAACAGAGTCATAATAACTTTATAGATAAAAGCACAAATAATCAATTTCTCAAAATTGCTCTTTCACATTTCAAAGACAGGATGACAAAAAATAAAACTCATGTCTACACAATACATGATAGAAATATTTTTCTTTCTTTCATATGACCTTCATGAGTAATACAAATAATTGACTGAGGTTGGTTTTTCTCAAGTTCTCATTTCATAACCAAACATCTGCGAATTTTTAGAAAGTCAACCTCAGTCTATATTTGGTATAAAACCAAGTATTTGAACCCCGCTTACCTAACTCTTGTAGCGAAAATATCAAAATTCTAAGTCTGACCTCTAAGAGTCTCGCCACCTATTTATAAAATAAAGAATACCCAGAATTACTGACCAGCAATGCCATTTAAAATTAAAAGATTATAAACCAAAACCTCGAACCTGAGCTTTAGAAATCTCCGTCCCATAAAATTTGTCCTAAGTCTAAAGCACCACATCCTCAAGTCAAAAATTTACATTTTCATAAACTGACCGGCCAAAAATCCATGTCTATGATGCTACAATCATATAGAATGTACAATATAATTTTTGGAACCAAATAACGCAATTCCAACATCCACTAGCATCTATTCTATCGTAGGCGTAAATATCTTCCAAAGAGAACCCAACCTGGATAGTCACTTACATCCAACAAAACTTTTACACACCCACAAAATTTTATCTAGGAGCAAAAAGATATCCCCAACAAATCCATTATTCTAGTCCCCTTCAAAACATCTCTAACTATCATGTATTAACCCCAAAACACTCTCAACCAACAAGTAGAGCAATCCAAAAAAATCAGGAATAAGTTAACATAACCCTAAAATTTCACCAATAATTCCTCTGGAAAGACCCAATAATTTGATGAAATTATTAGACCCTATCACGTATGTTAAGCATCCATGCAATATCCGAGAACCTTACCTGAAAATGGAGGATGACCCGAGGAGAAAGAGGCTACGGAAATTAGATCCTTCATCTGCTATGCCTACCTACACCCACTGATACGTAGACAACAGAAAAGTCAGCGATGAGAAACCCCAAAAATCGCATCCCTTTAATGATGAAAAACTGAAAGAAGTGAAAGGTTTAGAAGACTTACCAGTGAGAGTCGCCGGCGGACTAAACAGAGGGGCAATCGACGAAAACAGGGGTCCCAATTTGAGAATGAGTGTCGGAGAGAGAGAGAGAGAGAGAGAGAGAGCGAAACTTGTGAGAGTAACTGCGGCATCTAAGTAACTTGAAGTGAGTGAGGAATTAATCCTCATCTTGGAGTGAAAACCACCAAGAACGTGGAGTCTGGTGAGCGAAAAACGGAGGCCAGCAGAAGAGAAATAACCATCGGGGAAAGCAGAGGAAAGAAAGGAAAAGAAAAGAAAAGAAAGAAGAGAAAGCAACAAACCTGAAGGCCAAACGACACCGTTTTTGGGTTCAATGGGCTGGGCTAAAACGAACTTAGGCCTGGGTCGAGCTTGGTTTAAGGGTTTGGGTCTTAACCGGGTGTTAAATTTGTAATGCTCCAATGGAAGGCCTAAACCACATAACCTATACTTCAAAAGGACTAATCAATTATACAATTGGAGCCCCATTGAAACCTTATAAAGATTTAACTTCTCATTCCCAAGCAATGTGGGATCCCATACACCACCTACCTTATCATTCTCATATGGGGTATCACAATCTACCCCCTTTAAATGCCCATTGTCCTCGTCGGGCCTGTCCATTATAGGTGGCATGGCTCAAGTTCCACAATTCTGGTTGAGATAGGCTCTAATACCATTTCTAACGCCCCATTAGAAGGCCTAAACCACATAGCCTATACTTCAAAAAGACTAGTCAATGATACAGTTGGAGCCCTATTGAAACTTTATAAAGAGTAAGAACTTCTCATTCCCAAGTAATATGGGATCTCATACACCACCTACCTTATTATTCTCATATGGGGTATCACATCAAACATGGGAGACCCCTTGGCGAAATGGTGCAGCGGCAACAAGATATGGGAGATCAAAGTTCATAGCTTTGATATGTTGATGTGATTCAATGATCTTACCAATCATTTCTCCCGTTCCACTTCCTACGTCCACCAATGATCCATTAATGGAATTAAACCATCTTTGTACTCCCTAAACATTGCCTCCATCACACCCTTGGTCGCACATGCCATGGCATCATTGAAGATCTTATTGAATTCAGGATTTTTTGCTGCAAAATCCCACATCTCACAACCATGTGTTTTCTGAAACGCAACACCACCTTCTTCGACACATTGGCTCAAACAGTGCCATGGCGCCAATGGCCATGAGTTGTTCTCCATTATCACCATTGGCACTAGGCTCATCTCAGCATTATGCAGCAGCCATCTTGACGTCTCCGTTGATCCGTAGAGTACTGTGTCGCTGCCGTCCAGCAAATGATGTTCGGTGAAGATCTTTTTGTGGACAAGAAACCTCATGATTCGTGCGAGGTTAGGGAAATGAGGAGAAGTATTAGGAGAATCAATCTCAGTGGTTATTTGGTTCAGAGTAATTGGAACGCCATTATGAGAGTGTATAATGTCAGCAATGCGAAGCTCCACGGCACATTTCAATACCATGGAGTTGGCAAAGGCGTATAAGTGTTGCCTTATTGCAGCCTGGCCTTTTTCCAATATTAGCATATAAATCTCTTCATTTCATTCCATTCTCTTGATCTGATCTTGATGATCTCTGAAATTAGATGTTATTTAGTTTGTGTGAAGTGAATTAAGCATGTAATTAAGGTTTCTATTTAAACAGAAATTATACGTTATTGGAAGTTGTTGGGCGCATGTCATGATCATAATTTTTCTACTTCCCCCATTCACACAAAAAGTACATTAATTATTTGGAGCAATCGTCATATCTATTTTCTTCTGGAGCAAGCAGTAAGCTTGTCAAAGGCATGCGTGCACATGCATCGACGTCTATTTTGCTTGGGAGAAAAGATACAAAAGATCAGCTAATTAATATCTCAGAGTTCATGAGATATTTTTAATTTGTAAAACTCTATAAGATCTCATCTAAATCATATTTTTAATTGTTAGCATTCGTATTAAATATAAGACAAACAAATTAAAATGAAACGCGGTGATAAAAAAAAAAAGAAAAAAATACATAGCAAACGTTAATAGTTAGGTGGCATGATTATTTTAGAGAAATAACATATGAAATGGAACGTGTCTCCCCATTGAAATACTGATGATTTGGTACTGCACATGACTACTCTACTACACGTGGAAACATCCTATTACTCATGTAAGAAATTATAGAGAGAGCTGCTATGTACGATTAATCCCCTTGTTGGGAATTGTATTCAGGTATGGAAAATAATATTTTGCCTTCTTATTTTAACACTTCACTTTAACATCTCATATATTTTAATTTTAAATTTATTTAATGATTAAGAAAATAATTATTAGTATATTAATATTTTTTTGTTATTTTTCTTTTCATATTTTTTTAATATATTTAAATATTTTTAAAAACTATGAAAAAAAATATCATATTGATTTAGTACTAGCTCGTATTGTAAACCAGATCTAAATTCCATGGAACTCGTCTGCATATAATTTGGTACTACTGCACTTGCTTCAAGAAATATTATTTTCCAAGAAAAATTATGGGGAGTATCCACACTCAGGATACTCCCCCTCACATGAACAGTGCATGACACTGTTCATGCACTGTTCATGTAAGAGGGAGTATCCTGAGTGTGGATACTCCCTAGAATTGCTCATTTTCCAATGGTGGAGTTCGTTATCGTCCCCATTAATATTAAATATAGGAAAGCCTGTGCCGGCAAAAGTGAAATAAAAAAAATTACTTTGTTGCGAGGGAATGTGTCGGTGTGCATATTCCTAATATTAATATCTATTTGAAAAATAAAAATGATAGAGAGCAACCACACTCAAGTGCACACACTCATGTGAATAATAGCATGTTACTATTTACATTACTGTTTATGTGAGTGTGTACACTTGAGTGTGGTTGCTCTTTAGTATTACTATTTAAAAAATAATAGTAAAAGATTATACAAAGTATTTGTGTGTATATATATTAAAATGTTTAATTAATATCAATGTTTTGAAAAATTAAAATAAAATTACATGACTATGAGTACACTCAACCGTAAATAATATTGGAAGGCAGAGATAATATTATTGCCGCTTCTTTTATTTCTCTTAACGTTTTGCCGTGCTCCATAATTACTATTATTATTTTTTGGATAGGAAACGAAATTTCATTCATAAAAATAAACATTTATAGACAACTTTCAAGTCAAATAATTTGAGAGCTAAAGTCTAAATAACCATCACATGACCACATCTTTATAGACTCAACATCTCATGCATGTCTAGCAAGCCCATGCTGCTTGGTTTCCTAATCTGTTGACATAGGAAAAATCTACTTCATTAAAAGAAACCAATAACAATCGGATCTCATGGAATAAAGCTCCCCAAGGAGACTCTGAGTTGACATCATTTAGATCATTTACGTACCATCAATAAGCAATCCGACTCCAGTATAACATCTTGAATACCCATGTGCGAAATTGACTGAAGTCCTCTAAAAACTGCCATCAATTCAATCACTTCCGGATTATCTACTGCCCACTCAGCCTTGGCTGCTGCTAGCACCACATGCAGAAATTAGAATTTGGTGATGGGGGATAATTAACTTAAAATTTTTTCTTTAAATTAAGTTTGCCGACGATCTTTCATAGAATAAAATTCTTTTATTATTATCTCTGAAATGAAATTTTTTGCAATTTCTTTTTCAATATAAACTAGCAAGTAATCTGCAAGAAACTCGTCTTCCATTTAAATTCTCAATCTAGTTTTTACAAGTTTCATTGTAGAAAATATCCGTTCAGTAATAGTAGTTGAAACTTGAAGAGTTAAAACTAGACGAATTAACCTGTCAATCAAATAATAAATTTTTGACTTTTCTGAAATTGCTAGTCCTCTACATAACTCAAATAATGTTGACATATCTTGAAAATCTGGATGCATCAAGACATCAAGTTCATAGTGCTGCAATTGAATTCTCAAAAGGAATTTTTCTTATTCAGTAAAATCCTGTGGATAAAACTTCTTAGCCAATTTGCATATGTCGTCAATATTAAATGATTTTTATGCACCTTTAAGGTTTAATGCAGCACTACAAATAAAAAGTTTCATTGCTTGGTCATTAAATCTATTGTTCAATTCTTGCAACTGGAAGTCTATTGTAGCAGTAAATATATCAATCCTAAAATGATGCTCAATTGTTATTCTTTTAACTTGACGACGTGATTTTTCTCGAATATATTAGTCATTCATATTAGGAATATCAACATGATGTTTTTCACAAAATGATCTAACATCAATAAGCAAAGACTCCCACCCATCTTCTCTTAACTTTTGAGTAAGTGCTTTTGTGGTTGAAACTAAACTCATGCCGTTCACAATATCTTGAGAATTTTGTTGTAAAGATTAGCAAAGTGCATTAGTGATTCCCATTATTTTTTTCATCATATGTAATATTAAAATAAATTCAAAAGAAGTCTAGGGTTGTAAGCCGCTTCAGCATCACCACGTTGAGAATAATTTGATCCCTCATTTGATATATTATTTATAACTGTGCAAGTAGCACCGAACATCTTCATCAAGCTATATATAGATTGAAAATGAGATCCCCATCTAGTATATCCAGCTCTTTGTAGTGTACCAATTTGATTAACCCATTTTCCAGTCTCAATTTCATTGGAAGCAATCAAACTTTCAATTTCAGCAGTTTGAGCAGCTTGTAATTCATCATTACGTTTAGAAAAACCTACAACAATATTGATAATAGATGTCAAATGGACAAAGAATTGATGAACATGTTTGGCTTCTCTAGAGGCTGCAACCAAGGCTAATTGTAGTTTGTAGTTTATGAGCCCAACAATATATATAATATGTGGTCCACATGTCCCTGTGAATCCCGCAAAATAGCTCCAATACCAGCCTTCTGAAGATTATGGAAAGTGACTCCATCAACATTTGATTTATAAACTCCCTTCGGTGGGGCTTGCCAAGCACAACACTTTTTCATGGAAGACACACTTCGCAACTGGACATCTTTATACAGCCTATGCGTAGCTAGAGCCTGCTCAATCACTTTTCTTCCCTCCAACATGCAATTCTCATACAATTTCTTATTTCTTCTAAACCATAAACTAGACCAAGCAATGGAAAAGAAAAATTCCAGATCTTGCCAACTGCCCTTGCGGAACACCTGCAAAGCCACAATAGAAATATTCTGTGCTAAGTTTACATTTTCCATAATAGGAAGATAATACCTCCATAAATCAGCTACGGACAGGCAATGTAATAAAGCATGAGAAATGTCCTCATATCCTGAATCACAAAAACAGCAACCATTGCTTAGAAGCAAGTTCCTCTTCTTTAAATTCTCTTCTGTCAACAAACAAATCAAAGAAGCTCGCCATGCAAAAATTCTAATCCTATTTTTCCACAAGGTATCTTGGTTGACTACTTCAGATGATTCCCCTCTCAACTATTGTTTATTCATCCTTAACCATTTATATGCTGACTTAACTGAAAATCTTTCACTTCTATCCTCACCCCAAATCAACTTATTAGTTTGTTCCCTAGGACAAATAGGTATCCTCAGTATCTTTGTAGCGATATTTGGATCAAAGAGAGTTCTCATCTTCTCAATATCCCACTATCGAATCTCCGGATTTATCAAATGATTCACTGTGATATTCTGATCAACCCCTTGAAGACCATGAATCGAATCTTGGAAAAAACTTGGTTCCTGGAATCCAATAATCATACCATAACCTCACCCCCCGACCATCTCCAATCCTCCATCTACAACATTTCATAAGCACCAATTTTGCCTCCCAAATCCCTCTCCAAGTGAAAGAGGGATTTATTCCCAATCTTGATTCAAAGAAGCTTGTGTTTGCAAAATAACGTGCTTTGAATATAGTGAAGAAGGGACCCCTCAGAATTTAAGATCTGCCACCCTTGTTTAGCTAAAAGATCCAAGTTGAAGTCCCGCAAATCCTTAAACCCCATTCCACCCTTAGCCTTCGGTTCACACATCCTCTTCCAACTCACCCAATAAATCATTTTCTCCTCCTTATTCTGACCCCAGCAAAAACTAGCCATCATTTGTTCCATCTCATGACAAAGGCTATTTGAGAGTTTATACAAGACATCGAGTAAGTTGGTATAGTCATTGCCACCGCCTTGATTAACACCTCATTACCGCCTTGAGAAAGCAACTTTTCCTTCCAACATTGCAATTTCTTCCATACACGATACTTGATCTCAGAAAAAGCCCTCACCTTATTTCTTCCTACTATAGGAGGTAGCCCAAGATACCTCTCATAGTTGCTTTCAGCCTCCACATGCCACAAATCCAAAATCTGTCTTTTGACTTGTTCATTGACATTTCTACTAAAAACCATAGAGGTCTTCTACATATTAATTTTCTGTCCTGACGCCAATTCATATTCATTCAACAAAGCTTGCAAATTTAAATTCTCTTGCATAGAGGCTTGGCAAAATACCACACTATTATCCGCAAATAAAAGATTATCAATGACTGGAGCCCCTCTACACACCCACTAAGTTTATTCTCTTCATTCGCCTTCTTTAACAAGGCAAGAAGACCTTTTGTAAAACGAAGAAATAAGTAAAGGGAAATAGGATCCCCTTGTCTTAGTCCTCTTGTAGGAAAAATAAGCCCCTTAGGGTCTCCATTAATCAACACTGAATAAGACACTGTCCTCACACAAGCCATCACCAATTTCACAAACTTATCCTCAAAACCCATAATACACATCACAAACTCTAGGAAATCTCACTCCACTCTATCATATGCCTTACTCATATCTAATTTAATAGACATAAATCCTTTTTTCTCCTTATTACGATGTTTCAAAAACTGCATAACCTCATAGGCAATTAAAACATTATCAGAAATCAAGCGCCTCGAAACAAATTCTGATTGGGATTTAGAAATAACCAATTTTAGAAACCTCTTAAGCCGATTTGCCACAGTTTTTGAAAATAATTTATAAATCACATTGCATAAGCTCATGGCCTAAATTAAGTCACTTTAACTGAACAAGCCTTCTTAGGAATCAGCTTAATAAAAGTATGATTCAAAATACATGAAAACTCACCTGAATTCAAAATTGAAAAGACAACCTTCTTCACTGAAGCACCCATTATTGGCCAAAACTTCTGATAGAAAATGGGGCTTATTTCATCTAGCCTAGGAGCTTTACGAGGGTGCATCTCTCGGAGAGCCAAATAAATAGCCACCAGCACTGCATTCATCTCTCCTGTAATCTTTCCTTGCAGTCTGTCCAGAAAACCCATCAAACCTTTCACCTCTGAAGCCGTGAAAATACCTTGAAAATAATCCAAAGTCAGCCTTTCTTTTGCAATTTTAGAATTAGTTCTTCCTCTTCTGGTGAGAAGCCTTCGAATGAAAATATCGAGAGTTCTTATCACCCTCCTTAAACCAGTGAGCTTTTGAACATTGCTTCCACATAAGTTCATCCCGTTCAATCCAACGCTGCATTTCCATCATTGCCTCCTTCAATTCCCCTATCCTCTCCGACCCTAGATCCTGTACATGTTCTAATCTTTTCTGAGCTTTATTTAACTCAGCTTGAACATAACCAAACTGAGCCTCATTCCAACACTATAATTCCTGCCAACAATCCGATATCCTCTTTATAACATAAATCATAAAATTGAATTGCAATGGATCCTCCAGCACTCTGTTAATAATCTCCTGACATTTTGCCTCCCCCACCCACATTGCCTCGAAACAAAATAACTTCTTGCTTCTACGCCCCTCTCCTCCCCCTTCTAATTCCAACCATAAAGGAATATCGTCAGAATATAAGTTAGACCCATGAGTCACTGAATCTTGCGGAAAAAGATCAACCCACAATTCATTTGCAACAAATCTATCCAACCTTTGCCAAACACAGGTAGAACCCTCACCCAGGTTACACCAAGTAAATTAGCCACCCTAAAACCCAGGTCTCTTAAAGCACAATCCTGCAACAACTCTTTAAACTCCACAATCTGCCTTTTCGGTCGAGCTCTTCCCCTCTTTTTTCTCCCTTTGGCTCAACACCTCATTTAAATCCCCCATTAACAACCAGGGGGCCTGATCGCCAATCTTGGATCATCCGGAGTAAATCCCAAGTCAAATGACGCCTAGATGCCTTCGGATTACCATAAACTCCCGTCAGGTTAAAACAACACTTTCCACTCCAACCTCTTTTAGCCAAGCATCAATATGGTTGCTAGAATAGCTGACAATAGATAAATCAACTGACTGTAATCACATCAATGCAAGACCACCTCCTTTACCCACACAATCCATAGCAAGACAATTAAAGAAACCAAGTGCATACTTACATCACTCCACCTCCTTAGCAAATAAACACGTCTCCTGAAGAAATAGAACGCGGAGCGCTTTCTTCACAATCAAATTGCGAAGTGTTCGAATCATAGTTTTAAATTCCATTCCGTTCCGGCCGTTCCGGCCGGAAAGTTTCGTTTCAGTGCCTCAACCGGAACACTATACCCCCTTATTCCGTTCCGGTCCAAATTCCAGCCGTTCCGGTCCCTATTCCGGTTTAGATTATTTTTATAATTTTTTTGTGTTTGAATGATATTTTTTTTTAAATTTTAAATTTAGATGGTATTTAATTAATTTTAGAATATAAAATATATTTATATACTTTGTAATTTTACATACGTCTTTTTTTAAATATCATTATTTTTAATATTTTATCTATTTATTTATTTTTGTATCTTAACTCAAATTTGTATTTTTTCAACTTACAATCATTTTATAAATCTTCAATTCTTCTAATATGTACACATATATATGATACACACTTACATATATATATCTTTATTCTATTAGTTGTTAGTTTATATATATATATATATATATATTTATTATAATATATAATTAATCCCGAAACGGCACACCGGAACAGACCGGTACCAAAATATTCCGTTCCAGTGCCTCAACCGGAACGATCACCGGAACGGAATTCAAAACTTTGGTTCGAATACCCCATGGGTTCCCAAGCCCACGGGCATTTCAAGATAATATTTTCATGGCGTTCGGCAGGGCTGGTCTCTAGCCACTACCGATAATCTTTGCAATTTCCGGTGAGACTCGTCATTATCAACAACGTCAGACTCAAGGGATTGAGAAGAAAGGGCTTCTTCGAATTGGGGAACTCTTGAAACGGTGAATTTTTGCTTTCAAGTGTTGATTGTCTACCCCTTAGGAACTGAGCTTCCGTGGGCCTTCCCCTTAACATCCCTCAACCTTTTCCACTTTCAAGCCATGTCACCATCAAGTTTCCTTGACGATTGGGCCTTTGACAAGTCTGGGTCCACTGTAGTTAACCCCGGCCCATCCACCTGTAACATCTTCCATTTCTCAACATTCAAAATATCCCTCCTCTTTAAAATTGCCCCTTATCTGCATGCGTTACAGGCCACTCCCCCTTGCATAACTGATTTGCCTAAAAATTTGTGCCACAATCTGATTGAATAATTCTCTCGACACAAATCTCACATCCATGATCATCTTTAACGAAAATCCCCTTCCTCGACCCCACCGGCACTTCATTGAATTTTGGTTGTTTATTTGCCACCGGCTGTTCCTGAAAACAAACCCCTGTAACTGGAACTGCTATGTTCTTAATGCCCATACCTGATGCTTAAAGCCAAGGGCCATAAGGAAACTTCCCACCCTAGGGAAAAGATGGCCATAGCTACATTCCTTGAACTGGTGACCGATCTTACCACAAACATAACAATAGTCAGGAAGACGTTCATTAGAAAATCTTGCCTAAAAAGGATTCTCCCCTCCTAAACTGACTTTTTTTTCCTTGAAGAAGAGGTTTACTAATATCAACCACCACCCTAATTCTCATACATTCCCCCCACGCCACTCCACCCTCATCTGCATCCATCTCTAACATCGTCCCAATCTTTTCTTCAATCCTTGAGCCCACCTCCTCCACCCCTGCATCAAACAGAAGGTTATGAACTTTTACCCAACATGGTATTTGGGTAATTTGTACTTGATGAATTGGGTATTGCCATCCACCTCTCCCAAAAGCAGTAAAGATTTGTCAAACGACCACGACCCTTCACATAAGACTTTTTGCTTGTCACTCTCATGCTCAAATTCCACAAGCATAAAAGATGGACTTAACTCTCGAAACCAGACTCTGCGAGCTGTCCGCCATTCCTTGTGCATAGTATTGAACAGAGCCTCCTTAGTCCTTATTGAAATGCCTAGATGTCCACAGTTGGGCAAACAAACATTTTTCACCCCTTGTCAACGCCTCATCCAGTGTCTTGCCTTCAATCGCCACTTCCTCTTGTTTTCCTTCTGTCAACGACAAATATTGATATAGCTCATCCAAATCTTCTGCCATCGCCAATGCGTTCACTATTGGCCTGTACGACGACATGAGAAAACTCTCTACGTTGAACCCTCACCCGTGGAACCCTTGAGAGAGAAACAATAATAATAACAAAAATTTAATTTAAAGAAGAGCTTTTCTAGTAGTAGTTTGACACATAACCTCATGACTCGGTTGGCCCTAATTGCAATCCACCATAACAAGATACTTTTCACATGTTTGTATATGAAAAAGATGAATATGACTTTTTATAAAATATATTTCTTTAACTATTTTTGTGAATGTCAATTCAATAAAATAATCATAGTTCTTTATAATCATAAATGTAATTCTAATTAGCATGCTCCAAATATACAATTTTGAACATTCAAGTGAGCTAAATTTCTCTCTAGATATAATTTTTTAGAAGTGAGATATGCCTCTTGTTTCATTGGTTCGATTAAAAACTTGTAACCTTTGAATAAAAAAATAGAATAGAGAAAACAGAGAAATTGGGAGAGGAAATCTAATAAGTATTTCCTATTATGTACAAGTCGATAATCTGAAAGATATACAATCACACAATTTATACACAAATGTGTTTTTACAATATTTGCAATCACTACAACATATTTGGGTTTTAGTGACAAACGAAATCATAATTGAAAATGACCAAAACGTCACAAAAGACATTTGGTGCTAGTTTGAAATTGTCACCACAACCATCACTTTAAGTGCATCACGGATAAGAATTAGTGACAGTTTACTGTACAATTGTCACAAAAAATATTTTTAGTGACGATTGGAGGTCTTCCTTTGATGTAACGTTTGAACGATCGATTTTATTGTGAAAAACCTTTTAGCATGCTAGACTTGGTCCCGAACACTTGTATGAATATGTCTATGTCACTAGGAAAGAATTCCCCAGAAGCTGACTACATCTCTAATATTTTTTCCTACAATTAGAAAGAAAACACACAATAAATAACGTATTAAAAAATATATTTTAAATAATAAATTATTCACATGTTGCATAATTTTATTTAATAAAATTAATATTGCATAGGATCCATCCACTTATTATACTCGTTAGTGTGAGCAGCAACATAGACATGAATGGGGGAAACAGTTTCAAAATTATCACGTTTCTAATAAAGACATATTAACAATTTCAAAAGACAATGTTAGTACTTAAATAAAATAATATTAAGAAAATAATTGGATTTCTATAAGTTTAATTACCATCATATCAGCAAGACGTTAGAATGACCTTGAATCAGCACGATGCTGGATAGCCAAATAGGATCTATTATGTGCATTTATAGAACTTAAGTTCCACAAAATTAATTAAGAATGTTAATTGTTATTTAGAACGAATATAAATGTAAATAATTAAAAAATCTAGAATATCTGATAATCTAAACCTGCGAAAAAATCACAACACTTCGTCCAATCGTCTAGCTTCATCTTTTGGAAAGGGGATTATGCAGCCTGTTCCAACATCTCAAACTTTTTGAAGCAGTATGACATCGTCCCTTTTGACGTCAGAATAATGTAGCCATCAACTCATTCAAGTTCTCAAATCCTTGCTTTGGGTAAAATTGAGGTCGAATTCATCCTAAAAAGTGAAATTAAGTCAGAAATCATCCTAATGTAGCCATCAACTCATTTAGGCATTGGTCCGTAGCATTTCGTAGTTAATTTCTAATACATGTAACAATAATTTGGCTACTATAGTATTTTTTTTATTTTTGTGCAGGACATATATAGCTCATTACATGACGACTAGAAAGAGGGGGAGGAAAGGAGCCACCCCAAAAGCTACTCAATTTGGTCCCACACGATTACGCCCAAGCGGGAGATTCTGATCAATGAGTTCAATGAGCTATTTTGGGAGCATTGGTCTCTTAGATCAGTCTTTACCAGGAGAGGCTGGATACCTATCTGTGCATTTAAGGGTAGTGTTTAACCCTCAGTGGTTCGCGAGTTTTACATCACGATGTCCACGACGTTGACTGATGTGCAAACCCACATCGTCATGGTCTGTGGTGTGTAGATCAAGATCTTTGCATATGTCATTTCTGATCTACTACAGATCACACATTGCTTGCCTGAGGTGGTACCTACACAACTTGAGGGGAATGCAATTGCTGCACTAATGCCACCTACATTTGAGGGGGATGTAGGCACAGCTGCATCATCGACTAGACTAGTTGACTCTACGGCCAGTTATCATGTCAACCGGTCAGAGGTGGATAGAGTTCCAAGATTAATGGTGATGAGTAGGATGGGGATTTCTACGTCCTCACTGGCCGAGATCGCACGCCTCACGAGACGACGGCCACCTTCCAGCAGAGTCACTTTCTGGATTTCTTCAGAATGTTGCACATTATTGTTGCAACAAATATGGATCCAGTGGCACATAAGACAACATTTAGTAGGGCTTGCACATAGTTTTACATTGCGATTGCATATAGCGAACAGATTGACTTGCTACTGGTGATACTGAGTGGATCCATTACGAGGCATGCACCGTTCAACTAATAACCTCCCGTGTGGAGCCATCATAACCTAACTACTATTGGACGGAGTGACAGAGTAGGCGGGGGAGATAGTGGTTCGATAGATGAGCCCCATCAACATGACAACTCATCATTGGAGCCTTAGACAGGGGAGGAGGTGTTAGGTTGCTCTTGTACCAGATCTTGTTCCCTCGACCCAGGCTAGAGGCGGTCTTGCTCCTCTTATTAGCGGCAGCTGTCAGCAACAGGTTGATGGCACAACTAGACAAGATGTGAGGCCTACTTGAGTGACAAGTCAATAGATAGACTATGCATTAGCTTATCAGTCACCTAGATGTCTTGAACAACAAGATCGAGGCATTGAATGAGGAGTTCTGGACATCTAAAGACACCCAATAGGTTGCCCTTCAGTATGCCCCACAACAAGTTCCCCTGCAGTGATGGATTTTATTTTTTATTTATGTCTTTATGTGTATTTTGTTTTTTATTTATGTATTGGACAATATTTTCATGTAATGTATATATTGTTTTTTAATTTCTATTCTTAATTTCTTTTAATATTAGATTAGTTAGATTTAATTTTAAATCATTGCACATCTTTTTTAAGTTAAAATCTTTTTTAATTGAATCTTTTCTAATCTTTTTTAATATTTAGTGGGCACCACTAAAGTAAAATTAGCTGTTAATTTTTTCTTTTTTGTTCATAATTTTTAATCATTTTATGGTATTTTTAAAAAATTAAAAAAATCAATATACTAATAATATATTCCTTTACTATTAAGTAAATAAACAAATTTAAATTTTATTAAAATAAGATATCAAAATAAGGTGTCAAAGTAGCACTATAGTCATATTTTAATCTCAACATTCGAAATTAGTTAATAATGTTCGAATGTTGGCGACATAAAATTTTACATTCACATGTAAGGAGCCTCAACATTCAAACATCAAAGTGTTGTTCAAATGCACAATCATCTATGTTTGAACGTAAAAAAACTTATGCACATGCCTTTAGTGACCGTTTTCACAAACCGTCATAGAAAATGGATTCTGTTGATGATTTGGAGACTATTACAAATTTCAGACTATTACTAAACCCAATTGTGTTGTAGTGCATCTAGCCAACTAACTTAACTGCCCATCTTCATTCCCAGCTAATTTAACTATCAACTAGTTAAAGATGAAGACCTCTATTTGGCTTCTTGGGATTTTAATTCCAATGCCTCTATATGACTTTGTATATTCTAACATCCCCTCAAAAGGGAAATGGATATTAATCATTCCCATCTTGCGAATAAAATGATGAAAATTAAGGGAATCGAGAGGTTTAGTCAAGACATTAGCTAGTTGATACTTGGAAGGAATGTGAATTATTTTGATGAGGCCTTCTTGCAGTTTCTCTCGAATCAAATGGCAATTTAGTTGAATGTGCTTGGTCCTTTCAGGATGAACATGATTAGAGGCAATTTCAGAAACAGGCTTGCTATCAATATACAATAATACAGTCTGAAAATGAGTAACCTTTAATTCAGCCAAGAGATAAATCAACTATTGAAGTTCACCAGGTGTAGAAGCTAAGGCCTTGTATTCAAATTCAATAGACGATCTGCTAACAATGGGTTGCTTCTTTAACTTCCAGGAGTGAAAGAATCCCTTATGAAAATAGTGAAGCCAATCACACTTCTTCTAGTATCAAGATAGCCCCCTAATCACTGTATGACTATGCCTTGAGGTGTAATGGAGATGTTGCAAATAATAAAACTCCATGATTTGGTGTGGCTTTAATATATCAAAGTACTCTTTTAGTAGCTTGAAGATGAGTAGTTCTCGAATTAGCGATAATCAAACTAAAGGCATAGACTGAGTAAGCCAGGTTAGGTCTAGTTCTAGTGTGGTATAATAATCGACCAACAAGTCTGCTATATGCTGTAGGATCAGATAGAGGTGATAAGGAATCATTCTCAGTTTGCTTTAAAGTGGACTCCATAAGAAAGGCTACTGGTTTGCAACCAAAGAAGCCATTGTCTTGCAGAATGTCCAAGGAATATTTTCTTTGACACAAACTGATGCCCTTGGCTGATCTAACTACTTCAATACCCAAAAAAGTATTTCAATTCACCCAAGTCTTTAATCGTAAAGAAATCATGCATGAATTTCTTCACAATATTGATATGATCAAAGTTATCAGAGGCAATAATAACATCATCAACATAAATGAGTAAGACTATGAGACTTATTGAGGTTTGTTTTGTGAATAGAGATGAGTTTGATTTGCCTTGAGTAAAGCCATATTGAAGCAAAGAGGAAGACATTTAGAGAACCACTGTCTTCAAGCCTGTTTCAAGCCATATAATCTCTTTTTGAGTTTGGATACTCGAGTGTCATTAGGAGATGAATGCCTTGGTGGCAACTGCATATACACTTCTTCATTGAGGTCTCCATGCAAAAAGCATTGTTTACATCTAGTTGTTGTAAATGGCAATGCTTGATTGCAACAACAAGAAGTAAAACCCTACCAATTATCATCTTTGCAACAAGAGAATAAGCATCAAAGATGTCAAGACCTTCTTGTTAAGCATATCTCTTTGCTACTAATCTAGTTTTATATCTCTCAACTATCCCATCAACTTTGAATTTGACACGATAAACCTATTTAAAACCCATTGCAATCTTATTTTGATGTAAAATAGCAAGGTCCCGATTTTTTTATAAGTCCAAGAGCTTTTATTCTTCTGCCATAGTAGTTTGCCATTAAGGATGTGAGATGACTTATCTATAATCTTTGGCTTCAAATGTGGAAGAGATACAAGAAACAAAAGTTTTGTGTTTAGAAGAGAATTGAAAGTTAGAAAGAAAATGGAAAATTGAATGGGGCTTAGCAAAGGATGGAGAGTTGAAGTTGAAGGATGCTTGAGATGCTGAAGCTATCTAAATATTATCTCCACAAAAAAGAGTTCTACAAGTATGCAATAGGGTGCCCGATTCTTTCAGATATTTTCTGATTTTCAACTTGAGAATTGAAAGAAGTAGAAAGTTATGTAGATGATTTAGTAAGCTTTGTTGAGTCATAGATTTGAGGGCAATTAGGAAAGACAAATGGTGTATGGACAATATTTGGTATGGAAGGAAATATGGACTCATGGAAAATCACATTTCTATATACAAAAATTTTTAGAGTGAGAAGATCAAGGACTTTGTATCCTTTGATATTTGGTGGATAGCCTAGAAAAAGACAATTTGTAGCTCTAGGTTGGAGTTTACCTCGATGACTTGTGATTGTTTTGGCAAAGCACAAACAGCTAAAAGTTTTAATCTGATTGTCTTTAAAACAAAATGAAATATGGTGTTTGATTTTTAAGAACAAAGAAGTGAGTTCTATTGATGAGATGTGTAGCAGTAAGGACACAATCTGTTCGATTGGAGAAGGGTAATTTTGATTGCAACTATAGTGCTCTAGCTACATTTAGTAGGTGTTGATGTTTCTTTCAACCCTACCATTTTATTGAGGTATTTCAATACAAGATAGTCGATGAATTAGGGCACGTTCTTGATAAAAAAAAATTAAAATTAAAAAAAAAGGCATATTAAACTCTTAACCATTGTCTGTTCTAAGAGTTTGAATGGTTGTGTTGAATTGAGTATAAACCTAAGCAATGTAGTTTGTGAGAATAATTTGAGTATCTATTTTTGCTTTTATGAGGTAAATCCAAGTAAAATGTGTGTAGTCATTCACAATTGTTAGAAAGTAATTGTAGCCAAAATATGAAGTTGTGGAGAATGGATCCCAAATCTCACAATGAATCAACTGAAAAATTTTATTAGAATAAGTGTTTGATATATAAAATAGTAGCCTCTTTTGTTTGGCTAAGGGATAGATCTCACATATAGGATTGTAAGTATAAACTTGTACATTGGGATCAAATGCACAAATAATTTTTATTTTTGCAGGAAGTATATATCCTAATCAAAGATGTCAGATATTGGTATTAATATTACAATTATTAGCCAAAGAGGTAGAAGATAAACTGATTTAATCATATACTTTATCCTTGGCTTGAGTAGAAATTTTTTGTAAGTGGTATAAACCAAACTTCACTTCAATTTTTGTAAGTGATATAAACCAGACTTCACTTCATCATGCCTAATCATCTTCCAGTTATTGCAGTCCTACACAATGCATTTAGATTGAAAGAAAAACAAGTCAATTGAATTATCTTGAGTTAATTTGGATGCAGAAATAAGATTGACAATAAAAAAATGATATAAAGAGCATTATGTAGAGTTATATCATAAATTAACATCTCATGTAAAAACAATGGGAACAGATTGTCTATTTGGTAGATGAACTAGTGAAAGTTTATTATGTAAATAAATTGAGTGGAAAAAATGAGAAGAACAGATCATGTGATTTGTTGCTTCAGTATCAAGAATCCATGGAGGATGATCCTTGGAAGATGAAATACTGTTACAAAAAGAGTAATTACCTAAGGTGGAAGCAGTATTAGATGTGTAATTGGGACTAAACAGTGAATTGGACAAACTATTGGCAAGTGTTGGTAGATTTTGAAATTGCTCTTGAGAAAATGACATGTTTGAAATGCTTGAATTTGTCTCCAAAGAAGAAGCATTGTTTGCAGTGGGGAATCAGATTTGCAATACCAAATTGCGTGGAAATTATCTTTTGCCTTGTGAACCCTTCCATCCAGATGGATAACCAATGAGTTGGAAATACTTATCTGCAAGATGACTAGAGTAGATGCAATGGGAACAAGTTACATCCACTTTGCCTCTAGGTTTTGCAGATCGAACACCATTTGTAGATGTTTGTCTCTGTGATTTTGTAGTAGTTATGGTATGTGAATCAAAAGGGGTGCCAACTTAATTTGTTAAAGACCTTTGCTTTCTTCTTGGAGTAGCAAAGAAAAAACTTTGCTCATGGAAGGCAATAGAGACTAAAGTAGCAACTGACTTCGGATGATTGAATAAGAATCATGCAGACCTCCAGTATCGAAAGATTGTCCTATGAAATTATTCCAACCTTTATTTTTTCTCCACCCATCATTCTCTTCTAGCCCCTAATCCTAAACCTAGTTCTAATACCAGTTATTGTGAAAACACAACACCCACAAAGAGAAATACAATGAAATGATAAATGTGAAAATGTAAGAGTTAATAACACACAATCACGCGATAAATGATTTATGTGGTTCGACAACGTTCCTACATCCATGGAGCTACAAGAAATTTTATTTAGGGGGGATTTACAACATAATGAGTTATAAGAGAATCTTACAATCTCAACTCTTTCTCTATAAACAATGCCAAAAACGCCATTCCTCTCCTCCCTAACTTCAATTTGCTACTTTTCAACAAATAAAACATTACATATATATAGCATGGCGCCAAAAACCTTAAGGTAATAAGTCTTTAGGTTATTCGCTCAAGTAGAATGTCGAGTGCACCTCAAGCGAACTTTTTGTCAAACATTCGCTCGAGCAACCTATCAAGCGAGATTCGAGTGAACTCTCTATCCATCATTCACTCAAGCCAAACTTCGATCACACCTTGAGCTAACTCTCAAGTTAGATTTCACTCGAGTACAATGTTGAGCACTACTTTTTTTTATGCTAAGGCCCCTTTTGGTTGATGTAGCAACCCTTTCTGATTTATATGGTAGTTGTTTGGGTTGGTATGACTTTTCGTTTTTGGTTGATGTGGTATCCCTTTGTGCTATATTGCAATCCTACATTTGTGACTTTTTTGTACCGTATAAATTCCCGTGTGCTTTGTTTTATACCCTATAACTTAATTTATATTTTGATGTCTTCGTTGAATCATTAATTAGCTTTGTTGGCATGTTGAGTTATTTTTTCCCGATGAATGTGATGATTTCAAACTTCATTCAAAAAAAGTAAAATGGGCACAAGCTCCATAATAGGATAACTCAGATGGCCAATATTGTGTCAAGATTCCAAATTTGGCAACCAATTAGTGCAACCATAAGTTTTTGTCATTTCCTGTATGTCACATTTATTTTCCTGGGCCAATTTGGCTTTCATTATTTTGAGCTTCTATGATGTTTAAAATCCTTCATGATTTATAATTTTAATGGCTTCACAAGAGCATAAAAATATGTTCTTCATGAACCGCCTACATAAGAACCCTAACACTCACCACACTTTCTTGAGTCAGACTTAACATAGTCTAGTAGTGAAAGACTTTTCAGCCCCACCACAAGTAGAGGTTCTTAAATGAAAAAATCACAAATGGTATCGAATTCACCCAAGAGGAAGACAAGCCACTTGTATCGACATGGTTAAATACTAGCTTAGATCCAATCTAAGGGAGCACTAAAAAAACATAATCAACTTAGAGAGAGAATTTTGTCACACTTCAACTAGAATAAGAAAAGTACAATAGTGTAAAACATTATGTCTTTAATTCATCAATTATTGGTGATTCAAAAATTGACCAATATATTATGTACAAAGCTAGCCTAGGTGCAAGGGTTAAATCAAAATTACTTGAATGAGTAAAAGGAGGTATATCTATACTAGCTTCTTGTTGCTATTATACATGTTGTGTTGCTTTCATTTTGGATTAAAACACACTAATTATTTTTTCTTTTTGTTTTTATTTTACAAATTTTCCATGGTAGAACTTATGTACCAATCACTAGACAAAACTTTATTTCAATTCTAGCGCTATTGGTATCTATTGAAGGACTAACTAATATGGATTAAGTGCTCTAAGGATAGTCCAAGCAAAGACACATGATGTTGCTAACATCATTGATAATGATATTATTGACTTGAATAGTCCAACAGGAAATGCAATGGTTGCAAAATGAAAGGCCCCAAATATGCTAACTGAGAATATTATCGAGATCTCTAAAATGAAGTATATTTTCTTTGAGAAGTGAAGCCTTCAAGAGAAAGAGTATTTCCACTTTAAGGAGCATAAAATGCACTATAAATCAAGAAATGGAGGATTATATATTATGGCAAGAAGACAATAGGATAAAGTTGGAAATAGACAGGCTTCAATTTTCTCGATTTAAAGTTAAAGAGAAAGCAGAGAATGGGCAGTTAGAAAGGGATGAGTAGATCATGCTAATGACTGTCATTTTATACTTAAATTACAACAAACATATTTTTAACAACGTTAAATAGAAATTTTGTTTAAAGGTAATGCAAATCAACATTGAAAGTTGGGAGTAACAATTTTGTTTAAATTCTTTAATAACTATGACAATTTTCCTCTTTGCAATCATTGGTTAATTTATATAAACTTAATTCTTTTTGTTTTTTGGATTTGAGGACATTGTCTGTGATGTTGGATGCATGTTAAATTTAATAGCCCAAATTTTTAGGATATAATATTTTCTTGAGAATTTATTTTAAGAGATTTGTTGGAAATGATATTTTTATGGAAAAAGAATAGGAGACTTAGATGCATTCTAAGGTAAATGTTGGATGGACTTTTGGGAATTTTAGCAATGTATCAACTAGAGAAATTCAATTTGGACCTAGAAAGAGATAAATTTTTGAATATTGAGGAATAAATTCAAAGGGAAGTGAAAGAACAAAACATCAAACACTTGGTGTGTCAAAACGGATTCTCGGATTGGACCGTCGAGTTTTGGTGTAATAATCATAACTTTTCCATATGAGGTCCAAATAAGGAAATTCCAATTCATATAGAACCATTAGAGAGAGATATAAAACTTTTATGTTTTGGATTTTCGAAGATAAGGAATTTATAAAGGACTAAATCCAGTGTGAAGTGAATGGATAGAAATAGGAGTCAATTGATAACCGACTTAGATATGTTGTCTTAGGTTCAACCATGTGACGAAAATTGAGAGTAGATACCATACTTTCTGAGGTCTTGACATGTGTGGGAACATGTGGCAAGTTGATAAGAATTCATCTAGAAGCCTTGGTGGGTAAGAAAACAAAAGAAAACAAATGGAGAATTCGGATTGGTTATTCTCGGGTAAGTTTTGACGTGTTTCGGTAAATTAATCATATCTCTCTTATATGATATTGGAATAAGGTGATTCAAAATCCTTTAGAATCCTAAGAGATGATCTTAAACTTTTATTTTTTTAATTTTAGAAGAATCGAATTTTATCAATGACGTATTGGGGCTGGAACGTGGCTAATCCCTTGGAGAGGCCAAGTGGCCAGATGCACCTCTTGGAAGATTTCCTATGATGGTGTTTTGTCTTCACCCCCATGTGTTAGAACTCTTTGAGCCCTTAATCAAGATCATTTTATATGTGGATTAATCTCAACCATGGGATTAAAATATCAGCAAATCCTCATAGGATTAGGGGTGATCATGAAACCACAAGTAGGGGACACCTCACCTATGCAGCCAAATGGAGTTGCTGAAATGCTCAAGCCCTCTTCTCTTGCACCCCACGCCTTTTATGTCTATAAATAAATGCATGGGCTTCTCTTCTTTCTCCATGAGAGATACCAGTCGGCCATAGTGAGAAATACCCAAGAGAAATACACAAAAACCCTCTCACATCACTTAAGTGCCAAAAGAGAGCTAAGTAAGGGCCTTAGAGAGAAATGTGGTGCAAAACCAACTCAAGACTAATCATTTAACTTTGAAAAAATTTGTAAGTGCATATATTAACTTAATCTTGGCATAGAATAAGTGGTTTGGTGATAGAAATATGTTTGATATTTATTTGAGCTTAATCTTTGTTTATGTGTTAAATTGAAGCCTATTGAGTTTTGGAGTGGTTTTTGCTATGATAAAATGCTAGGAAAATTATGAGATTTTAGGTACATATTCTATGATGATATATTAAGAGGATTATATGAAAATATAAGGTCTTGATTTGGAAAAAAAATTGATAGATCAACCCTAGCAACTTTCGAACTTAAAAGGGGTTAAGTTGACGGATTTAATATATTATGGTAAAATGGTCATAACTTGTTAGTGTGATATCAGAATTGAATGATTCAAGAAGCTATGGAAAGATAAGACAGAGATCTACAACTTTTGTGCTTAACTTTTACAAGATAAGAAATAAATAAAGGACAAAATCTGGACTTAGTTGGCAGAACGAGATTTAGGCAGAAATTTAGCTCGACCCTTGATCAACGTTTGGCTCGAGCAAAATACCCTATTATGTTTGATTTTGAGATTTTTATTAATTGAAGAGTTTATGATTCAAGTAAAGGAAAATAAGATGTTGAATTTATAAAGTGATTGGTCATCCATGATTTTATGATAATTTGTTATTCAAGAATTATTTGTTATGTTATGACACTATGAGATGATGATAAAGTTAAGGATATGAGAAATGAAATAAGAAAAGATAAGGTATGGCCCTTCCATGGGTAATAATAATGGTATGGCCCAACCACGAGTAATAACAGTGCATGACCTTTCCTCGGGTAATAATAGTGGCATGGCCCTTCCATGGGTAATAATAGTGGCATGGCCCTTCCATGGGTAATAATAATGGTATGGCTCGACCACGCGTAATAACAGTTGCATGGCCCAACCACGGGTAATAATAGTGGATTATGATAAAATGATATGTATATGATATGACTAAGAATGAAAAGTCCATGTAAGTCCACATAAGAGATAAATTTAATTCATACATGAGTCACATGAATCATGTCATAAACGTATACTCTGATTATTATATGTGACTATTTCACGATGTTTGTGCTTTTATTAAGTTAAATGTGTACTTACTGAGATTTTTCTGGAAATCTCATTCTTGTATGGTTTCTTTTCTTTTGAAATATGATTTTCACTGCAGGGCTGGAACAAGGTCATGGGCTAGACCCTAGTTACTCTAGAGACCCAAAGAAATCCTGAGGGTTCCCCGAAGTACTCTCTCTCCATAAAAGTTTATGACCAGTTAGTAGTAATAAGGACCAGCACGGGCATGAAGAAAGAGTTTCCCGAAGTGAAGAAGGAGCCTAGACTGCTTTAAGTCAAAAGTTTTGATAAATTTGTATTTCGACTGAGAAAACTAACTGGATTATGCATATAATAATACAATGATATTTTAAGAATGGATGATATGAATACTAAGGTTTTGTGTAACCATGTGATCTCTAGAATTTTTAATTTTACTTTTTCGCTAAGATTTGCCTCAAATTTCGATAAGTACGGAGGTGAGTATCCAAATGCTACTTATCCTGACACTTCAATTTGCGTTGAATTGCGAACGTAAATTGGGGGCGTCACATTAAACTTGGTTTTAGATACATGCTATTGAAAATATTATTTGTACAACAACTTTTTCTAAAACAAATATTGTAGAAGTTAGGATTGAAATAGCCCAAATACTATTGTGACATATTTCATTAGGGAACCAAAAATGTATATATGAATGTAAGCACCAAACTAACAACATATATTATCCTAGCTGAGGATATTTTCTGAAATTAGCTATATAATTGACATTGATGCTTAATTAGATCTGATTGGAGCTGAGAATGAGGTGAAGTGTTTCTAATTTGATGAAGAGGTTGAATGACTTAATGATTTCAATTATATAATTGTGTGGCAATTCATGAGGACTATAATCAACTTGTTTGTTATCAAAGTCTGGAACTCCATTATTATCTTTGTTATCTTCAATAATTATATTATGTAGAATTATGTATACTTTCAGAATTGTAATGCGTTGTTGAATAATAAAAGGGTTAATTAAACTTTGTCCCCTCCAATTTTTACACAATTCACAATATAACCCATAAACTAAAAAACTCAATAATTGGCCCTACCAACTTTTAATTTTTCATAATGTTCTCATTCCGTTAACATTCCATGTTAAATCAAATAGAATGGAGTACGTGCAACTCACGTGCACCTGCAAAGACAACAATATTGTTTCACTTTGTCCCTCAAACTTCCACGCAATTCTCAATTTGCCTCTTGTGTAGCATTAAATTAGATTTTTATAATAAATTAAATTAAATTAATTTTTGTTATATATTATTTGAATTTACAAATTGGGATAAAAGACTAGCAAAAATATATATTTAGTTATATATATAACTAAATATATTTATGTATATATTAATATATATACTTAGTGATATATATTTATATTTTATATTTATATATTCTCTATATATATATATTATAAATATATATATAGTGTTAAGTGCTACGTCGCTCGAAAATTCTTTGAGAGAAATTCATACGAGGCATGTCGACTGTTCTTTGTTGACTCAAGAATTATCATCCTATTCTTAAGCACTTCCGAGTGGACATAAGAGGACCGCTAGGACATGCTCTTATCTTAGCACTTGGAGTCGAGATAAAACATTTACATACACTTTTCTTTGTAAAACTTTTTTCCAAATGAATGTAACATGAAACTTAAGACATATACCTTCTCATACTTGACATGTGACACATGCAATGTCGTACATGGAATAATTGAGCATAACATATTGAACTTATAGCATGGTAACATAGAATACGTGAGACATCAAAACAAATACATGAACCTAAGAGAACATGCCTCGGCCGAAACATATAAGCATATAATAATGGAGAATTTTTACTTTTTCATGTTCGAAACTTGAAGCATATTAAACAAAAATTATGACAAAATGATCCAAAGCATAAAATCATGAAAATATTGCAATGATCTGGAACCTTTAATCATGATTATAATCGAAACATCATGTTACATAAAATATCAAGACATTCTTGGCAAAGCCGAAACATGCTCATGTGATTCATGTTATTTTCTTCTCAAATACGAAACATACAATCCACTTCATATTCCTATACAAGATCATATGGGCATATTCAACCAAGTATAGCAAGTAATACCAATCACAGCAATGATAACAGATAAAATATCTATACAACTATATACAAATATTAACCAAACTAGTTTGAATGTATATTTACATAAACCTTTATAGAAAGACAATAGTACACTGTAAATTGGATTGCAACTTGTTAAAGGGCTTCGAACCCTAACTTGTGTGTATGAATGTCTTAAGATTTCTAGGGTTGTCACTAGATCCTGGAGACTCTTCACATATACTGTGCCCTCCAATTAAATCTTAAACTTGTGTGTAGTGCATATGAGTAGCCAAGTGTGTAGAGGATCTATGCCCTCAAAGTTTCGGCTCCCTCTCTTTATAAAAAACCCTAGGTTACAAATAACCTTGAAATCATGTGCGGGTTTTACAAAATTCTAAAACTCTTTGGAGATTCCAACATTTATTTGAGTAGGTGTGAGTTGTGTGAAGAAATAATAAGAAATACAAAATCCTCATTGTAGTGCCTCCTTGCTAGTGCCATGGTCCTTTCTTAAACATATAGAAGAGTAATTTCTCTTGTTTGGCTAGAATAATAGTAAGAGAAAGTCAGAAATCTCTAAGTGTTTGTAATGGTATGGAGAAGATGAGAGCATATGTGTATTCAAAAATGGTCAAGAAAGAAAAAGTTTTGGGCGTGTTGTTCTCTTCTCCTTTTACAGAACTCTCCTCAATTTCTAATTGATTACTTGAAACCCATTGAATGAATGACAAATGGACACTTTCTTTTTAGCCGAATGTCTCTTCCTCTTTTTCATCATTGGATTGCTATCGGAATGTGAAAAGTTTTACATGTGGTGTGTAGAATCCCTTTGGTTGAATTCCTATTTTCTTTTATATCTCCTCCATTTCGACTAAATGTAATGTAAGTTAAGGGAAAAGGGTAAAACAATCACCGACTTCTTTCATCTTCCTAAAAAGTGAAGATTTACATGTGTGACATATGGCATAGCCATGTGTCTTGCCCTAGTCATCTACTTCCATATCAAATTCCCATGTTGATGCTTCGTCTTCTAGTGCTACTTCCCTAAGTGACTCTTCACTTGCAATTGGTCCCTTTTGTAATCCTACTATGAAAAGTGGCATGCGTGAGTGTGCCTTTGAGTGTAGTGACTAAAAAGTGGGGTAGATTAGTCTTTTTTGAAAATGTACATTTCCATTCTTTCTTGAAACTCTTGTATGGTTGACAAGTGACAATTCTTGAATAAAATACCTTGAGAAATATCTTGTTTGTCTTCCCTAGGTGCCACTTCCCATGGATGTCAATTTGGGTCTCAAATATTTTCCAAATTACATAGTGTAGGCATGTTGGGTGAGTTGGTCGAGTGCCTCTTTGTATTCTCTAGGCTATTTTGCCATTTTGCCAAAGGAAGGCATGCATGTCAATCCTAGTGTGCTTGCCACTGCCTTGCATGCAAAGAAGTCTTCTAGAAGATGAGATGACAAATGACCTAGGATAATATTAAAAAATAATATTTCAATAATATTTTATTGAACTTTCAGAACTCATCTCAACTTATATCAACTTATCTCTGAATTTAAACGAGGCCTTAATCAAAACTATAATACTATGTAAATTCATAGAAAATCTCCGAATGACCACAGTATATTTAATTGATTGAATTATTCTTTATCATTAATATAGCTCAATTCACCATTTTTAAGAAGATTTCTAAATAGTTATGAACATCTTCAAACAAAAAGCAATCAAATTATTCAAATACTCAATATCGTTTTTGTAAGGAATAAGCATCTCGTTATAAATTCTATCTTTTCTTTTCTTCGACAGTTGTGAGACCCCGAATTTTTACATATATGTATTTGCTCATATTTTATCATTAGATATTTTAATTTATTTTAATAAATTAAAATAATATCTCACTTATTTTATTTCAGATACGCTTTATTTATGACTAGGATTAATTATTTGTGAAATTTACAATTTTAATATTTATAGTTATTTAAAGATTATTATTGGTTTTATTATTTGAATTGTTATTAATATTATTTTGATTTAGTGGTTTTGATTCTATTGTTGTTATAAGTTTTTGTGAGATTCTTGAATAATAGTACTTTTAATTATTTTAATTAATCATCGCTACTGGTCTTTCCATCTGAAATGATATTTTCAGTGTTTTTGGTTTTAATTATTATAATATATGGTTTGATTTGTCGTATTTTTATTAATGAGCATTGATTATATTTTATTTGACATTATCTGATTTATTGATCTTAAATTTAAGAAATTATTAAGTCTTATTATGTTTATTCTATTTTGGTTTGGTAGCTTTTGAATAGCTCTAAAAATATTATATCATGCAGCATTCTTTTATTACCTTGATTTTAGTTATTTGAGATATTGCGAGATTTTAAACGTGCTTTAAATATCTGATTTAAATGTATGGATCTATTCCTTTTAAATAATTACATAAATTTCATCATTTTAAGTATTGACGAAAAATATTATGTTGAGAAATAAAATAAGTTGAAATAATATTTTATTTAATTAATTTGAGAATTTTAAGTTAAATTGATGTTATACGCTTTCAAATCAGTGTTTTAAATTCATCTATTGTCCGTTTGAAGGCCCCAAAGCATCAGGCCTATAAATAGCGCGAAAAGGGTTAAATCCCTCATTTTTCCCCCTCTCCCTTTTCCTTTTCTCTCTCTCCTCTCTCTTTTCTCTCCCGCATGCTACAGTAACCGCGGGAGGCAGTTCGGTTTCTGGCTTGTGGCGGCGCCACCCCAGGCCGCCAAGCCTCACCTCCGACCACGCCTGAACCGCCACCCTTCGGCGAGTCCAACCCCACTGGGGGTGTTGACCACGGCAGCCCCACGTCCCGCCGGCAGCCCCAAACCCGAAAGGTGTTTAATCCTCTACGCCGCACCTTGCTTCGCCCATATCTCCGCCGTGAGCCACCGTACCACTACACCACCCCCGCCATTTGATCCGCCACCCATAGGCGACTCACCCCCAGAAACTTCAGCCCCAACGGAGCACCCACCTTCTCTCTCCTCCCATGAAACGAAATGGGTCTCCAAATGAACTTTCCTTCGCCGCGCTGCCGTCCCGCCACCATGGCTCTCCCCTCCACCTCCAAAACCTTCCCCTACCTCATATTGTTATACCCCTAAAATAGTTTTCCCATCCATGGCCCCACCTCCCGTGTACAAGAGAAAATTCGAAAATGGGTTTCCACCCTTTCAAGCCAGATCTGCCACCTTCCGGTGGTTGTACCACTTCACTATCACCACCATGAGATTCCTCATCCTCCAAGGAGTATTCTCCTAAATTTTGGTGTCAAACAGAGTACCCGAGCCCAACCCGTCACTTGCCGTGCCTGAAGATGAATAGTACCCGACTTACCCGCTAGAGAACGTGGATCGGTGCGATGCTTGCTTGACGTTCGTTTGTGCACTGTAAGTAACAGATATTTGTTTGATTGTTTGATTGACTGTTTGATTGGGTACTAATCTCTGTTTTGTTTGCTTGAAGTGTTATCTAGTGATGATGAGTAATTTGAAAGTAGATTGGTTGGGCCTGAGGCCATTTAATGGAGATTGAGATTGCCCCGAATTAATCTTACTGTGGTTGAATATTGTGTGGATGGTAATTGTTGATGATATAATGTTTTGGTTGGATGACTGTTATTTTAGTAATTATTGGGCATAAAATAATATGGTTGGATAGCTCGATTATTTTAGTGATTATTGGCAATAAAATGATTTGGTTGGATAACTCCAGTATTTTAGTATTTGTTGGTGATAAAATGATTTGGTTGGATGACTCTGTTACTTTCTAGTAATTATCGGTAATATAATGGTTTGATTGGATGATTCCATTGCTTTTTAACTATGTTCTAATAAGGTGATACACTAGGATGTTAATCGAAGAGATATTTGGAAGAATATGGTATAAATTAAGGAGGGAACTTGATAAGTACAATTAGGTAAAATTCAGTTAAGGGTTGAAACAATGGTGTAATAGGTTAGACGATGAAAAGTTTATTTTGGGAGTTCATAAGATTTAATCTTGGTGTACTTCTTTGGAAAAACATTAGGCTTTAACTCATGATATGATGTATGGAGAAGACTTGAATCTTTCGATGAAATATCGATGTGTATTCTTAGATTCCCTTAATGTATAGATTGAGAAATATTTGGGTTTAGAGAAAATATTATATGATGATAATTGTTGAAGAGAATAATTGTACAGATAATGGAAATGTGGTGATTAATGATTGGTTATGATATAGCTATTAAATTTTGAGAAGATATTAAGGAAATATGCGTGTTTTGATAAAAAGAAAAGAAAAGAAAAGTTAAGTTTGACTCCATTATAAGTTGCGTCCTTAACCCCTATAAGACAATGTTGGTTTGATGTGATGTGACTTAAGGTATCCGGAGCGTGGTCGCACCTAAAGCTAATGGGTGCCTACAGGACGGTGTTGGCTTCGGCCTTACCGATATAGAAAAGTTTGTAGTCGCTCGGGGAGTGATCAATCGCCGAGTGATGAAGAGCATGAAAGGGCGCGAAACGTAGCTACTTTGGTTTGATACGGTTGCCGGGTGCTACGGTAACTAGCAAGAACACACGGTGCGTAGAGGAACCGTGAGGTGTCCAACAGATGTCATGACAAAAAGAAAATGGCTTTCGAACCATATATGATATGATATAATAAGTGGCGCCTAAGATAAGAAAAGGACGAAAAGCATTTTTGAAAAGATGAGTTTTGAAAAGAAGTTCAAACAGTACAAATAAAAGAAGTCAAAGTTATATGAAAGCATTTTTATGAAAAGCACGTACATGAAGCAAAGCATTAAAAACTGTCAAGGATTATGGATGTTTTATACGAAAGTGCATGTGCATAAGTCATGTTGCAAGTCTCATATTCATGGTATATGCACCCATTGAGTATACTTGTATATGCTGATGACGTTCTATTGTGTGAATTGGTTGTATGTTGTTTGTTGTTTGTTGCTTACTGGGATTCACATCTCACGTCGGTGGATCGCACCCACCCTATAGTCCTCATTTTACGGTATCATAGTTTGTGATTGCAAAAATGAAATTTGGCCCAAAATACATACTCCACAGGAAAGGAAATTTGTTGAGAGGATGAAGATCGATATTATGATCTCGAAAGCAGTGTTGCTTATCTTTTTCTTTTGAAAGACTGTATAATCTCCTGATGGAGAAATTGTTTTAATTTCAATTGTAATTTTTAAGAATCTCTGGTACTAGAACGACTGACTTTTATTTATTTTTTCGCTGCGATATTTATTGTACACTTGGTGCATGCTTCACACACTCTTCAAACACTATTGTGTGAATTGGTACATGCACCCATTGAGTATACTTGTATATGCTGATGACGTTCTATTGTGTGAATTGGTTGTATGTTGTTTGTTGTTTGTTGCTTACTAGGATTCACATCTCACGTCGGTGGATCGCACCCACCCTATAGTCCTCAATTTACGGTATCATAGTTTGTGATTGCAAAAATGAAATTTGGCCCAAAATACATACTCCACAGGAAAGGAAATTTGTTGAGAGGATGAAGATCGATATTATGATCTCGAAAGCAGTGTTGCTTATCTTTTTCTTTTGAAAGACTGTATAATCTCCTGATGGAGAAATTGTTTTAATTTCAATTGTAATTTTTAAGAATCTCTGGTACTAGAACGACTGACTTTTATTTATTTTTCCGCTGCGATATTTATTGTACACTTGGTGCATGCTTCACACACTCTTCAAACACTATTCGATGGGGTGATTGATCCATGAGATGATCGTCTTGATGTAACGAGTCCTTCTAAATCCCAGGGGGGATTCGTGGGCGTCACAACAATGCTTTGCACCATTCCTTTGTCTAGTTCGAACATATATCTAATCTTGTTTACATATTTTGAATTTGCCTAATCTAACTTAGTATGGTCCATAGGTATAAGAAAACTAAATTACCATCAATTTGTTCATTTTTTGTTCCTTCACGGACCACAGGCAGAAGTTGACAGAAATATTTGCCTAACACTATAACTTTTTCACCAACTATTAATTCTGAATCGTTGATATCTTACAACATTTTATCCAATAATTCTATAGATTCATTGCTAGATATATGTGCTTCGTTCTATATGATTAATCTTGCAAGATGTATCAATCTCACAAGATCACTTTGTTTCCTAACACTGCATGTACTACTTTTATTTGAGATATAGTAGAATCTTGAATCGTTAATGTGCTATCCCAGGTCAAGTAAAATAGATACAACGCCACTAGCTGAGGTAGTTGTAGTTGTAAGTGCAAAAAATAGATGTTTCTTTTCTATGCCACCTGGGTCATTGATAAAAAATGCAATAAGTTGATTTGAAGAGACTTTTTTAAGATTGAATTGTATACATTTTGTTGTTGATGATTAAAAGCTATTGACTTTTGAGGCCAAGAGATCTTTGTTTGGAATTATGACTGGTAATTCATAATTGATCTTCCTAATTTTGTGCACTTTCATTTAGTTGGTTTGATGAAAAGAATTTTGCTGACAATGACTTTGCATAGAAATCATAGGTTACATTATTAGTCAAATCTTCATGTAGACAAAAAGTTATCAAATATTGATCTTTAAGATGTAGGTGCAAACTATAGACAGATGTATATTTTTAACTACAAGTAAAATCATATATTCTCCATATGGCTTCATTCATCTACTTGGTTTGAACTATTGAGTTTCATCTGTCTCTTGAGTAATTTATATTGAAATCAAATTAAAATCAACTCAATCAGGAACTTTATAAATATACTTATAAATGCATTTCATAGTTTTGATCCTAAAATAAATCTCTAGATTGATGTGAGACTCAAATTTTGCTATATATATATATATATATATTATATGTAACAACTTAACAAATATCCAGATCTATACCCCTGATATTGGCAATAATCCCATTATTATGGTGCCTATATTGTGGAAAACAATTAATTCTGACAATTATATCAAGCATAAAATTATTTGGAAAATGGATTTTACAATAGCTATTTTTCATAAATACATTAGTTGGATTCAATATTTCGTAGGAATCATTCATCACTGAATTTCAACTTTTGTCTAAATGCGGTTTTTTATTTTTATCAAGAATTTTTGTCAACACGATCTCATCAAAAATTTCGAGAGCATAAACTTTTCAATATTTTTATAATATAATTGAGAGTTGAGCATGTCGTAGCCATTTTTTTTGTCCAATTACATTAACATAGGTCGATATTTTACAAAGGACCTGTTTCTTGAGCAATTCATCTTTTAGCACTTCTGATTTTGCCCTAAAGATACGTACAATTAATTAGGTCGATTTTGTGCTTTTTCATGTGGCCTCAATTCATCTAAAAACTCTTTCCAACTTGAGTTAAATGCCATGGTTAAGAACATATCAGGCTTTTCGAAATGTTGGACTTAAGCTATTACTTTCATATATTTTTTTCACATATCTTTTAGACCCCAATAAAAGATAAAAGCAAAATAATACATTTGCTAATCCTAAAACCAGTAGTTTGCCCAACTAAAATACTATCGACAATTATTTTATATATCTAATATTTAATCTCTTGCTATTTATCAGGAAAGTAATCCAATCTTAAAGTCTCAATCTTAACATGCATATCAACAATGAATTGTTGCAACAAATGACCAAATAATTGCATAACAGACTTCTATTTTCTGATTGTAACTTGTAATAGTAGTAATCATGGTATAAAACAATTGGTTTTTTCTTTTTTTGTTCAAGATTGTAAAAAGTTAAAGATAGTGATTAAGAATAAGACCCATTCGTCCTCAACAAACTACAAAATCATAAAGAATCATTTAGTTATTATGCCTATATGTAAGCATGGTTGAAAGTCCTTCTACCAAGATGTGACTTACACTCATCTTAGTTTTTAAATATCGACAACTCCTTCAAAAGTAAAATTCAAATTGGTTTCTGAGATGGTGGACTACCTATGGCCCCGTCATAAAAATATACCCAAAAGAATTACTAGAAGTTGTCATACAGTTTTCTACTATCCTCTAAGTTGATAAACATGATTTAGAGAAGCTAACAATGTAGCTCATAGTCTAGCAAAATTGGAATATAAATTGTCCATTAGGCAAAATTGGAATATAAATTATGTACTTAGAGAAGCTAACAACGTAGCTCATAGTCTAGCAAAGAGGGCTCTTCAATCTGAAAATGAACTTTACTGGTAGAGGATGCCCCTCCAAATGTTATGTCATTAGCTGCTACTGAGAATGCTTGTAATGGGTAAACCCAGTTGTTTCTTAATGAAAACCAAACAGAAGTTTGTTAAAAAAAATAATAATAATAATTGACTCAAGTCTCCGGCCAAAAGATTTATGTACTAGAGATTATTTTTACAAGACAACAAACTCTTAGTGCTATGAGTTAAAAGTAAAATAATTTGACAAAAGAAAAGGCAAAGTGACGAATGCAAGAATCTTCATAGCACTAGCTTATACCACATTAAAGTCAGAAAGTAAATGATTTGAGAAAAGAAAAAGAAAGACCATAAGTAGAGGAATCCAGCAAGCATTCTCAGTTCTCAGCCCTATAAAAGGGAAGATCAATATATTGCCAAAAAAAAAAAAAAAAAAAGGAAGATCAATAAATGAAGACACAAGGAAAAACACCAGTAACCAAAAAGCAAACTTATAAACATAGAAAATCAGAGAGAAACTACTCGCTTATTTTCTTTATGTATCCCTATTCATTTGAACCAAAGTTGAAATCTGAAGTGATGTATTCCAGTAAAACTTAAGGTTGTAAAGTAATCTTGCTATTCTAAATAAAAGTAGAATTTCAAAGTATATTTATTGCTTACCTATTGTACGTTCACCTACGTACGCTATATATTATGTTCATGTTTATTACTTGCTTTAAGTATTATGTTTACTATTTACGAAGTCATTAAATTACTAAGAGCATCCATGCCTTGCCTCCATCATATATTGTAGCCTACTCCCACCATTTTCAAAATATCCTCCCTGACCTCCAAGATAATCAAACGGACAAGTATCTTCCCCTATGACCGAAGATGAACTCCAACAATTCCATTTAAATTAGATGGTAGCCAAGTTTAGTATGAGAGAAAAGACCAAGTATGGCATAAAAACATCTATATATTTTAATTTGAACTTTGCAGTTGAAAATTGTTTGACTACTCCAAAAGGCACGCATGTGTGTGTGTATATATATATATATATATGTTTGTCTATTCTTCCCCATCAACTTTTTGTTTCTTATCCAATGGAATTCCAGTGGACTTGCTTGTTGTTTCAGTATTTATGCAGGCAAAGAGAGTCACATACGAATAAACTCTTTAATTTTGAAAGAGTAATGTAATTTTTAATCAAATTTGGTGCTTTATTTCTTTCAATTGATGTCTTTCGCGTCCTCACAATTTTTATTACTAGTTACTAATTAATTACAGATGCTCTTCAATATAATTTTGATTTATACATTTGTCTAAAATTTTTACTAAGATTCAGCAAAAGAAACTTATATTTTAGTATTCTGCTTATTTATAAAAGCTTTTGTTTTCTTCAAAAGAATAATATTCATTCAGTTATACAACTTATTTAATGATCAATTCATGTGACATTATAAACTAATAAATATATTGATGTTAATTAAATTACACATTTTTCATAATCTCGTTGTAAAAGAGTTGTAAAAACGTTGCAACTGATACCATATGTGCTAAAAGAACTCCTTGAAAAAAACTACTTCAGGTTACCAATGCATGCATAATTCCTAGATTTTGTGCCTGATCAAGCCAAACCTCAGAATGGGTAAGTTAGCCAATCCAGCATTTGAAGGAGCACAATTAGTAATATTACCATATGAAGACACTAAATGGGATGTTTTGTTCATTGATAGCCTAGAAAATTTAGCAACCAACAAAGTTCAAGTTGTTGATAAACTAGGTTGAATTTCTCAATCTATGTCAATTTGCTAATCTAGTACTTCTTTTTTCCCCTCTTTTTTCTTTCAATAAAAAATAAAAAAGAAAATTACTATGATTTATGGGGTTACAAGATTCATTATAAATCCACCCTCTGCTACCAACTCATTTGAAGTTCATTTTGTGTACAAATATGTGCTATGAAACCTCCAAATCTGGCATTTACAAAGTGTAAACTCACATAGAGAAACCTCTGGGAAGATCTCCTTCTTGTTCAATAATCCTTAAGTTAACCCTTCTCTTGGAAAAATATGCATGCCATAACAGAGCTGTCCAAGTTTGTATTGAAGAGCTGAACTCAATTATCAGGCGTACAACAAATTGTATCCTGGAAGATCTTGTATTCTGTGAACATCTTCTAGAGACAGCTCTCTCTCCAGCTGTGTCCTTGTTACCTGTAATACCTCCTGAACCAGTCAAAAACAAAACATCAAATTAGTCGAAGTGTTCCAGGGTGTCAGTTATGGTAATTATTGGAACCTATAAATTCATTGGCCAAAAGAGAAGTTGGGGAGTAGGAATTAGAGTCATCATTATTATCCAAAATTTATATAACAATTGAACAAGTAAAGTTGGGGGATGTTCCCAGATAGGTTACGAAACATCACATGGGATGCCAGAAAGAAATACTGTTCCAAACACTTAAACCCCCCTTTATGTGGTGGACAAATTTCAACAACATGCTTTATTCTATTAATCATCCTTTGTCTCTTTTACTTTCCTTTAAATGGACCTCTTTAGATGCAATTTTGAGACATCATCATGCTGTTGCCAAACTGTCCGAGTGCATATTGTACGGATAAGGAAGCTGTGATCCTATATAGTAGGAAAGGGCTTGTGCATATTTGCAGCATAAAGCTAAATTTATTGTTCCCAGACTGCAAATCTAAGGAGCGGCATCTACATGTTTGCCCTGAATTTGAACTTCTTGAAAAGAGAGAGAGAGAGAGAGAGAGAGAGAGAGAGAGATTCTACATTAAATTCCATGTAGGAAGCATGCATTGCAAGCCATTGAGCATCCATCATTTCGAAAGCAATACAAAATAATACATCAAAGGCTCCTTCATCCTCTGCCATCAAGAATATGCAAATCACGAGCAATTGAAGGTCAGAATCAAAAACCAGGAGGCAGAATTTTTCCATTTCTGAGGTAGATTTACCTCCTAATAATTTAATGAAATTGATCCCAGGAAGGCATCGTGGTTTAACTGCAAAAGAGACCAAAAATTGATCATAAAACAATGCTTGTTGAATCTTTTATTTTCCCATGATCTTATGGTAAAAAAAAAAATGAGTGTTCTCAAACTTGATGCATCTGTAGATTGCTACTAAAGGAAATAGGAATAGGAAGGTAAAATTCTGTTCGCATTTTGGCTGCACAACAATTGAAAACATTAAAACAGTCATATGCAATGCTAGTCTTTACTCTACTTTGTTTAACTGTGTTAGGAAAAATATATTCCACTAAAATGAATGGAAGAAGATGGATTTTGTTTGCCGTTTTCACATTGTATACAAATAGCCAGTTTTAATTGGAAAAAATGACATGTTAATGTTATCAGATGATGATCAGATTTGTCTACAAACCTGAGCTTAGATCCAACATCTGAATCAACATAAATGATACATTAATGCCAGCAACAGCAAATGGATATTCCCAAGCAGCTCGCATCCCTTCTCGCTTGAACAATAACCTATGGAAAGATTCCTTCATTTTGATGTTTCATTTTATTAGTGATACTTTTCTTTGGTGCAAAGACTTCAGAAACCAAAACAAAGCAAATTAATAAGAGGTGGGAGTAACAAGACCGAACTTTTATAGTATAATATTCAAAGGGAAATAATATAGAGAAGGCATACCGGATAAGTCCTGGCAAAGAACAGCAAATTCTCGAGGGAAATAAAACCGCAACCCCTAAGCAAAGCACAACAAATGAGCCAAAATAGTAATAAAACTTCTAATATTTCTTATATTTTTTTTTTTTACTATTTATACTAAATTAAACAGATTCACTTTATAGTCACCAACAAGGCACTAGCAACATTTTAATTTTATTTAAAGTATTTTCCAGCTCTCTTATGGTACTTGTTTGGCATCAAGATGCTTATTACATGTCCAGCAAACCCACATGGGTTTTAAAGCCACTACCAGTATTGATCATGGAAGATGAAAGACACAGCCCTTCTTGAAATACAAGAGGAACTATAAAATTTATTCAAACATCCCAATGGCTGCAAGTAATTAAAGTGACACTTCCCAGTCCTAGTTAAAGACATGATAGGGTTGACCCATTTTCATGTACCAATTATTCATGCTACTGAAGATACCTAATATCTATATCTTCATATGTTGATTACATGGAATGATTAATTAAAACACTTCATTCCTTTTTTCCTGACTCTCAAGCCACTTCATTTGGTTAACAGTTGATTTGTCAACAAGAGATTGAAAAGGGACCAGCTAAAATGTAACAGTAGCTACCATCAAAATGATATAATCCCACCTAAAGTCAGTTGATGGATTTGGACCCTGCCACCCCATATCTTTCCACTGGTCAGAAATTAGACCTTTGAGAGCTATATTTGGAAAGGCAGCATGCCACAATGTTTTGAGTGCTTCCTGTTAATAACAAAGGCTAAGCATATTACTGACACATTGTTATAGTCATAACAAATAGACATGATAAAAAAGTAAAAGCTATAACCATGTGCTCCCAATTAAGAAACCATGGGAGAAGATAAAATATGCTGATAAGGGAATGTGAAGTAACTGGAGCTAAACTAACACCAGCAAGAAATTGAAGTTCCCATTCTGTGTTCTTCATGATGAAAACCAATTCACATCAAGGATTTTGGATTTCTAGAACTGATTCTCGAAACAGTAAACACAGAGAGAGAGAGAGAGAGAGGGAGAGCTTTTGCCTACAAGGGTTAAGATTCTTGTGGATGGTTCAGAAAGAAAGATGACAAAATAAATGGTAAGAATTTCATCAGAATTAATTTTTATACACACGTTGAACTCGATATTAGGGGATAGTATTATGAATAAACGAAAATAGCCCAAGCATCAAGAAAAATACTTGATGATCCGGGTGGGTCTCGTCAAATGGTATTTGTAATCGTTCTTGGAGCCTCCGAAGTCTTTGTTCCTGGTACCAAGTTCAAGAAACAATACCGATAAGTTTGGGGAAGTTGAGAATGCCAACTAAAGGGAGATCAACTAGCATAATTGCACAGACCATCATAGCAAACTATGGATTGATATTCTAACAAGGTGATAATAATTCATCAATTTTTCATTAATCAGAAAATGGAATAAAAGTACTCCAGTAACTTTCCCATTTACCTGAATAGGACTCAATGAGTAGTCAATAAACTTCACATGACGCTTGTTGCTCGCACGGTGGAAGAGTCCTCCTACCCATGATCGCGGTCCCACCATAGCAGCTACAACCATGAAATGCTGATCAGTAAAAATATTAGCATTCATGATGAACTCAAGCCCAAAAGAATACTTGGCATCAAAGATGAACTCTTTTTTCTTCTTCCCATCTAAGAAAAATAGAAAGAGATCATCTTGAATGCCAATTACCTTGATCTAATGACATCCCATTCCAAGAACCCTCAATGTGTGAGATCAAGATATTCAGCTAGTACAGGCTATGAAGTGTAGGCATAAAGTAAATAGTGAAATTCCATGCAATTAAGTTGAAACAAATAAAAGACAGCTAATTCATTGAATTTTATAAATTAACAACAGAAAGTATACAGGAATCCCAACTCACCAAAACATTGAGTCAACTGCGTTATTACATGAGTAGAACTATGTGACCATTCGTGCCCTTTATCATCCGTCCGTCTCCAATAAATTTCATCCTGGTCAACCTAGATTTCAGTTTCAAAGAACCTTTCAGTATAAAGTAGATGCAGAATACAAGTGACTAGACACAGCAGAGGAATTTGCTCAACTGACAAATAGCTCTCGTACAATAGGTTGACATTTCATCATGTAATTCACTACAAATCAACAACTATAAGCCAAATAATACGAAGACAACAACTGTAGTAGTCTTAGCAACATATAAAATCACTAAAGTTGGACAAGAGCCAAATACTACTAGGAAAACAAATGCAGTAGTCATGTGCCAAGGTTTAGCAAACAAGCACAAAATTGAGCTCATGACAAGAAAAGTGGCCTTGGAACATTTTAGATTGCTGAATTTATAGAATTCCAGGAAAAAAAAAATGAAACTCAAACAACCAAACGAAAGAAACAAGGCAGCTAAAAAACTAAATTCAGACATCCAGTAGATGCTAAGTGAGATAAACCCAGTCGGTATCATTGGCAGAAAGTGCTAGCAACGGCAGATGAGTTGTTTCATACAGGGTGACAAATAAACCAAATTAGAAAAAGAGATTGTGTCATTAGGGATTCCAAGGAAAGCAGAACAAAGCAATCGAATTATAGCAACAAAAACCAATTCGTACTACAGGCAGAAAAGCAAGCAACAATTGCAAAGCTGATTATTGTAATTCATAATTTCAGATGTATTTTAATCACTGGGCACAAAAGCATTACTGAGAGACATTAGTAACAAAGGCATTTTTAAGCAAATGATTACTCCTAATAGGCTCATAAACCATCAACATTGGCCTGAAATCAATCCAGGGTCCTGTGGCGCGAGAGAGAGACAGAGGCATAGAGATGGGGTTTACTCTGTGAAGAGAAGAACAAGAAGGAAAGCATTGTCTGCGCCTCCTTAATCTCATGAGGGGACCAAAATCAACAATGAAATTCTTTCAAGCATTTTAGCCCAAAGCAAAAGGCCTAAAGACAGTTTTTTGGAGAAAAAGGGTGGCATATCATTGCACCCAACTCATACTCTCCTCCTATTTTCAACTCCAATCATTTCAAATCCCCATCTTTATCCCTTATTCTTCCTCTCTACCCATCACGAGAGAGAGAGAGAGAGAGAGAGAGAGAGAAACTCTTGAAATGGAATGAAGAATAAATACAGGCATAACAAGAAAGCCATAGTGAATAAATTAAGTTCGGAAATGAAAAGATTAAAGCGCAATTAAAGGACCACTTTTACATTACTTTGCTGTTGCAAAAAGCTTTTCATGTAAAGAAGATTCAAAATTTGGAGAAAGTGGAGGTGGGTATCTCTCCGCATAACATCAATATGCATACAAGACAAAGCTAACATACCCACGATCGCACAAAGAAAGAAAGTTAAAAGAGTGAGAGAGAGAGAGAGAAAATGCAATGGAGGGCATAAAGTAATACGGAAAAAGTACCAGTTATGGCATCTGAGGCAACATGTTTGTGGTGGTTGTATTGGGTATGAGGCGGGGTCCACTTGGAGAAAGGGGTGGGACCAGAACTGGTAGAGGAAAGAAGAAGAAGAAGAAGAAGAAGAAGAGAAGAATGGAGACGGGGCTGAAGGGAGAAGAAGGAAGAATGGCATTTTTCTTATTTTTCCAAGTGATACATACAAACACAACCGTTAAGATGGGGTGTATTTCCGAAGGAATGTTGAGGTCCGAGGACAAGTTTTGTCCTTCTCTGCCATGGCACTTGTAAACCAGCCATTCTCCTATAAACCAGGCTGAACCGTAGCGCTGGGGGTTTGTTTCTTTGTTCTGTTTTGTTTTGTTCTCCCTGGCCCATCTCCATGCCAACGCAATCATCGTCAGCATTGTAATACTAGCTCATTCACACTAAACGGTATTAAAGGAAGAAGTGTTAATCATTAGGAAAAAGCTAGTTGAACCAAGAATCCTTATCAATAAAATTGTTCTATTGTTTGGATAAAATGATTAAACAAGTGACTACTAATAAATTAAGATTTTTTTAAAATATTTAAAGATGTATAAAAATTAGTTGAAATAAAAATATATATATATATATATATATATATACATTTGCACTACTTGCATGTTCCAAACTACAGGTACCTTTTATTGATACGGTAGCAGTACTCTAATCATTATTCTATGAATTTCATCCTTTTATGTAACAAATAAATGTTTGAAAAATTATTATTATCTTTAATATAAAGAGATCTCATAAAAATAAACAAATAAATTGGCACAACTTGATATATCATGTGGTATGTTAGATTTAATGTTGTTTTCAGTATAATGTAGATTTAACTTTATCTTATGAAATTAATTATATTAATTTGTAAATTTATTTTTATATAATTTTTTTTAACTTTAACAATTCTCATTATAAATTAACGAACATTATTACACGTTGCTTTTGTTTTAGGTTAAAAGCAAATCTAATTATGTTTTATTCCCACCAACCATAACTAATTTGATGGGGCTACTTACAGAGAAGGAACATGGGTCTCGCTCTATAATTCCATTCCATTGTTCTTTTTCTTTTCTCTTTTTCCTTTCAATTACAAGGGTTTTATTGTTTGTAAGAGGTAGGATGTGTTGAGCAGACTCGAGTAGATACTATTAAAATATATATATATATATATATATATATATATTATTTACAGTTAGTTAATATCAGCAAAATAACTAAAGTTAAAATTGGCCACAAATAATCTTTTTGCTTCAATTAAAAGATCATAAAGCTCATTTTTCTTGTAGTTAGAACTTGATATTCTTTATTTTATGAAAAATAATATTTAAAAATCTCATACATTTTCAGAATGAATGAATATGATATTATATAGAAAAGATTATCTTTTAATATGAATACCATTTTTTTCAAATAGAATATGTGAAAATTGCATACCCTATAACATTACTCTTCTTAGATCTCTCAATTTTAGTTTTAATGCAATCTCATTTAAATTTTTTTTTTTCTCATGTAGTTTAAAGCTCATAATCATTAAAGCCACGACTTTAGTGAACAAATGATTGTTGACCCATCTTGACTTTTTGATCAGAAGAATATTGGTATGGTGCAACTACTTACAACCCATTCATAACTTTAAAATAAAAAATACTTACAAACCAAGATATAGATCAACAATCAAATTGATCATAAACTTAAACGCATGAAATAAAAAATAAATGTCAAGATAAATTATATGTATGTGTATGTATTATATATATATATATATATATATGAAAAATGATTTGGACAAGTTCTAAATAAACAAGTCACAGATAAGTTCTTGTAAAAAGGTGAAACCCATTCAAAAAAGCATAAAAAGAACTATTATTTATGATCAATTAGATTTTTTTTTTTTTACAAATGATTTGTCTTATATTTGAAACTTGCACTTAGTACTATTCATACATACATACATATATATATATATACATACATACATACATACATATATATATATACATACATACATACATACATATATATATATACTAGGTAAGTACGTTTGCTTAGTTTAATTTTTTTTAAATTTTTTATTTTTAAAAATTTTTGATTAATAACTATGCAATGTTTTTGTTTAGATAAATTTAATTTCTAATTTAAATTTAACGGTTTCTCATAATATTTTAAATGATAAATAATTATATTTTCATATATAATAAAAGAAGAGCAACGATAAAAATAATAATATAATCTCATAAATAAATATAGCACATATTAATTTTATAAATAAAAATAATAATTTTATGATATTTTTTTGAGATAATTTTAATTTTAAGATGATGATCAACATTTTCCTCATCTTGTATTGTCTCAATAATATTATAAGAACATTATTATAACAACATTATATCAACAAATAATAGAACAATCCAAAAACATTAATACCAACACAAAACATACCACCTTATATGAGGGTCAATCATGAAGTCAATAATTCCAAAAAGTTATAGTTTTCAATAAGCAATAAATTGTTTTCACAAAACTGATAATTACTTCAAAATTTAGTACGCATCATAATACTTTTTTAGAGGTAGATCATTCAGATTTACACATTTTTTTTAATTTTTAATTATTATATTTTAAAATTTTGCATCTTCTTATTTATATAAGTGGAGTGTTTGGATTTATACGTAGTATGTCAGATTGTGTGCCAGTATCGGATACGTGTTAAGTGTTAATATGTCAAATTGAGATGACGGGTTAATACAACTACTTTTAAAATTTAAAAAGCAAATAGAGATACTCTTAAAAAAAATTAAGGAGAAATATTAAAGGATAACTGAATAAGAACATCTATATTGATTTCATCTTTTTTATTATTAAAAAGTAATAAAAGGTATACTTTTACATATATATTAAAAAATTTTAATATTTTATTATTTAAAAATTAAGTAAAAAGCATTTTTATACTATTTTTTTGTTATATTTAATTAAATATGATAAGAAAAAATTGATATATATATATATGTATAAATATTTTTTTATTAACTTTTAATAATAAAAAATTAAAATTAATGTAGATGCTCTAAAGATGTTTTAAATAAGTATGAAGTTAACTAAAAAAAAAAAAGACAAAAAAGGGTAGATATGATGATTACAAACGTGAGACCCGGCCAATACCTTCGAGGGTTGAAAATTGAAAGATCAAGCAAAGGAGAGAGAGGAGATTTTTGTGCGTCAATCAATCAAAAATTTTTACTAAACAATCAATTTTTCCTTTTTAATGGTTCATTTTGGAATTTTTTTTATTATTTACTTAATTTGTTTCTTATTTTCTAGATTATATATATAGTCTAAAATATCTATTTCCATTTTTTAGTTTAATCTTAAATTGCCGTTATTTTTTATTGAAGTTTATATTTAATGTTTGTCATATTTTTTTGTATAAAATTTGGATTTTTTATTTTAATTTTTTTACGGTGTCTTTCTATAGAAAAAGAACACTTTTGTAATAATATCTTAATCCAGTATTTTTCTTATAAACATATTAATCAAATTATCAAGAGCACCAAATCTTTAATTTGGTACAAAAGTAGATCATGCTCTAGATTCGTGTCAGAGATTTTTTCCTTCAATACGTCAATTCCTCATTTCACTTCTATCCTCTCTCCCTTCTCTCTTCATTCAGTTTTTCTCTGTTCTTTTTTTATTTTCCAAGCATTCTCTTCTCTCGATCATTAAGTTCCACAAGAAATTAGTTACTTTCTTATAAAACAGAATAGAAAACAATTAAATGTAACAAAATAAAGCTACAGATAAATTTTCACAAGGAATTAATTTATTTGTTTTGTCTTTATTACTAAGACTTTGTTGGGTTTAAGTTATTGGTCTGTATCTTTTTAATGTATTCTCCAATTTCTTCAAGTATTATTCTTTGTATTATTTTATGAAATTTATTTTTTACTTCAACTTCTTTTAATTTAGAGGAACCATATAAAGAGAAAGCATATATTTGAAAAAATAACAAAAAGTGATTAATTTAGAAGAATACCCTCAACCAGACGTACAGATGTAGAACATAATATAAAATAAGAAAATATAATAAAATTAAATTGTAGATGAAATTACACAAGGAATTAATTTATTTATTCTAATGCATATTAAAAAAAGAATATGAAGTCAAGAAAAATTGGAGAAAATAATATAAAGTTAAAATATTTGAAAAAATTAGGGAACAAATTAAAAAGATAGAAATGAATACTTTAAACCCAACAAAATCTTAGTATAACAACGACAATATTAATACAATCTTAACACACACAAAAAAAGTTGATTTTTTATTTTGAGATTTTGAACACAAAAGATAAATAGAAACAATATATTTAAAGAAAAAACAATAGTTGATTGATTTAGAGAATACCTCCAATCAGAGAAAATGGTGAGCGTGAATGGCCTAGATTATCACCGTTTCATTCTTTCTTTACTTTGTTCATCTTCTTTTATGTATTCTCAGAAAACAATGGCACTCTTAATGTGTAATTGTCAATTTAATGAGTATTTTTGGGAATAAAAACAAGCATGCGCCATGACAGATGGATGAACACAAATTAATGACGTCTGTACTTAGACCTTTTTTAAATGCATATTTGAATTATCAACTACAATGAAGCTATTGAACGGATGTAAAGCCGGGCAATAGAATTAAATATTTGAATGGAGGTATTAAACATTAAAGGGACGTTTTATTAAGAATTGGAGTTGAGATAATTTTATGAAAGGATAATAACAAATATCAAATGACACGTACACAACGGGCAAATTTTATTAATAAACGTTCCTGCTTATAATATTTATAATAAAATTAAAGGGACATTTTAGTAAAGCATGGCAAAGGTCGTGAAGAGAACATAAAAGCTGCTCATAATTTTTATCAATCTAAATGCATATCTCAATTGAAATTGCATGAGATTAAAATATGTTCTTATGTTTTTTCAAATTATCAATCCCAACGGATTAAATAAATGCATTAATTTTATATCCAGTTTTAAATATTTTCCAAGGGACATTATTTACAGTTTTAAGTTTTCTCCATAGGCAGGCTTTGGGCCGAATGATGGACGACAATTAAGGCATATATATTTTTTTAAATGATAGAATGCATATAATTAATGCAATAATTAATGCAATGTAATTCAACTTTGAAGTTTGCACGGCGTTAGATGACTTGACTTGAGGATGAAAATTTTAATGGTTTGCTGTTAAAACAACATTTTTCTGTGAGATAGTCACGTTATATATAGAAAAAATATTTCTCATTATCGTTATAGAAAATTGAAGTGGTATAATTAAATTTAATGTCAAGAACATTATTTCGGTGATTAATGTAATTAATAGATTGTATTTAAAATAATATTTCTCATTAAATGTAGTATTTATTTTAATAAAAATAGATGTAAAGTATTAACGTTAACAGAAAAACAAGATTTTTCGTTAAAACAAAATTTTCCGTTATATAGCAACTTTATATATATAAAGATATGTATATATGTATATATTATAATTTCTGGATTAAGCCTCATGATCTTAAATGTGGGGTGTTATATAATAATTTCCAAAACAGCTTCTAAGCGGTCGAGCTATTATATGGAGTAGAACAACCCTCTTATCAACTGGGCCATGTCAAAAATCACACAATAATCTCAATACTCTTAACCACACTGAATAGATCATTTGGAACAACCCTCCTCGTTTGCATCTTTTTTCCCTCTTCCACCGAAGCCCCGATACATACATTGTGCCCTCTTCTCGTCGTGCCCTATTCATCTTCCACCAAAGCACTCTGATCAAACCCAGATTTGAGATTGAGGATGTGAAACCTCAGATTTTATGTACTTTACATATTATTTTTATTATTAATTTTGATTTAGTGGTTTTATTTATATTTTATTATTGTTACAATCATTTTTGAGATTCCAACTTACTTATAGTGTTCACAGTTATTTTATTTAATCGGTGTTATCAGCCCTTTCATTTGAATGGTTAGTATCATTATTTTGTTGACTTAATTGTTTTAGTTCTATTATAGTTTAAATTGCTACGTTTTATTTTATTTAATGGGCATTTAATATTATTAGGTCTTTTCGGATTTTGGTGCTTTATTCCAGTTTATTAATTTTGAGGCTTTATAATTTTACTCAATTTCATATTGTGATACTTTAATTTAAATTACTTAATCTTTTCCCTCTATCCTAATTTTGAGTTTAAGCTTTTGTGGAGTGCTTTTATTTGGATTATTGGTTACCTTATTTTGCTTTATTTTATTATATTAATTGTTCTTAGTTTATTTCTATTAAGTTGTATTTTAGGTTTTTGATTATTTATTTCATTATGTTTGCTTTTTATTTTAATGTGTTGCTTTTTATTTATTTCATTCATTTTGGTTTGGGCTTGTTTTCCTTGTGTGTTTAATTTCTTGTGGACTTGTGTCATGTTTTGTGTGAGTAAGCTCCATTTATCTTTGGGCCGTGTGAGATATGAATCTGGGCTCAACCCGTGTGCAATAACCCAGCCCCTTTAATCCAAGCTATGCATTTTGATTTGAGCTTAGAAATCCTAAGGCCTGGTTTGCTTGCAGAGATAAAATCAAAAACTCAAAACTCATCTCAAATTTATCATTATACTTTTTCAAATTTTCATATAAAATATAATAAGAAATTCAATTTTTTCAAATTCCAAAACACATTTTTTAAATCTCAAAATAAAGCTAATATTAAAAAATATATTACAACAATATTTTATTCTTTTTTAACTTTTATCTCATCTCATCTCATCTCATTTTATTTCTGAAAACCCAGCCTAAGTCTTCATTTCTTTCTTCCTTATTTCCTCCCATGTGCCGCCGACTACTTCCTCCCCATTTTTTCACTCCTCTTCTTCTTCATTTCTATTTCTCCCATCTTCTCCAAGTGAACCGTGAGCAACCCCACCCTTATGCGCTGCCTACCTTCTTCTTCTTCTTCCTCTCTTCCTTTCTTTCTCTTCTCTTTGAACCTGTGAGCAAACCCCCTGGTTATCATCATCGTCGCATGTTGCTCCACCGTTGCTAGTCTCACCACACCACTGTCATCTTTGTGGTAAGCTCTCTCTCTCTCTCTCTCTCTCTCTCTCTCTCTCTATCTCTCTCTCTCTCTCTCTCCAACCTATGCGAGCTGCTGTTATTATCGCCAAGCCTTTTCGTGGCTCTCAATCTTTTCCACCTCGTTTTAGGGGTAACGATATGAGAACCTCGTTAGTTTTGCATTCCTTCTTGTCTTGGTTTTTTGGTTATCTCTCTGGTTTGCTGTACGGCTTCCATACCCACACCACTATGTATTTTCCTCTTCTTAAACCATTGCCCCTACATCTTGTAGTGATCTTCTTCCTCTCTAATCTCCTCTACCGGTAGTTTATTACCATCTCTGTATGTTGTAATCGAGCACCCTTGTGTAGAGCATCGCCCATCACCATCCCAAAACACAGCCAACCTGTGGGTGAGCCCAAACCATTGTTGCCTCGCCCTTGCGTCGCCGCTGCCCTATCGCTTCGCCATCACTCTTAGCTACACCTCAGTGAGCTTTTATGCCTGCTTTGATTAACTTAGGTGTCAATTGCATTCTTAATATTTCACTGATTTTTGGCATGCGTCCGAGTCGTAGCATGCAAATTCGTCAAATTGCAGAACATTGTGGATCGGTGTGGTACGATGATCGAGATTACTTATCCATGCTGTAAGTAATATTCCAAACTCAACTTTAGAGTTTAAAATAATATTTATGTGCTAACTCTTTTATTTGCAGTTTTGAAGTGTTGGTAACTAATAATAATATTTATAATAAAATGAGACTATGTTGGTTGGGCCCGAGGCCATTTAAAAAGAGGATGGGATCACCCCGCAATTTGGTTGGTTGTGATTAAGAATATGAATGTGATTATATTTAATGTATGGTTGCTTTTGGGTGCCATTGCCATGATATCCAATAATTGTTTATCATGCATATGCATATTTATTTAATTGTGGTGAATGTGTAATTGTGCTGGTTGGACATATGGGTGCGTGTGTGTATCACAACCCCAAGTTGGGATATGACAATATTCTGGTGGAGCTTCTCTAATCACTCGGGAGTGAATAAAAATTGAATGACGTCTCCTTGGTTGTCACTGGGCGACAGCAGGATTGGACGAGATGGTAACACTCTCGTGCCAACTTCGTGGCCCATATGCTAGCGGGGGTTAGGGGATGTTTGGTCATGGTACGCGCTGGGCGCGGAGCTGGACTTCGCCCGTTACGAAGTTACACGCACGGTCGTTACCCGTGATATGACGAAGAGAACTAGGATATGTATGGATGGTCTCTAGGAGAGACCATGGTATACACTTACTAATAATATGGAATTGTGTTGTAGCAAGAAATTGGGTTTTTAGCAAGTACAGTTAAATGTGATCCCTTTTGAAAAATGATGGATGATGTATACGGCTAGATGTGTTTCTTTCTAGGAAAGGACGAGTAGCATATATAGAGACAGATGTGTTCCTTTCTAGGAAAGGACAGTTTAATGTTTTGTATTGCGTTCATTTCTGGGAAAGGACGATTAGTATGCGTGTGGAGTTTCTTTTCTAGGAAAATGATGTATGTTCTGAGGTGTCATTTTCTAGAAAAATGATGTATGTGCTGAAACGTCATTTTCTGGGAAAATGACGTATCTATGCTTGCATGTATTGTTGCGTATTTGTGGAATGTGCTGGTTGCATGATGTGATTTTAAACTCTTGGTTGTATTTGGTTGCTTACATGTAGGGCTGCAAATGAACAGAGCTGCTCGTGAACAATTTGAGCTCGACTCGTATAAACTCGATTCGAACTCGATTCGTTTAATAAATGAATTGTTCGTGAGCACTAATATTGGTTCGAATATTAAACGAGCTAAACTCGTATAATCTTGACTCGACTCGTATAAACTCAGTTTGTGTTCGTGAACAAGATTCATATAAACTTGATTCGACTCGTTTTGAGCTTATAACAATACTCGTAATATTTCTATATACATATATATAATCTTGCATATATTCTTTTATTATATATATTTTCTGTGTTATATATATTATTTTTAATATTTTGTATAAGTAATATATTTTGTTACTTTATGTAGAAGTAGCATTTTATTTTTTTACAATAATAATGTATTAAGTTCACAAAAAAATTATTGAGTCAAATATTTATAAAGAGTAAGAAACTTGAGTAATTACTCGACTAAGTTTGGCTCGTTCGTTAAAGAGTAAAAATAAAGATCGATAAATAACTCGATTCGACTCGAGCTCGTCTTTGATCAGCTCGAATTCGACTCGATTCGGCAAACTCTCAGCTCGACTCGAACTTGAACTCAAGTTATTCGAGTCCAGCTCGACTCGAATTCGTCTTTGATCGGTTCGTTTGCAGCCCTACTTACATGCTGAGATGTCATAATTTCATGTGGTGTTTCCTATCCACCTGCGATTTCATTTTATGGAACCTTAAATTTGTTGTAAAGGTCGAATTTGAGTGTTGGGCCAGCTCCGCCCAAGAAGTGAAGTGTTGTAATTATGAGTTGAGAATTTGTCTTCAGCTTATTGGTCAGTTGATTTATTGTAATAGTTTTGTGAAGAGTTTTGATTGGGTTATAGATTTTAAATTTCTGGTACTAGAATATATTCCTTTTATTTTTCAACTACAAATATTATTTGTACACCTTATACTCGATGCACACACCTTAATTGGAGCACTTAACGATGGGGTGTGACCCGTGTTGTCATCATTCGGATATTTTTTCTTCCACCTATTCACACGTAGGGGTTGGGGGCGCCATAGAGGAGCATAGCGAGGGAGGGAATAAGCCCTAGAGAATTAATGACAAAAATAAATTACAAGAAGAAAAGAAAAAAAGGCAGAAAGAAAGTAGAAAAACAAAAAGACACTCTAGAGAAAAGATGAGAGTCATTAATTTTTTGGTTAATGAGAAGAGTTATCAATTTGCACTGAAAAATGGAGGAGAGAGAAAGGAAAAAGGGAAAAAAGACGGATCTTGGCGCTCGTGCAATGTGGCAGGCTTGGTTGCAGGAGGTGAGGGGTTCGCCTCGGGAAAGGGGGATGGTGGTCTGGAGAATCAGGTGGGGGAGAGGACGGTGGTGCGAGGTGGTAGAGGGAGGTCAATGCCAATGTGAGAGGGTCAGAGGGGTCGCAGAGCAAAATAAAAGGGGGAGGGAATATTAGTATGTGGTGAGATTACGGTGATGATAAAATGAAACTCATGCATGACATGTTTTTATTGGAGGGCTGTTATTTGAAGAAAAAAATGGACCAATTATAAATATTTCTTGGTACTTTCTAAATGATATTCAAACCAAGAACCTTCTATCGTACTAGAGTTCATTTTCCGGGGTCGTAGACTCATGCCATGATTCACTTCAACATTTCCAATTTCCATTTACAAGAAAGTCAATACGTACAATAGTACTAGAGCTCGTGGCCTAACAATAATAAATTTAAAGATCATAATAATCCAGATCAATGGTCAGGGACTATGGTGGCCAATATATATCATTGTGATAGCAAAGGATCAGGATCCAATTCAACCGCCATGGAGGTGTTGCAAATATTCCCTTCATCATTATTTGATTGAAGTGTGGTGCATGCATGTTAAGTCATCATGACGAGAAACAATTTTCGCAAGATCCCTAATCTCATAGAAGTAGTCGAGCCATCTTGGGGTGATTTAAGGGCGACTAGGTCATGGTCATCGCCGATGGCTTCCAGGCCAATTCGGGGCTACCTTGCGTCATCGATCCTTTGCGGAAACTGTCCTGGAATCTCCTCAGCCTCTTCCTCTTATTGTGGTGCCGTTCCAATCTCACAAAACGGTGGATGGAGAGGTATGTGTCATTTTTTCTAAAGATGAAATTCAAAGGTCTGCTCTCCCTTTCCAATTCTCTCTGGTCTTAGAATTCTTGCATCAGCGTCCATCATTGGATGCAATTCATGCACGGTAGGGCTTATTGAAACAACCTGTGGTGTCTTCCATGAGGAAGCCGAAGCACATTTTTGTTCGTTTAAAATTAGAAGAAGATTTTGTAAAAACTTTTGCTCGTGAATCTTGCGATATTGATGGGGTTCAATATCGTGCTTTTCATTGCACTCCGGATCTTCGTGAGGATAAAGAACCTGTGAAAGTTCCTGTCTTGATTTATTTGCCAGGTTTATCCCCATTTTTTAATCAGGAGTCTTATTTACGTAGTATTGTGGCTCTTATTGGCAGATTGTTGAAGAGAGATAATCCTACTAGATGTGCTACACGCACGGATGGGGCAAGAGTATGTGTAGAAATGGATGTGTCAACTGAGCCCCTAAGCCATGTTTGGATCGATACTATTCAAAATCCTCATTCTTTCCATCAAGAAGTTGTGTAGAAACTCTACTGGCGTATTGTTTGCACTGCCATGTTTAGGGGCATAATGAGAAGACATGCAAATGGGAAGAAAATAGCAAGAATGAAGACTTGAAATGCAAGAAAAAAATGGGAAGAATGACCGGGTTTAGGTTAGAAAAGAAGCTAATGTTGTTATTCCTAACAATGTTGGGAAGGAAGGGGTTTTGAATGCTTTGAAAGTTGGTGAGGGATCGATAGTTTTAAGTGGATCTAATGTGAATGGACAGGTATACAATGACAATGGTGTCTCTAGCTCAGGAAAGTATAACCAACTTGTTGTCGTTGATATGGAGCAACCTTTAATCCAAAACTCTATTTTAATATAAGAGGTTTTTACAGAGGAACAACAAATAAATGAGGAACCCCCAGATCACTCTGGAAAAAAGGTTGATGGGGTTTGTTTGCCTCATCTTGTGGAGTGTGTAGAGGGAGAGAATCCAAAAGTTAACCCAGTTTGTCAAGCCAAATTGAATGCCTCTGATATTGTGCAGGTTCAAGATAACATGTCTAAACTAAATGATCGGGTCCAGGGCATAAATGATCATGATGGAGGAGAGGGGGATCCCTTGGAAGACCTTGAGATTCACACATGTTCAGTGTTTGAATCAGATGTTGTAGTAGAGCACCTGGCCAAAGGTAAATTAGTGTTGTCAGATTCCGATGCGCATAGTTGTACTAAATTGAAGATAAAAAAACTCAAAGTGAGGGAATTAGTGAGGGTTAAAAGCAAACCCTCTCACCTTAATTTGTGATGTTATCAATCCTTTTTTGGAATTTGAGAGGCATTTGTTTTCCTCTCAAAGATTAAAAAGGCTTGTTTTCAAGTTAAAACCTATGATACTTGTTGCAGAACCTATGGGATATCAGTCCAGAATTACTTTATGGCGTGATAGACTTCAGTTTGATCATTGTATGTCTTCGGAAAGTGTTGGGGGAAACTGTGGTTATTCTGGTCTAATGTGTTACAAATGTCCCTGGTAAACTTGGATGAACAATTTGTTTCGGTTAGCTTTATTTTCAACTCTTCCAAAATTCTGATTAGTTTCGTGCATGCAAAGTGTTATTATGTTCATAGAAGAAGATTATGGCATGCTTTACATAATTTGAATCCTCAAAACACACCTTGGTTTGTTTTGGGGGATTTTAGCATTATTAGACAAGATAATGAAAGGAAAGAAGGTAGACCAAGATTGGCAGTGGCCATGGAGGATTTTAATGAATGGGTGGATAATTGTGGTTTATTGGAAATGCAATTTTCTGGTCAGTCATTGTCGTGGTGTAATGGTCACGCGGGTATGGCTAGGAGTTGGGCATGCTTAGATTGTGTTTTTCTGAATATGGCTACTCTTAATGGCTTTCTGGATTCTCATTTCAAGTATTTATCTCAAACAACATCAGATCACTCTCCTATGCAGATTTTGTTGGAAGACAAGATGGAATCATTTGGCTTTCCCTCTTTTAAATTTCAACAGATGTTGGTCTCCCATGATAATTCTTTTAATTGCGTTACTCAGGCTTGGTGCAGAAATGAAGGAATGGGTTCTAAGCTGGAAGCCTTGGCAATGAAACTAAAAAAATTAGAGGTGGTGTTGCGTACTTGGAATAAACAAGTCTTTGGTAGGATCCAAAGACTGAGTCTCATATTGCTGATTTGGAGGAAAGGATAAAGGATTTGGAGGAGCGCTTGCAGTCCTTTTATTCTGAGGATGTTGAACTGGACCTTATGGTCTCCCAAATGGAGCTTTCTGTTTGGATGGATCGGGAAGAAGAACGTCTCTCTCAACAAGCCAAATAGTCTTGGCTTAAGAAGGGGGAAGCGAATGCTGATTTTTTCCGTGCTGTGAACCATTGAAGGCATCAACAGGTTAAGGAGATGCGATTAGATGATGTAACTTGCCTCAACACCCAGGAACAAATCCATGATGTTGCAGTTCAATCATTTTAACAATTCCGTAAGGCTGATTCTCCTAGATCTTTACCAGATTTAGAGGGCCTGGTGCATGCTATTATTTCTCAGATAGAGAACGAGGAGTTATGTAAAATTCCTTCTCCAGAAGAAGTCTTTGAAGCTCTTAAGTTTATTCCCATTAATAGTAGCCTGGCTCCTGATGGGTTTAGTTCAGGTTTCTATCGTTCCTGTTGGCATATTGTTGAAAATGATGTCGTTGATATAGTAGTGGAATTTTTTGGAGGTACGCCTTTCCCTCCTTGTTATACTGCCTCTTTTTTTGTTTTAATTCCAAAAATAACCAACCCTGCGAGCTTTGATAAGTTTCAGCCTATTAGTCTGTCTTCGGTTTTTTATAAACTATGTTCTAAGATTTTGGTGAATCAGCTAATGCCATTATTAGACAAAATCATTGCTCCTGAACAAGGAGCTTTTATTCTGGGAAGAAACATCTTTGAGAATATTAGCTTGACGCAAGAAATGATCCATTCTATTAAAAGGCATTCTCACGGGGGTAATGTAGTTATGAAAATAGATATGGTTAAAGCATATGATAGCGTGGACTGAGAATTCTTGTTGCATGTGTTAAAGCTTTTTGGGTTTTCAAATGCTTTTTGTGCTCTTATTAGACAATGCATTTCGACTACTTGGTTCTCGATAGTTTTGAATGGAATTCCTAAAGGTTTCTTTAAAGGGGGGGGGGGGGTGAGACCTCAGGCAAAGGGATCCTAATCACCTTATCTATTCATTCTTGTTAAAGAGATTCTTACCCGTATGATTAAAAGGCAGGTGGAGTTGGGTAAAATTGTTTCGCATTATCACCCAAGAGGTACGCTGGTTATCTCTCATTTACTTTATGCAGATGATATTGTTTTGTTTACCAATGGTGGGAATTCGACTTTGAGGTCTATTATGCATGTGTTGAAGATTTATAAGGAGTTTTCGAGTCAAGTGGTGAACAAGAGAAAATCTTCAATTTTTTCTCTAAATCAATTTCTGGTGCACATCGACATATGCTTATCCAATTATCTGGCTTATCTGATGGGAATCTTCCCATTGTTTACTTGGGGGTTCCGATTGTATATGGGAGGTTAATCAGTGCTCACTTTGAAGATTTGATTAACAAAATTCAAGGTTGAATGGAAGGGCGGCAGGCTAGATTTTTGTCTAGTGGAGATCGACTGCTCTTTATTAACCATGTATTGCAAAGTGTACCTATCCATTGTCTCCCTAGTTTGCCGACTCCCCAATCTATGATTAATAAAATTCAACGGCTCATTAGTAATTTCTTTTGAGGTTCTGTTGATGGGAAACCTAAAAGAAAATGGCATTCTTGGGAGGCTATGTGTAAACCTGTCACAGAGGGTGATATGGGTTTAAGAAAACTTTTGGAGGTTCAAAGTTCTTTGCAAACAAACTCGCATGGAATTTGTTACAAGGCACTTCTCAATGGTCGAATTTTTTTTGAACAAATATGTTGGTGATAGACATATTACTTCGGCTTCCCCTAATAAAAGATCCAAGTTTTGGAAAATGCTGTTGAAACAGATTCCTGTAATCCAAATGCATTCCAAATGGAAAGTTAAAGATGGTAAAATTTCTTTTTGGAATGACCGATGGGTGGATTTGGAACCTCTATGTCTGTAGCAACCAATCACTGATTTGCCATACCTAAAGATTGCAGATTGTAAGTCTAGAAATCAATGGGATGTGGATTTATTTACTCAACTAGTGGGGTATGAGAAGGTAGAGGAGTTAATTAAGCAGTTGGGGTGTGTGAAATCAGGTGATGATAAGCTTATTTGGCTGCCACAATCAAATGGTATGTTCTCTACCCAAAGTGCTTGGAATTGCAACTGTCTAAAGGGACCAGATTTTCCTTGGGCAAAACAGGTGTGGAATCCAGCACTCCCAAGGAAGATCTCTGTGACTGTGGAAATCAATGAATGAATGTCTCCCTGTAGATGACAGAATTAGAAGAATTGGTATACCAATAGCTTCCTGTTGTGATTGTTGCTCTCAATTCAGGAAATATGAAGATATGGGCCATATTTTTGCTAAAGGTGAGTTTGCGGAAGCTGTATGGCGCTTGTATTCAGTTAATATTGGTGTCCCTCATATGAAAAGGAAGCCTTGGAAAGATATAATTGCTTGTTGGCAGAGAATAGCTCGTCTATCTTCTAGCACGGGTCAACTAATAGGTTTCTTGTCTTCAATTTTAATCTGGAAATTATAGGTTCGATGTTGTAAGTCAAGGATGGAGGGAGTGTATGATTCTATGCAAACCGTTTGGTTCTCTATTCGATATTGGATTTCTCGGGCTGCATTGAAGATTAAAGCTATAAGAAATCTTAGTAGTCGAGATGAGCTTGTTCTCCAAAATTTGAATTTACCGTCTCCAAAAATTCGAGATTTAGCCTTGTCCGTGGTCAAGTGGAGGACTCGCCAAATGGGTTGGTTAAAACTTAATGTGGATGGGTGCTCTTTGGGTAATCTCGGTGCTACAGGAGCTGGTGGTGTAATTAGGGACCACTATGGTGGATTTCTTGGTGGTTTTGCTATCTCATTAGGCAACCATATGAATAATTATGCAGAGTGCTTGGGTCTATTGCATGGCTTGTGTCTTATTGATAGCTTGGGTTTATCAAACGTCGAGATTGAGTTGGACTCACTATTGGTTGTTTGTTGGCTGAGGACTAAGAGATGTGGTATTTGGTATTTGGAAGACTATTGGGATGAAATTCAACAAAGATTAGATGGCCTTAATTGTATCATCTCTCATTCTTTCAGAGAAACGAATTCGGTGGCAAATGGATTAGCTAAACATGGTGCTCAAGGTTTTAATGGAATTTGGGGTTATGTTCGAGATATTCTGAGACTAATTAGAGGCTACATCAGACTGGATAAGGGGGGATTTGTATATATTTGAAAGCAAAGGAAGTAATCTTTTATTCTTTTTGTTTGCTATTTTTAGGCATGTTTAGTTTCTTTGAGTTTCTGATGGTTTTATTGTTTATTGGTTTTGTTCTTTCTATTTTGATAGTTGGTTTTTTCTACCTGGGTTTGGTCTTTTGGTTGTAAACCCCTAGGTATGCTTGATGTTACCACGGTATTTCTCCGCCATAAGTGAGGACTCATTAATAAACTTGGAACAGAGCTGCTATGAGGGTAGTTATTGGCTCTTTCCAAAAAACAAAAACTCATCATGACATGATTTTCATATCTTAGAGTAATCTTTATAAAATACAGGGTTCTACATTTCATTTGTATTATATTTATTTTGTTAAAAATAATTTTTAAGATAATTTTAAATTAAAGATATTTTTATGATAAACGAATAATATTTTTGCGATTAAAAAGATATGTTTTTTAAAGTAAACTGTGCCAATTTCAATCATATTCAGGATTCATGAGCATCTAAACAGTTCAATTACAAACTTTGTCTTTTTCTAAACAGATCAATTTAAAGTCATGAGCATCTTCTATTCATACTTTCTCAACATCTAAGTGGATAGCTGCTTTTCCATTCTAAAATCACTTTAATCAAGTTCAGATCACCATGCAAATCTCCATTGTTTTCCTTGGTGCATAACTTTTTGCTATGTCTGGATGTTTCTCAACATTACTTCTTTGATTGCAACATGCTACCATCAGCTCCCTCTTCTCATCTCTAATGATTATTCTTATCCCCATCTTTCTTGTCTTTACTTCAAGTGCTACATCTCAATTTGCCTTTAGAAAATTCTATCCTGGTATTTTCCAATGTTGCTCCCCCTCCCCCCCCCCCTTCTACATTGGTGGGCCTCTCAAACCTCTTTAAAAATCGTTGGTAACTAATATTTATTCAATCCTTCCCGTGCTGATCTAATCACACTGCTGGGATTAAGAAACTTACTTTCGAAAATGAACATGTTCCTTTTGATCCATAAACTTCTCATAATTGCTGTTGTTTCTTCCATTTTAGCCTTATTGAGATTTCTTTATTCAATTCTTACCATGACTTCAGTAGGTCATCGTCTTCTATCCTCCATTTCTAAATTGGATTAAAGGCCATAGCATAAACATCATTTGTAGCAAGGCAATGCTACAACATATGCATCACAATCTCTTCTTCTTGTAAGCATATAGGACATTTTGGATCATCAACCATCTTTCTGTAACACAGATTTCTTCCCATGGCTAATAAATCATTTCCCCCCTTCCATATGATTATATTTATTTTTTCAGGTATATCCAATTCTCAAGTAATCTTTGACCTATTATCTATCTCAAGCTCTTCTGATGATTCACATTGCAAAGCCTTCTTCCTCATTACTTCTAGAAAATATGTACATTTAACAAGATAGAGTTAAAAACGTAATAAATAAATAAATTAAATTGTTGTCTCTATCATTTCCTAATAAGAACATGTGATAGGTTAGAATTAAATTAGTGGGGGTTTCATGGGAAAAGTAATGATACGATATTTCAACTAAATATATTCCCTTTCCATAGATCGTCTTGTGTGTACAATGTGTGTGTGTGTGTGTGTGTATGTATTCTTCCTCTAGGTACCACTAATGTGTGTTTAAATAAAAGACTAAAAACGACAAATTATGTATTGTTGTTAAAGAAAGCAGCTCCATGAACATAGATCTTCGAAGGTAGCTAGGGAGAAAATCATTTTTGACATTTAATTGTCGAATTTTGCACCTGTGCACTAGAGCAATGGATAAAAATAGCTCTAATAGTACCAAAGTTAATCACAGGAGAATAAGTTTTAACTAAATCAACACCATCAATTTGTTGGTAGCCAATGGCAACCAATTGAGCCTTAAGAGCATCAAGTTCATGATGAGCATTGAGCTTGGGTATAAAAAGCCATTTGTTGGCGATAATATGCATTTCAAGGATGCGTGGAACCAAGGTCTAGGTTTTATTTTTGGTTAAGGTAGCAAGTTCCTCAAGCATGGCACGATTCCACCTTTCATTACTTAAGGCAGAGCGAATGATTTTAGGAACCTGTGGTAGACGCAAAGTAGTGTATAAGTTGACATACTTGGGGTTGGGTTTTCGAACACTTGCTTGAAGACGGGTCATCATTCTAGAGGCCATTGCAAGGTTGGGGATAGTGGAGGGATCATGAGTGATGGGAGATGCCACAGAAGTCAAATTGTTTTCCAGTGATGGTGAAGGTTGAGAAAGTGCAGCGAGAGTGGCACCAGAAGGGACAGAGGGGGCTTGTGTGTCTGGTGATGCATGTTGGGCGAAGGGACATCATCAATTGTAGAAGGAAAATTAGGTGCAAGATGGGAGGTAGCTTGCTGAGGAGGTATAGGCATATCACCTGTAACAGAGGCATCCAACCATTATGTGAAAACATACATGGTGCCCAGGAGTTGCAAGTCATCATGAAGAGATGAGGGATTTTTGTAGGGAAACTATTGTTTATCAAAAACATGTCGTGATATATACATTCGTCTAGTAGGGGGTAAAAACATTTATATCCTTTATGTTTGCTGCTATAACCCACAAACACGCATGGTATAGATTTAAGATATTAGTTTGATCTGTCCATATGTAAGGAAAGCATTTGGATCCAAAAACACGAAAAGATGAGTAATCAGGATGTCGACCATGTAATCTAAAAAATGGAGAGTCGGTTCCAAGAGTGGAAGAGAGTGTCCTATTTATTAAAAACACAACAATAGAGAAAGCTTCCACCTAAAATCGTTTATGAGATAACACTGTGAGTCCAAGTTCCTTCATATTTCTGTGATAACAGTCGGCCACAACATTTTTTTTTTCAGAGTGTAGAAACAGATTGACACCGAGTGGAAAACAAGGCTTGATGTGGTGCTTGGATAGTGTATACATTACCCTTCTTGTGGCCCTTTAGCAAGACGTGATTGGAGTTTCTGTCCTTAATAACAAAATCAATACCAAAAAATTCACAATTAACAGGATAATCCATAGTCAATTGTCCCACATATAGCAAATTTTGTTCAAGGTTAGGGAAAGTATAATAGATTTGAGGGTGAGTTGGAGAGGTTTCATACCAATATGTGTGTCACCAATGTGTGTGATGGATAGAAAATTTCCATTACCTATCATTACCTGATCAAATCCAGTATATGGACGAAGGTTATGCAAAATACCTACATTGGAGGTTATATGAGCCAAGGCTTCTGTGTCAATCATCCATTCTTGGTCAGTTGGGTTGTGGATAGTAAAAGCAGCCAGAGTTTCAGGAATGTTAGTGTCTTGAATGGCTTTGTCAATACGATTCCAACATTTGAGAGCTTGATGCCCATATTTTCTGTAAATTTGACATTGTGGAAGCCCACATTAGGAGTAGGATGAGAGTTGCCTATGGAACCACAGTTATTTTGATGAGGAAAACCTTTGCCTTTTGAGGAGAACTGTTAGTTAGTGTTGAGGTTGCCTCCTTTGTGATTGAAGTAATTAGACTCCTTTTATTTGTTACCATAAAAAACCACATGATTATCAATTTCAGTGGTAAGAAGTTTGTATCTAATATCAAAATTTCAAACTAGAGGAGGAACTTCAACATAGGAGGGCATTAAGGGCTTGAGCATGGTAGTGGTGAGCCCTTCATATTGAGCTCCTAGACTATTGAGTAAGGAGAAGGCTTTCTCTTTGTCTTTCATAGGTTTTACAATCCCAACAAGATCCCAACAAGATTGTCACATAAACACTTAAATTTGAGTAATTAATTATCTAAGGAGAGGACTTACATAGATAAGAGAGTTTATGCCGCAATTAAAATTCACATTCTTGAGAGGATTGCGCACAGGCTTCACGAAGAGCTGTCCAAAATTTTGAAGCTAAGTCAATGCCAATAACCAAACCAAAGGACTCTTCAGTGAGTGTCCCAATAAGCCATCCTCTAAATAGATGATTAGATTGTTTACAAGTAGCATGAGTAGGGTTCAACACCTTCTGTACATCACTAGATCTTAGGGTTCAACACCTTCTGTACATCACTAGATCTTTCACAATCAGAAATAAATAGATCAAGAACTGGGCTTACTAAGAACACCAACAAGATCCTGCTTTCTACCAAGATTAGGAATTGCTCATACCACACGAGATAGTTCTCATGGTTTAAACGAAAGGTCAAAAAGTTTCCAACATTAAAGGAGGAAGAACCCATTTGATGACAGTTGAGAAGAAAAAAAATATAACACAAGAGGAAGAGAGCTGGCATTAGCTTTTGCTGGCTCTTGATACCATAAAGAAAGCAAACAATGGATTGACAAAATGTATTAATTTTTCTTGATATTAGAAGTTGTATAGAAGGAAGCTATATATACACGAAGTGTTTGTTACAGGTCTAAGAGATGAAAGAATATAGAACTTACAAAAGGAAAGGATTACACAATCTGGTTTAATTTTGCCAACGTATAAGTTCTAACTTTCTTATAAAGAAGGTTTTGTCCTTGATAGTTGATTTGATGGAGCTTTTACTGAGATAGAATCTTGGTTAATGTTATTATTAATATGAGCTATAGTCTTTCCTTTATCATTTTTGTGGTGTAGAGAATGATAAGTAGAGCTTTTAATTCATTTCAAAATGTGAACAACTAATAATACTCCAAATTGGGATAACCTTTATTTCCAATATTGATAATAAAGTTTGATCTTGTGGTTCACTTGACCAATTTTTTAATTAGCTTGCAGAAAGATCGACTAATTTTTTAAAAGCAAAAGCTCGATGAAGGACAAGAAGAGATATTTTTTGAAGAGACTATGGCAGATGAAACTTCTTAACAAAATAAAGATATGCCTGGATGGCTATTGTGGCCTTCCAACTTTCCACAATATGAAAAACAAACATATTGTTGTGAAAGATAAACGTTGTTTCTGTCAAAAACAGAAAGAGGACCTTGCCCATGCTATGTTTAACTGCCAAGAAATATGTATGCATTGGAATACTTATATCCCATTTGTATAGCAGGCTGAGCAGTGTTTGTCGTTTTGAGATTTGGTAAATTTTGTTACAGAAGTAGGCTCTTATGAGGACCTGCCTTTATCTTTTTCAAAAGCATAAGGATTTTGGTTTAGAAAGATTAAAATTATTTATTAAAAATGTATGCCATGAACTAAAATATGTGATTGAGCATGGTTTATCTTTATGAACTAAATTTTATAACTACTTAAAATAAAATCATGTTTGGCCATATTTGTTTTTCTATCACTCTATATGGACACTTGTGTGACATGAGGGTCGAGTAGGAGAATGTTAGAGTTTTACCCTCTTGCCTATCAAGTTTTGATAAGATTTTATCTATTAAGAAATTTAAGTTTAAATTTAAACTTGGGAGTTAAGAGTTTCATTTTGAACAACTAGTAATAGATAAACCCTATCCTATTCTTTGATGGGAGTAATAGTTCAATTCTAACTCCGTTAGAGGGTCCCTAGCCTAGCCTATATATAGAGGGCATGTGCACACCATCAATACGATAATCAAAAGGCATAGGTCAGAAGATTCTCCTCCTACTCAAATATTTCTTTATCTTCAACTGTGTTTTCTTTTTATTGATCATCCTCACAGAATAAATTTTACCAGCCCAATTTGAAGGAATAAAATATTCTTTAAAAAATAATATTTTATTCTTACAAATTGTATTGATCAAAATTGTTCTGTGTGGATCAATAAAATCAAGTGAACCAACATGATTTTTGAAAGTTAACGGTGGAAGCGATCTAATTGCTTATGTTTGTTGTTCATAAAATCTCACATCAATACAAGCATTAGGAGTTCTATCCCTAATACTGATAAGGCTAAAACATCCCTGAAGATTGTTAAGGAACAATTCATTCGTTTCAATAAGGTTTTAGCTAGCACCCTAAGGAAAAAACTATCAAGTAAGACTTTTAGTAAACTATATAGTTTACCTTCAAGAATCTGACTTTGATGTTGGACCTAATGAAGATCCAGCTTGTTTTCAGAGGCTGTGAGTGGAGATAGTTTTACATTTGGGTATGATGCCATGAAATATAAGATGGAATACGTGGCTAAAAATCAAGTCTGGGATCTCGTTAACTTATGTAACGGAGCAGCAGCCATCAACTGCAAATAGGTTTATAAAACCAAAAGGGATGCTTCTGGTAATGTTGAAAGATGTAAAGTTAGACTTATAGTCAAAGGATTCACTCAAAAGGAAGACATTGACTAATATGAAACATTCTCTCCAGTTTCTAAGAAGGGTTCATTAAAATAATCATGAAATTTGTAACTTATTTTGATCTAGAGTTACATTAGATGAATGTGAAAATGGCATTCTTGAAAATCTTGAAGAGGAGGTATATATGTTACAACTTGAAGGTTTTAATGAAAATAGTCAGTGAGTTTGCAAATTAAAGAATTCTATTTATGGACTTAAACAAGCCTCCCGCCAATAGTATATAAAGTTTCACAAGGTTATTAACTCATTTGGATTTAGTGAGAACCTTGTTGATAAGTGTTAAAGTTAGTGGGAGTAAATTCATTTTCTTGGTCCTATACGTAGATAATATTTTGCTTGCAAGTAGTGATTTAGGCTTGCTTTACGTCACCAAATAGTTTCTTTCTCAAAACTTTGAAATGAAGGATTTAAGTGAAATTTCTTATGTCATTCGCATAGAGATCCACAGAGACAGAAAATAAAGAATTTTGGGAATGTCTCAAAAGGCCTATATTGAAAGGATTTTGGAAAGATTTAACATGAAGATCTTTAAGGCTTCAGTGACACCTATTGTCAAAGGGGGTGCATTTGGTAAAATCCAATGCTCTCAAAATGCATTGGAGCGCAACAGATGAAAGGGATATCGTATACAACTGCAATAAAAAGTCTAATGTATGCACAGGTCTATACTAGACCTGACATTGGCTTCACAGTGGGATTATTGGGTCGATATCAAAGTAACCTACGTTTGGGTGATTGGAAAGCTACAAAGAAAGTTTTGCAGTATTTAGAAGGAATCAAGGATTATAGATTGACCTACAGACACACCGATCGTTTATAGGTGATTGGTTATTCAGGCTCGGAATTTGCCGAATGTGTAGACACCAAAATATATACTTCAAGATATATTTTTCTACTTGCTGGGAGTGTTATATCCTAGAAGAGTTGTAAGCAAACTATTATTGCTACATCTACTATAGAGGCAGAGTTTATAGCATGCTATGAAGCTACTACACAGGCATTATGGTTGAGGAATTTTCTTAGTGGTCTTAATATTGTTGACTTGGTAGAAAGGCCACTAAAAATCTTCAGTGAGAATATTGCTGCAGTTTTCCTCTCCAAGAACAATAAAAATAGTAGCAGAAGTAAGCATATCAACATCAAGTAGTACCTCACTATTAGAGAGATCATTAATAGGAATGAGGTGTTTATTGAGCACATAAGTACTGAGTGAATGATTGCAAATTCCATGACCAAAGGCTTACTGATGTTGCAGTTCAAGGTGTGGACAAGATGAGACTTGTCAACTTATTTTATGTTTAGTTCTCTTTATTTGGTCTATAGACATACAATATTTATTTTGATTTTATTTTGGAGAATAAATTTGTTTTGTGCATATTGGTTTTTATCCATGGGAATAATATAAAGTAGGACCCGAATGACTTATTGAAATGTCATTCATAAACTTATTTGCTCATGTGGTACTTATTTAAGGGGTATTATACATGTGATACATGGAAGGGATGGCTTGACTTTATAAAGACTTTACCGCTATAATTTGTGTATGCTTTATCGAAGTAGGATTGTTCTATAACTAGTTGAAATAAAACAATGTTTGGCCATATTTATTTTTCTATCACCCTATATGGAAACTTGCATAACATGAGGGTCAAGTGGGAGAATGTTATAGTTTTATTAAGAGTGACCCTCTTGTCTATCAAGTTTTGATCAGATTTTATCTGTTAAAAAAATTAAATTTCAATTTAAACTTGGGTGTTAAGAGTTTCATTTTGAACAACCAGTAATGGATAAGCCCTATCCTATTCCTTGATGAGAGGAATAGTTCAAGTCTAAATATGTTAGAGGGCTCCTAGCCTAGCCTAGCCTAGCCTATAAATAGATGGCCTATGTACATCATCAATACGGCAATTAAAAGGCATAAGTTAGAAGATTATCTTCCTATTCAAATATTTCTTTCTCTTCAACCACTATCAATAGAAGAGCCATAACTCCTAATCACATGGAAGTTGGAAGAAGAAAGATCGATTACAAGTACGAACTCTATTTTTACTCATATAGAAGTTGGAAAGAAGAGGGGACTTGGGAAAGAGAGTGAGTTAAATGTAGAATCAAACTTGGTTAAAAAGTATAGAAGCAAGGGGTTATTTCTTTTCTAATTCAGATCAGAACTAGATAGAGGATGATGATGTGGTTTATAACCAAATTATATCAGTAGGATTGGTGGAACTAGCCTCTACCGAACACCAGGAAACTCATAAATTGGAATTCTCGTGGGCAATGAATATCCATTGACTAGCTAGACATACTTGGCATCTTGATGATATATTGGTTTGGTGGAATTCTTTTTCCGAGTTCATTTCACATATCATTTGGTTTGATAAAAAATAGTAATGTTTGGTTTTCTTCCCAATGAAGGATGTCTTTCTAAAAAAAAAAAAAAACTCCCCCTATATATACAATTATACTGTCAAATACTAATCACCAATAATATCATCTAACCACTAACTTTTCGAGTAATAACTAACGACTTCATGGCGTACGTAATACTCAATTATTTCATCATGTCACAAGATGCATTCATCCACTAGAAGTATTGATCTACATTTTTTTTATAAAAGAAAACGGCATCATGAATAACGAGCATGACAACTAGACTTGAAACATACATTACAAGCCAACTAATAATGTATGTAACTTCTAGTACACTAAAAGTGACTCACATGGTCTACCCATTGCTGTAAATCTTTCCAGATCACCGTCTAACAGACAGCACAACTCTGTCCAAGACAAAGTGATAAGCAATCCCTACTCATCCTATTGCGGAGTAGAGGACACACTCTATCGACTACAGTCTTAAATACCTACTCTACGGACCAAAAGTCCTAGAGACCAAGTGTTTTTTTATTTTTGTATTAAACTAAAACATAAACCAAACAAAAATAAAACTAAGGAAAAGTAAAAAACATCAAAGCGAGCTGTTGTGGCAGCATGTGAGAGACACCCGCCGCACTTAGATGATAGTGGGCAGTCGAATCCCATAGAGTCGAAGGTCTTGGACTAGATGGACTACAAGTGGCGGCTGTAAGCATTCCTTGGAGGGGCATGTGGGCACTAATCTTCAAATTCAGAACGTGCTTGAAGCCCACACGCCACTCTGTTTGGTGGTGCTATAGGGGTGGCTGTAGCACCCATTTTTTTTCATCGTTAGTGCATTTTTCTCCTCTTGTTTTTTATTTTTATTTTTCTATCATTATTTATATTTTTAAACACTTTTAAAAAAAGAAAAAAATATAATATTATTAAATAATATTTTCTTAATTATTAAGTTTAAAAAAAAAAAGGGAACGGTACGTGTGCACCAACGGTACAAATAGTTTTATCTAAAAAAAAATTGATTATTAATGAGTACATCGGAAGAATATATAAATTGAAAACATATAGATGGTACTAATATTTGATGAGTCAACCTATGAGATAGGCAAGGCATAATTAGACACAATATTTGATAATGATGTTTGAGAATTAACTCATATAAATAATAATAACTATATATATATGAAAAAAAAAATTATTGCAAACAGTTTTGTGCAATAATACACATATAATATGATTGGTTAGATTAATTTATAAATTGAAGACAAATAATAAGAATGTATTGATGCACAAAATTACTTATATATAGGATTAGTATATATATATATATATATATATATCATAAACCCTAAAATTAAGATCCAACGCTAACAAAAATTTACCAGACAGCTTCATGATGAGATGACTAGCCATACGTACTGGAAGAACAGCTTTCTGAATATTACACATGATCCGAAGGGAGAAATTAATTTACAACTTCTAAGATATTTAAGAAAAACTCTGGATGCCCCAAAATGGAAGGAGATCAAATTAAATAAACAAAGGAAGAGAAATAATAAAAGAGATGATCAGGACTAGTACTACGACTACATTAATGTTACAGATGGGGAAAAAGTACTACTTAAGACAGAAGATGCAGATCTCGAAGTACTCTAGAAGAGTTCATCAAGACTCAAGGGAGGTTCAAGGAACAGGAAACGATTTGTTATTACACATGCACTTGTAAGCCATAGGACATGTCTCAGCCTCTGCAAGAGATGCACAGACAAAGCTAACCATCACTAGTCGACATGGCGAGCAAGACCCACATGCGTGTGAGCAATCTGGCAAGCTTGAACCTGCAACTTGGACCGTATCTGATGACCTTTTTCTCTTCATTTTTCCCCAGTTAAAATTATTGGGTTTTCCCATCATGTCATGATCTTCTGCTTTCCTATGTCTGGAATATTGCCCATGCCCATGAGTCCCTGCATCTGTTTATTTAACATGAGATCAATGATCATTAAGCATATATAATTAACAAGAAAAAAAAGCTAGAAATTATTAAGATCAGATGATCACTCTCGTACCTGAGCGTGGCCGGCCAATGTGCCTCATAGACAAAACTTCTGGAACAAAAAGGAGAACAATGACGACAAGAATAGAAACACAAACAAAACCCTTCATGTCTACGTACGATGTTTCTTCCCTTTCTGTGATATCTCGAGTAAATAAACGTCGTTTGAGATCAGAGTAGTAGTGATGAGAAAGGTAGAGGAAAAGTGATGATCAAGATATATTTGAAGGGGGTGCTCGAGAGCAGATGGTATTGAAGCAGATCACAGGCAAGATATGGAGTGATCATGAGCAGCGTGATCAGATCAGGAGGAGGGTCACATGAAAGATGGAGACATTTTTTCACAGGCTTAAAGCAAGCAAGCTAGCTGGCTGTAGTTGTTCCATGAAGAAGCTTGGATTAATATGGTGGAAGAATTTACTGTTTCTAGACACTTTAGTACGTACTGTGACCTACCTCTGACCGGGATTACGGTAGTTATATTGCATAAATGATATTTATAATTGTGAGTCTATAAATATAATCAGGGCGGCTCAATATAATATATATTAAGATTTAAGACGAAATTTAAGTAATTCATTTATAATTATATATAATATAATAAAATATAAATTATTATATAAAAATAAAATGAAATTTTATTTAAATTTATAAATAAATTGTTTTTAAATTTGTATTTAATATAATAATTTGTATAAAATGAGGCCTTAATAAAAATTTTATACTTCAATTTAACATAATCTTAAAAAAACTTAAAAATTTAAATAATTTATTGTATTAAATATTAAAATTATTGACAAATATAAATAATTTATTATATTAAAATAAAATTTAGTATTATAGGGTCTTGTGCACATTAGAAAATATATTTATTTAACTTTTATTTAATGAAATGATTTTTTATTTTTTTTCAAAAATATAAAATATTTAATCTTTTTTATTTTTGAAGGCCTTTATAAAGAATGGGGCTTAGGCAATAGTTAATATGGCCTAAGCATTGAGCCGGCCTTCAATATAACATAATCACTTTTAAAAAAAATGATAACTACGAAATTTAAATAAAAATAATAATAATAATAGATCATATTTTTTAAAAAATAATTATACTTTATTTATATATTTTATAATTATATATAATACTACTCTATATATTTTTATATATTTAGCCATAGATGCAGATCGGTTTGTTAATAAATTACATGTGTGGATCTGATGTGACTGTCTTTAATATTGGTAATTACCTTCTGCTGCAATCGACTTTAAAGCTTTACGGCTTTTAGACGCCAATCCATAAACTTGAAAGCTCTTCGTATTAAAATATTATGCTAATATATTATTAAATTTCTTTTTTTTTCTAACTGTTTTAAACTCTAAAATAAAAGAAAAATGTTAAGGATTTCTATTTTAAAATATCTATTTTGAGATTCCTATTTGGGAATCTATACTTAAGACGTTTTTATTTTTTATTTTTTATTTTACATAATTTTTATATAAGTATTTTAAAATAATGTTGTGATTTTTTTATATTTTTAAAAAATATTTTAAAATGTTAAAAAAATTATGTAAATAAAAAAGCATTTGAAGATGTTAAAAAATATATATTTTATTTACATAATTTTTTTAACATCTTAAAATATTTTCTAAAAATATAAAAAAATCACAAAATATTTTTAAAATACTTATATAAAAATCTTGTAAAAAAATTCTAAAATTTCTAAAAAAAAAATATCCCAAATAAAAATCTCCAAATAAAAATTCTAAAATAAAAATTTCTAACTTTGCTCAAAATAAATATTATAAAAAAATAAGATACTTCAATTATAACAAAATAAATATAATACTTCAATTACAACAAAACAAAGCAGATACAACACTTTAACATCTTCACTTCGATTGTCATAATTGAAATATTACATTTACTCTGTTTTGAAAATAAGAACCTTGAGACTCTCGATAGTCGATATAATATTATTTAAGCTGCCACTGTCCGACGGACGTACCGCGTACTATAAGTTAAAGCAATTTACTTCAACTGAATCTCTTTGCTCAGTTGGTAGTTGCAAGTCTCGACTTTTGGAAAACAATTCCGTGTAATCTGCATGTTTGTTTTTCTGTCTTTTACTTTGATTTTTGTTCAACTTTTACCTCAAAAAGTGAATTTTTTTTTTTTTGAATTTGCAAAGCAGTAAAAATATTGTATTAAAAGAATTTTGAATTGTAAACTTAATTTACAATCTTTAATATATGACCGTATTATTGTCCTATAAATAAAAAATAGTAAATAATAAGTAGTTATTATATGTAGGGGTGTAAATGGTCCAGTCTGATCCAGTTCGAAAAAAATCTGAACCAGTTCTATTTGATCTAAAAATTTTCTCATCTTTGATCGGATTGAATAGAATTCGGTCCATATTGGTCCGGTCCAATTCAGTCCAAGAGCGGTCCGGTCCGGTCTAGGAGTACCTCATATGATTTAATGGATTAAATTTGATCCAAAATTTTATAATAATTAAATATATTTTTTTGGCCTAAGTTTATAAATTATTAAATATATATTATTACTACTTTCATAAAAAAATAATCATCTTTGCAATTATCAATTTCTAATCTCATCTAAATATTAAACAAAATATATAGTTATAATTTATAATCTATAGACTTAATACTTATACTATAAGTTATAACTAATATTCTATATTATATATAGCCCATAGGTTGATTAGTTAATTTAACTCTCATAAATCATATCAATTCATCAATAATATTAATGATCATTGATCATACTTCATTTATAGTTAAAAACAATATTAATAATTAATATTTATAATTGCTACATGTAATCATAAGAAGAGTAATTATTAATTAGTTAATAGTGATTTAGTGATACATCATAAATTAGTTAACTATAACTAATAACACTATTACATAATTTACATTTGTATATTATAAATTTATATGTTAGTGAATAGTGATAAATTAATAATAATAATAATACACTTAATACTTATAAATTATTACTGATACTCTATATAGATATAGTATAATTTATACTTTTATACTATAACTATTATAAATTATAATATGTTAATATTATAAGAGTATATATTATATATTAATGTATTATACTACCACTCTTAATCTATATTAATATTAATATTTATATTTATATAATATTACTCATATATACTTATATATACATATATATATATATAATATGTATGCATTCGGTCCGGTCTGGTCCGGTCCGGTCTATAAAAAAATTGGACTGGACCGGACCGAATTTCATTTGGTCCGGTCCGGTTCAGTCTTTTTATAACCCTAATTGTATGTATAGACCTAAAATAATTAGTACACAAGAGATCGATCGATTACGGTACTACCACTGAATGTCTAGACTCAACTATTGGTAGATATAATATGATTTTTGGGCCTAGCTACATGCAAGAATTTTTTAATATTATAAGAAAAATAAGTATTTATGATTAATTATTTTCTGTTAAAATGATTATTTTTTGTTAATTTTTATAACAAATAATTATGTTGGCAGAAAATAATTGATTACAAATATCTAATTTTTTTGTAATGTACATGCAAGTACTGGTTTGTTCTTCTTTGTTTATCAAGCAAGATAGAGGGCGACCGATTGACCAGCAGGCAAGTCCGCAAGAGAGTAGAGTGAGTGAGGCGAAGAAGGTCCTTTGCTGTCTCGAATGGAATCGTTCAAGTACTCCCAAAAAAAAGTTTATTTGAAATTATTCAAAAACATTAAATATATGAGAAACAGATTAAAAAAAAAAACCAAAAAACACACCATGCATGCCACAAGGAGGCCTAGCTAGCTGGCCTGGCCGTCGTCTTGACCCCGCACCATGCATGGGAGCGCCGGTGCCTCTACGTACGATCAGGCCCCTAAATTCAATTATATTATATATTTGAAATTTAGCGTATTTTATTTCATTTAAATTAGAATCTTTCGCGTTTTAAAAATTTATTTTACATTTTTATGATTATTTTACCATAACATGACTAGGTTAATTATTATTATTATTTAACTATTAACTTTTTTATATATTATACTAGCTTATTTTTATAATTTATAATTTAAATGTTAGTTAATTAACGAATTCGTACATGAATCATTATGTACATGAATCATCATGTTCAAGGTTGGTATCTCCTGATCATCGTTTGTTTAACATTCCTCTAGAAATTAAAGTTCCCGTGAGAGAGAGATTACAAGAAAATTAGCTTTTTGCGACATTAAATTTTATCGTAAAAAGTAGAAAAAATGCTGCAAAAAAATATTTGCAGCAAAAATAATCATTTTGACTGTAATTAAAATGTCACAAATAACTATTTTTCTTGTAGTGAGAGAGAGAAAAAAGAAATTATAGTTTCATCGAGGGAAGATATTTAAAGTGTAATTTTTTTTTTAAGCATATGCTGATATGTACATGATGATATCATGTTTATTTAAAATATTAAGAAAAAACACACACATGAAATGATTGTTTAAAACAAACTAATCGGTACAGTTTCTTGGTGGACTAGCTAGTTAGCATTGTCCTATAATATATATATATATATATACTAGATAAAAATAACGTGCAAAATACGTTTGCTTAATTTTTATATGTAATATTTTTGAATAAGCATTGTCTAAATATTTATTATATTCAATATCATATTGATTTTTTTCAGAAAAGCAATAACTGATGGATTAATAATAATTATTTATAAATATGGAATATCATTAAATATCAGATCCTTATTTTAAAATAAAAATTTGAATATGACGTTAACATCATATTAATCATTCGATTCATATTTCTCAAACCTGAATTTACTTTTTGGAGGGAGATAATACTATGTGTTGATATTAGTAATTTGTGGTGCAGAATATAAAACGCTTTAGAGGGAAGATGTATTATATTTATTATGAAAATTAATTGTTTGTTTGGAATGAGAGAATAGCTTAACCCCTAGGCTTACCTTCTAATATTCTTGGACATGACCTATTACCAGTCTAGTATGCATGACCGGTTCAAAATGTTGTACATTTAACAACAACAACAACAACAACAAAAAAGAACTTTTTCATCAACCAGCGTTTACACTCAAGTGTCAAGTCTCAGACTCTCAACATCAGCGATCAGCGACACAGTGTAGTACAATAAGTCAGTAATAGTATAATATCGATGTGGCTGTTTTTTAACTACACAAAATACATATAAAATTAAAACTGAAAAATAGGTGAAATATTTGTAAGTTACTTTACCTTTCTGGCGTTCTGTTCGTTGCTTTCGGCCTTCTTCGAGCTCATAGTCACTACCTTCTTCGAGTTCGAAGCCGCAAGTGAAGTGCAACGATGGTGATATTGCGATGCAACGATTGGAGCGATCTTGAAGGCAAATACAAGTAAGATGGATCAAAATATAAGAGGAATCAAAGTTCGAAATTAGAGATTGAAGTTGAGAGATAAGTAAAATCGTCAGGTATAAAAGAATGGTTTTTATGTTCTGATTATTTTTATAGATGAATTGTAACGTTATTTTTTTGTTGTAGAGGTATAATCATTTATTAAGGTTTTGATTTTTCCAAGTTTATTGTGACTTTTGATTTTTCCAAGTGAAATCGAATCTGCAGAGTATTTAATTAGGATCCGTTGTTAACGTTATTTTTTTAACAAAATGCATAATTGATTTTTTCTTTAATTTTAAGATTAATTTATTTAGTTCGGATAATTTTTTTATTTTAAATAATGAAATTTTTAATATTTGTTTAAAATTTTTCATTAAGAGGCTTTAGGCAACCATCTTAGTCAACCGCCTAATTCGCCTAGTGAATGAGCCGCCCTGGCCACCCCATCGTCAATACATGCACATATCACATATACACCACATGACCAATATTGGTATAGACAAATATGATTGCATCTAGTTAGCATATAGTAGAGAGAGAGGGTTGCTATATAAACGGGGAGGACCTCCGTTGCTGCTTTCTATCTACGAACGACATGGCGAAGCAAATGTATATTTGAATCTCTAATGAACTTTTCCTCTTTCTCTGGAGACCAAAGTTCGAGAAAAAGTTAACTTTGAAGAGAAGAGAGAAGATGAAGATAGAGAGAAATACGGATGGATAGTTTTAACCTTAACCTTTTTCTTAAATAAGAGACATAATTAAGAAATGATGAAGATGTAGAGGAATACGGACGGACGAACGGTAACTTTGTAATAAATCTTCTTGCACGATTATTGATATTTTGTTTTTGTAAAGCACGGCTATCAATACAGACGAACGTCCGTTAAAAATACAAATGAATTAAACGAAAATTGTTGAAACAAGAATTTCTATTAGATAGGCTCTTTATATATAGAAAGATATATATATATATATTTATAACGTCCCGCGCCAAGAGATGATCAGAAGGCTAGTCATGATATATATTAGTACTAGTACTACCGCCGCTGTAACAAATTGAATACATGGATTGGGAAAACATTTATTGGAATAATATTGTGATCAGGGTTCTAGAAACTGGCAAAAAGTGTTAGTTTAATTTATAGCTCATGAGATGGATCGATGGAGCAATAAAAGAGTTTTTAGATAAAAGATGAAATATGATCAATTAATCTTATAACTTCGACAATTAATAATATTGCGGCGATTCTGTTGACTCTATTTAAATTCATTCCTTGGAAGAATTAAACAAAGCTAAGAACGTACGCATCCATATTATAAATGCATCAAACCAATAACTGAATCTTATCCGTGACTCTCATCATGACTAATTTTGGACGCTTAACGGTTGCAATATTAATTTCTTTCTTACATAAATGCATGCAGAATATATAGGGAATATTATTCTATAATATATCTCTTTATTCATCATTGTGATCTCTCGGAAAAGCATTGCTGTGGGGCAGTATTCATGCGTATATAACACAATTATGATTCTTTTTTTTTTTTTCCAGCGCTTTAGTTTATCTTATTTTTTTCTCTAACAAAAGACGTTGGGGCCGGTGACTAAAATTTTAAACGTCGCACACTTCACCTAAGATTACTTTCAAAGCCACGCTGCACCTCACCTCGTTATCTCTCCTAAAATTTCAAACCCAAGATCTAGCTACCACCGTCCACATGATCGACCTTTTTCGAGGATCGAAATTGCTACATGCAAAAAGTATAAGTTGTCTTTAAAAATAAATAATAACTCTTTAAATTTAAAGAATTTTGAAGTTTTATTATTCACTTTTACAGACAACTTGTATTTTTATTTCTTTTTTCTACTTTTATTTTCTCATATTTGATTAAATATGATAAAAAAAATTTGATATATGTGCAAATTTATAATTTTTAAAAGAAAATTTTGACTAATTTAATACTAATACTCTTATTTAAATAAAGATCAGCTATATTAGTAATGCCAATCTTCTTATCATTTGAAAACTTAGTCTAGCGGCCAACACCTTGTGCTAGAAAAAGAAATAGATCAGAAAACTAATACCATGACTGTTGTATAAATTGATGTACTGGATATATAATTTTTTAATATTAAAATCCCTTATTTGATAGTTAGATTTGATGGAATAATTGTGATGATATGAACTCATATTAATCATTGACCGAATGTTAGGAAATTAATTCCTCTATTTTATTTTGCAACTAGCACTCGCCTAGTAAAAATGATTCAGGACAAATATAATGATAATAATAGGCAAAAACTAACAAGGGTCATGGTTCCTAACTAATTAATTTGCTAGTCTTGGATTAAAAACAAAGTTATAGTTGACGGTTGGCACTTGGGAGTGCTCCCAGCCTCCCATATCCAGCCTAACCGATCTATTCGTCCATACTCATTTCATATCGGGCAGGGATAGGTATGGCACCCACCCACTTGGATTTTCACCCCCCACCCACCCAATGCTACTTTATAAACAAAAAATGTGGAAGTCCAAGTTTGCTAAGGTGTGTATGTGTTTTTTTAGTAAGTTGAAGCCCATCATTTTGTTCAAGAGGATTCTTTTTTTTTTTTTTTTTTTTTTTGGTGAGAGACTAGTCCAGCCCGTGTAAGTGAACCCAAAAGTTGAAAACAAAACCCAACCCCTTACCCCATACAACGTCGTTTTGTGCTTTAAGGAATGAAACCCTAAGTTTTCCTTCTTCGTGTTTTCTTTTCTTCCTCATTCTCTCCAAACCGAACGCATGCTCTTCACCCTTCCTAATCACTACCTTCTACCCCACTTCATCGACACCATGTTATGAACTCGCTAGATAGAAGTCATTCTTGAAAACTGGTTTACAAGGGAATGGTGCCTAGATGCTTATAAATCACCAACTAATATCATACTTAGTCGATATTAGATCATAACAACTACTATGCTCTGCAGTCGACATCCACGATGGTCCCAGAGCTCCACGGGCTAGCTATGAGCTAAGTCTTTTCTAGCTCCAGATTAACATTGTCATGCTGGCATCACCCCTCATGTCTTACGATTACAATCGTCATAACATAGCCTTAGAGGTGGGGAGACTCTTATACAATTTGTTATGAACTTCACTAGGTAGAACTCATCATTGAAAACTGACTTACAAGAAAATTAGAGTGCCTAGGGGCTTATAAACCATCAACTAATTCCATATTTAGTCGATTTGGGACCGTAACAGACCAATATGTCACCACCCACATTCACCATGAGCTCGCCTTGTTGCCAATCGTAGCCATCGTTGCCAACAACCATCATGCGTTGCAATCCACCGAAACTCTCTCTCTCTCTCTCTCTCTCTCTCTCTCTCTCTCTATCTCTAATCTTCTTCATGGCAGAGCACAATCGCTTGTCGCTCCATCATAGCACGTCTGTCAAGGCATCGAGCACAACCCCAAGCTTTGTGGTTGCCACCAATTGAGATCACCTCACCCACGAGGTGTGTTTTGCCTATCCATAGCCCCTCTGTGAGCCGAGTCACTATCTAGCCTAGCAACCTGCAAGCTAAGCAGTGTCATGTTCCCCCACCCAGATCTGTCGCTGTCGACACCTCCTACACAACCTCAATCTCTCTCCTCTCCCTCTCAATCTCTCCTTTTGCTTTGAGGTCTAGCTTTCTCCCCCTCTTAGATCCCTTCTTCCTTCAATTTTTAAATATCTTCATATAAGACTTTACACCGCCGCTATGATCTGCCACTAGGAGGCACACCGAAGTCATTCAACCACCCTTCGCCAATTCCCATTTTAAAGATCTCCTTCCTTGGATTTCACCCTAACTTGTGAACTAAACTCCAATGTTGGGTTCTGCTTCGCTGTGCTCTACCTCCTTCTGTTGGGTGATTCCTTTCGTCCACCTTCTATTTTCAGCAGATCACCCACCCAATATATTTCCAATTGTAGAGTTCCACGTGGTGCCTAGATATGTCGTGTTTGGTTAGGTCACAAAGGACTTATGGAGCATTGGGATAATAACTTTAGTTGGTGATGAATTGTTGCTTGAGGTTAGGTGAAGTATTGGGAATTGTGTGTAATTGTGAAACTATGAAATTTGTGTTTTTATCATGTGTTTTTATCATGTCATCCAATAATTGCTTTTTCTATAATTACATTTTGTTTATTGAATGTTCTAAAATTGTATGAATTGTGCTATATTTTGTTAATGTGCATACCACTACCCTAAGTCGAGATGGGTATTATCTCAATATAGCTCTTCTGGGCACTCGAAAGCATGTAAAACTGAGTAAGGTTCCCTAGGTCATCGCCAGATGACAACGGGTTCGGATGAAACGATAATACTCTTATGTCATCTTCATGGCCTTTCTGTTGGCAGACGCTAGAAAATGCCAAGTCACATACGCACCAGGCGCAGAGCAAGAAGAGCATCTCGCGGAGTGTGATTTCTGAGAGTGTGGTTTCTTAGGATTATTAAAAAGGAAATTGGTTTTGTTACAATTTTGGTAAATCACTAGTTTTTTTTCAAATTCTGTGATATGTGCACTTTTTCTGTGTTTGCATTTGTGGACATAATTATATTGGTTTTACTTATTGAAATTGAAAAATCTGACTGTATTGTCCCTACCTGCAGTTTCGTTGTGCGGAACGGTAGATTGTGATGCACATCTCGATTATGAAGTTGGAGTGTCGACTCTGCCTGAAGAGTGAAGACTTGGGTACCTTTCCCCTTATATAATGTTGTTTTGGGTTTTTTTTTTTTTATTTGTTGGATCGTTTTATAAATGTTATGCCAGGGATTGGGAGATTGTTGTCTTATGGATTATTTTGTTAGAGTTGTAATTGAAATTTTCAGGTACTATTAGTAGGTAGGTTTGAAATGACAACATAATGCATAGGTTATAAGGAGTTCTAATATGTGGATAAATATGGTATATCACCCTACTTATTTCTTCTATGAGGGAGAAAGCATATTAAAGAATCTGCGGATATGAGAAATTGAAAATCCATTGTTAGCCAACAAAAATGACTCATGATATAGACAAGATGGTGCCCTTTTTATTTCTCCACTGTGTTTATAAATATACACTTATATATTGCATGCTTGCACACACTATATTTTCATATTATGTGAGAGGTATTTGACTCAAGCAGCCAACATTCTAACGACACAACTGCTGCCAGAACCCAAGGGGGGGTTGAGGGCACCACAAAAAAAGCCAAATTTTTTCTCTCACTCTCTCTACATTCTCATTTTTTCAGCATCCTCTCTCTAGTCTCTACCCTCTTATGTTTTCTACCTCCTCTATAATATAATGAAATTCTCTTATTCTCTCCTCCTCTTCTTCTTCATCCCCTCCCATTTTCTTCTTCTCTCTTCTTGCTCTTATTTTTTTATTCACCATGTCCCACGGCCACACCTTGACCACGGGTAATTTAGATGCTTTTTTACGTGTTCTTTATATATTTCCTTAGATCTATGTTTTTTTATGTTGGATCTATGTATTGTAGTGGTGGGTCTGTGGATTGTAGTCTTGGATATATTGAATCATGATTGAGGACTGCTAGTGACACACAAAAATCCTATAAAGGGGCTCTACAAACTGACGTGTCATTATCAGGTTTGTTTATTTTTTCCTCCCCAGCCCCAACCCCCTTTTCCCTCTCCCATCGCAAACCCAAATATTTATGAAAGATAGAGAAACTATTGTCAATATACTTTTCTCGCAAACCCAGTTTCATCTCTCACCAACAACAAACAACATATTTCTCTCTCTCTCTCTCTATCTCTCTCTCTCTCATATTCTGTCCAATTTGCAACTTGCTCAACAACCAAACAGATTATGATTTTCCCTCTCAACCACTAAATATAGAACAAATATTATTTTCCATTCATTTCTTGAACAAACAAACAAGAACTTTGCGACTTTCCTTCTCAACAACTAAATAGAGAACAAACCTTATTTCCTTTCATTTTCTCAACAACCAAACAAAATTTTTTCTTTGATTTTCTCAACAACCAAACAAAAAAAAAAACTTTCATTTTAAAAATATAGAGATATCCGGTGGTAGAAGGTTGTCAACGACATCATCTGAGCTATCTATAACTTAATTAGAATTTGGCATGGGATGAACTGAATGGGTCCATATGAGGAGGGCTCGCAAATTTTAAAAAAAAGTGTGGGGAGGGAGACGAGATAAGAGAGAGGAATTGAGAAAAAGAATAGAATAATAAAACCTGGGAGAGGGAAATGGAAGACTAAAAAATAAAATTAAATAATAAGAGAAAAGTGAAATAAAACATTAAAAAAATTACCTGACACGTTACTTTGTGGAATCCTTTTGTGTCCCTAGTACTTTCTTTATAGATTTATGTAATCGTTGATAAATGGATGGTGAGCTTGAAGATTTGCCTGTACTATAATCAGACAAGGCCACCTACATATGTTGACGAGATCAGTGAAGAGGGGTTGGGAAAAGGACCCCTGCCTAGGAAAGAAGCCTATGAATCCAACACGAATACGACATAAAATTAGCAGATTTGGGCTTAATATAAGTGAATTCTAGACAAAATGTGTTTACTCATTAAGATATGATTAATAAACATATCAACTAGAAATAATTCCTTAATATTTTATTTCAAAATTATAATTTTATTATGGGTTAATTACATTTTGCCCCCTCTAACTTTCACTCAATTTACAATGTCACCCATAAATTAAATATTTCAATAATTGTCCTCCCAACTTTTAATTTTTCACAATCTCTCTCTTCCGTCAACAATCTGCATTAAATCAAACGAAAGGAAGTACATGCAGCACACATGCACCTGCAAAGACAAAAATATCTTGTCATTCTACTTCTTGAACTTTCAACTATTCTCAATTTGCCCCCACGTCATATTAAATTAGATTTTTATAATAAATTAAACTTATATAACTAAATAAATATATATAATATAGTAATATATATAAATATATAAATATGTATAACTAAATATATAGTAATATATATAGTTATACATATTTATATATTTATATATTTATATATATAAATATATAACTAAAAATTTATATATAATGAAATATATATATAATATAGGAATATATATATATATATAAATATAATATAGTAATATATATTTAGTTATATATAAATTTATATAAATATATACTGCTATATTTTATATATATTTATATATAAATATATATATTTAGTTACATAAAAATATATAATATATACTTATATATATTTATAAATTTAGTTAAATAAATTTAATTTATTTTAAAAATCTAAATTAATGTGATGTTGGGAGCAAATTGAGAATTGCTAAAAGTTTAAGCGGCAAAGTGAATGGGTATTTCTGTCTTTACAGGTGTACATGAGCTACACATGCTCCTTTTCATTTGATTTAATGCGAAATATTGACGGAAAGAGGACATTATAAAAAATTGACGTAAAGCCAGTTGTTGAAAATTTTAATATAGGGGTGACATTGTAAATTAGATAAAAATTGGAGGGAGAAAAGTGTAATTAACCTTTTTATTATTGTTTAGTTATAATAATGGTATTTTTCAAAATGCTTTATATTTTATTATTGAGATTGCAATTTTGAATTTATGCTCATATTTATTACTATTGAGTTTGTAATATTACTTTTATTATAGGTTACAATTGGAAAACTTTTGTTTTTATATTATAAATATAAGTATAAAATTTAAAATTTAAGTAAAATTATGTTAATTAAATCGAATAAATTAATTTAAAACATTTGCAGAATTGATTAATGAAATGAGCCTTGTCATGTTGACATATTTTTAATTAATTATTAAACGAATCAAAACGGATGATACAATACCGCGAATTGTTATTTAAATGAGTGGTATTAAAATTTTAATGCATGATCCATTTAGCTTAACAAATCACAATCGAATTTATCCATATAATCATCCCTAGGTATATGCCTATCCAGGGGCGGAACTAGGATTTAATATTTGGGGGGGCGATCAATAAAGTATATAGTATGTGCAAATATAAATAGGGCGGTGCTACAGCCACCGTTGTATATGCACGGCCCAGTGCACCGTTAGTGTAATTTTAGTTTTTAGTTTATTTATTTATTTATTGTATCATTTTTTAAATATTCTAAAACATTTTTTAAAAATAAAAAAATTCAAAACATTATTAAATAATATTTACTTAATAATTAAGTCTAAATAAAAAATTAAAAAAGACAATGGTACAGGTGTGCACCAAACGATGCCTTTAGTATTATCTATATAAATATTATGTCTTTTTTACATGTGACTATATATAAAAATAGTAATCATATATTATAAAATTGTATTTACAGTAATCTCACAATTATATAAATTAGAGTGAGATTAAATAAATATAATCAATTAATTTTGATAATTATATAAATTTATAATCAATTCAAAGTGATAAATGAGCAAGTTAAATTTTGGATTAAGTGAAACTAGATGAATATTAAAATTTAGGATAATTTAAAATTTTAGTAAAAATTTGGGGGGGGAGAATTTTATTTTATTTTACAATCTGATGGAGCAATTCTAATTATATATATAAAAAATTGTGAATATTTCTATACTATATATATATTTTGAAAAACTTTGGGGGGTGGTAGCCCCCCTTATGTATAACATAGTTCCGCCCCCGTGCCTAGCTACCTTTTCTTGTAAAGCGGGTAACAGGCCTATGGATCATATAATTTCACTCAATGATTTATTAAGGTTCATTTTTTTAATGGTATTTTTCTCTTTGTTTATTAAATATTATTACAATTTAATACTTGAGTTTTTCCTAGACACTACAACACATAAGGCTTTTTGCGACGTTTGATAAGTCGTCGTAAAATACTTCAAAATCGCCACAAAAGCCTTAAAATCGCGGTAAAAAGTCATTTGCCGTGTTTTGAAGATCGCAGGTTAACCGCGGCTATTTGAGCGTGACAATAAGCTTAATTTCTCGCCGCAATGATACTATTTACGGCGAGAAAACGCAGCAAATACTACTATTTACGACAGAATTTAATTCTCAGCTAAACAAAACGCAGCAAAAAATCTTATTTGTTGTAGTGAGACTCTTGTTTAGAAATGGCAACCTCGAATATTTTTACATTTGCAACATTAAAAATATTTGCTATTTTTAAAAAACTGAAGTTACCATCTCCATCTAATAGACTAATATGTGATTACTAGAGCATATATTGTCAAGTGTCAAATATGATTATTTATACCCATCATCTAATTTGTTATTAATTTATAACAAAAATATAGAAATAGATTTTATATTTTCAAATACATTTTTATAACATATAATTAGACATTAAAAATAATATGTAACATTATAGTATGATAACGTGTAATTAACACTAAAGTATAAGTATAATCTAAAAATAAGTAAGATATATATTAGTATTCAAAGTAAATTAGCAGTGAATTATTAAGTTTTTTATATATTCCATACATTTATTTCGAAATATAATTCCTCTAAATATATATAATGGTTTATATATATATAGCTATATATATAGTTAATTTATCCATATAATAACTATCTTAAGATGGTACACCAAAACATATTGCGAATATCAAAATATTTCATTTCAGTATCTTAATTGAAACAATCCCTAAAACAAAATTCAAAACTTTGATTATTTAGAAAGTGGTTATCCCCTTAATTTACAAGATAGTTTTCTTATACTTCCTACCATTGATTGCTTAAATCAAACTATTTACAAGTTAATTAGAGCGTAACATACCTCTTATTTTGCGACTAATTATATTCATAAAAAGATTAATATATATATCAATAACTTAATGTAAACCTACAACAACCATAAGTTCATAAATAAATTTATGAATTAAGTCTATTTTAAAACCTTTACACTACACATCAACCACGTATCATAACTTTTTTAGAAAGATAAGTTTTAAAATCTGAATATTATTACAAATCAAATGATGTCATGTGAATAGTGTGTGGTAAAGAAGCCTCGAATAGAACTACTCTAAATTGATTCTCAATTGATTTGTTAAGATCAGCCAAGATCACTATAATAAATTACCAACTGTAATCTTTATCAATTTTCAAGTATAAGTTAAGATGTGATTTGAACTTTGCTCGTATGGACGTTAGTACTACTAGTTCCATAAAACTCATATGTAAAGTTGTATACATAAATATATATATATATATATGCTTCCCAAAACAGTCTTTATATAATTTATTGTCTTTCTCTTGTATATAAATAAATCCTACAACGTAAGTGGTGTGGAGAGTGTGCCCACGAAAACAGCTTGCAAATATAACTTTGTTATTAATAGTATTATCGAATTGGTTTGATTTTTGCAAACAAAACCGACCAGCTATATAGGGAAATATAGTTGAGATTTGCAAAAATAACCCCATTAATGAAGGAACAAGGAAGTGTCTACGTAAATATAGAAAGATTGAAGCTGGTAGCAACAATGTCAAATTAGACATGAGACAAAAGAGTAAGACATGACAGAAAATTAGGAAACCAATAGTACCCCCTCAAAACCCGGTCAGACAGAACATCTAGGGCCAGTATTTTCTGTCCACATAAATGTAACAACATCGTCTAAACCAACGGAAATCATTCGCTCCAAACAAAACAATTTCCCTCTTGCTCTCCAACCAACAACATCGATCCCTCCAGATTTCATTGCAGAAGAAGAAAGCAAGGCCTGATCTCTTTCTTCTTCTCCTAGTCCTCCTATGGCCTGTGCCCACCAAACTAAGGCTCTAACAATTCATCTCTCAAGCATGCATTGATCAGTTATTCTCATCATTATAATCACCATTGATCATTATTGCCATCATGGAGTCCCAAGATCTTCGATATCCACCACCAAAATATGTCATGCTCTCGGCCAACCAAGGCAGCCTCCGGCCACCTCCTTATCGGCGTAACCTTCCCCGATACGAGTCGAAAACCTCAAGAGGAAACAGTTGCTTTAGGTGCATATGTTGCTGCTATTTCTGCCTCTTCTTCTTCACCATCCTCTTCTTTGCCCTTACTTTCTTTCTCTACACCATGTACAAGCCAAAAGTTCCATCCTACGCGGTTCAAGATTTCAGTGTCCACGCTTTTAATTTCGAATCTGATATGAGCCTCTTCACAGAATTCCTCGTGACCATAAAAGCCGACAACCCTAATGAAAACATAGGATTTGTGTATGGCAAAGACAGCTTCATTCTCATATCCTACTCAGACTCAGAACTTTGTTCTGGAAAGCTTCCAGATTTCTATCAACCAACAAAGAATGTAACAGATATGAGCATTTCTTTGCAAGGGACGAGTCCATTTGGTTCAGGGTTGCAGGAAGCCCTTATGGAAAATCGGCATACGGGGAGAATACCTTTGCTTGTTAGGGTAAAGGCACCGATTAGTATTGTGCTCGGAAAGTTTCCATTGAGAACGGTTGATGTCTACGTAAACTGCTCTTTAGTCATTGATAACTTGTCCCCGAATAAGAAAGTCAGGATTTTGTCTGCCCAATACACGTATGATGTAGGGTTCAATTGGTATTGAATTTTTGACCTTAATTCTTCAGAGTTTTTCATCAATAATACTGCTGCAAAGAGGAAAGTGGGAGCATTGTTCGGCAGTATTGGCAACTTGTTTTCTTGGGTTGTAAACTTTGAAGTAGTTCTTAATTTCTAGATACATGTTTTCTTCATAGAACCATGTTCTATGTATAGTTGCATATCAAGGAAATATTTTTTTAATAGAGGTATTTGGAAGTTTGGCTTTTTTGTAATGTTATGGGATCTCATTGGAAAGATCAAGTCCTAAACTGGTAAGGAAAATTATCTGGTTTGTGGACATGCCTTGAATGCCATAGAGATCTTCAATTTCTTTTTATTATTTTTTTTATACTTTTGGGGAGGGGGATTTCGAACTCCAGACATCTATTTTGGAGGTTGGGGATAGAGATATTTAATTTCAATAATACTGCAAAAAAGGAAAAAAGTGTTTGGCCTTGTTTGGTTGCTTACCCTTTACATGCACATGTAACTCGCAATTTCTCAATTCATCTTGGATACTTATTTATAACTCTTTTTTAGCTAGCATGCATGGTAATTATATATTCATGTTCATTCTCAATGATTAATTTGGATTTGGAGATTGGTTAATTTGTACTTCAACTGGCCGTACGTGTCTCCTTCTTTTGAAGTAATAAAGAAGAGGGTGAGGTCGATTGTGGATCTTAACCCCACAGAGAAATTAAATTATGATCTCTTAGTAGGAAAAAAAATCGGTAGAAGTCATAGATCTAATAATCAAAAGAGAACACATACGTGCAGCTGTAATGGATATAACACATTTTTAAATATTAGCATGTGTTTACTATGTGGGAGAATTCAATAAAAATGGAAACGAAAATATGTGCAATTGAATCCTATGAAATGATATTTATGATGATGTTTAAATTAATGTTTAATATGAGCTATTGTCTTTAGTTTCATGAAATGAATTGTGAGGTTTATTCTTGATACAAGCTTGATACTTTCAAATGATGTTTTAAATGATACGATAAAAGTGCATTTAAATGACTTTATGAACAGATATTTAAATGAGGCTATGAACTGAGTTTTATTATGATACTCTGAAAGGATGTTTAAGGAATGCTATGAAATAATATTTATAATGATGTTTAAGCTTATGCTATGATGATATTTATGTTGGTGAAATGAAATGATTTGATAACTGAAATGAATGAAAAGTAATGGATGAAAGGATTAATGAAAGGAAAGGAAAGGCCTAACATGAATGAGTGTTTTAATGTATGAAAATACGTAATGACCATGACTAAATGAATAAATTATGACATGATTAATGGACAAGGCCGATTACAATGCCGGATAAATAATATTAGTAGTGAACTCGATGCTACTCTCTAATTGAAAGGGATTCTTAATCTGTAGCCACTAGTGGAATTCAGGTCCAAAACACTGCTAACTCAAACGCACGTACGCATTGTAACAATGTATCAACCAGAAGAAAAGTGAAAAGAGTTAAATTGAATGTTAAGATCATTTAGTTTCTTTATGAATGAATTTACAAGGTGTGAGAAATGTTATTAAAAGAAAACCATTTTTAAGAAAAACTCTACCTTGTAATGTTTAAAATGAAATGAGTGTTTTATGTATAGTAAGTAGAAAAATGATGAATGTATGAATCAAAATCTATATTAGCATATTTTACGGTATGAAATAATATCTAATGAGTATCCAACTCATTTTATTCTTATTTATATTCCTCCCCCTCTTAAGAGAAAAATGAATAAGAAGCTTCAAGACAGACCTGGCTCAAGAGAAGAGATATGGAAGCCTAGGCACGTTTTTATGAAATATATGGAAGTAATTTTTTATAAAGGACTTTTAGTTTAATTTAGTGATTTTGTTGTAACTCTGTTTTAAAATTTTTTTTTTTAATTTAAAACATAGAATCTTTCTAGATTGAAAGGAAAAGGTTTTAAAAAAGTTCAGTACCTCCCGTATCATATTTTCTAAAACTATTTATCTAAGTTTCACTACTAGGATGAGCGTTGCACCATCTACGTATGCTCATTTCATAGCATTGAAGCATCCTTTAACAACATCTAAGGTAACTTCCTTGTTCCTCAATAATGTTTTTAATCTTCATGGTATGCCACAAGAAGTTTTGCTTTTGATCGAGGGGCTACATTCTCCAGCATTTTTTGGAGAGAACTGTTTAAACTGGAGGGTTGTCCCTCTAACTAAGCCCCAGGCATACATTCCAGAGGTCATGACTAGTCAGGCTGTGGATGAGTTTTTAAATACAACGGACCATATTATTTCTACGCTAAAGCCAACTTGGTTGCTGCATAAGAGGGGATAAAGCTACAGTATGATAAGCACAGGACAAAGGGGGTTTGCAGTGGGTGATTGGGTTTATTTGATGCTTCATCCTTATAGGCAACAATCTCTAGCAGTTAGACACAATATGATGTTATCTTGGAGGTTCTTTGGTATCAGCTGTACCTCCAATTGAAATACAGGGAGAACTAATACCAAAACCAGAATAAATTTTACAACGCCGTAGCAGAAGAGGGAATAACAGATCCTTTATTAAAGTCCTTGTTAAATGGCAAAGGGCAAAGGTCAAAGGTCAAAGATGCCCCGCGCCTTATTGGAAAATTCATCATGAGTTTCACACCTTGTGCACAGGGTATTTTAAAAGAGGAGAATATGTCATGACTTAAGAATTGGTAGAAGCTACTGTCAAGCAGCCATGAAAGAGTTGGATGAGATGAAGAGGGATCACGGTTATGTTAGTTGGGTTGTAGTTGTTGTCGCTTACTTTGGAAGGAAAGTTGTAAGTCGTATAATTTTAGAAGGATGCCATGTGTATTAGTATAAGGGTGTTCTTGTATTAATAGGATAGTATCCTCTTAATTGGGAATAAATGTAAGAGATCATACAATGTCGTTTGTGCATAAGGGGATGTATAAAACAGAAGAAATCTGGAGGGACGGTAACGAAGATTTGATATTCATTACATCAAACTATGCTATGGCCTTCAGCTATTATATGAGACATTGTACCTAGTCCATGGCTTTTAGACATTACATGAGACACTATACATGGATTTATAAGTTCAATGTCTATAATTTCAATACACAAATGGACTGCTTGCTATGCCAGTTGGTGTGCCACCCTGTTTGCATCCCTTTTGAAGTGTTTGATGCCCATTTTGTATCAGACAAGATAGTTTTGACATCGTCCACTAGGTAGCTAAGCATCTCATGTTATTGTGTGTGTTGTCTCATTGCTTTCACAACCTGACTTGAGTCACTTTCAAACATAACATTCTGCCAACCTAGTTCTTTACACAAAATTACAGTTGAAACTAGTCATCTAGCTTTTACCATGGTAGGTTGTGAACAAAAGGATAAAGGCTGCATAAAAGTAGCCAGTATGTCTCCCTCATTATCTCTGATTGCCACTCACACTCCTATCTTGTTACTTGCCTCTTTAACTGCTACATCCCAATTCATTTTCAGCCAATTTGCAGATAGAGCTTCCCAATGTGTATTAATCTGTTGGTTTGAAGTTGGTCACGGACTCATGAGCTTTTGTCTTTGTATTTCTTGAAATTCTTGTTGGAAATCAACACGCAACGTGATGAAGAAGCTGGAGGCTTCTGGAAGACGGCACCGTCAGTAGCAGCTGGAAGGTAGGCGCCGCCGGAAAATTCAAGAATGGAGGCCGCCGGAATTCCACCGTCATTTACACGTTCACACTATTTCTTTCTCCTATAAATACATGTAAGATTGTAATGAGGAAAAGAGCGTGATGTGAGGTCCGTTGGAGGCAGTGAGAGTGAGGGAAACCATTGTAAATAATTGGTTTGTTGTTTAATACAAAATTCTCTTCTCTGTGGGTGTGGACGTAGGCTAAATTGGCCGAACCACGTTAAATTCTGGTCTCCATAAAATTTGTGAGCTTCCGCCGATCCCAACAAGTGGTATCAGAGCCGGTAGGAGGCCGGATATGTGAATTTTCGTGAGAGGCCCATTTTGAAACTTGATCGAAATCAAGTTTGGAGGATACCATCAGATTCCTCAGGTCAAGACGAAAATTCTGGTGAAAATTTCATCTCAAACGGACACCGGACGAAGCCGTACGCTCCACACGCGCCGAGGACGTCCAACCACGCGCCGGCCACGGGTCCCACGCGCCACACGCGCGCGCCAGGGAAGAAGACAAGATCCGACCCGGATTTCGGGTGATCCGACCCGAACCGGTTTGACCCGGTTCGCGACCCGCTCCAGCAACCCATCGGAGAAGGAATATTCCGTCTGCATATTCCGTCGCCGTCGAGAATATTCCGGTGACCGTTGGAATATTCCGGTGATAGAATATTCCGGTACCGGTAGAATATTCCGGTGGACGGAGGGGAATATTCCGGCAGACGAAGGAATATTCCGGCGATCAAGAGAATATTCCGGCAACATCAAAGGAATATTCCGTTTTTCTTATTTTTCAGGTTTTCGGCGCAATTTTGATCGTTTTGGAACGAGAAAAGAGTCGTTTCCAAGGTTTTCCACCGTTCCGGACGCAACGGTGAGCTCCGTTTGTTGAGATTCAACTCCGAACGTTGAGAAAAGGTCAGTCAAATCAAAGATTAAAGCCGAACTGATGGAGGATTCGGGAGCAGGTGCGATGATTAAGCTAACATCTACAAATTATGCACTATGGAGACCTCGAATGGAAGATCTCCTGAATTGTAAAGATCTCTTCGATCCAATTGAAGAGAAAAGCGTAAAGCCAGATGATGTAGCGGAAAAAGACTGGCATAAGATGAATAAGAAAACTATTGGTCAGATCCGGCAGTGGATTGATCATAGTGTGTTTCATCATGTTACACAGGAAACGGATGCCTATCAGCTGTGGAAAAAGCTGGAAAACATGTACCAGGCAAAAACTGCTCGGAACAAGGCATTACTAATGAGACGCCTTGTCAACTTGAAACTCAAAAGCGGCATCTCAGTGGCCGCACACACCAACGAGTTTCAGAATCTTGTAAATCAGCTTGCATCCGTAGACTTTAAGCTCGGAGATGAAGAGCAGGCTCTACTACTTCTCAGTTCCTTACCAGATAGCTGGGAAACGCTAGTGGTCTCACTCAGTAATTCAGCTCCAGATGGAAAGCTCGCCATGTCAATGGTGATAGACGCCTTGTTTAATGAAGAGGCTAGACGAAAGGAGATTGGAGGAGACGAGACAGATGCCTTTGTAACAGAAGGAAGGCATCAAACAAATAGTAGAGGAAGAAGTCGAGAAAGGATTAGGAGTCAAAGCAAAGGGAGATCCCAAAGTCGCGGTAAACAGCGAAAGAAGGGAAAATGCTTTTATTGTGGTATTGAAGGCCACTTTAAAAGGGAATGCCGAAAGCTGTAGAAGGAGCAGAATCAGCCAAGCAATCAGTCAAAGCACGAAGAAGGCGAAGCTGCAGTGACGCTTTCTGGAGATTGTGTACTCCTTTCCGCCGGTGAAGAATCTTGCTTGCACGTTTCAAGCGAGGAGACCGAGTGGGTAATAGATACAGCAGCATCTTATCATGCCACTCCTTGTAAGGATTTCTTCAGTACTTACAAGGCAGGAGACTTCGGTACAGTCAAGATGGGAAATTCGAATTTCTCAAAGATCGTGGGCATTGGAGATGTTAGAATAAAAACTAGTGTTGGCTGTACTATGGTGCTAAATGACGTTCGGCACGTACCCGATCTCCGACTCAACCTGATTTCAATAAGAACCCTTGATCAACAGGGTTACGAGAGTATCTTCAGCAACAATGCCTGGAAATTGAAGAAAGGAGCAATGGTCTTTGCACGAGGACATGTCTGTGGCACTTTGTACAAATCAAGTGCTAAGATATGTGCAAACAGTCTCAACATAGCTGAAGATGATACATCACCAAACTTGTGGCATCGGAGACTTGGCCACATGGGAGAAAAAGGGGTGTTTATGCTTGCAAAGAAAGCATTGATTACAGTAAACAAAGGTATTGCTCTCAACCCTTGTGAATACTGTTTATTTGGGAAACAGCATAGAGTTTCATTCCAGACATCTACTGGAAAAAGATCAGAGTTATTGAGCTTGGTACACTCTGATGTTTGCGGCCCTTTTGAAGTTGAATCACTTGGAGGTAACAAATATTTTGTTACTTTTATTGATGATGCTTCACGAAAAGTGTGGGTGTATTTTCTAAAAAGGAAAGATCAAGTTTTTGAGCAATTCAAAAACTTCCATGCCATGGTAGAAAGAGAAACAGGCAAGAAGCTGAAATGCCTCCGGACAGACAATGGAGGTGAATACACTTCTCGAGAGTTCAGGGAATACTGCTCCAGACATGGCATCAGACACGAGAAGTCTGTCCCCTACACCCCACAACACAATGGAGTAGCAGAACGGATGAACCGGACCATTGTGGAGCGAACCAGATGCATGCTGAGTATGGCAAAGTTGCCTAAGCCATTCTGGGGTGAAGCAGTAAAAGCAGCCTGTTACCTGATCAACAGAACACCATCAGTTCCACTGCAGTTCGAAGTCCCAGAGATGGTGTGGTCAGGCCGCAAGATTTCATACTCTCATCTAAGAGTATTTGGGTGCAAAGCATTTGCACATGTATCCAAGGAGAAAAGACAGAAACTTGATGAAAAGTCTACTCCGTGTTATTTCATCGGCTATGGAGATGAAGAGTTTGGATACAGATTATGGGATCCAAAAGCGAAGAAGGTCATCAGAAGCAGGGACGTTGTGTTCCATGAAGACCAGATGTTTGGATCAGAACAAACAACTTCAAGTGCTCCAGAACCAGCTCCGAGTTCTCTACCACTTCAGTCTGCCTCAAACACTGAAGATAGACAGGAAGTTTCCCCAGAAGAAGAAGAGGATGCTAACAACAGAGAAACCACTACTGAGCAGGGGGAGCAGTTTCCTTCTCCATCAGAAACTGCAGAGTTTCCACAGTTGTCAGGTGATCAACCTCAGCAGGACAGATCCTCTAGAGGGCGATTGTTGATTCCGTCTCGAAGATATCCGGAATCAGATTATATTCTTCTTACAGATGAGGGGGAGCCAGAAAACTTCCAGGAGGCAATATCTCATCCAGATAGCAACAAATGGATGCAGGCTATGCAGGATGAGATGAACTCGTTACAGAAGAATCAGACTTATGAGCTGATGGAACTTCCAAAAGACAAGAGAGCACTGAGAAACAAATGGGTGTTCAAGCTGAAAAATGATGGTAAGCAGGTGAAGCACAAAGCTCGCTTGGTCATCAAAGGATTCCAGCAGAAAAAAGGAATCGACTTTGATGAGGTATTTTCACCTGTTGTGAAAATGACTTCAATTCGAGTGGTACTCGGATTGGTGGCAAATCTTGACTTGGAGCTTGAACAGATGGATGTGAAGACAGCATTTCTTCACGGCAACCATACAAAGGAGAATCCAGCGGACATGTTAACGAAGGTAGTCACATACGAAAAACTTGAGCTATGTAGAGACATAGCCAGGTTAAGAACCTTGAATTAAAATGTGACAGGATATCCTCCGTTTGGTGTTGAGGGGGAGATTGTTGGAAATCAACACGCAACGTGATGAAGAAGCTGGAGGCTTCTGGAAGACGGCACCGTCAGTAGCAGCTGGAAGGTAGGCGCCGCCGGAAAATTCAAGAATGGAGGCCGCCGGAATTCCACCGTCATTTACACGTTCACACTATTTCTTTCTCCTATAAATACATGTAAGATTGTAATGAGGAAAAGAGCGTGATGTGAGGTCCGTTGGAGGCAGTGAGAGTGAGGGAAACCATTGTAAATAATTGGTTTGTTGTTTAATACAAAATTCTCTTCTCTGTGGGTGTGGACGTAGGCTAAATTGGCCGAACCACGTTAAATTCTGGTCTCCATAAAATTTGTGAGCTTCCGCCGATCCCAACAATTCTTTGTTTGTCTCTGTAGCTCGATTGGACAAGATTGAGGGAGGTAAAAAAAAAATGTCTTCAAAAAACATTTTATTTTTCTTGTCCACAATGATCTTATTATCTCTGCATATAGGCTAATATCTGTTTGGCCTATTCTTTGAAGCACTTCCATAAAAATGCACCCAAAATTTTCCAATGTAATTGAAGTTTTTTGAAGTTTCCTGTTTCCAAGAAAACATACATCTTGTGCAGATAGACACAAAGGTAGCCTGGAGTTTCTTCTGATTGTTGGCAAATTGGACATAAAGGGTTTGTGAGAATTTTTCTTTTGTAGAAATTCTGTTAGGTAGATAGAGCATCATTTCATGCACACCACATGAAAACTTTAACAGGGTTTGTAGTCTATATATTCCAAATCTTTTTCCACGCTACTTATCTATGCTCTCCCTTTTTTGTGGTACTTTTCCCTTTATTAATTTCTTGCTTCTGTTTGCAAACATGATAGGCACTCTTTATTGAGAAGTCCATTTGCAGTGCGGTTTCATACCAAGTTATCATCAGAATTTGTCTATGTAACAGGTAGCTTTAAGATTTCCTTCACCTCTTCTTGCTAGAAAGTGTCTTTTAGAAGCTGTACATTCCACCATCCAGTTTGATGTTCAGTTAAATATGCTACCATTGCAGTTGCTGCCAATACCTTCACAAGAGACTGAACGGTACATGGTCCTTCACAAGAGACTGAACGGTGCATGTGAAAGAAGGCCTTGATCTTGATTTAGCCTGTAGAATAGAAATATCAGGAAAGTAAATAGTCTTTTAGCTGCTAGAGTACTGGTAGGATTAGTAAGCATCATCCATACTTGTTTAGTCAAGAGAGCATAATTAAAGCTTACTAATTAAATCTCTTAATCCAAGCCCACCGATTACAAAATCCGGCCTGTTTTTTTTTTTAATTATTATTATTATTGATGCTTTCGAAAGAGAAGAAACGGCACGGCAGTTAATTTAAGAATGTAATTACGACCATGGTCTCTATATGTTTACAATATTGATAGGGACGGCTCAATATGTTTTAGGACTTAAAAGTCGGCATTAATAAAAGATGAAGACTTTTTAATTTATATAACTAATCAAACTTTTAAATTAATGTTTTTTTAGTATTATTCTTTTCAATTAATATTATATGGTTAATCTAGATGTTCTTTATGAACCACTAAAATATAGGAGTAAATCGAATTATTGTTTGGAAAATAAAACTTGAATTTCACGACAAGCAAATCGGATTTGGATTCAATTTAGTTGATAATACACAAGTGTACTTATGATTAATTCAAAGAAAAGAGGATATTTTGGTAAAAAGTAAATGGGTTACTATTAGAAAAAATGGATAATAGTAACTAAATATTTACGACGAAAAGAATTATTAGCGATTAAAACAGACTAATTAAAATAGATTATTTATAACTAATAATGATAATAAATAAACAATTTTCTTGTAATGAATATAAATTACAAGAAAACGAATAATCAATGGTATTTAATGGCCATTATTTAATTAGTTTTACCTTCTTCATCACCTTTTTTTCTTTTCCGTTGTTAATGAATATTTTGGCCTTATTTAGTTGATGTAATCACAACTTTAATTTGAAATATTGTGTCTTTATTTAATTTAGACTTTGGAATTTTCTATTCCATTATTATTAACGATTTTTTCAAATATGTTTTGTCTTCAGATTTATTGGAGTAAATGAGAAGAGTTAAAAACATGAATATTTGAATATACTCATGTGTCCATAACACAACATGAAGTGATATCTTTACTAACCGATTTATAAATAGCAACGTTTTTACCTGTTTAGTGTTATTAATTTGTGTGCTCAAGCCTCATTTATTCGCATATATTTGCGAAATCCTGCTAATTCATTTTATTGTGTTTAGAATATACTCTTATTTTATATTAAAAAAAAAAGAATATACTCTTTTTAACGCTTCAAAATGTTCGATACAAAAAAGACACTTCAAAATGTTTAGGGTAATGCTATATACAGTCCAAAAAATTAGACTCATTTACAGTCCAAGGAATAAACAAATAAAAAAATCTCTATTTTAAAATAAAATTGATTAAAACACCCTTATTTATAAATAAGAAACTATAAAAATTTTAAAAATTTATTTCATTTAATCATAAAATGTATGCGTTTCTATATAAACTGTAATGCAGTTCATCAAATATAGACTACAAAAAAAATTATTCAAATGTTTAATATTTAGTCACATCATTCTGTATCATTTAACAGTAGATTAGTTCTAGGCTTACATATCGAGAATCTTGAATTAGATCTCACTTAGTTTAATTTTTTTTTTTTTAAATTAATTTTTTTCATCTATTTTTTTAATATTTTAAAATATTTTAAAAAAATTCAAAAGATTATAATATTATTAAAAAATATATTCTTAAGTATTAAATTAAAAATAATAATAAATCAAAAACTCACAGAAATTCCCAATAGAAAATCTCGTATGTGAGAATGGTATTTTTCATAACAGTATGATTAGATGATGTGATTACGGCAACAATATCTCGGTTGATATATATATATATATTATGTTTAATTTTTCATACAATAACAGTTTTCAAATGGAATTGTTCATGTTAATGATAGTTATGTTTAATTTTTTAAAAATTATAATAATATTTTGTTAAAAATAATATATCTTTTTCTTTTAAAATGATGCATTCTTCTCTTTTGTCCCATACATTTTTCTCCTTCTCTTTTCTCTTTTGAAAGATATATACATCCACATTTTTCCGAAGTTTACTGGCCGCACCTGCCTTTATAGACTTTTTGATAGATTCTAATATCCCAATTGTCGGTTCTTCCAATTTCTAAATATGTACGGTCTATTTTTTTCCCCATTTTCCCACCTTTTTATTAAGAATAAATATTCAATAAAAATTTTCTAAAATTAGTATTAATCTTTTGAAAATTCTACTTATTTTCTTTTAATAATTTTACATAATAATTTAATTATAAGCTATTTATAATTCTATTTTCAGCGGAGAACAAATAAAAGCATTAGGATTTCTAATTATGTAATACTAATATATTTTTTGTTTACTCTAATTTTTCTATGCTAATTTTCCTTTTTTAATGTAATACTAATATATTTCTCGATAAACAAGCAACTTGGCGGTCTGCAGAAATTTGAGGCTCATGTTTGTAGTCCGATTTCAAAGGGGCAAACAGAGGAGGTTGAAAAATGACAAGTGTCCCAAGAACCGGTGGAGTAGTGGAGCAGTTTTCCACGGCAACCAGAAGTGTCTCGCGCATCACTCTCTCCCACTCCCTCACCCTCTTCGATCATCCTCACCTCCCCTCCCCCTCCCCTCTCTCTAAATATACCATCCCCAACTGCCATATATGGTGTTTTAGTTTTTCTTCTTCTTCTTCTTCTTCTTCTTCTTCTTCATTCCCTTCTCTCTTTCTTTTCCTTCTCTCTTACCTTCTCATCCCCATGACATGTTTAGCCAATCCCAACTTGAGCTCCAAATTAAGCCTGTGTTAATCCTCGTACCTTGTTTCTTCTTCTTGTTCATATTCTTACTGAGGCAGAAAAGAAAATCCCGATTTGTTTTGTAGAACTTAAGACATGTTTGACATTTTGTTCGGATGGCGAAAAGCTTCAAAATGGTAAGCTAATATGTTCATGATCAGGAGCTTGAAGTTACTTTGTTCATGATCAATCATATCAGGTACTCGTTTTGTGTGTTTCCTGTTGCAGCAAGAAACTGATCAATCGGGTTCAGTGCCGTCTAAAGCTTCTGAAGAACAAGAGGAATTCGATTGTCAGGCAACTGCGCCAAGACGTGGCTCAGCTAATCAATAGTGGTTATGAACATATTGCTTTCAATCGGGTAAGCTAATAATGAACATATATTGCTTTTCTTAATCCGGAGTTCATTAATTACCTCTGATTTTTCTTTTGTTGTCTTCAGAATTCATTTTTCAAGTTCTATAGCTTGTCTTAATTATTGCTCTATGCTTGGAATAAAACGAGTTTTCCATGAAATCCTGTTGGGTTTGTCCTTGTAGAAAAATTTGACACAAGTTTACTAGTTTATTTGATTTTCTGAGAAGTCTAGGGGTTTTGATGTAAATAGCAAACTTTCTGTTTGATCCATTTCTAGCTGATTGTTCAAGGTTTCCCAATCATTAATGGGAAGTTTGATGATGAGCCTTGTATTTGGTAACATCAAAAGCTCTATATATAATAAAGATGATTTGAGGCAGAGAAGCATAAAAGCAAAAAAAAAGTTGATTGTAGCAAGAGTGGCAATTATGATTGAGGGCAAGTTTCATTAACGTATACACAATTTTAGGACTAAATAGTATCAATATAACTTCAATCTGGAAAATAATTCAATTTTATGCCGGGACTTGTTTCGAAGAGTTAAGGCACAACTTCTGCCATTGAAAGAGCTATGTTTGAGTTTGCTGACCAAATGTTCCTGTAATTTCTGTTATTTTTTAGTTCGATTCTGTAATTATGCATGTATATATGATTTCTTGTTTGTTTCATTAGTTTCTACTCCAAGATCACCATTGCAACTTTTGCTGAAGTATTAGGAATTTGTTTTTGCAGCCATTGGAATGTGACCATTTTTCTCATCTTTCAGGTTGAGCAGCTCATCAAAGATGAAAGCATAGCAGAAGTGTATGAATTGTTAGATCATTTTTGTGAATTCATCCTCACCCAACTTTCGTATATCCGAAGACACAAGTACGTATCTACAGATAACCGATATCTTTTCTGTGCTACATACATTAACCATTGTGATGTTAATCAAAGATTTTTGTTTGTAATTTGGTGGATTCAGGGACTGTCCAAATGATATCAATGAAGCAGTTTCAAGTCTTATATTTGCCTCTGCAAGATGTGGGGATCTACCCGAGCTTCAGGTGATCCGGAAGCTTTTCGGAGAGCGTTATGGTCAGAGATTTGCAGTGTCAGCTGTCGAACTATTTCCGGGGAATCTAGTGAATCACGAGGTTAATAATATGTACCAGTTAGTAATCTTGATAGGGGGTATTCCAGTTTCTAACATATGAATTCAATTTGATAAAAATCTAAAACTACAGATAAAAGAGAAACTCTCCATTCAGTCAGTCTCAGAGGATGTGAAGCATAGATTGGTTGATGACATAGCCAGGGGATGCTGTCAGAAATCAGGAATTTTAGCACTTGAATACTACCCTGAATGGCAAAAACAGCAGGTGACCTACATGCTCGAATCAGTATGTAAAAAGAAAAAAGAAAAAACACACACACACACACACAAATTCATGCTGTGCTTACCAATTCTGAGCAATTTTACTCTTTTTTCTACCTTTGAGCCTGCAGGTGAAAGAAAATAGTGGACATCAAGTACTGGATGCAAATGTTCTGACTTATTATGAAACAAACAAAGGATCTGAAATTCAAGCTTCAAATGCTAGAGAGATAGAAAGACCGGTCATTCATCTGGATTCATTATCAACAAGCAAGAACATTTTGAATGAACAGTGCAGCTCTCCCAGCCATCAAGATTCTGGTACATCTAGTGCTTTGACTGTTTCTTCTAATGTTCAACAATCATCCCCAGATGTAGTAGAACTAGAATCTCCCATGCATGAAAAAGCAGAGAAAGTAGAAAATGCCAGCCTTGATTCACTAAGTAAGTGTAGAATTTCTGGTTTGGACCACAAGGAAATGAAAACTCCCACAGCATCTTCTACAGAGAATTTGCCTCAATTTTCCGAGGAATCGGTAGTATTTTCGGATGACATAGAGGAGTTTCAGTCTTACATGAAAAAGGATGGAAATTTCCAAGACCAAAGAGTATTTAAGTTCAAATCATCTGTCACTCCCAGGGGCGAAAAAAATGGAATAAGTTGTGATCAAAATAATGTCGACAATAGTGAATCATTGAGTGAGAAATCAGGCTCAAGAAGATGTAGAAAAGGTGGAAAAACATCTGGGAAAAGATTGAGGACATCAATGCCTAGGGAAAAACAAAGCATGAACAACATTGAATGTGTAACATATTATGACAAACCCTGCAAAAGTACTTCTCCAACTAATCATCCCAGTAAGCATCAGAAGAAGACACCAGGAGTAGGAAGGCAACACTCATATATTGATGCTCGGAAAGAACTAATAAAGAAACCTTACTGTTTCTTTAACCATGAGATGCCTGAGAACAGTTTGAGACACCGATTTTATGTTTGTTCCTGTCCCAAAAGAGAACATGTTTGTCATGAATGTTGCCTTCACCACAGGTTGTGGAATGGAGATTTCCAGCATAATTGGCAGAACAGTGAAGACAGATTTTCCTGCCAAACAATGGATAGTGGTTTTACAAGAAAAGAAAGTTTGCCCTTCTATTTAAGAGCTGAGACAATGCCCTCGGAACGAGCTAAAGAAGGAAGCAAGGAAAACATGAAACGCTCAAATTCTTGCCCTTATCAACATCCAAACCATGTTCATCCCAAGTTGCCTGACTATGATGCTATAGCAGCTAAATTTATGTCTCTCAAGAAAGAGCATCTGCTAAAGAATGGCTGTGGCATGCCAACAACAGCCATGATCTCATAATGTAAGAGTACAAAGCAGTCTGAAATATATAGCAATAGGTAATTAATCAGCTTTCAACATATCCTTGAATTTTTCCCTCCTAATGGCTAATATTAATCAGCTGTTTATATTGTTAACGAATTTTAATTAGATAAATGTTATTTTTTAAACTCCAACATCTGTTTGCTTTTTGGTTTGAAATTCTGGTTTGCTTCATCAGGAGTGCGTAAAGCAGCCAAGTTTGAGTAAATGGTGGATAATCGTGCATGAGTCGACTTTCAGCTTATTGTCATACCGAGTTGTATTTTATATTCACGAACAACCGCAAACGCTATGGTCCGGTGGGCTTTAAAAGTCAAAATACACCCCTCCAATAATAGACAGTCACGTCACCTATATCAACAAACACAAGTCAGGCTCGGCCACACCAATCCTTCAAAGTCACCTGCTGTTCGATTAGCCCTCATTAACTCATTCGGTCCATCTACAATCACGCGCAGCAGCCCTCAACTCAAGCACTCAACCATCCCTTCACCGCCAGCCTGTAAGGGATGCCTTCGAAGTGTACGTCGTCCCTTACTTAACACGATTTCTCGTTTGTTTCTCGAGAAAATCTTTTCCTGAACCTCCTTCTTTCTTTTTGCCTCTTCTTTATAGGTTATGCTGTTGCATTCTATTTTGGTCCTTCAATTCGGAGGTCTCTGTTCCAAGCCCAATCTGCCATTCCCACAGCTCTTATTGTGTTGGTACCGGCAGACACTCACTAATAAGTTAGAGATCAAGATTTAACGTGATTTAGCCAATTTGGCCTACGTCCACACTAAGAGGAGATTGTATTTAAACAAATCGAAATTATGCCAATTTCACTTAATTCTCACAGTAGCGTTGTGCTTTACTGATCTCATCATACATAACTCACGACCTAAACACATATTTATAGGTAGACTACAGTTGATTTAACAAGAAAAATCTTGATCAATGATTGATAAAAAATCTTCGAACTCTTCGATTGTTTTCATCAACGTGTCCCACCACGTTGCTTCTTTTCTGTCGTTCAGGTATCCTACAGCTGTCTTACCTGATTTCATCATGGAAGCTTCCACTGCATACATCAATCCTCATCCAACCTGTTGGTGTTGAATTTTCAACATATTGCTCTTCGTTCTCTTTTGGTTTCGCGTTTTTTGTTTAATCGCTTATATCACTGGCATGATGCTGAAGTTGAACTTGACAACATACCGCAGGCCATTTTGATTCCATATGTCTTGGGACCCTTCTTAATTATATCACTTCAGAAATTTTGTAAAAAGAAAAAGAAAAGCTAGACCGACGGTGAATGTGCCTAATGTGCTGTTTGGTATCCCAGAAAATGCTCTAGAATAACCGGAAACAGCACGGAAAGAGGCAATTATTGAGCCTTTTTTTGGTTAACTGAGCAACAAAACCAAGCAGGTTAAACAAAGATGATCAATTCCTTGTTTGTATACTGAGAAAATGCTGCGATAAACCAAATAACTTAGAAATTTAAAAACTTGAAATTTTTCTTACAATCAGTCTCCCGAACTAAAAGCTTTACTTTCGGCAAATCAAAGCAGCCAAAAACATGAAATCCATAAACACAACTGATTTAACTTAGATTATTTTTTCTCCCGCCATCACAACTTCCAACCCGCAAAGAGAGGTTCTGCAGTGAAATTCTGATGTGAAGACAGGTTTTCATTTGGCAGAGGATTCTTTTTGAAGTACAGTGGCCATCCGGATCCCATACATGCCGACCCATTTTTTTCTTACTGGAGTGTCTACGTGGCACGTTTTGGTTGAGGAGTGCAACAATCCTTTTTATGCCTATCCAGACCCAATCTTTACTCTTCTAATAAATGCTCGTAATATTGGTGGCCCAAACTAAGCTACTAGTGGTGGTGGCGAATGACCCAAAACCTTGTTAAGGTCAAATCTCTGCAGCAGCCCCCGTGATGCGACCCACGAAAGTGATCTGGGGGGCAATCTTATAATTGCATTAATATTAATTTCATTAAATTAAATTATTAAAATTTAATAAAAAAATATAAATTTAATAATAAATTAATATTAAAATAATTTCATATTAGATTCATTAAAAATATTTTTATTATATTTAATAAAAAATAAATCAAAAAAATAAAAAATAAAAATAAAAATATTTTTAATTTAACTTTTAAATAATAAATTATCAATATTAATAATTTATTATTCAAAAATCAAATAAAAGTAATAGAAAATTTTACGTTGGTCGGCCGGCCACAAAGATTTCCATTTCGGGTGATATTAATGTTAAAAAAAGTATTTGATCTAGTGCATTTTGATTTTTTTTTAATATTAAAAAAATGTTAAAAAAAAATACATACAAGAATTCACTAGTAGTAATTTTTTAAACAATAAAAGAAAATACATTAATAGACACGTTTGGAAGGCACCTAAGCCTTTTTCTTTCAATTATAAATGGATAGTCATATTTTGTTACCAAACAAAAATAAAAATAAACATTCGGCCTAGTCTTAAAGCATTAAATAAAGGAATTTTTAATCCGCAACCAAACATGTCCTGAAAATTTAATGGAACGTAACAAGAACTAAATTATTAAAAGAAATCACCATACACTTTTAAAAATATTCTATAAAAAATAAACTCACAACTTGATATATATTTATATAATAAGTTGATTTATTTTATATTAGAAAATTTTATAAATCACATTATTATCTTATTTTTATTTTACTATATAAGATGTGATATATTTTTTATCATTAGATGATTTTTTATTGATTTATTTTTTATATTTAATAATAATAAATATATCAATACATCTTATATAACAAAATAAAAATGAAATAAGAGTATATTGTACAGCGTTATTATTTTTATGAAATTTCTTTATAACCAAACCACTATAACATTTCTCAAATATTAATTTCTTCTTTAAGTATTTTGTTTAACTTCTAGACAATCTTCCAAACATAGTTGGACGTATCATGCAATTAAAAAATGGGTATAATGTGAATCTTTCCAAGAGAGCCCACGTATACGTACTTGACAACCACTTATATATTAAAAGAGAAATATTAGGGAGAAGTCATGTTCAAGAATGCTCATTCATATAAATAGTAATACTATTCATGTTACTGAATGCGCATGAATGTGAGATGACATATATTTCATTTTAATAATTTTATAGTTGGTTGGTTTTCAGGCATGTTAATTTAGTCAATGATATCACTACACGTCACAGTGTTTACAGTCACAATCACTTGCAGAAACACATTAAATCATTAATAATGAAAATATCCCTTTTATTTAGCTAACCAAGATAGATAAATCTTGGTATCCCCTTTTATTTTCTTCAATTTATTTATCTCATCAAATTATATCATTACAAAAAAAATTGTTAGTAAGGATAAAATTTGTTAGTGACAACTTAAATTTTGTCCCTAAAAAAAATTTTAAAAAACAAATTTTAAATTTTGCTTCAAAATTTGAAAATTTTCAAAATTCATTTGATCAAAAAGAAAGGATGCTATAGTGACTTCCATCTCCACTCGTAAAGATACAATTTCAACAAAGGATCTTGTGTAATTTTCGGTTATTATATTTAGTTTGGTGATAATCTTATTTTCTGGAATTCTAAAAAGCAATCGAACATTGCTAGATCAAGCACCGGGGTTGAATATGGAGTTGTCGCCCATACCACTATCGAATCTCTCTGGCTCCAGTCTTTACCATGTAATCTCGACATCTTTCTCCAATAGCGCCCCAATGTATAGTGAGACAATAAAGGGACCACTTACTTCACTACAAATCCTGGCTTTCACAATCGTACCAAACATATGGAAATAAACTATCACTTTGTCCGAAAAAAAATGCAACAAAAATCACTAAAAGTCTGCTTCATCTCCAGCAAGGATCAACTAGCAAACAGATTCGCTAAACCTCTCCTGTTCACACATTTCTCCTTTCTACAGTCCAAACTCAACGTCCTTCCCGTTGAGTTCACAAGGGTGTGTTAAGGAAATTACACAAGATCCTATTGATTCAAAGGATAGAGGCAGCAAAAGATCAAGTGGATTTCGAACCAACACTAAAATAAAATTGTTTATCCATGACTATCTATTTTCTACTAAAATGATTATTTCCTGTCAAAAGTAGTCTGTTTGCATTGCGAATAGTCATTTTCATTTCAAATAATCCGTCACGAATACTCGTTTTTCTTATAATGCAGTATCCACATTAGTCAAATTCTTCTCCTTGTTTATAGGGTCAAGATCACGATCAGTAACAAAAAAAGATCACGATCAGTCAAATAATGTATGATATCCCTTTATTACAAGAACTTGTTATAGTTGTATGTTTAGAATGATTGACCTTAACGCCAGCTAAGGATATCGTGAATTCTCCTTATCAATTTATCTATAAGAATCAACTCTCTCTCTCTCTCAATAGACAGACACGAGAAGATCTTGTCCATTGTCTAAGTTCTTTTACTATGATCATATGATATTGAATAATTAGTATTTATTCTACTTGTAGATCAATAATTGGGGCGAGGTCCCCCAATTACCGCCCCCGCCCCAGCCTGGGCGGGGGGTCACATATTTAAGCTGCACCCCGCCCCTCAGCGGGGAGCGGGGGGAGGGTCCATCTCCCCTCCGCCGCCACCACTGCCCCTATTGGGCCTGGCCCAGTTGACAGTTATGGGTCTGTTTCGGCCTAGATCAAAATTTTAAGCCATTTTTTATCCAAAAAATTATCAAATCTGATATAATTTCATAATAATAAACATCAATATATTAAATACTAAATAATTATCATTACTAAAGTGACAAAGTCATTTAAGAAAAACATTACTAAAAATCTAAATGTCTAAATCAGTAAAAGTTAAAATTTAAAAGTAAAGACTACTAGAAGTCTAGACTAGTTACTAAACTATTACAATTTACAAATTTACAATAATACAAATTAATCCTACATAATACAAAATTACAAATTGTGCTATTAACTATTAGCATTATAAAATTACAAATTTACAATTTACAAAATCATAAAAAAATAAGATTGATAATAATGGTCCTTGGATACTGGTGACTGAACTTTGTCACTTTAAAAGAGTCATAATGCAAACTTGGATGGGGACCGTGGGGTTGTTGGGCCTTAAGTTTAACCTGCAATAATAAGTTAAAAAACAATTAGAGTATAAATATAAAGTCATAAACATGAAAAAAAAAATTATTAAAAATACTAAGTTACTTACCAAGATAAATTGGGTTATTAACTTGAAAGATGGGTTTGACAATTGACATACAAAATAATACTATCATAGAAAATGTCCAAACTCATAAACAAGAATTACAAAATAATTAGATACGAACATTACAAATATTATAAAATTATAAATGTAAACAACAATTAAAAAAAATTTGTGTAAAGTACAAACCATAGTGATGGGCTGGTAGGTGACGTAGGTCATACTGCAGCGGAGGTAGTTATTGATGGTGTCCCAAGTGTTGGCGTTACAATCGCTACAAATTACAACAATTAAATGTAAAATTTGTGTAACATTAAATTTAATTAAATAAATATAAAATAATGTAAATATTTATTCAAGTGACAATTTACCAAATCCAGACTGATTAGCAGCCTCGTCCTCGGCCTCAACCGGATCATAATCAATAACCTCCGGAATATGAATTTCAGTACCCGTGATCCAATTCTGTGTGCAAATCAGGGACTCAAAAGTGATAGGATCTAATGAGTTCCGGAAAGGATCTAATACGCGCCCTCCAGTGCTGAAGGCCGACTTTGAGGCTACTGTACTGATCGGGATGGTCAAGATACTGCAAGCAACCTTTGAAAGTACAAGATATTTGAGGACATTCATCTTCCACCAAGCTAATATATCAAAATCTCGTACAAATGGATGAAGATCCAATGCCAAATATCTGTCTACCTCTGACTGGGCATCTATAGTGGAACCCATAAAATTCAAGGGGGTCGACTCCATTTTGTCACCCCAGTCCATTTTACATTTTTTTCCACGCCTGGCATCTGCACCTAGTGAGGGGATACCTGTGGCTTTAGGTGCTGCAATACTACCACCTCCCACGATAGTGAACTCATCAAATAATCTAACAAGTGTTTCCTAAGCCCGAGATGTAACAGCTAACGCACAATCCTTACCAATTGCATCAGTCAACCCAAATACCATGCCTTTGACCTTAAACCGTGGATCAAAGATACATGCAACATATAACAAGATATTGGCTTTATCAAACTCTTCTCCCCAATACTCGTCGAATTTCTTCATCATGGTCCTAGACATCTCCCTCAATCTAGTGTTACTACCCGCTGCAATATCATCTAATTATTCTTTCACCTTGGCTATTTGTTGACAAAATTGATGTGCCGTGGGATATAAAAAATCAGATAAAATCTTGGTAACATCGTAAAAAACCCTCAGAAACTCTACAAAAATATATACAACCTCACAATCATTAGACAAACGATGCCCCGAATTTTCATCAAAATACTTGACATATTGTATGTCTTCATTATCTAATGTATCAAATGCCAACTTCTACTCTTGGGCCGCCTCCAACATCAAAAAGGTTGAGTTCCACCTTGTAGACAAATCAGTGCAAAAACCTTTTTTACATGTTATACCCACAGTAGTGGCAGCAACTTTGAACCTAGGCAATCTAGCAAGAGAAGATCTGACCCATCTCACAGCAGTTCTGACCCGAGCAACCGAGTCACCAAGCTTATCCAAGCCATCACCCACAATCAAATTAAGAATATGTGCTGCACATCGCACATGCAAATAATCCCCACCCAAAATCGTTCTACTCGCATTATTTATGAGAATTTTAATATGTCTCATTGCAACATCGTTAGCCCCGACATTATCAACCGTGCAAGTGCAAACCCGAGTCAACCCCCACTCTTTTACAGCAGCCTCTAAGGCCTTCCCTATGGTCTCACCTTTGTGATCAGTGGTTTGACAAAATTTGAGGATTTTCTTATACAATGTCCAACCCCCATCAACCCAATGCACAGTCATACACATAAAATTAAGATTATTACAATAATTCCAACAATCAGTAGTGAGGCAAACGTTCTCCCCCGCCAATAAACCCCTCAGCTTCTCTTTTTCTGACCAATAAAGTTTTTTAACATCTCTTGCCACCGTGTGGCGAGAACGAATATTGAATCTTGGTTCCAAGTACCTAGAATAGGCTTGAAAGCCTTTTCCATCAACCACTTGGAAATGCATCTCATCTATAACGATCATGCAAGCTAGGTGTGTCCTAATCTCGTTAAGATCGTATTTTGTGTACCACTTTAATGCCAACTCCCCATTACTCCCCTCACTTATTTTTTTAAATCCAACTTCAAGCCTAGATTGGGTCTTCTCTACCAAAGATTTTAAAATTAGGGATTTCTTGCATTGTTCCTTCAAGTACAATTTTATCTGGGAAGTGTCATGTCTCTTGTAGTGGCACCTATAAATTTTACCACAATAGTTGTGTTTGGCTTTTAGGTCATTGGGGTCACCACCTTCTATCTTGGTGACATGAGCCCAAATTATGGATGAGACTTGTTGCCCAGATGACTAACACAAGCGAGGGGGTGAATTGGGTTATATTATAAAAATTAACACTTATTAATCAAATAAACAATATAAAATATAAACAGAATATAAAACTGTAAGAAATGTAAAGAGTAGGGTAAGAGAAAGCAAACTCAGTATTTTTACGAGGTTCAGCCCCACTGCCTACGTCCTCGCCTCAAGCTACCCATTGAGAATCCCGAATTCACTAGTCAATCTCCTTTAGGTGGAGATAGAAACCTATTATACTTTTGAGCAGCACCGCTCCAAAGAATCCGTGTAGAACACTCTCTACACTTCCAATCACCTCACACTTGGTGATTTAACTATTCCCCATGTAGAACACCTTCTACACATACAAGGGTTATACGCACCCTCTTACAAATACAAGAGTTGATAGTGGGTAGACTATCAAAGTACACTCCTCAACAGGTGAGATAGAAACAATACAGCGCAACGTATATCTCTCTCAACAAGAACAAGAATTAAGGCTCAAAACTTTAGAAAAGAGAGAATGAGAGCTTTGAAGGAATGATGTAAAACTTAGCAATAGATGTGTAAGCTCTTGTTGTGATTTTTGCAAAACTCAAGTGAGCTATTTATAGATAAATGAGTCTTCAATTTTAATTTTGAAAAGATTCCCATATCAAAGACATCATCATTCACTTTTCACAAATTTCAAACCTAATTTTTTTACTTTTTGCATGTGACAAAAGGAGCACACTTTACTTTTCAAAAATTTCAAACCTAATCTTTTACTTTTTGCATATGACAAAAGGAGCACACTTTACTTTTCAAAATTTTCAAACAAAGACATCTACCTTTTGCATAAGTCAAGAAAAGCATCCATCACTTTTGAAAATATTCAAATAAAACATGCACATGTGAAAGATGACAATCAATCATCTTAATATTTTTAAAGTTCAAACCTTTAATTATGTCATGCACATGTGAAAGATGGCAATCAATCATCTTTCAAAATTTTCAAATTTAATTTTCAAAATATTCATGCACATGTGAAAAATGTATTTTAATGCTTTATGATAAAATATTAATTTTGAGCCTTAATCCTAATTTCGTTTTTTTAAGAGATTTACAACATTACTCTATTATTTTAATATGAACTTGTTCCCTTCTTGCTCATGCTTGGTTCCTTGATGTGCTTGATTCTATTGTGTGGATAACTTGAGCTTGAGACTCCTTTATTCTTTGAATTCATTTGTTATCATCAAAATCCATGTGTAGATTTATAATTACACGAAACTTGAAACCTTGAGTTCAACAATCTCCCCATTTTTGATGATGACAAATGCTTGATAGAACCTAAAGCCTGTATTAATACTTAAGCTCCCCCTGAGAATGTGCGTTAGTTTTTCAAGCAAAAATATAAATATAATTCCAAGCATATATAACAAGTTTAACAATTTAAACAATGTTAATGTTCTAGTCTAAAACTTCTCCCCCTTTTGGCATCATTAAAAGGAATCATAATTAGCTCAATAAGATATATTCCTATAATAACCAATAGACAAATAAAACGCTGTGTTACTAGAGTCTATAGAGAATTCGGTGCGTAGCCACACGTGTTCGACAAAACCTGCAAAGGCTGGAGGCCTAGTTCTGGCAATTCGGTGCGGAAGGAGATTTTGTAAAGAGCTGAATAATTGAAACCACCCGTGCCCGACAAAACCTGTAAAGGCTGGAGGCGTAGCTCTGACAATTCGGTGCAGAGATTTGATCCGCTTGATGTTGCTGAAAAATGAGATATTATCAGGATTTGTAAACTTGTCTTGTTCTTATTTCCGTTTCTATAAGAGCAATCCTTAGATTTATCTATTTCGCATCAAGTTTTCTTCTCATCTTTGCAATTTGCTTGCATTCTCATTCTACAAATTTTCAATGGCTCGTCGATTTCCCTTTAGTGCTTCTCTTGATCAAGATTTGAGGTATCCTTCACCTCAGTCTCAATCTATTTCTGCATCTGTCGTAGGTGCCATGAAGCAACAAGAGATTGATTTAGCTAATAAATCAGATCATGACGCTATTTACGAGCTTGTGGGTCTCGGAACTCGATACTCATCATCTATCGTCGCGTTTTCTGCTCGGTTGCAGTCCAAAACTCGCGAAATTGAGAAGCTTAGCGAGACTGTTTCTGTACTTCAACGACTTGTTTATGAGTCAAACAAAAAAATAGTAGAGTTAAAGCAACAGAATAAGGATTTGAAATCATTACTTGCCTCTTCATTTTGATTGCCTAATACTTTAGACAAGGATGGCATGACGATTTATGAGGAGCAAATGCATTTGAATAATGAGGCTAAATGTCTCAAGTTTCTATAAGTCATTTAAAATAATGAAATAAAAGTATCTAGCAGATATTCATGGCATGCATCATTCCTATTTCTCTTCTAATCATGCATAGTCTATCTTCTGGTAGGGGTTTTGTGAAAATGTCTGCCAATTGATCATGTGTACTAGTGAATTCTAATACAATATCGCCCTTCTGCACATGATCTCTAAGAAAATGATATCTAATTTCAATATGTTTGGTCCGAGAATGTTGTATTGGATTCTTTGAAAGATTTATAGCACTTGTATTATCATATTTGATTGGAATGTGATTGTACATAAGTTTAAAATCCTCAAGTTGTTGCTTCATGTAAAGAACTTGAGCACAACAACTACTCGCTGCAACATATTCTGCCTCAGCAGTAGATAGTGCAACAGAATTTTGTTTTTTACTAAACCAAGAAACTAGTGCATGACCTAAGAAGTGACATGCTCCACTAGTGCTTTTTCGATCTATTTTACAGCCAGCATAATCTGCATATGTGTAATTGATTAGATCGAAAGATGTGTGCTTAGGGTACCATAACCCTAAGTTAATTGTACCACTGAGATATCTAAGAATGCTCTTAACTGCAATTAAATGTGATTCTTTTGGAGATGATTGAAAGCGTACACATAAGCACACACTAAACATAATATCTGGTCTACTGGCTGTCAAATATAATAAGCTACCAATCATACCTCGATATACCTTCAAGTCAACTGGTTTACCGGATTCATCTTTATCAAATTTAGTGGATGGGCTCATTGGTGTTCCAGTTTCCTTAGCACATTCCATCCCAAACTTTTTCAGCAATTCCTTAATATATTTTGATTGATTGATGAATGTCCCACTTTTTGCTTGCTTAATTTGCAATCCAAGAAAGAATATAAGCTCTCCCATCATACTCATTTCAAATTCTTCCTGCATAGTCTTAGCAAAAACTTGACACATATTTTCATTAGTAGCACCGAATATTATATCATCAACATAAATCTGAATCAAAAGAATATCATCATTTTCGTATTTAATGAAAAGAGTTGTATCAATTTTTCCTCTTGAAAAGCCTTTTTCAATCAAGAAACCACTGAGTCTCTCATACCACGCTCTAGGAGCTTGTTTGAGTCCATATAGTGCTTTTGTGAGTTTGAAAACATGATTTGGAGAAATATGATTTTCAAAACCTGGAGGTTGCTTAACATATACCTCTTCATTTATAAAACCGTTTAAGAAAGCACTTTTTACATCCATTTGAAAAAGTTTGAAATCTTTATAACAAGCATATGCAAGTAGCATTCGAATAGCTTCTAATCTTGCGACTGGTGCATATGTCTCATCATAATCGATTCATTCTTCTTGATTGAAACCTTGGGCTACAAGTCGAGCCTTATTTCTAGTAATAACTCCGGACTCATCTTTTTTGTTTCTAAAAACCCATTTTGTTCCAATAATAGTATGATTTTTAGGTCAAGGAACAAGTGTCCAAACATCATTTCTTTCAAATTGATTAAGCTCTTCTTGCATAGCTAGAATCCAAGATTCATCAAGAAGTGCTTCATCAATATTTTTAGGTTCAATCTGAGATAGAAAAGCAGTATGATTGCAAATATTTCTAAGAGATGATCGAGTGCTTACACCTCGTGAAGGTTCTCCCAGAATTTGTTCCACTGGATGATCTTTCACAAATTTTCACTGTTTGGTTGCATCTTGTATTAAATTTTGATGATCTTTCCTGATGTCTCCATGTTGGACTTCCTCTATTGTGTTCTCTTTGTTGAGATTGAGACTTTCCGTATTATTTATACCTCATGTTTCTTCATCAATGGATTTCTTGGAGAGTAGAGAATTAGATTCATCAAATACTACATGCATAGATTCTTGTACAGTCAAAGTCTTTTTATTAAATACTCTATAAGTTTTACTATTAGTAGAATACCCGAGAAAGATACCTTCATCAGATTTTGCATCAAACTTGCCTAAATTATCCCTGTCATTTAAAATAAAACATTTGCATCCAAATACATGAAAGTAACCAATGTTGGGCTTTTTCTCATTCCAAAGCTCATAGGAGGTTTTATCTAATTTGGACCTTAGCATAACTCTATTTATAACATAACATGCAGTGCTTACTGCTTCGGCTCAAAAATAACTAGACAAGTTGTTCTCATTGAGCATTGTTCTTGCCATCTCTTGAAGAGATCTATTTTTCCTCTCTACTACCCCATTTTGTTGAGGAGTTCAAGGAACAGAAAAATTATGCACAAAACCATTTTCATCACAAAATGTTTCAATATTTTTATTAACAAACTCTTTTCCCCTATCACTTCGGATACTTGAAATAGTATAACCCTTTTCATTTTGAATTCTTTTGCATAACTTGGTAAAAGCATTATGTGCCTCATCTTTATGAGCAAGAAAGATAACCCAAGTATATCTAGAGAAATCATCAACAATAACAAATGCATAATATTTTCCTCCTAAACTTGCAACTCTATTTGGTCCAAAAAGATCCATGTGTATCAGTTGCAGTGGTCTAGTAGTGGAAATATGTTTCTTAGCTTTAAAAGAAGTTTTTGTTTGTTTACCAAATTGGCATGCATCACAAATTTTGTCTTTAAGAAAATTTGCCTTTAAGAAAATTTGCCTTTGGTAAACCTCTCACAAGATCATTTTTTGAAAGTTTGGAAATAAGTTCCATGTTGGCATGACCTAGTTTTCTATGCCATAACCAATTAGTTTCATTTTGAGCTGAAAATCAAATAGCATCTTGTGAGGTAATTTCTTCAAAATCGATTGTATAAACATTGTTGCTTCTAAAAGCAATAAAATAAATATTACAATCATGATCATTCAAAATAATGCACTTATCCATTTTGAAAGTAACTGTAACTCCTTTATCACATAATTGACTTATGCTCAAAAGATTATGTTTTAGACCTTCAACAAGTAGAACATCTTCAATTATGAGAGAAGACTCATTACCAATTTTACCTATTCCCACAATCTTCCCTTTCGAGTTGTCTCCAAATGTCACGTGTCCTTCTTCTTTAGATCTAAGATCAAAGAACTTAGTCTTATCTCCCGTCATGTGTCTTGAGCATCCACTATCTAAAAACCATTTATTTTTGTTTGTGGAGGACTTCATGTACACCTATAAAAACAATTAAAATGATTTTTCTTGGTACCCAAGTTCTTTGGGTCCTTTATTTATTAGTATTAGAAGAAACAAGATTTTTAGGTGCCTATATGGCCCTAATAGTCATTGTATGTTTTCTTCTAATAGGACAAGCAAGATAATTATGACCATTTCTATTACAAAAATTACAAATAGCATGTGACATATATGAAGATTTTGAGTGATTATAATAGTATCCCTTTTTAACAAAATTATTTTTATGAAAAGAATTTTGAATATTGGATTTTGATGTAGAAGGATTATCAAAGAAGTTTTTATAAGGTTTGTATTTTTGTTTTGGCATATATCCCAAGCCTGCCTTGTCAAAAACACATCTTTGACTACCAAGAAGTTTTTCAAAATTTTTTTTTCCATTCGTAAAGTTTTCAATAATATTTTCTAAATCAGTTTTTTTTTTCTTCAACTCAAGATTTTCATCTTTCAAAACAATACTTTCTTTTCTTAAAATATCAATTTCGTTTGTTAAAGAAGAATTTTTCTTTTTCAAAGCAGTATACTTGATACCCAATTTTTCAAATTCCTCATATACCTCTTCTAAAACATTTTGCAATTTTTCATATGAAAGATCTTCAATATTATCAAGATTTGTTACCTCAATGTCATCTTTAGCCATAAGACAAAGATTTGCTGATTCTCCATTGCTTGCTTCACTATCTGAGCTACTTGAATCATCATCCCATGTAGCTTTCATTACTTTTTTGCCTTTGTTTCGATCTTTCTTTAGCAGAGGACAATCTGACTTGATATGACCAGACTTATTGCATTTATAACAAATTAAAGTGTCATTTTTACCTGAATCTTTCTTGGAAAACTTTTTGAAGGATTTCCTTGGAGGAGTTTTATTTTTCTTTAAGAACCTCTGAATTCTTCTTGTTATCATCGCAACTTCTTCATCTTTGTCGTCATTTTCCTCATCTTCATCACTTTCACTTTCATATGGAACATCTTTAAGTGCCAAGCTCTTCTTTGGCTTTCCTTTTTCTTCTCCTCTTTTCAATGTGTACTCATGGGTGATAAGTGACCCGATGAGTTCATTCACTTCGAGCTTCTTGAGGTCTCTAGCTTCAAGAATCGCTGTCACTTTTGATTCCCAACGTTTTGGTAGAGAGTTGAGAATTTTTCTTACTATCTCCACTTTGGAATAAACTTTGCCAAGAGCTGTCAAGCTGTTTATGATGTTAGTAAAACGAGTGTGCATACTAGAAATAGATTCATCATCATTCATCTTAAACATTTCATATTCATGAGTAAGAATATAAATTTTTGATTCATTGACTTGAGAAGTTCCTTCATAAGTAACTTCCAAATTATCCTAAATTTCCTTTGCTGTAGCGCAAGTCATTACTCTATTAAACTCATTACCATTAAGAGTATTATATAATAAATTCATAGTAGTTAAATTCAAAGTATAAAGTCTATCGTCTTCACGATCAAACTCTTCTTCTTCCTTTTTGACCTTTACTCCATCAACCACTTTTGTTGGAATATAAGGTCCATTTACAATGCATTTCCAGATTTCTCGACCTTGAGCCTGAAGGAATATTCTCATTCTAACTTTCCAGAATGAGTAATTGTCTCCGCAAAAGAGTGGAGGCCGACTGCTAGATTGACCTTCACCAAATGAAGCTGCAATGTTAGCCATAAGATCTTAACTCAAAAGATAGTTAATCTTATAATAGAGCTCTAGATTTGATACCAATTGTTGCCCAGATGACTAACACAAGAAGGGGGGTGAATTGGGTTATATTATAAAAATTAACACTTATTAATCAAATAAACAATATAAAATATAAACAGAATATAAAAATGTAAGAAATGTAAAGAGTAGGGTAAGAGAAAGCAAACTCAGTATTTTTACGAGGTTCAGCCTCACTGCCTACGTCCTCGCCTCAAGCTACCCCTTGAGGATCCCGAATTCACTAGTCAATCTCCTTTAGGTGGAGATAGAAACCTATTACACTTTTGAGCAGCACCGCTCCCAAGAATCCGTGTAGAACACCCTCTACACTTCCAATCACCTCACACTTGGTGATTTAACTATTCCCCGTGTAGAACACCTTCTACACACACAAGGGTTATACGCACCCTCTTACAAATACAAGAGTTGATAGTGGGTAGACTATCAAAGTACACTCCTCAACGAGTGAGATAGAAACAATACAGCGTAACGTATATCTCTCTCAACAAGAACAAGAATTAAGGCTCAAAACTTTAGAAAAGAGAGAATGAGAGCTTTGAAGGAATGATGTAAAACTTAGCAATAGATGTGTAAGCTCTTGTTGTGATTTTTGCAAAACTCAAGTGAACATTTATAGGCAAATGAGTCTTCAATTTTAATTTTGAAAAGATTCACATATCAAAGACATCATCATTCACTTTTCACAAATTTCAAACCTAATCTTTTTACTTTTTGCATGTGACAAAAGGAGCACACTTTACTTTTTAAAAATTTCAAACCTAATTTTTTACTTTTTGCATATGACAAAAGGAGCACACTTTACTTTTCAAAATTTTCAAACAAAGACATCTACATTTTGCATAAGTCAAGAAAAGTATCCATCACTTTTGAAAATATTCAAATAAAACATGCACATGTGAAAGATGACAATCAATCATCTTAATATTTTTAAAGTTCAAACCTTTAATTATATCATGCACATGTGAAAGATGGCAATCAATCATCTTTCAAAATTTTCAAATTTAATTTTCACAATATTCATGCACATGTGGAAAATGTATTTTAATGCTTTATGATAAAATATTAATTTTGAGTCTTAATCCTAATTTTGAATTTTTAAGAGATTTACAACATTACTCTATGATTTTAATGTGAACTTGTTCCCTTCTTGCTCATGCTTGGTTTCTTGATGTGCTTGATTATATTGTGTGGACAACTTGAACTTGAGACTCCTTTATTCTTTGAATTCATTTGTTATCATCAAAATCCATGTGTAGATTTATAATTACATGAAACTTAAAACCTTGAGTGACAAGACTTTTTTGTTAGGTTACTTGGGGACGGGGCAAGTGGTAGTAGTAAGGGTAGGGTTAGGGGTCTCAACCTGAAGGGGAGTACTAGTAGGGTTAGGGGTAGTGGTAGTGGTCGGGATAGGGTTATGGTGGCCGGAGGTACCTAAGGCCCCCTCTAGGGAACTCGCACTAGAATCTTCTGGACTTTCCATTTACAACAAATTTGAAATTATAATAAATGCAACACAAATGGTCATACAAAATATAATAGGCTCAAATCTCAATTAAAAATTAGACTCAATTGTCCAACTTTCAAATAATACCTAATGCATCAAACTATATTAATTTATATGATTATATCACTTATTTTGCCTATTAATTTAACATGACATCACAAATATATATGTGTGTGTATGTATATTCTTTTTTCTTTTATTTTGAGATGTATAGACTTATAGTTAACATATATGGTTAGTAGTGATTTTATTTTTCAAATGATAATTTTATTTGTCGAACATTTTGTGTTTTCTATTAATCCTATTCGTTCATCCATTTAATATATACTAATATATTAATATAAACTAATATATAGTATATAATATGTAATATATATATATATATATATATATATATATATATATACTGAGTTTGAGTTGGAAAATCTATCTTGGCAGGTACAAATTGGAAAGTAAAATATGCCAAGAGGAATGCAAATAAATGTAGCTCACCAGCTAGCAGCCTAGCACAACAGGAGGTTAACTTAGATTATTAAATTGTAGATATTGCATATGTGGAGCCTTGTACCTATTGAATCTCAGGTTATGTTGGAATGTAATAGGTACATGATGATGAGACACTCTTGTAATGGCTGAATGCCTCTGGAATTGGTTTAATGAAAGAACCAATTTTCATAAAAAAAAAAATGAAATAAAAAAGATCAGTGCCTTACAATTTGCCGACCCTACTGCAATTTTTATTTTTGCTTTTTAATTTAACATTAAACGAAATAAATTAAACACGTGCACTTAATTTGAACTAGGAGACATGAGAATGAAGTAATGACTTTGGAAATTACCAAATTATGAGTATTTTACTTACAACGAAAGAAAAATAAGTTAACATACGAATTGTGATATATTTTTATGCATGTGATATATTTTTATTATTAACATCAACATCAACATCATCTTCATTATTATAATTATTATTATTGCTATGGGTTTTAATGCCCGGAGCAAGCCTCGGTTGACTGATGCATAGTAATAGATAGTAGCAGTGGAGCCACATATATAGCTTGAGGGGGTTATTTCAAAATTTAAAATAGTTTCTTAATTTTTTTTAGTTACTTCCCTTTCCATAGGTTTTGTCCGGCCAACACAGTTATTTTATGTTAAAAAAAATGATTATATAGTCAATTATATTAATGATCAAATGCCAAAAATAACTGCACATAAGATTTTTAATATATATATATATATATATATTATATGCTAGCTACTAGATTAAATTAATTAGCAACATTCTCTCCATTTTAATTTTCTATCATTAATTTGGCTGTAAGAACAAGCTAGCTAAAACTTGTGTACTTAAGTTCCGGTGTTAATTTGAGTCATTCTAATATTTATGAATATGTTGAATTTTAAGTTTGGATCATTTCCCGATCAGACAATCCATCTGAACCCTAGAACTACTCAAGTCTCAATACAATCAGACAATCCAATCCATAAACTCATAATCAATGATTCAATAAATTCAAGTTTTCAACATAATCATATATTTTCAAAATTTCAAGAATCAAAACGAAAAAAATGGAAGATTAGTATTTAGGTGATTACCTTTGTAGAGAAATATCGGAGAGGCCGAGAGGGAGAATTGGAGAAATATCGAAGACGACGGAGAGGGATTATTGGCACTTGGTAGCGACGGTGGCCAGTGGCTGTGACGATGGTGGCCTGAGGTGCGTTTTAGGACTAGGGTTCGGGCCTTCGGCGATTTCAGAGAGAGAGTGAGAGGGAAACAAGAGAGAGATGAGAGTGAGGAGAGAATGAGAAACGGGAGTTCGAAAGGGGGAGGGGGAGGGTTTAATTCAACTAATTCGTTTACATAAAACGGCGTCATTTTATGTAAGTAAATTTAAAAAAAAAAACCCAGATAACAAAACGACGTCATTTTAAGTCATTTGGGTTTTTTTAATATATAATATATATTATATTTAATATTTAATATATATATATATGTGGGGGTGGGGATAGGGACGGGGTCACACCTCTACCACCCCCGCCCCCGCCTATAACCCAAAAAGCGGGCGGGGTTCACCCTGCCCACTGTAGTTCGCGGGTTAACCTGCCTCCACCGTGCGGGGCGGGGTGGTATGCGGGCATGTCAGCGGGTACAAATACCCGCTGCCCACCCCTAAGTTGACATCACGTTAAGTAATGATATAAAAATGATAAATAGATATTTTCTTAATAATACAACTAAAAAAATATTCCTTTAGGAATGATTTAAATAAAACTGGTTATCGATAATTCCAAAATATGAGCAAAAAGGTCAATGAATTTGGAATTACAGATGTTCAAAGTCATGATGAATATTATACATTGCCAAAAAATTAGAGGATACCGTGAAAGATTCCTAAAACTCCCGATGGCACATCCATGCATGTGTTCTAAACTTCCAAAACTTGTGTAGAGAAAGATTGAAAAATAAAGCTAACATGTGAAGTAAAATTATTTTATAAATTTAGGCCTTGTTCACTTTTACACACTCTCAGCTCATCTCATCATTACTACTTCCCCAAATTCTTATACAAAATAAAACAAATAATTCAACATCTTCAAATCTCAAAACAAATTTTACAAATCTCAAAACAAAACTAATATTAAAAAAATATATTATAACAATATTTTATTTAATTTTTAATTTTTAATTTTTATTTTATTTTATCTGATTTTATCTATGAAAACAAATCAAACCATAGTTTTATAAAGAATTTTATATTTATAATATTTTTCGTCAATAAACAAGGAGAAATAGGAAGATGCTAGCCCTAAAAAAGGTTTCCTCTTGTCTCAAGAGTCTTCTAGCGAGGAGGAATAGTGTCCTTCACCATCGGTAGAAGGAACTTTACCTAGGGTAAGATTTTAAGCATAATTCAGTTACAAGCTCGAATTGTCCCATTACTACCTAAGAACTACTCGGGGTCTCTATAGCTTCAGCGATTAACTAGTACAAGCTCTGTGTAGAAGGCTCAAATGGATGAACAACTGTCAGAATTGTCGAACAAATTCTCTCTAGCAGAGGAAGAAATGTATGAGATTGTTATCATCGATAAAGACATAAAACATAATTTGGAAAGAGAGAAATTGTGTCTAGTGAAAAGAGTGATTTTTGATAAGAAGATTAATAAGGATGCTTTCAAGAACTTAGAATACTATGCTAAAGGTTTGGAAAACATGTCCTGGAACGAGGATTATTGAAGTGGCAGAAAATCTATACGTGTTAGAATTCCAAACTCAAGTAGATTTACAAAGAATTTGGGAGGGACAGTCGTGGTTCTTGATACTAACCTGGTATGCTTAAAGGAATTTGATGGTGTTACTCCTCCTAATGAACTGAATTTTAACTAGACTAATAAGTGGGTTGAACTGCACAATTTACCTCTAGGTTGAATGAATAAAGATATTGGAACTAGAATTGGTTTCACTATCGGTAGAGTTAGAAAGGTGGAAATTGTTGGGGGCGATGGATTAGGCTGTAGGCTAAAGTAGATTTGCTAAAGCCTTAGATTAAAGGAAAAATTATGGATCTATTTGGTCAAAATAGTTTTGTCAAAATTAAATATGAAAGACTTCTCAGATTTTGCTACAACTATGGGGCAATTACACATGGAATACATGGGTGTGCAAGGAAATATGTAAAGTTGGAAAATTTTAAGGATCTAGGTATGCAGTAGTATGGATCATGATTGGGGGCAATTAATTCCAGCTTAAGCTCTAGTTATGGCAACACTTCTGGTCACCTGGGCCCTGTTATTTCCAACCAAGGTATGAATGAAAAAAGAGAAAGTAAGGACAAATTCATCCTCAATCTATCGAAGTTGAAGTAGAAAAAGGAAGGTTGCTTATACACCAGACAAGGGAGGATACAAAGGAAAGTATTGTGGGGAATATGGACAGTATCGAAATACCTAAGGATAATAGGGTGACTGAGCCAGATGAAAAGGGTATGGGCAATTCAATTATTCAACTAGACAAGTCTGCTATGATATCTACTCGAGCCATAGTGATTAGTCATCCATAGAAGCTTGATGACATGCAGGCTCAATAGAACACTTGTTCAGCTTAGAAAGTGCCTAAGATATGTGCTAACAAATGTAAGAGAAAGGCTAGAGGACAAGAAAATAATGAAGGGGGGCAGCCTGTCCATTATGCCACAAGGAAGAGGAACACTGAAAAAGAAACTAATGTGCTTGCATTGGATGTCTAGCATGATGCCAGGGTAAAAAAGTAGATATTACAATCTAATGTTGAGATATTGGCGGAGACTGTTAATCAACCCCGCCAAGAGAAATGAGGCTCCTAAGTTAGAACTGTCGAGAGTTTGGCAATATTGGATAGTTAGAGACCTTAACCTTTTAGTTGAGATCCATAAGCCTAGCATTTTGTTTCTCATGGAAACAAAAATGCATAAGAAGTTAGGATCTGTAAAAATTAAGTTGGGTTTTGATTGTTTATTTTCAGTAGAAGGAATGAGAAAAGGTGGTGGTTTAGTTTTGTTTTGGAAAGAAGAAGCGCTTCTCATAATAAATACTTACTCACAAAAACACATAAATTTATGGGTGGGTAAAACAAGTTCTGAATGGATGCTTACTTGTTTTTATGACAATCCATAAACAGAAAAAAGACAACACAGATGGGATATTTTGAGGCACATTAACCTTCTCAATCCTGATAGATGGTTATGTATAGGAGATTTTAGTAAACTTTTGCATCACAATGAGAAATTTGAAGGGGCCACAAGGAATGAAAAGCAAATGGATGCATTTAGGAGTGTTTTGAAGGACTGCCAGTTGAATGACTTGGGGTTCGCTCAAGATAAATACACTTGTCCTAATTATAAATATGATCATACCTTCACCAAAAAAAGACTTGAGAGAGCCATAGCAAATTCTGAATGGTGTGAAGTGTTGGGAGGGGGTGATGTACAGTTTTGGAAACATCTACCTCAGGTCATAGCCCTCTTTTATTGACAGTTGGGCAACAAATAAAATGGAATAGAAGAACAACTTGAGTGCGTAGGTATGAAGATAGTTGGTCCCTCTATATAGACTATGAAGAGGTGATCACAAATGCTTGAAAAGTGCATGCTAGCAACAAAGTTGGTTTAGCAAAGATAACAAACAAATAAAGCAGTGGAGTTACAAAAAAGAGGCAAATTCTCGAGCCAGTATAAAGAAGAAAATATAGTCTGTACAAGAGTTATAACAATTTGTAGAAGCTGATTCTGTGCAACAATTAAAAGAGCTACAAAAAGAAATAGATGATCAATTGAAAAGAGAACATATGAAATGGAAGTAAAGGACTAAAGAGAACTAGATTAAAAAAGGGGATAGAAACAAAAGATTCTATCATATGTGTGCTTCCCGGAAAAAAATAATAACAAAAAAAAAAAAGAAAAACAATATAGCAGAGATAAAGGATGCAAATGGAAGGTTTATTTTAAATCCCAAACAAATTGGAGATGCTTTCACAAAATACTTTAAGGGGTTATTCAAATCTTCCAATCCTAGCCATATCGATGACTCTCTAAGGCCTGTCAAAAGAAAGGTTTCACAGGGAATGAATGAAATTTTATTGGCATATTTCACCAGAGAAGAAACTGATGAATTTGTTTGTCAAATGGGCTCATATAAAGCACCAGGACTAGATGGGTATGGAGCATGTTTTTACCAAAAATATTGGTATGTGGTAGAAGATAAGGTATGTGAAGCTATCCTTGCTTACTTGAATTCTGACCAAAGCATGGAAGACAGTAATTTCACCTACTTAGTGTTGATCCCTAAATGCAATAAACTAGAGAACATTACTGACTATAGACTAATAAGTCTATGCAATTTTCTCTACAAGATCATCACTAAATTGCTAGCAAATAGGCTAAAACAAATTCTCCCTTCGATTATCGCCCAAAATCAGTGTGCATTTGTCTTGAGAAGGCTTATCTTGATAACATCTTAGCTGCCTATGAAATTTTGTTTATAATGAGAACAAAAATGAAAGGGTTATATGACATTAAAATTGGATATGAGTAAAATATATGATAGAATCGAGTGGAATTTTTTGAAGAAAGTTATGCTGAAAATGGGTTTTGATGTTAAATGGATAGAACTCATTATGAGGTGTATTACTTCCTCATCCTTTTTTGTGTTACTGAATGGAGTCCGTAAAGCAAGCTTTAAACCTTCTAGGGGCCTTAGCCAAGGTTGCCCTTTGTCACCCATTCTATTCATTTTATGCTCGGAAGTACTTACATAAAATATGAAGGATGCAGAAATGAAATGTAGCATTTTAGGGGCTCTAGTTGCAAGCAGTTAAATGAAAATTATTCACTTATTTTTTGCTGATGACAGTTTGTTATTTTGTTGTGCAAAATTCAAGAGTGGGTCAATTTGAGTAAGATTTTACAGTATTATGAACAAGCATCTGGACAAAGACTTAATTGAGAAAAGACCTCATTATACTTCAACAGTAATACCAAAAAAGAGACTAAAGACTACTTAATATAGATTGATGGTTTGAGAGCATCATCAAACATGGAGAAATATTTGGGGCTGCCCTTAGTTTATAGGAAGTTCAAAATATATGACTTTTCAAGGAATTATAGAGAGAGTGAGCAAAAAAATTAACAATGGGAAGGTGAAGTTCCTTTCACAAGCTGCTAAAGATATTTTGATAATGGCAGTAGCACAAGCCATTCCAACTTATCGTATGAGTATCTTCCTTCTCCCAAAAAAGCTATGCAACAAACTGAACTCATTTATGGCTAATTTTTGGTGGGATTCTCAAGATAAGGCAGATAAGCTTCACTGGAAAAGTTGGAAGTGGATGACTAAAAGTAAACTTGCTGGTGGGCTTGACTTTAAAAACTTAGAGACCCTCAATTCAACTCTATTGTCCAAACATGTTTGGAGAATTCTAGCAAATCCTTCATAACTAGTTGCCAAAATTTTCAAATTTGTTTATTTCCCTAATAATTTGATTATGAATGCAAAACTTGGTCCAAGACCTTTTTATACTTGAAAAAGCATTTACTCAGCTATCAGTAATGTTAAGGATGGGAAGATATAGAGAGTTGGCAACGGATCAGAGGTTAAAATATGGTAAGATAAGTGGATTCCAAGCAATGACTCTAGCTCCATACTATCCCCTGTGAAGAGTTTGCCAACTAATGCCAAAGTAACTGCATTAATTGATTCTAATTTCTGATGGTGGGATGTTTAGAAGTTAAAAGATACCTTTTGGGATAATGATGTGAAACAAATCCTGAAGCTACCAGTGACTCAAACAAGAACAAAAGATCAATTGGCATGAAAATATGCAAATAATGGTTGTTTTTCTATTAAAAGTGCTTACCATCTATGCAAACAAAGACAAGATCAAAAGGAAGGACAATCTTCATCAAAGGTAGAGCGGAAAGAACTTTGGAAACATATATGGCAAATGAAAACAATAAATGTTGTGAATGTGTTTATATGGAGAGCCTGTCAAAATGCTTTGCCTATTAAAAAGAATTTGTTCAAAAGAAAAATTATTCCTAACCCTTGATACCCCATATGTTAGCAGGTGGAAGAAACTCCAAGTTACATTTTGTGGAGTTGTCCATTGGCATAGGATGCGTGGATGCTTGGCACCAAAAAAATTTAGAAATCTGTGATTACAAATGATGAGTTCGGTTCAATATTCATGCAAATGATCCAAAGATTAGGGCCAATGGAAACCTGTTTGTTTGCACAGGTTGCCAAATATTTGCGGACAAGAAGGAACAAAATGGTATTTGAGGACTCTTTTCTATCCCCTTCAATTTTAATAAATAATGCAACTCAAGCTTATTATGATTTCAAACAAGTGTATAATAAACATAACATCTTGAGAATCTATGATCATCCATAGGTGTCTACTCTTTGGGTACCTCGTAAAACATATTGGATCAAAATTAATTGGGATGTGACAATAAGAGAAACGTGAAATAGAGTAGGACTTGGATTGGTAGTCAGGGACTGTGATAGTGAATTACTTGTCTCAGTTATGCAACTTATTCAATTTTGCTCACAATCTACTATGGCAGAAGTTAGAGGCCTAATCTCTGTTGCAAATTTATGTAAAGACATTTGTTTGAAAAATGTAATATTTGAAGGGGATTCACTTCTAGTGGTCCAAGTAGTTAGGCAACAATACCACCAAAAGGGTATTATAGCGTGCCTTGTGGATTATGTTTATGCTACTTTAGATGATGTAACATGGGAAATCAATCATGTGAAGAGAGAGGCCAATCAGGTGGCTCACAAACTAGCTCTAATGAGACATGTTAGATAATTGACATCGATCTGATCAACCCATGTATAGCAAACCAAGTTATGAACGACATATAGAGCCTTGGTATGATGTATTGGCTGTAGGCCAAGATAATGTTATGGCTGTAGGCCATAGTAATATAATGGCTACAGGATGTGTTGACGTAATGGCATTATGCCGTACTATTGTTTGATAAAATAAAGAGATCATGTTTTATAAAAAAAAATAAAGGAAGATGCTAGCCACGTCAGCTTGGACCGAGCTAGGCTGGGGTTTGATATTTTGGCAGAAAGGTAACGGTGTTTCATGTTAATTGGACTTGGACTAATGTTGAAAGAAAGAACAAAATGATGAGGTTTAAATGTGGACCACCGACACGTGCCGATCTTCACCGACATGCACCGTTATGTTTTTGACTTTTGTAACGACAAACCGAAAGTGAAAGAAAGCCAAAATGCCCAACGTCGTGGGGAACGATGATATGATCACCTGCATGCGTGCGTACCTGCATGCATCGATCAAAGCACATTAAATTTTTTACAACTTTTGATTAAGAATAGTTCCACTCTTAAGACATGTTTTTTCAATAATGAATTAATGATAGCGTTATTATTATTTTATTATTTATTTATAATATTTTTTGTATTTAAATTTTTTTTTAATTTTTAATTTTCTTTAATGATTAAAAAAGTAAATATTAAAAGAGTTGTATATTTTTTTTATTTTTTTAATGATTAAAAATATTTAAAAATACTTTAAAATATAATAAAAAATAAAAACATTCAAATATATTAATAAATTGTAAAATGATAGTACTTCTATCACTATTCATGTTTTTTAAGTTTGCATTTAATGATTCTTTTGTTCATTGAAGTTTCAATAGACACGATTTTCAAATATATTTTGAATTAAACTAGCGTAATGTACTTTTATAGAGTTTTAGGATTAGATTTAATATATTTTTATTTAAAAAATAGAGCCTACTATTAAAAATAGATTTTTTTTTATATGAATCTAAAATTTATTTATTTATTTTTTAAAATAATTATACATAAATTACACATCTTAAAACTGTACAAATCATTTTTAAAATAATAGTAATAATATTAAGAACCACTCCTTACATCACATAATATATAAAATTTACATGTAATCTATAATAATCTTTTATGAATGTGAGAATTAATAAAGTCATGGCCGAAGCAAATTAACGTTGGATGATTCGATTTCTCAGTATATATAATAATCTAATTAAGAGCATTTTCACTACATTAGTATATAAGTTTTTTAATATTTCTTTCAATTATTTGTCCTAAATACTATATGTAATTATAAGAGATGCATGCAAATATAACAGACTTGAATCTCATAAAATCTAACATTTATAATCTTAATATTTAATATTGTAACGTAATTTACATATTAGGTCTATACCTTTTTTAAGAAGAATTGTGATGGATAGAAGTTGATCATTTTCAAAGTTTGGGTTATATCTATCGAGGAATAAATTCTACATTACTTATAAATAAAGTCTTGGGCATGCTTATAAGTAATGCACAAATCTCTCTTGTTGAATCGATTTTATAAGATGAGTTAGGCCTATAAATTTTTATATGGTATCAGAGTCTGCTATAGGACGAATAGGAGCCCACACTATTTATCTCGTGATAAGGACAACAAAAATTATTAACCTACACGTGACGGAAGATGTTGAAGAATAAATTATATATTGTCTATAAATAAGATCTAATTGGGCATGCTTATTAATAATGCACAAATTTTTTTTATTAAATCGATTTTATAAGATGAGTTAGGTTTTTAAATTTTTACAACATTATCTTGTTAAAGTTTTATCGGATATATCATATTGTTAAAAAGTGAATGGGCAGGTTTGTTAATTCGTGTGATCAAAAAATAATTAGATTTTTCCATCCATCTTGTCCATTCGTTTTTCCGCGGGATGTATTCGGTAAAATTTTAACAGGTGGTAACCCATATTAATTCTCATTTTCACAATCCACCCACTCCAAGGAAATTATTTCTATCATAGGCCGGTAGGGATTCATGTTTTGGTTTGACATATTTTCTAGTACCCCACTACCTCCCCCAAAAAAAAGTCAAAAGGAAATGAGTTTGGTCCAACCCTAAATATATAGTCTACTCCTAAGTCAACTTATAATAAATTATAAACTTTAATAAAAATGATCAGATCTCCAAGCTCTTATCTAAACAGTTGTATCTGGGGGAAAGAATTTTGAGATAACGTAGCTAGCTAGCAACTAGCCGCGCATGCATTTTTGTTTTTAGAGAAATAATGTTACATACAATTTTTAATTGAGAAATGATAAATATAGTTATAAAATTATAAACGATATATTATCGTTTTAAAAAAAAGTGAGATTCACTGTTAAAAAAGTTAAAGCGACTACACACCATTTGTAATTTTACGACTGTATATAATATTACCTCAAAATGATACCTTTTTCTATTTAATAAAGGATCTGCATATGAAATTCTGAAAAGGAATTATAAATAGAATTTCTCTTTATTTTATGTAAAATCCAAATTTTTTCATTGCATGGAAACAATGAGTTATCCTTATTCCCATAGAATAATATTTTAGCTACAAGAAAATTATACTAATATAAATCTACAAATTAATGTAATTTGATATAATATATTAAATTATAAAATTATTTTTATTATAAAATAGATTTAACAAATCTCATAAAATAAGTAAAATGGTAAAATATAATAAAATAAAATAAATTAATAATTACAAATAATAAAATTATTAATTATTAATTACTCATTACTATATATCTTCATAAATAGATAATACAATATAAAAATTTGATGTGAATAATTAAAGTCAAATTACTGTTATATTATTTTATTATTATATAATAAAAAAATAACTATTCTAATATAAGAACTTATGTAAATAAAATGACCAAAAGCCATATTACTTTCCACAAAGACTAAAACTATCCTTTAACTTTAGACGATTAAATAAGAGAAGCAAATTTACCAAGCAGACCACATCTAAAAAAGCTTTTAGGTTGTTTAAAGTAATTTTTGAACTTCCAAACTCAATGTCAAGCAAACGCTTGGGGATGTTTGAACACAAAGATAGATGAGACCAAACTTCCAAGATTTTTAAAATTTTTTCATAATTTCATTCTCATATATTACTTCAACAGTACGCAATACTTTTCAGTTTCAAATTTTTAATCTTTTAATCTAATCATTATTTAAATACAAAAAAAAATACAATGTTCACAAACTTTAAAACAAAGTATATAAAGGCCTATTTGGATAGTAGATGACCAAATTCAGATTATTTTACATTAAAATTGAAAATTAAATAACAATATTATTAAAATATTATTTTTTAATATTATTATTGTTTTGGAATTTGAAAAGACTGAATTGAGATTTGAAAAAATTGAATTGTTTATGGTATTTTATATGAAAATTTGAAAAAATTATCATGATAATATGAGATGATATGAGTTAAGATAGTTTTTCGAACCAATTCTTACAAACTTAACAATAAAAAATTATATTGAAATAATTGTTTAACTTTATATTTTTTTTCAACCTTTTCTTTGAATAAAACTAAGAAAGATTTTTGGTAGAGTTGGGGTTCTAGTAAAATAATTGTGATATGGTTGTCTTTCAAATGATGAGAAGTGATATGAAGCACGACAATGTAACTTTCAAATGATCTTTAATGTAATTTCTATCTCAAAAAATATAAATTTTTTTTAATTATTTTGAAGCAATTGTAACATTTTCTGAAGTGCTTTAAAACTATTAAATCACTTTTTACAAGTTTGAAGTTGAAAATTATATTACCCGCTATAATACCATCCAAATATGGACTAAATTCTCTGTACCTGATAAGGTTTAGTAACCCTCACATTAATCTTTGGTACAAAGGGTTTGAGATGATATTATGATAATGGAACAGTTCTAGCTTTTAAGTTTTAAATCCAAGATTTATAATATGGAATAATCTATTTGTTAATCAAGCCACTGAGCCGTCCCTTTTATTGTTGTTTTATCTTTTGGCAGTTATTGAAATAAGAACCTAGTACTTACAAATATATATATATATATATATATATATATATATATATATATATATCATACCACTGACTTTTGTTTTTTTGTTTTGTTTACTTTTTAAAAACAATAACAAAGCTGTCTTCTGTTTTTCATTTTTTTTTTTTTTTAAATTTAAGAATCTAAGTATAATACCATTAATACCTAACATTCATGTTCTTTGTTTTTTGGTACAGCAGGAAACAAGAGCAGAGACAGAGGCAGAGAGAAAAAAGTGGGAAAGGAAAGTGTTGAGAGGAATTGGATTTGAAGCAAAGAAACAACGACACAAACCAATCTTCTTGGGACCCAAACATGAGCCAACCAACCACGAGGCTTCTACATATTCTCTCTCTCTCTCTCTCTCTCACAAAAAGTCTCCTACAAAATCTTTATCTGCTCTCCTATAAACTTCCTCCTCCTCTGTCTCTCTTCTACCTCTCGCAATACAAAATTTTTATAGCTCTCCTGCTATAGCTTCCTTTTTTGGCTCCAAATTCTCCCATTTTAACAAATAGCAGCGCCCAACTTGGATTCCCTCTTTCTTTCTTGTTCCGTGTTCAGAGTTTTGAGATGGGTTCCTTGCACGTAAACGCTTTTGGTATCCGATTCTGTTTTTGGTCCAATCGGATTAGCTTTTGAAATATAACCCAGATTCCAATATCGCTATTTTGTTTATTCTTTGACCAGATTTGGATTCCGTGTCCGTAATTTGTGTATTTGGGGGTATATCTTTTCGTTTGTTCTAATATCTATATTAGCTATTTTGACCCATCTCAATTTCTCTTCAATAACTGAGTTCAAAGAATTGCCTCCTGGGCGGGATATCTTCTGTTTTGGATTGTCCTTGTTTTTGGTCTCCGATGGCTGCTGGGAATCATGGCAAATCCAAGTTGGGTGTTGATGAATCACTGAGAATGAGCCAAGATTGGGAAATTGACAAAGGCAAGGAACCTGAATTTAGCTCCGAGAGGCGGCGTTGGAAGTCAGTTTTTGATGAAGCTTCCATGGCGAATAGGCCTCTCAAGAAGATCCGAAGCCCTGAACGTCAAAACCCAATTCATTCCTCTGCTTCTTTAGCTCACCAACAACCTCATCCATTCTCCATTCCAAGCTCATCTTCCTCTCTAACTCTTTGTCCTCCTCCCACTCCTTCAAAACTTGCATTTCCTTTCGCATATGATGGGCCTCAACAATCCCTTCAGTTTCCCCACCAATTTAGAACCACAACTTTGCCGATTTACCGCCCACCACAAAATCAGCAGGAGATGATTTCTTTCGCTTCGAAACAACATCATAGCGTCGCTTATCCGCAGTTCTTGGGTGGAGACATGGCGCTGATGCACCTACAGCAACAACAGCAGCTTCTTCAATATTGGAGTGATGCACTGAATTTAAGTCCCAGAGGAAGGAGGATGATGATGATGAACAGTTTGGGGCCGGACGGTAGACCGTTGTTCCGTCCGCCGGTGCAGCCCATACATACTACCAAGCTTTACAGGGGAGTGAGGCAACGGCATTGGGGCAAATGGGTAGCTGAAATCCGTCTCCCTCGCAATAGGACTCGCCTTTGGCTAGGCACATTCGACACAGCCGAAGATGCTGCCATGGCATATGATCGTGAGGCCTTCAAGTTAAGGGGAGAGAATGCTAAGCTCAATTTCCCAGAACTTTTCCTCAATAAGGAAAAAGCAGCGTCCGCAGATCCTAGTTCAACTACATCTTCACCCCCAACTCCCCATGAAAGTTCAAGGTCAAGTCGGAACTCGAAGCAACCTAAACAAACTCCAAAAAGCCTTGATTTCCAGGCTTTAGATATGGAGATGAGGGCCCCGACACCGCCACCACCGCCGCCACAGACCGGAGAAGATAACGGCTACTCAGAATTGGGGTCAAGTGGGGAAGCTCAGACAATTTCAGGAGGTGCTGATGTAGGGGAACGTGTTTGGGGAGACATGCAAGAGGATTGGTTCAATGCAATTGCAGCAGAAGGTTGGGGGCCGGGTAGTCCTATGTGGGATGATTTGGACACCACCAATAATTTTCTGCTGCAAACTCAAATTCCCTTTGCTAATCCAAATCACATGGAATTCAATGACTCTGATCTTCAGAGTCAACGAGAGATCTTAGCCTCGGCCTCCTCTCCCTCCTCTTCATCTTGTCCCATAAAATCCTTCTTTCGGAAGGATCAAGATTGAAAGGTCATTCCCAAACCTGGCACAACCTTTACTTTTTCACTATCAGTAGGCCTAGAAAGACATCCCGGAATTAGTCACAACGTTGTTCCAGACAGCCGGTGCCAATAAAAAAAAGTAGGCCTAGCCTGCAAAATCCTTGTACTCTTTATAATATGCATCTTAGGATAGTCTAGCCTGAATTCCCACCTTTTTCTCTCACTGGTTGCTCATTTATCACAAAACAACCATTGATTCCCATTTAGAAGTTGATAATTTATTTAGGATCTACCCACCATTATAGCTATGGCTATAGCTTCGATTCTCCTCAACTCCATCTGCTGTAAAAGGCTGAATATTTTTCCAGGCCTTTCAGCAGTGGCAGTACAGATCATTCCTTAGGAATCGTTCAGCAGTGATGTTTTAGCTTCTTTTTTTTTTTGGGGGTGTGTTTGTTAAGGTCATGCAATGGTTGTCGTTAATTATTGAAGTGCTGGACCACCACAGAAGAAGACAGTTTTGTGATCTCCTTCAGTTGGTCCTCATAAATCTGGAGCTTTGTTTCAGTCCCAGATAGTAGATTGTGTAGTACTTCTTTCTAATCTTACTGTTGTAATCTTAAATATCTTCTTTCTTTTCTTTCAACAATAGTTGTAATTACAGATCAAGTAATTTGCATAATTCTCACATTTATCATCTGTTGGTAGTATTCCAAATTTGTTGTTTACCACCACTTACCAGTACTTATGCATAGGCTTCTTAATTTCAACTAACATGCTACACGAATTGTGGGCAACACATTCACGCTTGTTCTTCAGAGATTTTCCGCTCACAATCGCATGAGAGTGAATTAGGAAACGAGAAACATTATTCATCATTCTTTTAACGCTCAACTTTTTATCATTCGTTAATGTGATACGAAATGATTAACATACAATTAAAAGATTATGAAAATATCTCTCGAATAATATCTTTCAAGAAAGAACTTAAATAGTTCATCCACTCAACTTTGAAATCAAAAAAACCCTAAGGAGCTATATAGCCAAACTCATTAAACTGATTTCCTAGTAACTTAATCCATTGCGATGCACTCCATTCTATTTTTTTTTTTAGCAAAAAGTTAGAGTCATATGTCCAATAGTGACTCATATTTCAAATTTTATTAATAAGACATCACTTATGATGGAAGAAAATCGTGATAACAAGAAGGCACTAGAGATTTACAAATAAACAATAAAAAATATCCCGGTATAAAAAAAAAATTATATTCTTAGGGCAAGTTTGGCAAACAAAAGTTTTTCAACATTTTTCAACATTTTAATTATTATTCATTACTTTATTATTATTTTTTATTTACTTTTATTACTATTTATTATTTTTTTATTACTATTTATTATTTTATTATTATTATTTTATCTATTTTTTATTATTATTTATAAACATTCTCAAACACTCTCAACACTCAAACATAACCTTATTCAAAAAGGATAAACCAGACCTATACGAGCCATATAGAAACAATACAAGATCACACCTAATTAACTCATTAAAAAAATAAAATCATGTTCCATCACATTCATGGTCTTTCCACAATATTGATCAGCTTGTACTCACAAATTCCAAATTAGATTATTTATAGTTATTTAACATTACCTAAAAGACATTGTTCATGATTGCTGAGCATTAGAATTCATAGTGAAAAAGAATATTCATTTACTAAGCAGAAATAAATAAATAAAGGATAATGCTACATACAGTCGTGGAGTTGTAAACGGCATGCAGTCGTTTTAGAAAAAAAGTTAACTTTTTCACGTGGGTCCTATATATCTTCACTTTTTTTCAAAGCGACTGCACGCCGCTTACAACTCCATGACTGCATCTATCATTTCTCATAAATAAAATGTTGGAAGCTGGCATTAAGTAGGTGGGTGTGATAAGCCTTCCATTTTTTATTTGTAGGCAAAACAATATAAAAAATAAAATAAATAAAAATGTCCTTTTGTGTGGGAATTCTCAAATCTCTCGTATTTTAAGGACTTGTTAATCACATCTCCAAGATAGACAACATATTGAAAGAGCCTTTTCACATTAATTAGTGTCATTAAACCTATCAAGATGGGTCATCGACTTTCTGTTAAGGTGGGGCCGGTCGCCGTCCCATGAGATCACCCACATTTCTTATTTGTGACGGCACGATATGAATTTAATATGAAAATGACCATCTTTGTTTTCATTTTAAAATATGTTTCCGTGATGGACTTAACTGAGATTTATTTATTTATTTTTTTCGGAGATTAACAAGCTGAATGACGAATGTTAATCCATTAGAATTTTTACATCAGAGTTGACGGTCTCTAGCACAAGAGAAATAGATATATTAAATAAGTTCTACATCATTCATCATATATTCAATATTATACTAAACAATATATAGATCATTGGGTCTAAATATGCTTTATGGGCGAGAAAAGAGTAGTCAGGACTAAGAATATTAGAATTAGTTCCTTCAAAATCTCTTTTAAATTTTGATGAAAAGTATAAATTTGATGAAAAATCGATATTTTTACATTCATAATCTCAGTACATTAAATTTATCAAAATAATTAATATAATTTATAATTTATAAAGTCAACAAACACATCTATAATTTATTCATCTAATAAACATATTAAAAAATTTTAAAAAAAAATTGATAGGTAAACAGTAAATCTTTGTATTTAAAAAATAAAATAAAGTTACTATAACTTAAAATGACAGATTCAATACATAAATATTTTAAGTAAGTATATTAAATTTATATTTGATGAAGTTAATATCAATACTCTAACAAGAAAACTCGAATGTATAGCTGATGAGGAGAGAATAATGGGCAACTAAAATCGATTATCTCTCTAGTTTAAACATCGGAAGATTGTTGCATTAATGGAAATTACATCAACATAAACATTAATAATAAATATAATAATATAGAATCCATTTCGTAAATCTTTCTTTGCCTCACTTAATGACAACAAATTTAAACAAAGAACTTGAAAAAATATTTTTGCTACTCGTATGTGCTTGGTTTTAAGTAGTTTATTTTATGTCAATTCCTTATAGTATACTTAATATTTCACATCACCGACTGTAATAAAGTTTTAGAAGTGTAGTAGTAATGGATTAATGATTGGCAATTTCTTTAAAACTAAACCCAATATAAAACTAATAAGTTATAAATTAGTACAGATACCTACTTAGTTGGGCATGAATGTTTTAATTTTAAAATAAATGGCGTTAGTTATATGATAATTTGGATTTGGTATATGTGTGTGAATAAAGTATAAGATGGATGTGATTGCTGTATTATTCAAAGTTTTTTGGAGTACCAAACTCGGCCACTTCTCCAAGGCATGAACAGAAACTGATAATATCTCTTGAGGCCCACCCGCATGATATTTTCCGCGAGGCTTTTCGATGGAACTGGCATCACCCCAATCTAAAACTCGAAACCTGATTGGATAATTGAAATCCACGTGGCCTATTAGTTTGCAATACTCCCCAAACAGAGAAAAATAATATCACTTGCCTTCTCGCACAGAGAAGTACTTCACTTATAATTTTTTTTTATAAAAATAATTATAAATTAATGTAATTTAATGTGATATGTCAAATTGTTTTACACATCATAAAAAATTAGGTTAATTTTTAAATTATTTTTATATAAAATATCTCGATTATTAAATATTTTTCTTAAGGCACCTAACAAAACTTGATAAGCTTTCAATCCTCATGCGTCTCTGCCCATAGTATTTAGGGTTATGCTACTCATAATCTCATAACATATATTATATATTTTTTAAATTTTTTTTTTTAAATTTTAATTCAACTAAATTATTATTATTATTATTTGAAAAGAATCAAACTGATCTCAACTAAATTAATTGAGTTGTTCAATGTATCATCCATACAACACATACTTGTTATAAGAAAAAAAAATTAAAAGATGTGTGATCAGCTTTATAGCGTTGTAGAAAAAGAAAAGGGGTGAAAATGAAGGAATGGTCCTACATATTCGAGAACTGCATCCTAGGAATGGTCCTACAATTATTGTTGCCAACGTTGTTTCTCAAATTCGGATGGACCCAAGAAAGAGACTAGAGTTTTTGACGCCCCATAAGTTAGAGATTGTTTGGAAATAGGTACGGCTTCATAAAAAATGGTTCTACAATTATTGTTGCCAACGTTGTTTCTCAAATTCGGATGGACCCAAGAAAGAGACTGGAGTTTTTGACGGCCCATAAGTTAGAGATTGTTTGGAAATAGGTACGGCTTCATAAAAAATGGTCCTACAATTATTGTTGCCAACGTTGTTTCTCAAATTCGGATGGACCCAAGAAAGACACTGGAGTTTTTGACGGCCCATAAGTTAGAGATTGTTTGGAAATAGGTACGGCTTCATAAAAAATGGTCCTACAATTATTGTTGCCAACGTTGTTTCTCAAATTCGGATGGACCCAAGAAAGACACTGGAGTTTTTGATGGCCCATAAGTTAGAGATTGTTTGGAAATAGGTTCGGCTTCATAAAAAATGGTCCTACAATTATTGTTGCCAACGTTGTTTCTCAAATTCGGATGGACCCAAGAAAGACATTGGAGTTTTTGACGGCCCATAATTTAGAGATTGTTTGGAAATAGGTACGGCTTCATTTTATTAAGGAGTGATAAATCGCATTTCAGATTCTCATAGTATGGTGTTAACTCATAAATATTCGATTATATAAATTAATTTGAAATCAACCTATTAAATTAAACGTGGCAAACTTTTAAATACTATTCATTTTAATTCTTTTAAATAGTGGGTCATGTCGTGTCACATTTTTTTTTTTATCTATTTAGTAATTAATTAAAATATATTAAAATGACATGTTTATCTATTTAGTAATTAATTAAAATATATTAAAATGACATGACTAATTTAAACTTGTTTTTTTTAAGGCAATATATCCAACTTTCATTTAAAAGCAAATAAAACAGAGGGAGATTATACTTACTTAGACAGTGGGGTTTATGATTCCCACCTCTCCTAACAAATAACGATTTCCAACAAATAGAAGACAAAAGCATTCGGGTATCTTAAAGAATAAGACCAATAGAATCATTCTTGACTATGTTTCTATTAAGAGCATCTACAATTTGAACATTATCCCCTTCGATAATAACTCCATTAGATTCAGCTGGCCAGCAAGAATGACCGCCTTCTTAGCTCCCATTGCCTTCGCCAGCATCGAATCCATGAAAAAACATATGGAGACCTTCTTGGTAGCTAGCCTCACCCTTTCCGAGTTCCTTGCTATAAGGCCAATATCAATTCTATTCCAGTCTTTGAGCAATGCTGCATCCCAATTTGTTTTAATCATCCCAACTGGTGGAGGGGACCAACTAGAACTCTGGTTTTGTCTCTGTACAGTCCTTTGGCTTGCAGATTGTTGCACTAATTTAAACTCCTTCAATGTTTGCCAGGCCGAAATAAGCACTTGGTTTGGATGTGAGAATATCTCTTCAAAAATTACATTGTTTCTTCCAATCCATATGTCCTGGGCTATGGTAGAGAATTGTTCAATAATTTTATTGCTGCAGGTATTGCTTATATTGTCAAAGAGTTCTTGAAAGTTACCTCTAAAGGCTGATTTCTTCTATAACTTAATGGGGCTTTGGCACCAATAATCCTGTGTTGAATTGCAATTCCAAAGAGCATGAATGACAGTCTCTTCCTTCAATCTACATATGGGACCAATGGCGGAGTCAGAAATTTGAATTAGGGGGGCCAAGTAAAATTAAAATAAAATATATAATTTTTTTTATTTATATATAATTTTTTATACAGTATAAAATAATTTGATAATAAAATCTATAATAAAAATAAAAAAAGTTTAATACAAATTATGTATTAAAAAAGTATATAATATGATAAAAACATATCATCATAATAAAAATATATTAAAAATACATTAGAAATTATTAAACTTTTTTTTTATTTTTAATTTTATCTATAATAAAAACATGTCATTATGTTATTATATCATCTTATTTTATATGATATGTATTTTATTTTTAAATTAGATTAATTTTGTAGAGGAAGATCAAAATAATTTTTAGAGAGGAGGCCAACACAAAATAAAATTAATATTATCCTATAAAATCATAAAAAAATAAACATATTTTTCAATTTTTCAAATTTTAAAAAAAAAAAAACACATTATATATATATATATTTATTTACTTTTAGAATATGGGTGGAGCCCTTGGGGAGGGGGGCCATGGCCCCTCTGCCCCAACGTGGCTTCGCCACTGTATGGGACATAAAAGATTATCAATAACTCTCCTCTTAAAGAGATTAAGCTTAGTAGGAATGGCTTCATGTCAAACTTTCCAAATAAAGACTTTGTTTACAAGTGGGATGAGCATTTTCCAATTTTTGTTCCACTCAAATTCTGTGCCAGCATTAGTAGAGGATTGACCCCTTTCATTATCTATGAGTTCTTTATGCAAATGGTAGGCACTCTTAACTGTATAATTGTCATCTATGTTGCCTACCCATATTAATTTATCTCTTATGTTTTGAATGCTAATCACAATTTTTTATATGATATTTCTATCCTTCTCATGAAACAATTCAATCAACTTATCAACCTTCCACTGTCTAGTTTCCCAATTAATGAGTTCATAGGCTTTAAAATTTTCATTTCTCATCTGCCTGGGAGTTTGGACTTTAAAAGTGGTAGGTTTGGGGATCCACCTGCTTTACCAAATTTTAATATCCCTTCCATTGCCTAACCTCCACATTGATCCTCTTTCAATAATTTTCCTGGCAATACATAGACTCCTCCAAATCATGGAAGGTCTAGCCCCTAACTTGGCTTTAAGAAAATCTGTTTGAGGGAAGTATTTGTTCTTCAGGATCTGGGATTCTAAAGAATTTGGTTGTTGCAGTAATCGCCACCCTTGTTTGGCTAGTAAAGCCAAATTAAAGCTCTCGAAATCCCTAAAGCCAAAGCCTCATCTTTTCTTTGCTTTGCCTACTTGATTCCAAGTTGCCTGGGAGTTTGGATTCATTCCAAGTGGGATTCATAGGCTCTAAGATCTTCATTTCTCATAGCCTGGGAGTTTGGACTCATTCTACCCATAATTCTATCAAGAATGTTCTTAAAAGCCTTATGTTTCAATTTTTCCACAAAAGCTGGTAATCCCAGATAATTTTCATAGGAGGAGGATGATCTGGTTCCTATTAAGTTAAGAATATGCTCCCTAGTTGTTTTCTTGGTATTGGCACTAAAAAAATGGTTGTTTTGGCTGTATTGACCTGTTGTCTAGAGGCAGCCCCATAGTCAGTCAGTAGCTTGTTGATGTTACCTCCATTCTCTCTCATTTGCTCTACAAAATAGTAGACTATCATCTGCAAAAAACAGATGGCTAACACTTATCCCCCCTCTGTTTATGTGATAACCATGTAGGAGTTGAGCAGCTTCAGCTTTGTTTATCATAGAGCCGAGAACTTCGGCTACAAATATAAATAAATATGGGGATAATGGATCTTCTTGACGAATTCCCCTCAAAGGTACCATAAAATTTTGTGGGTAGCCATTAATGATCAAAGAGTATTTGGTTGAGGTAACACACCCCATTACCAAATTTATCCAAGAGGGGAGTGGAAACCCAATTTAGCTAAAATTTTCTTCAAGAAATCACACTTTACTTTGTCATATACTTTACTCATGTCTAATTTAATAGCTATATATCATTGTTTACCTCTCCCTTTAATAGTCATAGAATGTAAAGCTTCAAAAGCGATGATGACATTGTCTTGAATCATTCTACCTGAGATAAAAGCATACTGTGAGGGAGAAATAATCTGAGGGATGATGTACTTTATTCTGTTTGCTATAGCTTATGAGATGATCTTATAAAGTACATTACAAAGTGAAATAGGTCTATAATCCGAGACAGTTTTTGGCCATTTAACTTTAGGGATAAGAACAATATAGGTTTCATTCAAGGAATTTAAACTGCCACATTGATTTAGAATTTCAGAGGCAACTCTTATGATATCTCTACCCACAATGTCCCAGTGTGTTTGATAAAACACTGGGTAAAAGCCATTTGGACCCAGGGCTCCCAACGGGTTCCATTGAAACAAGGCTTCCTTAATCTCATCTTCAGTATACGGGCCAATAAGCTTTCTATTCATCTTAGCCGAGACTTTTGAAAATAAATAACTAAGACATTCATCTATATTAGTGGGAAGCTGAGAACAAAAAATATTATAATAAAAATTAGTAAATACCTTAGCAATCTCCTTACTATTCTTGGTTTCAACTCCATTCTCTTTGGTACTCATCTTGATCTCGTTGTTTTTCCTTCGTTGATTGGCATAGCTGTGGTAGAACTTGGAGTTCCTATACCTATCCTTCAACCATCTCTGCTTTGCTCTTTGTTGCCACTTGATATATTCTTTTGCAAGAGCAGTACTGATCTCCTTCTTGAGTTGTCTACTTTCTGCATTGATGTTCCCAGAATTAGCCTTCTGTAATTCAGTCAGCTTGTGTAGGTTGTCTTTGTAATTTCTAGCCTCTTTTTTCAGAACATTTTTACTCCAGGTTTCCAGCTTCTGTTTATACTTTTACAACTTATCTTGAACTACCAACATTCTTATAATTGGGGAAGCCTCATGGCTGTTCCAGCTTTCACTTATAATCCTTTTACAATCTTCTTGCATGTTCCAGTTAGCTTCAAATGTGAATAATTTGGTTCTGCTCCTCTCTTCCATGTCTAGATGTCCCACATTGCTCCTCCTTTGCCACTTCATAAGAATGAGGTTGTGATCTGAAGTCAAAGCTGCCATGTTTACAAAACTAAAGTTTCTCATTGGCTTTAGCCATTTCTCATTTCCAAATACCCTGTCAAGTCTTTCTTTAGTAAATTGGGGCCCATCTCTGTTGTTACACCAAATGAACTTAGGGCCCTCCTACCCTAAGTCACTCAAATCACAAAAACCCAGACATTGTCTGAAAATTTCCATTTGCTAGTATGGTCTAAAGGTTGCCCCATACTTTTCATGCTAAAAAAGTATCTCGTTAAAATTTCCAAAACATAACCATGGCTTATTGTCTTGGAGTTCCAGTCTCTTTAAAAGACTCCACCCTAGTGGCCTGCTTGTAGTGTCAGCATACCCATATAATCCAGTAAGCAAAACTCTCAAGTTAACCTCTTTATCATGATAAATCACAAAGATATAATGTTGAGAGTAGGATTCGAGGGTAAGGTCAAAACTACTCTTCCACAAAAAGGCTAACCCTTTACTAAAGCCAATGTTGTCCACCACAAAGCTGAAATCAAAACCAAGTTTATTTCTGATTTTCTCCACCTTGTGTCTCCCACATTTTGTCTCAATCAAAAAGACAAAATTGGGAAACTTGGACTTGATTATCAAATTCAACTCTCTAACTGTTAGGATGTTCCCAAGCTCCCTACAGTTTCAAGTTAGGCCCATCATGGCTCTTGGTGAGGTTGCCAAGCAGCCTCCACCATTTCATTCTCATATTTGAGGCTCAATTTACATTCCTCTTCTTTTGCCTTCTTCTTCTGACTTCGATCCTCCTCATAGAGCACAACCCTCCTTTTTCTGGAATCTGGTTCTTTCACTTTCGAGCTCATGACATCTTGTAAAGCCACTTCTCTAGCTCTTCTTTTCCTTGTTGACATTTTCTTTGTAATGGCTTCAACTTCCTCTATTGTATCCCTTTCTAGAGATGCATATCTATATTGTTTAGCTCTCACTACATCTTCAATCATCACAACTTTTTTCTTACTCTCACCTTCCTTCCTTATTTTCTTTCCTTTATTAATGTCTCTTTTTCATTCTCATCATTCTCTTGCTTTATACTGATTCCTTACTACTTCTGGAGTCCCAATTCCTCTTTCTTTATTAGGGTAGTGACATTAACTATTTGCTCTTGTCTTTCTTCCTTACCCTCATTTTGTTTCTCTTTCCTAACTTCTTCCTTTCCTCTGTATATCTTAGTCTCATAAATCTTGACATTTCTTGGTTGGCCTCGTAGCTAAGCCCTAAACTGATCTCCCCTCGATTCATCCTCTTGTTCTTCCCCTCTCAAATCTTGGCATGATTTTGAATCATGGGATAGAATCTTGCATTTGAAAAAAAAAATGCCTGCAGTCTCTCGTATTTAACTGCCATCCAATATTTTTTATTGTCAAGCTGCATTCATTTGTCCCTTAACAAGGGCTTAGTCATGTCTACAGCCACCCTCACCCTTAAACAGCTCCCCCACGCCAAGCCGTTCAAATTTGACTCTACCTTAATTACTTGGCCTATAAAAGTGGCTATTTCTTTTCCTATCTCCTCATTCATAGAAGCCAACGGGAGCCTATATAGCTGCACCCAAAATGGCTCATATTGGATTTTTATATCTTTTAGAGGTATTGATTCATCCACTTTTTGGAAGGAAAATAGATTGCGATCAAAAAACCACGGACACCCACTAAGGACTCTATTTTTATCACCAACAAATTAAAATTCAATTAGGAATTTATGCTTTCCTAGTTCTTTAAATTTAACCCAACCTGAGAGTTGTCATACCTTTGTCATTGTGGATCGAAAGGCTTCACTATTAATTCCTTTGCCAGACACAAATCCTTCGATTATGTAGAAACTCCCACGCTGACCTCTGTTTTTCAAGCTATCTTCGTGAATGACAAACACTTCGCTCTCCTCCGAGGACAGTTTCAGCTTTTTCCACCTTCGTGCTAGGTCATCTTCCATTTTACCCTTGGAATTAACACATTTCTCGCACATACAATGCACTAGGGTTCCCTGTATATAGAGAAACTAAACCCTATCTCTGTTTTCGAGAGAAAACAAATAGGGACTCCCAACTCGTTTGTTTTCTATAAATAGATTGAATTAAAATGTATAACTCATTTGACCTGATTAACATAATTTTATATAAAAATTAACATATCTATTTATTGATAACCAAAGATCTTAAAAATTCTATATCAATATTTTCCAAATTTTAATATATAATAAAACTAATAGTGCAAACCATACAGTAACAAATATGAGTTTAGTTATGAGACCTAGCTATACTATACTCATAGCTATACTCATATGAGACTTAGCTTTTCTCTGAATACAGTTTTAGAGAGATAAAAAAAAAAGAACAAATATGAGTATAGGTCTAAAATTACGATTTCAATAATAAAAGTAATAAAAATAATAAAAACACAAACATATTGAGAAGTATCAACATTACAACTTATTATAATAAAGTTTTGATTTTAAAATAAATTCTAAATAAGTAAAAACCGGTTCATTTCGTATTAAGCAGATTGACTCGTTATTGACAAGTTTATAAATCATGTCTTAACGGGTCAAATAATTTTAATTCAAAACCTTTAATATCAAACTCAAACATGTTAATTTTGTGTCATGTTCATGTTAGATCTAAGGGTCATGTCACCTATTGTTGACCCTATATTTTATCTCATCTTATTTTAATTTTTTTTATCTAATTTTTTTTAAAACACTTTTCAATATTAAGTTTTCAACTTTTTACTTAATCATTATAATTTTTCTAAACTTTTAAACAAAATACAATTTAGTTTTTTGAAATTTCAAAATAAGAATCATAATAATGTTAAATACAATCGTAGAGTGTGCAAATATTACGTAATTTTTGTGAAAAAATAGTGAAATTTATTATTAAAAAATGATGAATGTTACTCATCATCCCACACCAAACAATGTACATATTTAAAAAATAATATTTTAATTTTATAATATTTTTATCAACTTTTTTCTCTTATTTCTCAAATTTCTTAGAACTTATTGGAATAGAATATTTCACAACTATTTGCCGATTTCTCATCAAATCTCATTCCCTAGACAGGACGCCGGGACCCGACTTGGACAGTCGGTGCTTACAAGTTACAACATATAAGTTCTGATTTGGTACTCATTGTTTTATACTTTGATAATTTCATTTGTGGGTTTTATTGGGTTTCTTTTAAAGTCATTGGATATATTTATTTTCTAGAGTTTTGGCCGGCTCATCTTTTTTACTTCCATTAGAATCACTAGAACATTATACCATGGGCTTCACAGATTTTACACACTGATGTATCAATTCAGTTTTTTTATGAGTTGAGTTTTTCAGCTTTTATAAGAAGCTTTATACCCGTAGTAGTTCTCTATGAAAAAGTTGTTGGGCAATGACTCTAGATCAATATTTTGAATATTGTATTGATAGACGTATCAGTCAAAATATTAGAATGAAATATTTTGGTTTTGATATCGTTTCAAAATAATCTATACATAAATAAATTATATAATATAAATACATAAATAAATTATATTTCAAAAAAATAATCAATATATGAATAAATTATATATATTTATATGTAATTAGTTTAGTCTAAATTGAGATAAAAAAAAATACTAACCAGTATTTTAACCTTTACGAAACAAATATAATTTTTGTACCGTCCAACTGATTGGTATGATATGTATCAGTCGTTGTAGTTCTCTATTTAAAACAATGTTATATACTGCAATCCAAATTGTTCAATCAAAGTTGGGCCGTTGGGTTTCATGGGCTTTATAATTTGAATCGTAGTTTATGGCCATTAATATTAGCCATGCTTTTTTTTCTAAATTTGAAATTGCAGTTGGTGGGAAACATTGGTTCATCTCTAATGTAATAAAAACGAAGCTTCAACTGTCAAAGACGAAGTTGCAAGAGCTCAACATCTTTACTGGCTTGACGGAGATGCCATTGGAGGTGTGTGTCTTCATGATTATATTGAACCAGGGATGAGAAGACTTCTGCAGAGTAATAGCATCGTATATGTCGCATGTATTTTATAAGAAGAATATTTGTTTTTTTTTTTCACATTTATTTCGTTAAAAAATTAATCATATGTTTAAAACTTTATCTATTTTTGACATAGATTTAATTTTTCATTTTCATATATTTTTTTTTATCATTATGGACAATGATAAAAATATAGGCTTCTATATTAAAAAATATGCTACAATTGTAATAAAATATAGGCTTTTAAATAAAAATACATATACTTTAAAACATTATTTTGTTTTTCAAAATATTTTAAGAACTTTTGTTAAAATAAAAAAATATGGATTCACGGGTTTAAAAAACCCGCATTCATCTGGGTTCAACCCTGGGTCATAACCAGCCTAACTCGGGCTGAGTTCTAGCCTGTATTTGAAATCCAAGTTTCGGACCGAGTACGGATCCAGATGAACCGTCCAAATAAAAATGAGTACTTTTATGTATAATTTTAAAAAAAAAATTATATATCTTTTTCCATGATGGACTACACTAAAGATATTTAATAGTAAGTAAAAATATGGGTCATTTTCCAAATTAAGAGTGGATGGTGTTCAATCCCTTAGAAGAGTGGGAATTTCATACAAGACAAGAAGTGACTGCAACGTGGTAACTAGCCCAACTACTAAGTACTCTAATTGGTGCAGAAAAATAAATATCCTACATGAGTGCGCACCACGTATCTTTATCTTCTCTGAGCCTGACTGACTTTTCTTTCTCAGGGCTTTCAATATTGACGTCCCCCACTCCCAGCTTCGAATGGGTTTTTCCAATGACTTGGTAAAAGTCATTGATCCTTCAATACTTTGGGCAAATGTTATTCAAGGCCGTAAATACTATGGTGTACTAGTTCTTGTTTCACTATATTGATGTTACATTATTCATGGATTGTTGAATTCTTCTCTCTTTAAGAGTAATACTAGGTATTAAATTTAAGTGTACAAATCTTGCAGAGATCCTTTGTAAATGTGTTGACACCACCAGTTTAAAAAAGATTTGTATTTTATATAGTAATTGGGGACACATCTAATCTAAATCATTTTTTTTTTTTTATTTGTACAGAACCAATAAATAAATAAATAAGTAATACTAAATAAATAAGCTCTTTTAGTAGTCTGTACATGATATGCTATAGCTCTTTTTTTTTTTTTTTTTTTTTTTTTTTTACATACCGTGGGCGATCCTTATTCTTATTCTTTAATGTTATTCATTAAAGAACTATTAGAAACTACCATTCGTAAGTACTTTGGAGCCGTAAGTTTAGGTCTGTTTGGATATGTAGTGGTTTTGATTTATCTTATCTTATCTTATTTCATTTTAACATTTAAAAATTATTTAAATACAACTAATTTTCAATTTTTTTCATAGTTTTCATCTACTTACTATAACTTTTTCAAGTTTTTATGTAAAACATAAAAAACTTCAACTTTTTAAAATTTTAAAATATGTTAAAAAATTATATTATAACAATATTTTAATTTTATAATTTCTCTATCATATTCAAAAATTTTATAAAAATCTTAATTAAAACTCTTTTATTATTATTTACAATCATCTATTTAAAGCATTTTTCTTCTCACTTCATACTTTATTATTGAAAGGAGTGCTTAGTCTTGAGAAAATACAATTCAAAGAAAAAACTTTAGAATATAAATATATGATAATAATAAATTTACTATCCTCTTATCATCTTTTTACTACTTTATAGTGTATTTGAAATTTTTATTTTTTTATTTTTAAGTATTTTTTTAACATCTTTAATTATTAAGAGAATTTTATTTAAAAAAATAATAATTCAATAGTAGTCACTTTCTTAACTATTAATTAAAGAGAAGATTGTCGAAGGCCTATGGCTTTATTAGTATTAGGGGTGTGCAAAATTCCAATCCTTTCGATTCTGTTCGACTTCCGCTTCGATTTTGACTTCGATCAAAGTTGGAAGTTGGAGTTCAGAGCCGGAGTTGGAGGAGCTCGAAAGTTAGAGTTCAGAATCGGAGCCTGAGCCTAATGGGGTTTTGACTTCCAACTTCAAACTCCTATTATTTATAGATTACATGCGTTTTTACCTCTGCCTCCGTTTATAGGTTCGAGTCATTAATTTTGCTTCTGCCGTTTTAATTTTTTTTAAAATCCTTAAACGACGTTGTTTTAAGGGAGTATATGTTCATCTCTTTTAACTTAGAAAAATCCTAACCCTACATTTCCTCTCTTCTCTCTTCGCTCCCCTTCCCCTTGCACCTCCAATCATCTCCATTTCTGTAACTCTATTAGACTAGCTACCTTGGTTTTGTCGATGCTGGGAAGCATGATAGTGGCAATGGCAACACCATATCCGCCTTCATTCCAACACTCCCCAATGTCAGGACATTGGGCTTCCTTGTAGATTGAGATAGTGTTGAGATTCAAACGGGAGAGGAATCATTCACCTGTTCCGTTGTTAAAACCTCTCGGCTCTCTCCTTAGATGAATTCATAGAGGATTCTCGTTCTCGTATAACTACTGAAAATGTTGAAATGTTACTCTTGAAAATTCATACTCAACTAAGTCATCTTGATCGATATATTTTTTTTTGTAATATTTAGGGTTTTCTCATTTTCTTTATTAGTGGAGCAGTTCATTTTCTTTGAACTCTTGGTGCGAAGTTGATGGTGGTATCAACATATGGGTTTCGTCGACGATAGAGTAAAGGATTCCGATCGGAGGTCGAAATTTTAATTGGAACTCCAACTTTCGATCAGAGTCGAATTCTGACTCCATTTCGAAGTCAAAGTCGGAAATCATTTTGAGCTCCGACGAAAGTTGGATTCGGAGTTGGAAACTCTGAACTCCATCGAAGTCAGAGCACATGCCTAATTAGTATAACCCCAAGTCTCTAAAATAGAGATTTGGAGTTCGAAACTTTTATCTCCCAAATTTATAAAAAAAAAACTAAAAACTAAAAACTAAAAACATAAAAAAATAATAAATGAGTAATATAAAATAGTAAGCCTCGTTTGGATTCGAAAATGAGATAAGTTGAGATGAATTTAGTTTATTTTTTAATATTATTATTATTTTAAAATTTGAAAAATTGAATTGGAATTTGAAAATTGTGTATTGAAATTTGAAAAATGTGTATAAGAATTTGTATTTTGTATAGAAAATTAAAAAAATATAATAATAAAATAAAAATAAATTAAGATGATTTATGAATCTAAACCAAACCTAAGTCTATTATTATTCATAAGTAAAATAAAAAGTCGAATCTCCTAGTTTCCTAAAAGGATAAGTAAAAAAGGACTATTGTTAATAAAATATAATAAGTCTATCATTATTCATCGATATAAAAGAAAATAAAATCTCCTAAGTTTTCCTGAAAAGAGAAGTAAAAAACAGCCGATTGGTTAGTAAGATTTCGTTTAGATTTGAAATTGAGATAAAATAAATTTAGATAAATTAAGATGAATTTATATTTTAATATTATTATTATTTAAAATTTTAAAATTTTTTTATAAAAAATTAAAAAATTATATTAAAATTTGAAAAAATTATATTAAAAATTATTTTATATATAAAAATATAAAATAAATATAATAATAAATTTAAAATAAATTAAAATTAGATTAACTCAATCTCAAATTCAAACGGAACTTAAAATAATGATTGAAAATTTCCATATTTTACTCCCCAATCCCCATGAGCACAGCTGTTACGTTGAAAGAACAATTGGAGCTTTCTGACGTGAGACGGTGAGAGGTCGAACTTTGGATGCAGACCATTGGCACATTAAAATAACAGGGGAAGAGGGATTGCTTGCGTGACAAAAGGAAAGACCCCACTTGCGGAGTCTCCTCCTTTCCTCTGCCCTCTTTCAGATCTAAAACCCAATACGCATATGCTTTAGGCTCAGATAGTTTAGCAGTCAAACCACCACCCCCTGGGCTGTCTTGTTTTTTGTTCTTTTTAACTGAGATGGCGTTGGTGGGTGTCCAAGAAAATGGGAATGGAGAGATGGGGTTTTCAGGCATTTCATTGGGGACAAAGAATAAATACAGAAGGATGGACTCAGAGGTCACCGAAGCGTCTGATGATGCTTCACAACATCATCATCAAGAGGGAAGGAGAAAGAATACAAGGAAATATGTTTTTGCCTGTGCTGTCTTTGCTTCTCTCAACTCCGTTCTTCTCGGCTATGGTAATTTTTTTTTTTTTTTTATCTGTCAGCCCTTGAGTGGTTGTGGTGGTTGTTTTTCAGCTATTAAACTAGTCAAAATGTTTTCTTGAACAAATGTATCGAAGATTTTTGAAACCTTGCTGTTGCTCTTAATCGGATGGGTTCTCTACCTATATCTTTTCCATTTGGATGAAGAATCAATTCCATTTGTGGAGAGCACCCAAAATTACAAGTATTATTACTTTATGATTGGCTTGATTTGATTTGTTTTGATTTTTATTGAGAGATCGGAAAAAAAAAAAAGATAAGCTCTTTATCCCATTTCTTAGATTAGCAGGGAAAAGAAACCTTGGTATCTTCTGACCGACAATTCAAACACAAACTCTTGTATGATTCCAACGTTTATGTCTAGTTTTTTTGCCTTTTTTACAATCATCCGTTGGAATTCCGATTTTTATTTCATATATTTGATCTTTCTGTTTTTTCTAGGGTCAGAACCGACATGTTAAGGAACACAGTTATCATGAACTGATGAATGGATTCCTACTTTGATGGGTCATTATTTGAGTTAAACATTTATGATAAATATAAAAATGCAAACTTTTGGTTTTGTAGACTAGGGTAACTAGTGGACAGCCACCTAACCTCTTCATTTTTCATTTTATGCCTCTGGAATTTTATCGCACATCTTAGTCTCAGTATCGTGGCACATCAGGAGCAGAACTTGTTGAGAAAAGTGCTCTCTCTCTCTCTCTCTCTCTCTCTCTCTCTCTCTCCAGGGCAATACACCGACAAAAGAAAACTGCAATCTCATATTTTACTTTCGAAAATTTAACTAGATTAATTTGCAAACCTAGTTTTGATTTTAAGATCTCAGATCTGTTTCACATTATTCAGCGATAGCTAAACTCAGATTTAAATGGAAAATTTCCTTACAGGTAACTGTTAAATTCTAATCCTTTATTTCTGGATCATTTTAGAAGCCATATCATTTGACAATTCATTTTAACTGAATCAATAAAAACTTTTTTTTTCTTTTTAATTTTCGAATTTTTAGAAGAAAAGTCTGTTAGATGATTTTATTTAAGAAAAGACAGAAATTAAACAAAAAAATTATTCCATAAGTGAAAATGGGCTGTCAACTAACCCCAAGGGTTGGCTTATGTGGTAAAGGTCTTGGGTTTGAAAATATGCTTCCCTCATGCCTAAGGTTCAAATCCCCTTGAATGCAAACAATTTCTAGGAGTCATCTGATCCTTTTTCTCTTGAATTACTCAAGTTGCACTTGAAGAAAACTCCTTGCCGAGAGTATGTGCACCCCTAGGATTAGTCGGAATGCTATTCTTAGATACCCGGTGCCAATAAAAAAAAAGGGTTGTCAACTGGTATGCTAACTACTATTTCTCTTTCTATTCCAGTGATAGAAAAACGCATGTTGGCAGCTCTTGCTCATTAATCTACCTCAACATTTGACATGGCTGTTGTCTTCTTTGTTGTGTTAATAATCCATTACAACGAACTCCTGATCCAATCATCATAGTGCTGAAAAATGAACTATCATCCTCTGTTCTATAAATGAGTCAGCTTCTATGTATATCACGTGTGTTTGTACTAGCAAATAATGATCAATTGTCATATTTGGTGTTTAAAATATGTAGATGTAGGGGTCATGAGTGGAGCAATTATATTTATACAAGAAGATTTGAAGATAACTGAGGTGCAAGAAGAAGTACTTGTCGGGATTTTGAGCATTGTTTCACTTTTTGGAAGTTTAGCTGGTGGTAGAACATCAGATATCATTGGTAGAAAATGGACAATGGCTTCTGCTGCTGTTATCTTTCAAGCAGGTGCTGTTGTAATGACTCTTGCTCATTCATTTGAAGTACTAATGATTGGAAGACTCCTGGCTGGGATTGGAATTGGCTTTGGAGTCATGATTGCTCCTGTTTACATTGTTGAGATATCGCCCACCGTTGCTAGAGGCTCACTAACCTCTTTCCCTGAGATTTTTATAAACTTAGGAATCCTACTTGGCTATGTCTCAAACTACATGTTTTCTGGACTTCCAGCACACATAAATTGGAGAATAATGCTTGGTGTGGGAATTCTGCCCTCGGTGTTCATTGGGCTTGCACTCTTTGTAATTCCCGAGTCACCGAGGTGGTTGGTGATGCAGAACCGAATTGATGAAGCAAGATTAGTGTTGTTAAAAACTAATGAGGATGAGAAAGAGGTGGAGGAGAGACTTGCTGAAATACAACAAGCTGCTGGAAATCCTAATGTGGACAAGTCCGAAGAGAAAGCTGTTTGGCGTGAACTGTTGAGCCCTTCTCCTTCCCTTCGCCGGATGCTGGTCACTGGTTTTGGAATCCAGTGTTTCCAACAGATCACGGGAATTGATGCAACTGTGTATTACAGTCCTGAAATCTTCAAAGAAGCTGGGGTCAAGGGGAACTCACATCTCCTTGCTGCTACCGTCGCTGTTGGTGTTACAAAGACCATTTTTATATTGATTGCTATTGTTTTTATTGACAAAATTGGCAGGAAGCCCTTACTCTATGTGAGCACAATTGGAATGACTATTTGTTTGTTCAGTTTGGGAATGTCTCTATCTCTACTTGGGAAAGGAGAGACTGGAGTTGCCTTGTCAATTCTGTCCGTCTGTGGTAATGTAGCTTTCTTTTCTGTGGGAATTGGCCCTGTTTGCTGGGTTTTGACATCTGAAATCTTCCCTTTAAGACTCCGTGCTCAAGCATCTGCCCTTGGTGCAGTGGGTAATAGGGTGTGCAGTGGATTGGTTGCCATGTCTTTCCTCTCTGTATCAAATGCAATTACAGTGGGTGGAACCTTTTTCACATTCTCTGCTATTTCAGCTCTTTCTGTTCTCTTTGTCTATAAGCTTGTTCCTGAAACTAAAGGCAAATCATTGGAGCAGATTGAGTTGCTATTTCAGCACGAACATGGATGGCAAGGAAGTGAAGTGGAACTGGAAGATGTGGAGCATCTTGTGCAGAAAGAATGACTGCTTAAAGGGATGTTTACAAAACGACTAGTGGTTTGAATGAGGCTGTGTAACAGCTTTCAAGGGATTAGAATTTGCATATGACTACTGGATTAACTCTTGCAGAATGTTCAATGTCGGGCTTTTAAAATGGAACCTTTGGTGTCTGCTTCAAGGGAGATCCAGTTTCTATCTGTTAGCAACCAAAGAGAGAAAATACAAGGTGGTTTTGGATTTATTATCCTTGTTGTAGTCGAGGAGAATAAAAGTGTTGCTTATCTGAGCTGTACATCTACTTTTATTGGATTAGATTAGGCCTAGAACTATGCCATAATTGTATAAGCAATGAAGTCTTAAGCAATACTGATATTATTGCCTTCATTGCTACCTGTAATGTTCTGAGATGATTCTTTTCTATTAATAGAAGTGTACCATCTAAGCTATGGAGTAAAGTCATGTGGCAGAAGTTATTGATATTCTTTGCAAACAATGTTCAATCAAGAACTTGTAACACCTATTTGGTCAAGAATACGAATGGCCAAAAAAGAAAGATTTTTAGGCTAAATAATATTAAAGCAGTAGTAGTAGATTCAACTAATCCAAATTTTGGCCAAGGTTTAGGTAGATTGCATAATAATTCACTGCAATGGACTCAATTATGAACCGTAATTATAGTCCAAGATTATTTCACTAGTCAAATCTGGTCAGTCCCGTGGACTAGATAAATATTATTTTCAGATTTTCTCACTATTTTTGCTCTCCCGTACAAGAAGAAAAACTGAAGAAAATTTCTGCAAATGCTGCCTGCTGCAATATCGTTGCCTGCTGTTGTCAAGAAATATTTTTCTATCTGAAAAGCTGCCGTTGTCTTTGTCCTGCTTGATTTTTCTATCTGGAAAGCCCTTTTTTTTTTTTTTTGAAAACATGCAAGTTTCATTGCATTAAACTTCAAAATGGCATACTGCCATTACATTGTTAAGGCTTGAAGCCCTTACATCACTGTGGCTTACAGCCATAACATTCCCTTGGCCTATAGCCAAAGTATCAGACCAGTTACATTGTGTCTTTCAGCCCCAACCTGATCTGCTATACAAGGATTTATAATATCAACCTTTATAATGCCATAGTTTTCTTGAAGAACTTGTTGTGCTAACTGGTGGGCTACTTGGTTGACATTCCTCTTCACATGTCTAATGTCCCATCTTATGTTTCTTAAAGATAGAATGGAAATCCTGCACAAGGCATTGAAGTATACCATTTTGTCAAGGAAAACATTAGAGCCACAAACAAATTCCACAAATAAATCCTACAAACATACGTGTCATGTTTTTATTTGATTCCCTCCCCTTCTCTCTCTCTCTCCCCCCCTCCCCCTCTCCCTCTTCCTCTCCCTCTCTCTCCACGACAGTTTTCCTTAATTTTTTTTTCTCCTTCCCCCTATTTGTGAATTTCTAATTCAGAAAAATCAGGTCGAGTATTGCAAATGGGCATTGTTTACAAGCTCCTGCTTTCTATCATTTCATAGCAAGTATAGGTGTTGCTAGGAAAAAATATGAAGGGATTTTTCTCACGGTGGAATCAATATGGCAAGTGGTCAAAAGTTGGCTTTGACATATTTTACAACCTGACAACCTGTTATGGAAGCTTCTAGGCTTCCAAAGATAGATATAGGTATGCTCCAACAATTGAATATTCCTTTTCATCCACACAAGCCAAAATCAGTTTGCTTAGTTACCTGGAAACGACCGTTTAGGGATTGGGTAAAGCTTCATACAGATGGGGCGGGAGAGATTATTAGGGAGACTCGAACCGCAATGTGAAAAGAGCTTATTCGCTTTTTCCTCAATCATGGTTGTAATAACTATGCCAAATGGAGCTCTTTGTTATTTCTCCAATGGGTATTGCCGTGTTAGATTGAGGGAAAATACTGATATGAGATAAACGGTGGAGGAAGATGACTATTCACGTTCTTTAAAAAAAATTCTGACGTGGAATAAATATTATGTCAGTTTGTGGGATTTTTTTGTGGGATCTCTATATGTCTGTAGCAGTTCCCTTTTGCCAATCTGCTTGTTTTATTGCTGTGACCACCTGAATTGAGTTCCCTTCAAAGATAACATTATTCAAACCAAAGCCTTTGCATAACTTTGCAGCAGCTATTAAGCCTCGAGCCTCTACCAAATTTGATTGTGAACAAAACTGTATGGATTGCATAACAGAGGCTAGCAATTCTCCCTCACAGTCCTTGATTGCTATCCCAATACCCACTCTATTGGTTGCCTCTCTCATTGCTACATCCTAATTGATCTTTAACCATTTTCTATTAGGAGGTTCCTAGAAAATAGAAGTCTGTCTATGGCTCTGGAGACTCAAGTTGTGTTGCTTGTTATTCATCAGTTTGAAATCCCGATCTGCTTAAATAGCGTTGTTCATCAAAACTGAAGGTGGCATAAAAGAATCTTCAAAAACCATTTTGTTCCTTCTTGCCCACAACCTTTTGGTTGTTTGTGCAAACAAAGTAATGTCTGTTGGCCTTGATCTTTGAAGCATTTGCATAAAAGTTTTTCCAAAATCATCTTCTATTATCACAGCTTTTTGAAGTTTTCTGTTACCTAACATTCAAACATTTTGTGCAAATGGACAGCTCCAAAAAACTTGACTTGGAGTTTCTTCAACTCATAGGCATATTGGCATAAGGGTCAGCTACAATTTTTCTTTTGTATAAGTTATTTTTTGTAGGTAAAGCATCCAAACACGCCAAACAAATACCTTTACAACATTAGTTATTTTCATTTTTCAAATTTGTTTCCAAATTTGTTTCTGCTTTATCTCTGATGAAGTTTGCCCTTGTTTCTAGTTTTCGTTTTGTTTGCATAAGTAATTAGCACTTTTAACTAAAAAGCATCCATTACTTGTATGCTTCCAAGCAAAATGATCTTTAACACTTGTCTGAGCCACTTGTATACTTAGGATCTGTTTTACTTCTTCTTCTTAGAGAATTTCTTTCAGCATTTGAATATCCCACCATTTAGTATTAGGATCAATTAACTCAGCTATCTTGGCATGTTCTGGTAGTATCTTCACTGGAGATTGTATTTTGCCTGATTGACTATTTAGAATTCACTTGTACTACCATATTTTAACCTCAGTTCCATTGCCTACTCTCCATATCATCACATCCTTAACAGTATTGATAGTAGAGCTAATACTTCTCCAAGTATAGGATGGTATGTGCCCACTTTTTGCTTGCAGAATTGAGGTTTGAGGAAAGTATACAGCCTTGAGAATTCTGGAAGCTAAAGATGGAGGGTTGTTGAGGATTCTCCATACCTGTTTTGACAGTAAAGCATAGTTAAATATCTCTTAGTCTTGAAATCCAAGCCCTCCTTCAGCTTTACTTTTGCTCTGCCATTCCTAGCTTTTCCAATGGGTTTTAGCAACCTTATCTTGAAAAACCTATAAAAAATTAGACATAAGAGAATTCAACTTGTTGCATAGCCTCTTAGGAAGGAGGAACACACTCATGTTATATGTTGGTATGGCCTGAGCTACTGCCTTAATTAAAATGTCCTTACCAGCTTGTGACAGGAAGAGAACCTTCCACTTTCGATCTTTTTTATCACCCTCCCTATAATTCTTTGAAAGGCCACATATTTTGACCTTTCTATCACAGCTGATAATCCCAAATATTTCTTCATATTTATAAAGGCTTTTAGGCCAGAAATTTTCATGAGATAATTCTTTGTTTCCTATCTTGTATTGGTTCTGAAATACAGTGAAGTTTTTTCTCTTTTCAACCTTTGTACAGATGTTGTTCATATGAATGGAGAATTTGAGTCAAACTAACCCATTCTTGCATGCTAGCTCAATAGATTAATAAACTATTATTAGCAAAAAATAAATGGTCATCTGCATGTAGCCTCTTGCAAGTGGAATTCTAAAAATACTATCAGTATGTTTTGCATACCTCAATTTTTCTATTAAAATCTCATAACATAAAGGATAATCTTGTCAAAAACCTCTTGAAGATTTAAAGCATTTTTGAGGAACTCGGTTAAGAAGAACTGAAAAAGGGGGAGGAAATCATACATGTCAATCCATCTAGAAAGGTGCTTGTTTCTGTACGTGCGTATAATGCTTTTTAATAAATGATTTGAAAATCTTACAAGTTGGAGATTTGTTTTTGTTTTTTTTTTTCGATGGAGAAAGAATGTTGGATTGCACTGCCACCACTTTGGCATGTCTCTCTTTTAAAGGTTTAAATTTGTAAATGTACTACTCAAATGCAAAATATTATGTATAAAATTAATATTTTAATAAAATAATCCTAAATTTATAGAATTTATTATTTAATATTATTTATTATTAAAAAGTGACTAATTAAATTTATATAAGAGAAATAATTTATGTAATCATGAATTGAATAACCACAATACAACCACTTTTAAAAAAATGTGAAAAAAACATAAAATTTACATAAAAAAAAATTAACTTTTAAATAATAAATTTTAGTCATTTTTAAAGTAGTTAAATCACATTTATGCAAAAAGAAATTATGCGAAAATGCCATGTAACATTACTTTTTATATATATATATTTTTTTTCACTAAATCTTGGTGAAATTTTGTTAAGTCCAAAGTGCACTGCTGATACTCTTTACTATTAAACAAGAACAAGAAGATGATGGGGCGTAAAACGTGCTCAAATATATCATTTTCAATAATGTAATTATTTTTGTTAGCAAAAATTATTATCATGGGATTTCTTTAAATTTTTTTTAAAAAAAATGTCGTCAATCCACGTCACGGATTTGTTTACCGTAAAAGTAACAAACACGTGTTTGTTTGGAATTCAATCCATCTGCATTGAATCTGGTTCCTAACAACGCCCTCCCAGAACACGCCGTTAATTCCTTTGGTCTTTGGACTCAGACAACGACAAACTAACCATTCGACTCCCGCTTCCCCCAATACACAGACAGAGTCACAGAGCCAGAGAACTCAGAAATGGCGTCCTTCGACGAAAACGACGACGGATACGTTGGCTACGACTACGCTGGCGACCCACCGCCTATTCCCTCCGATGACCTGAACACCGACCATCACGACAGCTCCAATGGTTACAACGACGACGTTTACGGGATCCCTGCTCCAACCGACCCCGACTACGGTTCTCCCTTCCAGTCTGCTGCTATTGTAGATGATGACGCTGATGATGGCGGGCCTTTTGTTTCGGACGGCCCCGTTTTGCCACCGCCTGAGGCGATGCGCGAGGAAGGGTCCAAGCTGCGCGAGTGGAGGCGGTGAGTTTTTCGGTTGAGTTTTCGGCTGTGACCTGAAAAAAGGAGAAAAACTATGCTTGATTTATGACTGCGTGGCTGGGTTTCAATAGGTTAGCTAATTATGAATTATGATTTATGAATGAATTTGTTAACTGGGTTTTCACTGATTAATGATTGTTATGAATGAATTTGTTATTGTTCATTGGGAAATTGAGATGTTGGGATCTGAGCAGTTCCTATAACCTAAAACATTAGTATTTATGCATGTTTCTTTACATCGATTATAAATTATAATAATCATTTTTCAACTTTTGTCGTGATTTATATGATTCAATTGCAATAAATAATTATTAAGTAGACTTGAAATTGATTGTTTTATTCTGTTTTTTGGGATAATTACACCAACCTTCCGTTACTTACCAAAACAATTACACCAACTTTCCTCAAGGTTTGAGGAAATATAACGAACTTAACTTCTTTTCTTTTTTCCTTTTTTTTTCAAAGGAACTTACCTTCTTTTATAATTTCCAGAAAATAACACTTTGGCCCTAAGACGAGGCTTTGGATAACACTTTTCTATTTCATCATCTAACCAGTTTGGTTAGCAACCATAAGATGAGGCTTTGGATGGAAAGTCAACTTGGGAAACACTTTGTATGGCTTGTAAAGGCACGTAGTGCTTGTAAAGGTTTACATATTATATGGATCACGTTTTTTAAGGGGGCAGAGTATTGTTTCAGAAAATAGGAGATAAGCCCTTGAAATTTTCCTAAACCTCGGGGGAGAGGCTAATATAATTTGTAGCTATTGTGTTGTTTTTTAAGCATGAGGTTATATGGGTTAGTGCAAAACTCATGTTAGGTTGTCGCTTTAACGAGTATATATATACATTCTAGAAAACTTTTTAGGTTTATTAAAATTATTATTTTGAACTTCTTAATAAGTTTCTCTAGAGACAGCGAACATTATACCAAGCAATATGTTTGTTTAATCTTCTTCGTTAGAGTTTGCACTGATTGAAAAAAAATCTTAATTTGGCACTACCAAGGAGGAATGATGATCGGCGAGTAGCGAAGCTACCCTGCGAGCCAAAGTACTTCCTCTGGAATGGACTTGTGAGCTTATGAAATTATATTCCACTACCAAGGAGGAATGGATGATGGTATGTCTGTCTGCTTAGGGTAGCATTTCACTTCAGGTCTTTGGCTAGATTTCACTTTTTGCTAACATTTTCTTGCTTATATAATGAGCATGTAGAAAATAGTATTTAGGGTTAGCCAAGAGCTGATTGCATCGAAAGCTCGCATTCACCTAAGAACCGGTACTGGACCAAACCCACCATTTTGGTCGGTTCAACTGGTTTTCTGGTTCCTTTTACACCCCTAATCACTTGGTACATGTCTTTAGCCAATGACACAAGGAAGTTTGCCAAGTGTTTGCATGAGCTTATATGGATGTTTCACTATTATATTTAGTGCCAGCCTACTTAGGCACTAGATTTTTGCATTTTAAAGCCCTTGACGTTACTGGTGCAGTCAAAATGCCATCCATCTTGAAGAAAAGGAAAAGAGAGAAAAGGAGTTGCGAAAACAAATTATTGAAGAAGCTGAAGAGTATAAGCAATCCTTTTATGAGAAAAGGAAATTGAACTGTGAAACAAATAAGGCTAACAATAGAGAAAGGGAGAAGGTACAAGTTTCAACCGTTAATATTTTCCCTTTTTCCCTTTGGCTCTACTCTCTCTCTTGCTCTCTCTCACATTACTTTCTGTGCTTTATATCTAATATAAATGAACTTGATATTTTGCATAGATTTACTTGGCCGACCAAGAGAAGTTCTACAAAGAAGCCCACAAGCATCACTGGAAAGCAATAGCAGAGCTCATTCCGCATGAGATCCCTAACATTGAGAAGAGGCGAGGGAAAAAAGATGCTGACAAGAAGCCTTCGGTTATTGTCATTCAGGGTCCAAAGCCCGGGAAACCCACTGATCTTTCAAGATTGCGGCAGATTATCTCAAAGCTAAAACAAAATCCTCCCCCACACATGATGCCTCCCCCACCCACACCTGTCAAAGATGGTAAGAACCCGAAGGAAGGGAAGGATGCCAAGAATAAGAAAAGTCCCACGCCAACTGCAACAGAGGCTGCTTCAGGAGCAAAAGATGCTAATGTTGCTTCTGACCCTTCCAAACCAGAGGCAGCTGCAGCTACTGAAGGTGAGCAGGCTGCTGCAGCTGTGGAGGCTGATCATGTTGCTGAAACCGATCCAGCCCCTGCTAAGTGATGACACCACGTATTTTCTTTTATTATTAACATCTTTGTTCACTTAAATCTATTTAGTCTCTTTGCTTCGCATATCTGAGGTTGAAATAAGAACACCATCTTTACTTATCAAAAAAATAAGAACACCATCTGTAGATGCAGTAGTCTGTCAGATGGTTGTGGAGGGTTTTCTTCCTTTCCAAGATTAGGTAACATCCAATTTTTTGCCTCTATCCAATTGCTTTGGTATTCTTCATCTAGCTATATAATCTCTGCAAATTTACACCTGTACTTTTATGGTTTTGTGGATTTGCTTTGGATGCATTCTATTGTCTTTAATTGCTTGCCATTGTCTCAGCATTAGACATTCCAGGTCATTATATTTACTGGACAAAGTTTTCCTCCAAACTAGATTAGAAGAAATTAAATTTGCATTTGTCCTTTTAGATGTGAAAGTCCTATTTTTTTAGTAGGAACGACGATATTAATCCATTGTTAACTCCACTTTAACATGTAAAAATCATTCATCCCTTAGTTTGACATTGTTCATTCTGTGGACAACATTATTACTTGTGAACAACATTCAAAATCGACCATTGAAGAAGCTCAATGTCAAAATTGAAGATTTGTTGACCATCCTAGTTGTTGGAATATTGTGAGATACCGTGGAAATGGAACTATATACCTTCTCTATAGAACATTTAAACAAAATTATTGTAATATGGAAGTTCAATTTAAAAAAAAAAAAAAATCTGCTGATAATATACTAACAATCAGGAGAACATATGCCCAGTTTGCATCCATTTCATCTTGTCTTTAATATTTTTCAGTTAATTAAAATAATGAAACATTGACGAAGTATGCATTGAACGGTGCAGATTCATTAAAAATTACAGGACCCATAAACCTACAACCCCAAGATATAATACAGCACGCTCTACCTCCTTTGGAGAGGGCTGCATTTTAATGGTTACCCAAAGCAAAAGTAGTGACAAATCAGAAAGAACTAAAAAGAAAAGAAACGTATAGTTTTTGCCATTGGGGGCCGGGGAGGGAGCCTTGGCCTTTTGGGAAGAAAAACAAGTGGTTTAGTTTAAGAACTTGAGGCGAGAGGCGGTGTAAATGGCTTTAGGTGAAAAATTGCTGGGGATGATATTTGTGGCAGACAAAGTTTTTCCTGTTGTTTGTGTTGTTACCCTTACAGAAAATGGCCCTTTCAATGGTCCCTTATTAAGGACCCAGTTTGCACCCCAAAGATGTGTCATCTCTTCCCACTCTCCAGAACTTGCCTGCCAACATTAACATAATACAATTACTTAATTTGATGATTATTAATGTATTTGGCATCCAATTACCAAACTGTTAAGTTGGTATTTTCTATCAAAATTTTGCAATTACTTTTTTTTTTTTTTAGCAAATTTTGCAATTACTTATATATATATATATATATATATATTTATTTATAGTAGATGGTGGATTAAGATATTGGAATTAAGAGAGTAAAAAATGGTGGAAAAGAGATTGAAGAAAAGAAAAAGAGTAATACATACTTGTTTAATCTGCACTGATCCGATGTCACCATCTCCATCCTCAAAGAGCACTAGAATTGATAGATAGTATTCTGATGAACCTTCATTTACCTGGAAGGTTACGCTTTTTCCATGATACTTGCATCGTGTACTGTAGTTTCAGACGGACAATAAACACAACAATTGGGTTAATAAAATCAATTTACTGCATGGGATTAAATAAAAAAAATGAAAATAATTTATTATATTATAGAGTTACTTAGCATTGCCCTCATATATCACACATAATCACGTAAACTTTTATGATTAAAAAAAAACAAAACTATTAATTAACAAAGAGATTAGCAAAAGGTGACAAAATAATAAAAAAACAACACGAACAGTTCAGATAAAGAAGACCGCTTGAATATATACGTACCGTCGGTAAACAATTGGGAGCACACCTCGGTTACGAAGCTGACCACCCTCCCCAGACACGGCCATGTGGCCGAAGGCGGCGCCACTGAGGTCGAAGTGGGTGCGGCCATTGGCGCAATAGCCTCCGTTGGGGCACTCGTCCGTCACAATTACGGTCACAGCGCGTTTGGCGCATATGCTCTTGTCTAGGCACTTCACCTTAAAGCAAGCCCCACATCCCTGACCGTTCTTGTACAGCGCCGGGCTCACTGCAGTAACCCTGGCCCTGAATGGCTTCATGTCCACTAAAGTACCGTATCCGCATGCCCCTCCTGCAAAAACCAACATCCTTTCTTAATCATATGCGCCCATTCTACATCGATTTCCCAACCCAACTCAACCAAAACAAACAATCCGGATAGAAAGTGACTCGCTGTGAACATTATGTTGGGTTTTTTTTCGATTAAAATGAGTTTTTTTTTTTTAGTAAATAGTTTTTTTTATCGTAAATAATTCACCATGCTCATTTTTCTGATAGAACTAATACTAGTGACATACCGTTGCTGCCATCGCCTTCCGGGCTGCCATACCAGGTGGCAGTGGCTGGGTACCAATGTAGGTCTAATGCAGGTTTGTGAGAGTGAGCCTGAGACCCAACCAAACACTTTAACAACAACAAAACCAACGGCAGGCTGCTAAAGCCAAAGTAGCGTGACATTTTGTCTGGCGGTGGCGGCAGCAACAATACCCAATTCCTGAGGTCTCAGCTCAAAATGACTGCTTGCACGAAGCGCAAAAAAAAAAAAAAAAAAAAAAAAAGCCTGATACAAGCAGTTAGGTGATGACCGGAGAGAGCTCTGCCGATGGTTTTTGGTGGGTGAAAGCGCTTTACTGGTATAGCTTGGTGGGAAGGATACATATATAGGATGTCTAGAGGGCGGGAAGGTTTATGTTGGAGGCTTTAGGAGGCTGTTGTTCGCTTTATTTACGGGAATGCCAGCGAAGATTCCATGGACGGTTAAGCCGTTAATTCCGCACGACCGTACGTCTCAGTATAGGCTAAGGATGTTCTGGTCATTTAAAAAAACCGTTGGTTATTTATTTATTATTGTTTCTTTTTTAATCCTCTGTTTCTATTTTAATCATAGAAAGGAAACGGTCTTTATGGTGGGCTGTAAATGATCAGTGGTCTTAAATCCTGTTTGTATGTTAGAAATGCTTCAGTAATAAAGCTATATTTAAAAAAAAAAAATTATAAACGTAACTTTATATGTTACTTTTGATTATAAAAATAAATAAATATATTATAAAAATAAATCTAATTTATTACATCAAATTACAAAAGTTTGTAAGTTAAGTATTGTAATACTTTTCTTTACATATACTCATGTATTGGAGTTTAGTTCATTTTACTTAAATAAATTAGTTAGTAAACATTAATAGTCTAATATTGGCTAAATGTTGAACGAGCAAAACTCGATCGTAAATTCTAACAAACCAATTTAAATGAGTATAAGTTTGACTCGTTCACTTGAACTCTTTTCAATCTAATAATGCACTATGTAATGCATATTTGTATAATATGTACTTTACGTTTGGTGTATTTTATATAATTAGTTAATTATGTATTATTATTTTAATTAGTTACAATCCAACGTAGAACACACATCACTATAAAAAAATTACTAATTATTTACGATTTGTTATTTTCAGTTAAATGATTATTTTCAATTAAAATGAGTATGTTTATATCGTAAATATTATTTTTCATCACAAATAATTAGTCATAAATATTTATTTTTCTTGTAATGCGTCATTCACACTATTATTGTAAAAAAATTTGATTTGTAAGATAAAACATTTTAAAGCTCTCTTGCTAATAAAATCATATATGTCATGTCATCAATGAAGAAAGTGTGTCATGCATGCCCGGCTTGTATATAAAATAATATATACATAATTGTTATTTTATGCATGCATGTATAACTTCAGTAATTTATGTACTATATAATATAACAGAACATCTTTAGATAGGTGACACCATTCAAGTGGATATATCGGAAGCCTATTAGGTAACGTCAATTATCCATTTCATTCACCCTCATTTTGGAGCGCATCATAGGGGACCACATCAATATTTCTCGTTTCCTTCAATTTCTCTTTGTAGCACCCTTACCTCGACATTTCCTCCCCTTCCATTGAGCAAGATCCTTCCCTCAAGCAAGACCTTTCTCTTTGTAGAAATCCATTTCCTTCAATTTCTTTTTGCAGCGCCCATCATATTCACCATTATCACCACCATGAGAGAAGGACGAGACCGAGAGTCCTTCGAGCTTCTGCCGAGCAGTCATGCACCTCATCATCCCCAAATAAGACTTGCAACTTCAATCCCTGGTTACTCATGTATCATGTAGTTTTCTAATCCCTAAATTTTTTAATACCTAATTTTTTGTAATCCCTAATTTTTTTGTGTTTTGTTGTAGAATTTTTGGCTTGATTCCCCACTGTCTGCACAATGAAGAAGAATTTTTTCAAAATCATGGTAAATTTTGTTTGCTAATTTCCAGTTATTTCAGTTTGGAGCTAGTTAACTTGAAGCATTTTATTATGTGTCAAAAAATTTTAATTAACTCTTTACACATCATATAAAAAGGTATCCCATAGGTCATAAATTATTGTGATTGCAATCATAAGAATTATACATTTATAGTATTAACTTAGAGCTATGTCACTAACCATAAGCATACTAAATCCTATATGAAGAACTAAGATAGCTTAATCTTTTCATACTAGAAAAAAATACCATTGATTCTTCAAGCTTATTAACTCTGACTGCTTCCATTTAAAGCCTTAGCTCTCCTTAATTCATTATAACAATTTTTAAAACTATTATATCCAAAATATTAAAAAGAGTGCTTTTAGAAACAACAAGCAATGTCAGTTTTTAAAACAACAAACAACTGTTACAGTTCTATGTTCATAGTTGACTTAAGAAATGTTAGTGTTGAAGTATGTTCAGTAATTTGATAATATTGTGATGATTTTAGACTGATATTTTATTGATTACATTGTTTTATGTTGGGATGAAGGAATTTGGTCGGAGTTCGGATAGTGATGATGTTGAGATACTAATGACTGGAAACTATCCACAAGTTGTAAATATTGAGGATGAAACTATGGATGATGTGAATATAGGAGATGGATTGAATATGGGAGATGGCGTGAAATTGAGTGATGGATTGGATATGGGAGATGGCGTGAAATCGGGTGATGGATTGGATATGGGAGATGGATTGGATATGGAAAATGGCATGAATTTGGATGATGGATTGCATATGGGAGATGGTGATGGAGGTGGATTGAATGCAAAAGATGGAGATGGAGTCAATTACAATACCATTTCAAATAGTGGACATTTTGAATTGTTCGTTGGAAAGGAATTTGATGAAGTTGAGGACGCCCAAACATTTTAAAAGGCGTATGTAAGACGAAAAAGGTTTTCAAATGAGGACTAACCATACACAACTATCGAGAAGGGACAATACATTAAATGGAGTTCACTATGTTTGTGTGAGGGAAGGGCGAAGGCGTGAAAGTCTCAAACAAACAGAAAGAAAAATTTTTGAACCTGTTGAAACAAAGATTGAGTGTAAAGCTACCATGTATATAAAAAATGAGGGTGAAAGGTGAATAATATACAAATTCGTGCTTGAATACAATCATGAGCTACTCTCACCAAAAAGTACTAGCTTACTCTGTGGACATAGAGGAGTTACACATGCTAAATCCATCATAACAAAGTTTTGATTATAATCTATCACAACAATAATCATTTTCAACTTGCAAGCAGCACCTAGATTGCAAAAGCACGCAAGCAAAATTAAGCCAATCTCTTTAGTTGTATACTTTTTAATAAAACTGCGATTTTTCTGTACCAATCAGTCAGCAAAACAACTAAGTATGAAACATCTTAGCAATTACACAAGTCTCATTCAAATTAAAAGTAAGATCACATTCACAGGTCTCATTCACGTTTAAAAAAATATATCACAACAATTACAACACAAGTCTTGTTCAAATTAAAAAAAAAAATAGACAAGTCTCATCTTAGCATTGGCCGACATGCACAAGTTTCGTTCAAATTAAAAAGAAATTACAGCACAAAGCACAACAATACAAAACCATGACAAGAAAAAAAGAATCTTGATTCCTTGTACTTCCTTTCCAAAGTCATTACACGTTCTTGATTGATCCTTTCAATCCTTCATTCTTTATGAGCTAACTCCAACACCATTTTGCAACAATCGTTTTGCATTGTTTCAAAATCAACCTACCAAAAAATTCACACTGTTTGTGCATCTTATACTTTGAACAATTGGAAAACTGTCTGCCGAAACTAGTATCTTTGGCAGATCTCCTTAGCTTTGATAGAAGCTCACAATGGCAAAGTGATCTTTCTAATCCATCTTCATCTTTTGTCTTTGAAGTCCAAGAACTTAAACTTGGACTAGCAACATTGTTAGACTGCATTTTACACGTTAGTTTCACATAATCAATTTCACAAATCAATTGTTCTAATAATGGGCCATAAAGACTTCTGATAATTTTTCCCAAATTGTAAACTAAACCATACTTATAGTCTTATACAAGTATTCAAACAAACAAAATTTATTCTATATAACATAGCATTGGAAAAAATCTGAGAGTAGTACATAATCGAACACCTATGCTGGTTCCAACCACAATCGAACACTAAAAAATACCAAAAAGTCTAGCATGAAATACTTAGCATAAAAACACCAAAATGAATTCTCAATAAGGTCTTGATGTCACAATGAATTTATGTTGAATTGATTGTGCTATCAAGACCTAGCTACAAATACAAACACTAAAACAAGAACATGAAAATAAGAACATCAAACAACCATTTCATCAAATAACCACTTCTCAAACAACCATTTCATTCAAGAGTTAATCTTATAGGATTATCATATAGGATTTATAAACATTATTTCACCAAACAACCACTTCTCAAACAACAATTATTTCAAACAACCAATTCTCGAACAACCATTTCATCAACAACATGAGTTGGGTTACATATGGAAAAGCTAGAAGAAATACCTACATTCTTGTGGTGACCCAATTTGTAAAAACCCTACAACAATAAACAATCGAATTAGAAAGAATAAATTAGGGATTGTATATGTGAAAATCAACCGACTTAGAAAAAATAAATCGGGATTAAAAATAACCTCGACTTCTTTCGAATCACACTAGGGTTCCTCTAGTTTCGGATTGGATCGCGTTAGAGTTCATTTTTGAGTTTCAGGTTGAGGTCTCGTTAGGGTTCGTCGTCAAGTTTCAATTTGGGGTGGTTCGTCTCTGAGTTTCGGGTTGGGGTCTAGGGTTAGGGTTTATCTTTGAGAGAATGAGAGTGAGCAGGTAAGGGGAGATGGAGCGGGTTTGGTCTTCGTATTTTAGGTTGGGGTCTAGAAAACAACAGAGAAATGGGGGGTCGAAGAAGAGATTGTGATCGAAGTGAGCCAAGAGAGGGGGGGATGGTCGACTGATTTTGTTCCCCTGCTGCGCGTCTCACACCCTTGCACCATGAATCCCTTTGTGTTCCTTACGTGGCGTTACCTGATATGCCTTCAATATTTTCACTTTAACAGTGTGAGATCCCATATTTATGTGTATTTTTACATATTGTTTTGTTCTTGTTGTTGATTGATTTAATTTATTTTAATACGATTGGAATTAAATTCCTTTATTTTATTATGAGATTTTAATTGATGTGTTTTCTCTATATTAATTATTGTTTTGTAATTAAATTTCGTTTTGGTTTAAATTATTTTATTGTTGAACTTTAAATATTTTATTTTTTTAATAATGGAATTATAGTATTTTCAATCAGTTTTTATTTAATTTGTTGTACTCTTTTCTAGTTGGACTTCTTTTCCTTTTTTTCCCCTTTTTCTTTTTCTTTTTCTTTCTTTTTCTTTTCTTTTCTTCTTCCTTGCATTTTCGGCCCTTGACCCGCACGAGCCCTCCTCGTTTCTCTCCAGCCCGTTTCTCCCATCACCACCCAGCGTCGCCGTCGGCCACCCTCCGGCGACACCGCCCAGCCCACGACCTCCCCACCCGACGACGAGTTCACTGGTACCGGAGGTGACACCTCCGATCACCCCACGGCCCCTGCATGGCCACAAACCTGAAATGGGTTTTGTGGCTTCTCTTGCATTTTTCGGCCACCGCCGACCACCCCTTGGTACCGGCGACCTATCAGCAACCTCCCCTCACTCCGGCGAGCATAACCCACCGCCTAGAACCACCCAGTTTTGCCACTTGCTCCTCCACCCGAAATGGGTTTTCAAATGGAAACATCTTTTCCGGGCCACCATCCGGCCACCGTTAGCCTCACCACAACCACCAAAACACTCCCCATTCCTCGGCCGATCATCCTCCTGACTCAGCTTCTCCATTCGTAGCCCCACCTTCCTTGTGCAAGCCCAAACTCAAAAATGGATTTTCACCCATTTTGAGCCCGATTCACCACCTTCTGGTGGTTGCACCGCTACACCACCACCTTCATGAAATTCTCCACCCTCCAATGAGTATTTCTCTAGATTTTGGTGTCAAACTGAGCACTCTAGCCCAACATACAAAGTGACTTGCTGTGAACATTATGGACTGGCGTTTGCTCAATGATCCGGTTTTTACCCGATGTAAGTATTTTTCAAATAAATTTTAAGATTTAATATATTTTTGTATCGACAAATATTGTATTTGTTTGACATTGAGATTTATTGGTTGATGTTGGAATTTATTAATTGTTGGTTATTTTGTGTGTTGTGGTTTACATTGTGTAATTTCATGCTTGATCATGTGTATGTTTAGTGTTTGAATTTTAATATGAGATGTGGTTATTGGGTTTATGAATTTTAATAGTTTTTTACTGAGTCATAACGGGAACGGCGATACGTAACGCCTGTTATGATCAGTGAGTATGAATTACATAACAGGGACGGCGATACGTAACGCCCGTTATGGTCATTGTATGTGTATTTTATAACGGAGACGGCGATACGTAACGCCCACTATAAAATGTGTGTAAGTCATAATAAGGACGGCGATACGTAACGCCCATTATAATTGATAGTGTGTGGATGACATAACGGGAATGGCGATACGTAACGCCCGTTATGATCATTGGGTGTGTATTTCATATCGGGAACGACGATATGTAACGCCTGCTATGAAATGAGTGTGTATGAGTCATAATGGGGACGGCGATACATAACGCCTATTATGATTAGTGTTGTGTGTATATCATAACGGGGACGACAATACGTAACGCCCACTATGATTGAATTTACTGATATATTTTTCTGGGAAATGATGGATGATTTTATTGGAAGTTTATCTTGGGCCAAATGAGATTTTGGATGCAGAGATTAAGGAAGTTGAGCCTGAGGAGATGGCTCCACTGTTAAAGAAATTATGTTATAATTTATTTTCTTGGGAAATGTTTTATTTTAATATAAGTATTTTATGTTTTGATTTTCGGATAACTGCATTAAATCTCCTGCTGGAGAATTTATATTAAACTGGTTTGTAAGATATTCCTAAAAAAATTCTGGTACTTAGATATTGACTTTAATTATCCACTGCTTTTATTTATGCATGTCACGTGTTCACACACTTAGTACTTAACATTGGGGGTGCGTGACCTATGTTGTCAGCATCCCAATGCCTCGATTCTCGTATTTATTTTAAAGAGAAATTTGGGGGCGTCACAAACGGTGTCACCTGCAGGAAGATTAACTCATAATATAAATATAATTATTTTATCATATCCTATTGTAATTAATATGATTTTAGAATATAAATTAACTTTAATTAGTTAGCTATAATTTTAAATATAATTCGTGCATGCCTAAAGTGATGTATGTATTATAAAGCTCGTATCCTTAATTTACTTAATCAATACAATAACTTAAGAATATACTAACTTGTATATATAAAGTGCATATGATATATTTCTCTCAACTTATTTATATTATAGATGGTTTATTACTAGAGAAATATAAGATCAATGCATTTTGGACTAAGGTGACAACAATATATCTCTTTAGAGAAATGTTATTATCATCCTATTAAGCATCATCCTGTTAGCATTTTGTGATGTGCTATCAGGTTATTGAAAATAAGTCAAAGATAACAAGTGTTGTTGAAAGGTAGATTGAATTCTGCTAAAAAAGTGCAGCTACAAATTTATTGCTCAAGTAGTATATTTGCCACTCGAGCGAAAATTCAACTTAGGAGTTTGCTCATCGGTTGCTCGATAGTTAACTCGAGCAAGGCACAACTCATGAGTTCGCTCGATAGTCAGTTCGAGTAAGATGCAAACTCATGAATTTGCTTGAGCATCACTTGACATCTCACTCAAGTAGGATGCCGACCCTAACGCTCGCTCGAGCGAATGTTCTAACTTCTATTTTAAGTGCTCCACGCTACTTCACTATATATAGATATTGTTCTCTATGTATTGACTACTTTTGGCATTTGAAGCAGCCATCACTTACAATAGAGAGAGAGAGAGAGAGAGAGAGAGAGAGAGAGAGAGAGAATTGCGCTCTTATGAGAATTTCAAAGTTTATTGGGCGTATTAGGGCTTTTAGATTGAGGACTTTTATGATTGATCTATTATACTCAACTTTTCTTGATAGTGAATGAGACTGACCCCACCAATGACGTAAGCTTACATTGAATTGAACCACTTAAATTTGGTATTCCCTATGTGTGATTGTCGCTTTTTCTTTTTGCTACTTCCGTTATTTCACTTTAATTTATCATTTGATAACTAGTTAATCCCACTATGCTGGTATCAGAGTGTTAGGCTTTGTGCAAGATCTTGAGGGATGGTTATGATAAATTTTGAAGTAGAAAAATTTGAGGGTCAGAACAATTTCAGTTTATGGCTCATCAAAATGAAAATTTTGATGCAACAAGTTTGTCCAAGGTATTGGATGGGAATGTGTCTAATGATTCTCTTTCACCATCAAGAGGAGAAAAAGAAGAAGAGAAGGCACACAATACTATTATGTTATTACTATCAGATAAAGTTTTGAAGATGTAAATGAGAAGACCGTTGTTGGTCTTTGGATTAAACTAGAGAGCTTGTATATGAAAAAATCTCTCACAATCATTTGTATATGAAGCAATACTAGTTATACACTCTCCAATCATAGCTATTGAATTGAGAATCTCAAATAAGGTATGGTCTGGTACTCCTATTGATTATTCAAATTTGAAAAGTTTTTACTGTCCTATATATTTGTGTGTTAATGAAGGAAAACCTGAGCTAAGAGCAAAAAAGAGCATATTCATTGGTTATAGCGGTGGGGGTGAAAGAATTAAGATTCTAGAGTACTTATCCTAAATCATCCAGATTTGTGTTTAGCAGGGATATCTTATTTGATGAATAATCCACACTTAATCTGAAAAAGAAGTTTATTGGGTCTACATGTGAATAGCAGGATAATTGCAAGAAGGTGGAGATTGTAGGTTGAGGTTTCATAAGGGGTGCTAGGTGACATCCATAAAGGGTGCTAAGTGACGTCCAAGATCATGTCATTGTTGATGAGCACAAGTCTGATTTTGACAGTGGTACACCTAGCTACTGGTAGGCAGAGAAGGGAAAACAGACTACCTCACAAATATATTCATGCAAATATGGTAATGCATGCATCTACTAAAAATTGAAGCAGGAAAAAATTTCATCTCAAACTTGCAAAAAATGATAAAGATTTAACCTTTAATAAGCTTTAACACATCCAAGGACATTGTTTGTGCCCTCAAGTTCCTAAAAAATGTGCTAAGCTTTGTCAAAACCAATTTTATTACTTGTCTCAAGTATGCACCAATGGCCACGGGAAAAGTATTTGTAAGAAAACATGGCACTCTGTGACTTTTGATACCTATCATTTTACAATCACTAATGCTAACATACTGTGAAGTATTTGAAGAAAGAAAAAAAATATTCTAATCATAAAAAAATTACATAAAAATAATTTCACAAATTAATATAGTTCAATATGATTCATCAGATTATAAAGTTACTTTTATTGTAAAATAGATACAATAGATAAGATAAAACTACATCAATTTATATGATTGCTTTTATAGAATTATTTTTATATAATTCATTTGTGAATATAGCTATACTCTTTGAAGAAAACCCATTAGAAAATTTCACAGCAGCCAAACACTCAAAAAACCTTTTTCCTTTTATTGCCTTCAAATGTGTAATATACATATAGTAGTAACTAGTAAATGTAATTCCATCATTATACCGAGATTCTAACAGGTCCTTGCGTGCGTTGGCGGTAACTTTTGTTTTGCCTTCAATAGTCATCACGGGATTCTGCTTTCCATTTTTGGTGAGTCTGTTGAAAACCAAGTAAATGATCTGCTACACCAAAATGAGACCAGAACGCAATATAACATAGCAATGGAAAGTAAATGGAGGCTAAATCCCTAAATTATTGAATTGCCCATCCCATTATCTCCCAACATATTGAGCTATCTTTAAGACAAGCATGTGGTATAAGCCGAGAAAAATATAAATACATGTGATATATATGGTACGGTCATTCTCATCACTTCTAAGCTATAACTTTAATGGAGACTATTACAACATGAACATGTACTTCATCATCAAGTCCTCCACAAGTACGCTTGAAGGCTTTCCAATCTCAACCTCCGTTGACTAGCTGGACTAAGGAGCATCACATAACATGCCCTTTTCCCGGTACTTCCTATTGATCCAGAAGTGAGCTTCATGCTGATTTGGATCATGTTACCTGTTTGTCTGATCAATAAAGTGAAGCACAAGCAGAAAATAAAATCACAAACAGTAATGACAACCCGGCCATCTTGAGCAAATAATAACCCACGATGGTACAAACACAAAGAATATATAATGCATGCGGGGGCGGGGGGGAACCTGGGAATAGTAAGTTCTTGTATAAAGCAACAGTTTTGATTGTAGACTTAATAAAGCAGTTAACATTACAATTTACCTTGTCGTTAACTCTTATTCTCCATCCATCATTTTTCGGTCCATACATAGTTTCACCGACAACATAGGAATGTGGCTGAACAGCATTATTAAGGAGTGGAACTCTATGATCAGGAGCATATTCATCATCGCTGTCATAATAATGATGTGGCCCAAGAGCTTTCAGAACCATTGACAGTAAAAGAGAAAGTCCCTGCCATGTAATATGAGAAGCAAAATTCTTTATTAGGATCCAAAGTGTTCTCTTTCATACTACACTAAAAAAATTAGGCAATTCTTATCAAAGTGCTGGGGAAAGCATAACCCTAAAAGGCACCAAGGAAATTTACATAATAAATGAATATCCCACGAAAGTCTAAGAAGAAAAACAATAGAACTCTGGCAATCAGCAAAGACAAGGAAATGTACTGCGAATTTTGAGAAAATAAGTCAACAGTCTTTGGAAACGTAGTTTTTCATATAGAGAGAGAGAGAGAGAGACCTGGACAGATACAATGGTCAAGCCTATCCCCTTGCAGATCTCAAAGTTCAATCTCACAAAATCTTTGAATTGAGCAAAATTCCCACTAGGATCCTCTGGAAAGTCCTGGTTACAAGTTAGTGAAAGAAGCATAATTACTTTATTCTTAAAATCGCTTTTCAACTGATCGGTCAGTATATAAAAAAGTATAACAGAATGAGTGTGCACATCAAATACCTCCTCCCAGTTACGGTTCAGAAATATATCAGCAGTCACTCCAGCTTCCAGCATGAGGAGCAAGAAGACAAACAGCATATACTGCCTTCATTAAGGTTAACTATGATCCATTAACCATTATACATGTCATACTTTGTTAAGAAGTTCCAACTTCCAACCCCACTCTCCCCCAATTATTTTTGCTTTTTAAAAAATGAAAACCTAAAAATGTTTGACAAACCTAAAACCCCAGAAGTTATAACACTGATTCAGGACAAGCTATTCAAAATGGCTGAGTTGTTGAATATCAATACTAGCTCAAATGATTTTTTTGTTGCTGAAACTACTTAACATCAACCCCAGTTAATAGAATTCTTAACTGAAGTTGAGCATCAACCACCAGGGAAATCGCAATTCAACTCCAAACCAAGATCCAAAAAAGTAAACAACAAAAGCAGATCAATTTTGGATATATCTAGACACATTATAAAAGTAAAAGAAAAAGGTATAATCTATTTATCGTAAGGACCCTAAACGAATCAAGGTGGAATCATGCTATCATATATGGGTTCTCAAGGGATAGGGGGGTAATAGAATTTAGGCTATTGGATCGACCATAATTTTAGCAATAAACCGAGCATGGACACAATTATCATTTTCCAGATATGACTGCATTGTAACTTACATGGTGAAATTTTACGGAGGAGTTCAAGTCTGATGAATACAATAAAGGGGCAACAACTTCTAACGATCAAAAATATTTAAATAATAGAGTGGATAATATATCTAAACACAAGTAAAAAAGATAGAGACAGGTAAATTCGAGTTATAATTACTTTAGAGAGAAGATGAAAGTAGGAAAATTATTGCTCGATTCAATTTATTCTGGAAAAGGATACCATATAAAGGCAACATCCATTCGCAGTCTCTGCAGCAATATGACCTGTGAATGTTATCACACATAAAGTGATCCCAAGGCCAAGGAAAGTGTAAATGAACCTGCGATTCACACAATGAAGCAGTTTCTCTAAAGGTAAATTTAATGAAAGCAGCTATGAGAAATGTTAAACTATCCGCCTCAGACCTTAGAAAAAAACTAAAAAAAGGGGCAGACTTCCTTCAATAATCTATGTACTTCAATAGGTAATGTCCGAAGTGATCTATAAAGAACAATAGGTAGACTTTGGAAAACGAAATACTTATATTAGCAGAGATAAGAAAAAATTATTCAATGGGGGTAAGACTCCCTTCCAATTAATCCATGGACTCCAAGAAAAAAAAGTTCATCTATTTTTGTTAATTTGTTTACATGCGAAGTAATGACCTCATTATACCATAATCAACTCTTAAAAATTCTTCAAGACAGCACCAATTAGACAATGATGGTTAATTAATGCATCAAGATCAAAAGACAAGAAAGGGGCCACCAATCTTCTGAGCCAATAAAACTGGTATTTGATCCAGGAGAGAGTTCAAACTAGTGGAACACACTTCAAATATAATTAGACAATAGTCCTCTATATTTCCATTGTAACTTCTCTATTGCCATATCCACATTTCTTGATCATCCAAAAAACCATCAATAAAAACTGGATTTTCTCGTCATTTCCCCTATTTTCTCAATAACCAAATAGTCCCCAAATGCAATAACATTGCAAAAAATAACAAACTCGAACAAAACCCAGAAATAAAAAAGGAAGAAAGAATCACCATGGAGCTAGGTGATCGGACCCATCAAAAGGCAACTCGCCCATATGCCTCTGCCAAACAGTTATCATCCACACGGCATACAAAATCATGGCCATCCCGACCATCCCTATCAATGAATTCACCAGTTTCAATATCGATTGCATACAGCTCCTGACTATCCTACCCATTTTCCGCACAAACTCAACGGAGACAAAACACTAGTAATCGCGAAAAATAGAAGTTAAAAGAACTGGGAAAGGATGATTGCAGGAAGCCCAGGATAACATCTAGGGCTCCAAAGCGAGTGGAAGATACGCGGACAGAGGAGATTTTGTTGGCCGAACGTCACCGAGGAGGATGTGTTTGTTCAAAGTTTTATGGTTAGTTTCGAGGATTTTGAGGTTCCCGGATTTTAAGGATTAGTAATTGGAAAAACAGAATCGCACCCGCACATGGATCAGAGAATGAGACAGAACGTTTACTTCAATTAGAAATAATTTGCTATATAAGCTTTTAACTAAAGGCTAAATTATAATGTACTGTTATTTTTAAGAGATTTAATCCATTACGAACATTTTGATTTTAATTAATAATATTCATTTTGATCTTAATTTCTGTTGTCCTTGTTTATTTTTTTGATATATTTAAATGATTTCTCATTTCTACCATCTAAATTCACAATCAATTAACATATATTATGTATTATATATTTTAAAAAAATTAACATATATTATATCAATAAATATAATTCCGGATAACTAAAAATAATAAAATTTAAAATAAAGAATAATATATGCTTTCATATACTTTAATAATGATTCCGAGAAAGATTTGCTCTTGGTCCTTTGCCGCCTACTATTAAGTAGATTTGTAAATAGTCCGGTCTGGTCCGGTTTAAGAAATGTGTGGACTGGTTCTACTCAGTCAAAGAATTCTTTCACCCTGGACCGGTCCATACCGGTCCATACCGGTATGGACCGGTTCAATTCGATTCAGGGACGGTCTGGTCCAGTCTAGGGGTGCCCCATATAATTTAATGGGCTAAATTTAATCTAAAATATTGCAATGATTAAATATTTTTTTGGTCCAAATTTAACTACTATAAATTATAATATGTTAATATTATAAAAATATATATTATATATTAATATGTTAGTATATATTATATAGTAAGTATGTTAGTAAATTATAATTAATAACACTATTACATTAGTATATTATATATTTATATGTTAATAAATAGTGATAAATTAGTAATAATATATTAAATAATAATAATACACTTATTACTTATAAGTTATTACTAATATTCTATATAGATATATTATAATTTATATTTTTATACTATAACTAGTCAATCAATAAATTATAATATATTAATATTATAAGAATATATATTATATATTAATATATTAATATATATTATATATTATATATTCATATGTTAATATATATTATATATTAATATATTAATTTATATTAATATTAATATTATAATTTATATACTATTTTTATATATACATATATATATGTGGGGTTCGGTCCAGTCCGGTCCAGGAGGAGAAATCCTCTAGATCGGGACCTGACCGGAATTAATCGGTCCATGTAAAATTTGGACTGGACCGTCCGGTCCCGATCTGGGACAACCGGTCTGGTCCGATCTATCGATTCGGTTCGATCTTTTTACAGCCCTACTATTAAGAGTTGCTCTATTGATGTTGGCACCATCAATTCCGTACTATGAATTTCAAAAAATTAAAATGATTTAAAAAAAATGAGATTTTAAATTATCTTTACTCATTTATATTTATATTTTTAATTTATTTTTATAAGTCATGTGGTACTATATGATGGGAGAATAATGATAGTTTATTACTTTTTTATTTTTTATTTTTTATTTTATCAGTCTTTTGATTTTTTGATTTTTTTATAAAAATTTCTTTTACTTAATGGTTAAAAAAATATCTATTAGTGAAATTGTATATTTTTTATTTTTTATTTTTTATTTTTTATTTATTAATGATTAAGGATTAAGGATGTTTAAAAAATAATTTTAAAAAAAAAGTATACCATAAATAGTAAAATGGTGATAAAGAAATTATAAATCTATCATTATCCATGATGGGAACACGTCAATGGCAAAACTCCAGCAGTAAGACCGCATAATAATATTTTTAAAAGTAGTTTAATGTGAGAAAGATATTTAATATATTATAATAATATTTTTTTAATTTTTTTAATTTTCATCTCATATCATATTATCAAAACTTAAAAAAAAAAAAAATTCAATATTATATCTTTAAAGATCTCGTCGTCGATTTATTCTTCTTTCTTAAAATATAAAAATGGGAGTGTTTTTTATTTTTTACTTTTTGAGAAGAAGACTAACCTATATTCATCCAACTTATCACAGGAAATGATGGATACAAGGAGGGATCCCTCCACTCTCACTCGATTAGTCAAAAGTTAAATTTATCCTTCATTTAGCTATTATAGATGAAGATCAACTACAATTGATTAGTTAAAGTCAAAAACATTTACTTTTAACTACGGTAACTTTAAAAATAAGATCATATTTGATGGATAATTTCCATTAGCCAAGTTTTTACTTATTATTTTTTCTCTCCCTTCTTCTTCACATTTTTACATTAGCCAATATAATTACTAATTGACATATAATAGATAGAATAATAAAAAATGAGAAAAAATTAAATTAATTAATAATTCAAAAATCGAATTATTATTATTTTATTATTATATAATTAATAAATAAATAATTCAATATGAGAACTTGATATGAATGAAATAATAATCAAAATTCAATTCTTCTCGTATTATTTTATTATTATATAATAAATAAATATGTATTAATCTATGCTAATATAGAGATTTGATGTAATGGAATAGCCAAAGTCAAATTCATTTCACATTATTTTATTATTATATAATGAATAAATTGTATTCTAATACGAAAACTTGATGTAAATGAAATAGCTAAAACCAAATTCATATCATATTAGTTAAAACTTTAGTTTGACTTTAGCTAATCCATTGAGATTACTTTTTATTAAAGAGTTTTAATACATCCTTAACTAAACAATGAACTAAAATATTATAATTCCTAGCAACATAAGCTACTGTCCAGAACTACAATGCATCGAGCAAACCTTTAAGTTTTTAATATCTTGAATTATTAGTCCAGCTTAGCTCCAATTCTCATATTTTCCATTGATGTCATTCACCACATTCAGTGCATCATCTTCTAACATTACTTGTTGTAGCTTCAAATTCAATTGGACGTAGAACATTAATGCTTTAAGGGTTGCTACTGCCTCTTGGACTGAAAGGCATGAGTAGAAGATTCTAGTGCTAAAATGCAGATAGGACATAGGGAAGACTAGACAATCTTCCACTTGAACAGGGTAGTGGGAATTGAGTTTATTTTATTGCAGAAGGCATATGTTTAATCATTATTAATAATAAATAAGTGCGCCTATAAAGGCACGGGTTGCTGTGGTGTAGTGGTTATCACGTCAGTCTTACACACTGAAGGTCTCCAGTTCGATCCTGGGCAGCAACATATTTCTCTTCTTTTGTACTCTTCAATTTAAATCTTGTATTTTTTTTTTGTTTTTTGTTTTTGGTTTTTTTGTTTTTTGCGCAATTGAAATCTTGTATCTTGAATTGTGTAGGTCCGTAGGATTGATTTATGTATTTCCATATTTATTTGACTGCCTATGCCGTCATCGTTGTTGGTGGTGGTCGCGTTTTCACAAGAAGGAGAAGGGCAAAAGTGGCTCGCTCCATCACCGATTCACCTCACTGGCGAGTGGTGACGCTTAGAGATAAAAAAGTTTAGTTCTTTGTTGGGGAGGAGACGAGAGAGCTTGAAATGAAATGATATTGTTACAGTGCGCTTCTTTTTATCTTACACCACCCAAATTCAGCATAGGATCTAGGAAACTGCCAGATTCGTTTCTATCTCCAAATTCTCTCCGTTTTTCCATATTGAAATCTAAGCCAAGCTCGAAAGCTTCTCTCAAGCGTTCTTGCACGCAACATGAAGACGCCCACAAAGCCTCTATTCAGGTAGATTCACTTCTGCTGCTACACTTGTTTGTTTTTAAATCTTAATTTATATCTATTTTCATTCTCTCTGTTGTTTTAGTGGAGCCTTTTTTTTCCCGGCTATTAATTGGTGAAAAAGGAGTTTTTGAAGGTTTAAGATAATGGGCTTTTACGATTTCGTTTACATAGAGGTTCTCTTCCAGTGAACAAAGGAAACATTTTGGGGAATGTCTACTTACAGAGGTTTATATAATATACCCAAAAAGGTTCTCGTTTTCACAATGAATTTATGGTCATTTCTTACTTTCCTGCATATTCGATTTCGGTTACTTTCTATTGTAAATGTGAACAAGTTTAGACTTTCTTGGTTATTTTAGAAACGTAATGTAATTGAAATGTATTGGTTAGATAATTAGCAAGTTTAACCATACCTTTCGAGTTCTGTAAATGTTGATTCAAATATGTGAATAGGGTTTTTTGTGATTTTGGGTTATAGGAGTTCTCGGTGCTGGCAGGAGATATTCCTTGGGATAGAGGGAGTATATGGAGCATAATGGCCTTGTACATGTTCTGTCTGCATATTCCTTTGAGTTTCGGAGGCTTGTCAGTGGTTGCTGCGATATTGCATGAACCTCTTCTTGATCCACAGACTGAGGTGAGTGCAGTGGATCTATAAGATCAATAATTGCATTTATCACATTCTGTATGAGTACTGACTGAAGCAGTAATGTTGTGAATATCATCATGATCATTAAAGATCTATCCTATTCTTCTTGTTTCTTTTCTGTTTTGATATTATTTCCATATGATTTCGTCACCTTTTTTTTAGAAGATGTAATCAAATGATGCTGTCCATGATCAAAGCTCGCATTATAGAGTGGTGTAGGAGTAGTCTATCTGTCCTTAGTCTGAGTTTTTTTCCTCTGATTTTTTTTTTTTTTTGGTCTGTGGGAATCTGATTCGTTATTTTGGGAAAATAGTTTGGATAGGCATCGGCCATAAAGTGAGGCTTGATGGAAGTTCAATATTGACAGGATTTTTATTCACAGAATTAATCTCAATACAGTAGTACACTTTACAAAATGAATTGTATGCTAAATATATACAAAGAATGTAGAAACTATTCTAAGAAAGTTAGCTAGAAATATGGCTGAGTATGGTAACAGATGCAGGGCTTGATTCTTGTGATTTGTTCAACTGTTACAACCCTGATTCTCGGCTTGATTCTCTTTGATTTGATCTGTCGCATAATTAGTGGAGTTATCCTTGATATGCCCCCGCAAGATAGGGCTGCCATCAGCAAGTCCAATATTGGTCTTTAGTTGCTCTGTTCTTTGCTTTGACAGTGGTTTTGTTAGAAGATTGGCAAACTGATCTTGAGTGTTTACATGATGAAATTTCAGTGTGCCTTTTTGAACCGTATCGCGAACAAAATGGAGGTCTATTTGAATTTGCTTCATCCGGGAATGTTGGACAGGGTTCAAGCTAAGTTGTGTTGCACCCAAGTTGTCACAAAGTAATTTTGGTGGTGAAGAAATTGGTAAGCCAAGTTCGGTGAATAGTGCTAGTAACTAAAGAGTTTCTGATGCTGCATTTGCAAGTGCTCTATTCGCTTCAGTGGATGATCGTGCAATGGCCCGTTGTTTTTTGGACCTCCAGGAAATAGGATTTGGACCAAGGAAGTTTATGCATGCAGATGTTGAACTTCTATCATCATAGTTCCCGGCCCAATCAGCATTGGTATAGGTGGTGAAAATGGAGCTAGAGCTTTTGCGGATGTGAATGCCATGATAAATTGTTTCCTTCAAGTATCTTAGAAGCCTCTTTGTGGTTGTCCAATGCATGGTAGTAGGTTTATGCATAAATTGTGAAAGTTTGTTCACTACAAAAGATATGTCTAGGTGTGTAAGAGATAGATATTGAAGTGCACCTATGCATGCCAAAATTCTGTGCTGTCCATGGAGGAAGTACCATCAATAAGTTTAGGGGCCGTTGTTGTGGCCAGTGGGGTAGACACTTCTTTGGCACCGAGCATATTTGTTTTTGAGAGGATGTCATGAATATATTTGTGCTGAGATAAGAAAAAAGCCAGCTGTAGTAGGAACAACTTTCATGCCAAGAAAGAAATGAAGTTGTGCCATGTCCTTTACAGAGAAAGCAGCTCCAAGTTTGTCAATAATTTGGCAAACAAAATTGTTGTCACTGCTAGCGATGACCAAATCATCTACATAAATCAATAAGAAGCATAAAACTGAACCATTTTTGTAAATAAACAGGGAGCAATTTGCTTTGGAATTTTCAAAACCAAGCTCCATAATTTTTTTCTTTAAAATCGAATACCATTCTCTTGGAACTTGTTTGAGACCATAAATGATCTTTTGTAACTTGCAAACATGGTTAGGTTTTGACAAATCTTTGAAACACAGGGATTGAATCATGTACACATTTTCATGCAATTTCCCATGCAAAAACGCATTGTTTACGTCAAGTTGTCTCAAGCCTTGCATCACAGAGATGGTCAGAATGGTTCTGATAGTTGCCGGTTTGACAACCGAACTGAATGTTTCCTTGTAATCCAAACCAGGGCTCTGATTGAACCTTTTGACAACAAGTCTCGCTTTGAAGCAATCAACAAACCCATCGGCTTTTCTTTTGACCCTAAGCACCCATTTGTAACGTACTGACTTACAATGAGTGGGTGGGGGAACCAATTCCCATATATTGTGTCTCATTAGGGCTGTAGTTCATTAGACATGGCACTTCTCCATTTAGAGTCCCGAATTGCTTGACTCACACAACTTGGTTCAATGGTGGGTGGAATTGGGTGTTTTGTGACTGATTGGATTTGTTTAGGCTTGTAGATGTTGTTCAATGAACAGGTAGTCATGGAGTGGGTTCGGCTTGGGCCATTTGTTGGGTGATTTTGTACGGGTTCAGGTAGGGTTTCGCGGCTGCGACAATGGAAATGTCGAGATGGGCGACGCCAGCGTTGGAGACAAGTTGCAGAGTGGAGTTTCAGGGTGAGTTTTGAATGGGGTTCGGGTTTCATGGAAAAGAACATGCCGAGATAGGTAGACCCGGTTTATTGCTATATCCATGCACTAGTATGCACTTTGGATTTGAGAATAGCCTAGAAACACACACAGGCTTGACTTGGGCTGGAGTTTGTGGGTATTGTAGGCCGGGTTAAGGGAAAACACAAGCAACCAATTTTTTTTAATTTAAGATATTTTGGTGGTTGGTTAAACAAACATTCAAAGGGAGATTTGTTTTAGTGAGGTGGGTTGATGATTTATGAGGTAAACGGCCGTTTGGAATGCATGAGGCTAATAAGAGAGTGGTAAGGCGGCATCCTTAAGAGAGTTAGACCCGTTTTCACAAGATGGCGATGGCGATGTTAGGCAACGCCATTTTGTTGGGGGTGTGAGGGACAGTGGCGTAGTGGCTAATTCCATGGATTGAAAAAGAATTTTTAAGAGCCATAAACTCACCATCGTTGTCGGAGTAAATACTTCTTATTTTTTTTTGGAACCTTGTTTCAACAAGATGTTTAAATTGGGGAAATATGCTACTTACACTTGATTTGGTTGACATATGATAGAACCACATGTATTTCGTAAAATGATCAACCTAAATCAGGTAGTCATCAAGACCAACAATATGTGAAGGAGACCCCAAACATCGGTGTAAATAAGATCAAGATGTGCATTGCTTTGAAAACTAGTGGAATAAAATGGTTGTTGATGTGATTTATTGATAGAATAAGAATTACAATGATTTGACACTTGATATTCTTTGTTTGTTGGAAGAGAAAAGCATTAACAAGATAATTGACAATTTTTTGAGATGGATGTCCTCTTCTGCACATTTGCAACCATTTTTGAAGATGAGTCCACCAATGAGTCCGGAAGTGTGTACACCATTTTCACATGCCCACATGAGAAAAATCGCTCTTGTGATCTGATCCTTGACAAGAAAGTAAGAAGGTTGAAATTCAATAAAAACACAATTTTGTGTAGTAAAATAATGGACAAGAATAAGATTTTTACAGGAATACATACGGTATCATTTAATTGAAAGGTGCGTGTTGGGGAACGAAAAACCAAAGAACCAATATGTAAGACACGCAAACTTGAACCATCACTGGTTACAACTTCATATGTGCCATCATATTCCGTGGACAAATAAATTTGCCAAATCATGAGATGCAGCAGAATCAATTAACCATTTTGTGTCCTTTTGGTGAGAGGTTGAAACACAGTTGGCAGTGGGCTCGAAAAATGCACTCTTGGACACTGTTTTGCAACATGGCCCAACTGGTCACATAGCTGACACTTGGGCTTAAATCGGCACTGGCCTATGGGCTTTCCTTCGTTGTTAGGCTACTTCCTGTTATCTCTAGGCCCATTGTGAGATCGATTGCCTTGTTGCTTATTGAAGCCCCTAGAGGAGTTGTTCCCGTTTGAAGGGGTCGCACCAAATCGATTTCCACCAAATCGACTAGAGTTATTCACCATTGCCACCCGTTGCTGTGTGGTGGCTTCAAGGCGGCGTAGATGCGCCTCGTGGGCCATGAGCAAGTTGTGGAGCTCCTCAAACGTGAGAGATTTTTCTTGGGCTCGGATCAGCGCTGCGATTTCACGAAAGTTAGATCCCAAGCTGTCGAGAATGTAGAGAGTAAGATCATCATTAGAGATGGGATGATCAATGAGAGCAATTTCGTCTTCAAGAGACTTGATTGTATGAAGGTACTCCTGAATTGATTTATTTTCCCTCTTAATCAAAGTGAGCTCTTCTTTGAGCTACATAGCTTTGGTACGAGACTTGCTGGCATATATGGTGTTTAGTTTTTGCCATGCTTTCTTAGAAGTTTTGGCAACTGAAATGAAGGGAGTGATTGTGGTAGTGGTGGAGGCTAGGATGGCATTGAGAATTAGGCCTTGTTTGGATTCGGAGACGAGACAAAATGAGTTGAGTTGAATTGAGTTGAGTTGAGTTTATTTTTTAATTTTATTATTGTTTTGGGATTCGAAAAAATTGACTTTGAAATTGAAAAAACTGTATTGGGATTTGAAAAAATTGTATTGGAATTTATATTTTATATTTTATATGAAAATATGTAATAATAAGTTTGAGATGAGTTGAGACGAGCTCGTCTCGTCTTCGAATACAAACAGGACAGTTTATCCTACCTGACCCAGTGGGTTTTTTAAAGGAAGGATGCAGGGGTGCCATTGGTTTTGGGATAGGGATGGTCACCGGTGACATAATCTAGGTGATTATATCCAATGAGAAGAGCCTCAAACTATGCATGCCATTGAGGGAAAGTGGAAGGGGTAAGCTTTTTGTTGATTTGGGCCGAGAGATGTTTAGGGCAATCAATGGGGTTTCAGTTGGGGATGGTGGATTTGAGATGGGAGTGTGGGAGTTGGGGATCAAGTTCTCGTTAGAGGGTAGCTCTCCTGATACCATGATGGAATTTGAACATCGACAGGAATTTTATTCACAGAAAATACAGTATTACACTTTACAAAATGAATCGTATGCTAAATATATACAAAGAATGTAGAAACTATTCTAGGAAAGTTAGCTAGAAATATGGCTGTGAGTATGATAACAGATGTAGGGCTTGATTCTTGTGATTTCTTCAACTGATACACCCTGATTCTCAGCTTGATTCTCTTTGATCTGATCTTTTGCATAATTTGTGGAGTTATCCTTGATATGGCTAATAACACCATATAGTTTATTTATTTTGATAGATATACCATATAATTGATTTCCCCATAATCTTCACTATACTATCTACTTATAATGAGGATTCAGACTTGAAGTCAGTTACTCCTGTTTCCATGAGCATGGAGATGTTAAATATGATGTTAACTCTACTTATGAAAAAAATATGATGTAATACTCTTTTTTATTTTTATTTTGTATTTTTTTTATTTTTATAAATATGTTGCAGTATAATAAAAAATTTGTCTCTCTGTGTTAAAAAATTGTTTGCACTAGATTTACTCTTTATAATGGGCCTAATTCGGTCATGTCACTTCATTGAACATATCATATCTAGACTCTGAAGTTGAGGATTTGATAGGGTGGTAATGGAATTGTTCAGGAACTTAGTCTTTTAGGTTGAGGAGCCTTAATAAGATTTGATATGTGATAGATGACAAATTGTGATGATTGCACTAATCTTGGGAGATCCTAAGAGATTGCCTTGTGCAATTCAAAGATATATTCAGTGATCTTTACATAGTAAAACGACATTTTTGATTGCCTCTTGAGGTTTTATTTATTAAAAAAAACATATTCTTTGGGACTTTTTTGTATTTTCTTCGGTTCAATGGTTTTCTGCTATGGTACTAAAGGGAGGTGATGTTCGTGAGTTTTTGACTAATTTTCAGCTTGCTAGAGTGTAACTAGGTCTCTTCCTTGTATACTTCCTGTGTACATAAGCTTTGCTTAGTTGCATTCAATCTATAAAGATTATTATTTATCAAAAAAACAAAAAAACATATTGAAACGAAATGGTTTTGTCCTTGATACCTTGGGCAATCAAGTGGCTGCTGAATAGATCCAGGTCTCCTACATCACCAAAAGTGAGGTTTTTTTATTAGTGAATTGAAAATAAAGCATTAGGAATGAAGTGCAATCATTTTTAGACGGTTGTCCCTCTGTGCTGTGGTCAACTTGGTCCCTTCTTTATAGAGGGTCTAGCGCTTCCAGTTCTGGCCCCAAAATTAGCTTTTTGGAAAATATTCTCGTTTGGCCTCCAACGATGTAGCTTCTATGTCTATTTCATTTATAGATCAATTTTTGTTTCCAACATAGGTCAATCTAAAACAAAATGCAAAGTATCTTGTTCTTCTGCTGTCAGTAAGCCAGTTACACGATCTCTCTAGAAAGTAACAATTGATTTGTTCAAATTCTCAATTTGTCTCATTTTTTTATGCATGAAGTTGCACAACAATGTTTTGCTTTTTATTTTTTAACTTACTTTCTTAACGATTGCAGGCAATATCACTTCTTGTAGCTCAAATTCTAGAGCTCATTGCAACTCTGTGGCTTCTACAGTGGTCTGCTAAACCTAGATATAAGTTTTTGAATATATTTAGACCCAACGAATTACCAAGAGAGCGGAACTGGTTGTTGGCATCAGTACTAGGATTTGGGTTTCTATTTCTGTTGGTGTTTCTTACGTCAAACCTGGCTGACAGATTGATTGGACCAAAGGTTGGTGCAATAAGGTTTCTCCTTTTGTTTTGCTTTTTACTTTGATAAGTAATATAGATTTCATTAAAGAATTGAAAGTGCACAATCTAAGTATACAGGATTATACAAGAAAGACACCTACCTAGCAAGCACAAGCAAAACAAGAAATTAATCGTGAAAGACTCTTATTTGACATGTTGATCCAACACCAAGAATTGAGACAATTTTTTCCCTTTTGTTGAGTTTTTCAGAAAGCAAAGTTTGATTATATCTTGACTGAATCGACCTGTATACTTGTGCTATTTCAGCATAAGCGTAGGGATTGTGCATGGAAAAAATAAACTTAAGTGAAGAGTTAAAAATAAATTTGAGGATTTACTCTCCATTTTCCTAATATATGCACGTTTAGTGTACTAGAAGTTTTCAGATATGTGTGTTTAATGTATACTAGAAATTGGAATTGGAATCAATATATTGTGGTGGTTGGAAAAAAAAGTGGATAATGGAATGGAATGAACTTCATCTTAGTCGTTGCTGAATAACTAGTCTTAATCAATGCATGATGCACAAGAATGGTTAAATTTATTAAATGAAAGATTTTGTAATTAAGTTAGTCTGCCTTGAAGCATTATGGAATAGATAGAAACCTTTAAATGAGTGTAATATTAACATTTTGATCTCCAACATTTTTCATTGAGCTATTTGATCTGGCCTGGTTTGTTTTCTCAAAAACTCTTATCTCATCTCATCTCATCATTACTACTTTCCCAAAATTTCATACAAAATAAAATAAACAATTCAACTTTTTCAAATTTCAAAACAAAATTAATATTAAAAATAAAATATATTATTTTATTCAATTTTTAACTTTTATCTCATCTTTAGGATATGTTTTTCTACACCTCTCATTCCATATAAATGCAGGCTGTTAACAACCCCATAGTGAAGGAGATCCTCCTGAGCAGTGACATCTCAAGAGCAGCTTGTGTGGTTGTTTACTGTATTGTGACACCCCTTTTGGAAGAAACTGTTTATAGAGGTTTTCTTCTGACATCACTTTCATCAACAATGAAATGGCAGAAAGCAATCTTGGTAAGTTCAGTCATCTTTAGCGCTGCACACTTCTCCGGTGAGAACTTTTTACAGTTTTCCATCATTGGGTGCGTCCTTGGATGCTCTTATTGCTGGACTGGAAACTTAAGTTCCTCCATTGTCATACATTCTCTTTACAATGCCTTGACTCTCATGTTAACATTGATGTCATGATTATAAAATTTAAATCCATTTGATAGAGTTTCGCCCGATGATCTCTAGAAGAGTTTTTCTACTTGCAAGCCGATATGAAAGTAGAAAGGTTAGTTTTTCTATGACAAGAAGTAGTTTTTCTTAAGCCAGGTTAATTTGCAGTGGATGACTGACAGGTAGTATGCTGCTTGAACTTCAAAAGAAAATCAATATTTCTGTCTTAATCATCTATCATTTCTGTCAAAGATGTACTTGACTTTATAACCAAAATCATGGAAAAATGGTTAGGAATATGTCCCCGAGAGGAATCTTTAATTGACTTTTTTTTTTTATATATATTAAATAAAATTATTTATTTTTGTGAGATTAAATCGAGTATTTATTGTGTTGTTTCAAGCCCATATACTGTATTCATGATTAGTAATAGAGTTTGAAAAATTGTCAATCTGAATCCTGATGATAATCTTGATATGAAATAGAGATTCAAAATTGGCATTGTCGGTATTATTCCACATGAAACATAAGATGAAAAGTGTGCATTTGTAGGGCCAGGGACACGTTTCAGCCGCCTTAGGATTTTTGTGCTCGGTGGGTGCGCCTAACAAGTCTATAATAAATTGTTATTTTTCTCTTGTGGTGGCTTAAACTCAAAAGGAATAAAAAGAAAATCTTTTTTATTAGGAACATTTGAAATATTTTTGTACCATATATTTTGTTATAAAGGAGAAATGATATTTGCAGTCACACGTATTACATATTTTTTTCTTTAAAAAAAAAAGAGTAAATAAAATATAATATTTATATAAAAAGAGTGTACACCACTTCTGTAATCTATAATTATATTTAGTATTATTCTTATTATTGGTAAAATTATAAATGAGCGGAAAAGAGGATGGAATCTGATGTTGGAATCAGGCCTCTGTCGTTGCTTAACTCGATCGAGTTTGAACGATTCATGAACAATTGGGTTCATAACTTGACACTAATACCTTATACACAACTCAAATGGTATTCAAGGATCATAATTTTTATTTTTTTATTTTTTTATTTTTTTATTTTTTATTTTATTTTCACATGGCCATGGTGACTCTGCTTCATGTTGATGTCATCATTCTTCTGGACAAATCTCTCCTCTTTCTGTCCCTCTCCTTTTGATTATTTGATGCATATTCCAGCTGGTGAAATCAATTCCCTGTCTTGCTAAGATGCTATGAGCTGTGTTTACGTTGGCTTCATAATTAGATAAAAAAAAAAACAATATATATTATACAAAAAGCTAATCCCCCAAATTGTTTAAGCAATAATAGCGAATTTTTCTGAATATTATAAATAAAAAATGAATAATTTTTATAAGAATTAATTATTAATAATTTAATACTCTATTCTCTTTTTATCTCATTAGCAAAAAAACTGAAAAATAAAATAAATAAAGAAAAAGCTACAGTTGTCCATGTGGGTGTTAAAGAACTTAAAAGGAGTCCTACTCTAATTTTTTCTCTTTTTATTTATTTATTAAAGTCCTACTCTAATTTAAACCTCAGACGGACACGTCACACCCCCATTCACATATGGACACTCTGCTCGTGCTAATCCCGCAATCATCCTGTAAGAAAAAATCTATACGATTTCTTATTTATATAATCTTTATATATTATATATATATTTTTATCAAATATTTAATACATAAATAATATATAAAAAAAATTAAATTAATTTAAAAATAACTAATTCAAAATAAAATATTAAAAAATTAATAAAAAATTAAAAAATAATAATATGCAGGGATTAGAAGGTTGTGTAAAACTTCTTGCTAACTAATTGCGAAGAAAAAATCAAAAGCCCTGGATTAGCGTCGCAATCAGATGCTTGATTCATGCCACGTGTCCATGCTGAGTTGGATCCCACGAGATTATCGTCTTAAAAGTATTTTGAGTCTCAGCACAGCACAAACAACTCAAATTCTATCTCTGTTCTAGCTGTGCTAGGTTGGGGGAGACTACCGACCTACATATAAAACCTTACAAATCACTTAATCAATACTCTCTCTCTCTCTCTCAATACTCTCTCTCTCTGTGTTGAATACTTTTGAATACTTGAAATGGCTGGATTCGAGTACCAGGTGAAGGAGAGGGCCAAGGGGCTCACGAACTTCTTCAAGAAGGGGGTGAGGATTGTTGGGGATTCATGCAAGAAAGGGTGGAACAAGGTCAAGCATTTGAAACGCTGATTAGTATTCATGGCTGTTCTCAGTCCCTTGTTCAACACCCAATTTCCCATGCTTTTATTGTAAAGATCTAAGCTCTTCCCTTAGTTCCCTTTTTCTCTAGCTTTGTGTTTTGGTATGATTTTTCCTTTGTTTTTCCTTTATTTTTCTCGGTTAGTTTTGATTCGTGAATCTGGAGATTCTGGGTGTTTTGTTAAATGGGTAAAAGCTTGTTTCTTTTTTCTTTTATGAATACTACATATATCTGGGTCAGGGACTTCAATTTTTGGCCTGATGTTAATTTTTAGATCTTATTGGTTTGTATTGTCTTTATTAATGTGAAAAATAATATTTCCCTTCTCTGTGATGGAAACAACTGTGGTTGCGAATTGTTAGTTTTGGCATGCAATTTCACAAATCATTTGCATGAAGAAGGCAGAAGCCTAGCCAGGAATGAATGAATCTCTATACATAGTCATGCAAACTTGTGAGAGTTTATTGTTCATGATACAATTTGATCTGGATCCAGTTTATGGGGATCTAGATATGGAGAAAGCAATCCCTAATTTCCTAACACTGACAAACTAGACCCAACTCCAACTCACTTGATAACCCCCAAGAGTTGGCTCAAGTTGTATAGGCCTTGGATTTAGGGATAGTCTAAAGTTCATATTCTTTTGGGTCCAAACAATCTTTAGAGATTATCATACTGAAGAGATTTTCTCCTTAAATTAATCGAGATACACTTGCGAAAAATTCTTTACAGAAGGCTTTGCACCTTCGGGATTAATCGGAATGTTATTTGAGGCATCTGTTGCCATAAAAAAAAAAAAAAAAAAACTCCAACTCACTTGATTTCTTTTTTCCTTTGAAGGGTCAGTGCCTAAAAGAGTTCAACATATGATGGTTGGATTCATGATAATCATGATCCTTAATCAAATATTTGTTGAAGTTAAACAGAAAGTATAGATCAGAAACAAAGACTCAAATATTGACACGATTCTTCTTCTTTGTACTCAAGTGTGTGAGATGATGTTGCTGGAAATTTAGGTCAACTCTCTTTTGTAATATCTTGGCTCAAGGAAAGCGAGGTGCCATAGTTTAATGGTTTGCTTCAGGGTATAAACAAAGAACTTTTTGAGCCAATTGATAATTTGATAGTCAGAAAATCAGTGTCATAGGGTAAGGAGAGGTTGCAACTTGCATGTGGCTTCTGACTTGTATACCCATAGGGTTCAACAGTTTTTTTCCTTTTTATATGCACAATAATACGAACAAATATATAGAGCTACCACAGTTTCTAAACTCTTGTCTGCTTCTCAAGAAAAAGGAGTGGTTGAGAAGATTAGTTTGCTTGGCTTGTAAGGATTCTCATCTACTCATAAATATCTGAAAGTGGATAATCCAAACTTTACACTTGCCTGTTTTATTAAAATTTAGTTTGGAACTAGACTTTAAAGCGTTTCCTTATACTTTCTAGACGTCCTCACATCGAACTCATTTCTTTTTCTTTCTTCCCCACTCTTCATATTTTTCTTTCTCTCCTCCCCCACTCCTCCTCTCTTTGGTTCAAGTTTTATTTTGGTTTATAGTGCAAAAATAAGTGTTATAACTATAAAGAGATTTCATAAAAATAAACTTATAAATTGATACACTCTCATATGATGTTGGAAATATTTTCAAAATAATATATATTACCTTTATTATTAATAATATTTCAGAATTTATTTTTAAAAATTATGAATTATTTTAAAAAGAGATAAATTAAGGAAAGTTTATAATCTTATACTCATGATTATAATTATTTGGGTCCACGGTATGAGTTGTAACTGATAAGTGGCTCGGTCCTAGAAGGTTATTTCGATATGTCCATTATGCAAATAATAGATAAATAAACTTATTTTGGGATTTATTATATCTTAGAAGTAAAATCACTAACTCGTGTATATTTATTAATTGGGATGAATAAATTTAGACGTGGTATAAATTTGCATTTTACACCATCCAATAGAAAATGAGCACATAAGAGATTTATGATATACATACCGCCAACCCAAAACCCACAAAACCTCTCCTCTCCCTTTGAATAGCTCTCTCTTTCTATCATCTCCACCTGTAAAGGAGAAACCTCTAAAAACTTGTGATATGACTTGTGTAGCTGCAGAATTAATACAAAAAAAAAAAAAAAAAATTTAATATATAGGGCAGAGCATAACTTGAGATACAATTGAGATGTGGACATCGTTTCTTTTTTGAGAGATGCTGAAAGGATTGACCTCCGATTCAATATGGCTTCTGGCAGGCCTATTCATTCGGGCCGACTTTTGTCCAGCCCGATCATAATTTTTTTTTCAATAATTTTAGTATTTTCATCTAAGAGATTCAAGAAAATTACTCGTATTTTGAAATCAAATTCCCATATTCAAAACCAAGATGAACAGGCATAGCCTCCGGTAGTCATATTCCCTCCAACTTTATTAACTTGAGCACAATAACCCACATGCCATCTATCAAACTATTCGTAGATAATTATCTTTTGTGGAGGAGTAAATTTCTTCCCCTTCTTATTGTTCAAATTTTGGTTTCATAGATGATTTCTTCTTGATCCTCCTCTCATGATTGTTTAGAATGACAATATCATTTCTAATGTAGTGCCTTCAAAACTATCTGTGATCAACTTGCCAAATTCCCCACCTTCTCAACTACTATGCTCTCTCAATCTCCTCTGGGTTTTAATTAAGTTATGTTGATCTTTTGGGTGATCCAGCTTAGCCTAAATCAAGTAATTCAAGCTCGAGCTGAGCCCAGCCCATCAAAACATGAGCTTGCATCAAGTTGAGTTATTTCTCGAGTCTTAGTCTTGCTCTTTTAAAATATTATTTTATTATTTAATGAAATTAAATAATTAAAAATACAAAATTCCAAAATTTATTGAAATTTAAAACTAATAAATAAATCCTATATTGAAAATATAAAATTTGAAATTGCCTTACACCTTTCTAAACCTTAGTCTAAATAATTACAAATGGGATAAAATAATAAAAACCACATTAAAGATAAAAAACCTGAAAATTTATAATATGTGACTATGGACTATTGACTTATAATTAGAAACATTTTATATCATCTACACATTAAAATTTGAAACTAGCCAATATTTATCCCTAATAACCACATGTTACATGTCTACCTAACATATTTATTAGAAATATTGTATGCATATAACAGTGACATGTAAGTGGTTGTATACAAATTATAAAACTATACAACAGCATCTATGAACATTTCTTTATGTAGTTCCTACATACTAGTATATAAAGTACTAAGTGCCATCTACTAGCTATTATATCTCTTATAAAATAACCGCTATAATTTATTGGCTTAAGCACTTAAGTAACTAACGTATAATTGGTTTTTTTTGTATTGTTTTTGAATAAGACGCCAGGCTTGTTTTAAGTTATATCCTGATAGCATGGAAGATTTTATTATTTTGGAGTTGATATGAGGGATGGAGTACTTACTGAATATTTGTAAATCCTTATGTCTTGTTTGTTATTACGGTTTTCTTTGTCATAAGTGAGGGCGCCTCTCAATAAATTTGGAGGGGGTCACTCATGAACATGTAGTCCTAATTTCTTCTAAAAAAACCTAATGTATAATTGCAAAAAATATTCAATATATAGGCATATATGACTAGACATAAGTAAATGAGTTACATGTTATATATTTAATTATAAAAGTTGCTATCTTATATTATTAAATTTAATATATATATATATATATACATATTTATATGCAATATCTACATATGAATAAGAAAAATATATATATGTGTGTGTATTCAACAATTTATGAAGAAGTTTTAATTGAATCAAGCTAATGAATAGAGTCGGGCATAAACAAGCAAACTTTAGTTTTAACGAAGTTTAGTCAAGTTTAATCGAGTATGTATTATTTACTACATATTGGGCGAATTTCTACTTTCACTATCAGGTTTTTATTTATTATTATTTATTATTATAATAAGCTCAAATTATCATGTTTAACTAATTAAGCAAGTATCGAACAACTAACCTTAAAGAACGATTCATTTATAGCACTACTCCTCTTCCAAGCTTCAAACAGGTTGTTCATGATTTCTTAGTCAAATCTCTCGAGGGCCAACTAATTTCTATTGTCAAAGCATTTATAGCTCAAAGAGATTTAACTTAAGTCTTACCATGTTGTAGTCGAAACAATAGAGGCAAAGGAAGCAATTCATTTATAACCCTACTCCTTTTCCCTCTCATTTTCTCCTTCCTCTATTCATCCACATTTTCTATCAATGTTTCTTTCACTTAGTAAAACACGTGCAGCACAAACAGATTCACAAGTTGAAAATCATTTGGTGAAAATTAATAGTTTTATGAAAATCATCACATGTGATTCTTATGCCTTGCCCACATTTGCGTCTAGTTTTTTAACATCTCTTCTTGATGTGCGCCATATCACTAGTCTCACCATCGCTCTTCCAGATCTGATCTTTGTGATTGACAAAACACAAGCGTGTTGCCTTCTCGTGTAGTCACATATTCCAAAATTTACTAGAGTTCGTCCAAATTTTAATCCGTTCTTTTTCCCATCTATTTCACTGCTTTCTTTTTTCTTTTTCTATTATTAGTTAAAAAAAATCATCTATCAGACGTTTGTTTGTAGAAGTTGAGTCTTTTCTTTCTACCAAATGTGAGGTTGAATCTCAGTTTAGGTAAAGAGTATTTTCTTTCTACCAAAGAGTATAGAATATCAGTAATAGTGAAAATCAAACTACTCACAAAAGAAAATAGTGTATTGATAGAGTTTCAAATGCATTATATATAATATTATATTTATGGGGACGTTCCATAATGTATCCAATTATATATGTGAATTTTTCTGATGAATGAATGATGATAATATGGAATATAAATGATAATTTCTATTAATTTGGAGGAAATTTCTCAAAGCTAAATTATGAGATGGTTATGTCTTTTTGAACATTCGAGGGATTTTTGTTTGTTTTTCCATAAATAAGACAAACAATTTCACCATTGGCTTATTTTCCTTAAGCATAAGAAAGTCATTTTGTTTATTAGCCTATAATCATATTAAATAAAATCGTGTCCTCTTAAAGGAAATATGATAGATCAAAACATCTCCACATTTCGATTAAATTTATTTTCATAAACTATCTCATCTCATTTAATCATTACAACTTTTTCAAACTTTCACACAAAGTACAATAAACAATTCAATATTTTCAAATCTAAAAAATAAAAGCTATATTAAAAATTATATTATAGTAATATTTTATTCAAATTTCATCTCATCTTATCTCATCTATGTAAATAAACGAGGCAAAGCTTGCTAAATACTTAGAATATTTCAAAATATATGTGAATAATAATAAAATAGTATGTGAATAATAGTGGAATGATTTAAGTTATTGTTTTATTTTTGAAAAAAGAGAGAGAAAAAGTTGAAAAAAATATTATAAAGTTCAAAAAATGTTTAAATATTGTTTTGAACATTGTTTTTTTTTTTCTTTCTAAAATTTAAAAAATTGTATTGTTTTTGTGTTTTGTTCGAAAGTTATAAAACATTATATTGTATTTTATGTTTGGATAATGATTAGGTAATGATTAATGAAAAAATTAAAAATGTGAAAGCGAAAATTGTTTTTGTTTAAATGATGTTTGAAAAGAAATATCTAAAAATACCTAAATCCTTATTATTATTTTTAACATATATTCCTTTGGAAGGAAGAGGGCCACCTAACGAAATTTTTACTCATTCCTCCTCTCTCTCTCTCTCTCTTCAAAAATAAAGACTCAAGATCTCTTTTTGCTAGAGGAGAAGGAGGCCTATCTATTAAGATATATAGTTCTTTTTGCTTAATTTTATTTTGATTCCTTCAAGTTTGTAAAAGACAAATTTCAGTTTTTCGACAACTCCCAAGAGACATGCTCTATCCAAAAAGATCAGAGGAAAGTGACAGTTTTGTGAAAATCACTGTGAATAGTTCTCAAGCGTGGCCCCTTTCCGACAATTCTTCTTGCCACACACACCAGATCACCGAACTCATCACAATTAAATTTTTTTAGATATGACATTTGTGATTGAAAAGAGACAAGAATGTTGCCTTCACACGCCATCAGAGATTTAGAATTCTACAGGAGTATTTGTTTAAGTAGAGAGTATTGTCTCTTAGACGTTTGTCTATAAAAAATATTAGTAGTAATGAAGATCAGACAAGTCACAAAAAAAAAAAAAGTATACTGGTGGAGCTCCAAATATATTATTTTGGTTTATGTTGTCATGTTTGATATCAAGATATTTCATAATGTATCTACTCATGGATGTAAGTTTTTTGATGAATGGATAATGACAATTTCCATATATATATATATATATAAATATATATAAAGACCAACCAGTCCACCGAAGTTCTTCTATAAAGATTGGTTCATATTGTTTGTATTAAAGTCAAATTACTGATCTATGTTTTCCTCAATAAGCTTTTTCCTCTATGTGAATGGTCAGATTTGTAGTTTTTTTGGAATCGGTGGCAAAAGGAAGATGCTACGGTCCAATCTGGCTTATAACCTTAAAAAAAAGGCACTCCAATCATGAGCATCCATGTTAGCTCTTACAGCAAAAACAACTTAGGCTTGGCCACACCAAATCTCTAGGGTTTTTTGTCCATAAAAGCACTCCTCAAAGCACTTAGCCCTATTACAACAAAGATTTTCTCAAGCACTCAAGCCTTCTTTTAGAGCCCCTCATTCTAATGTAGCCTTCCAATCTCCGTCGGCCTGTTCCACTGCCACCCCAATCTGATGTCGACTATCCCACTTATTTTGCGAGATTTTCCCAATTTCATCCCACGGGTTCATCGCCCACTACACAACTGCAGCTCTACTACCACTGGTCCGTCACCCACCATCCCAACCACCAACTAATGATTGTTCATGGCTAACTCCAGTGCTCTGGATTGCCCTCAAGTATTTTTTCTCCTTAACTTTAATAAATCCATTTTTGGATCTGATCAAGTGAGCATGAGGTGTTGGATGCGAATGAGAAATGAATTGAAGTGTTTGTAGCACGAGCTCTCCACAAGTGTCTTGTCCTAATGATTGTCTCTGTTTTTTTTCCCACGGGATTACTAATATCACGAGGAAAATAATGTAAAAGATGAGAGGGCTCATCTCAGCTAGGATATGACTGGGGTTCTTTGTGATTTCACCTCACTAGTGTTTGACAAAATGTTTGAAATAATTTATTTGTTTTTTTTGTTGGGAGCTGTTCTTTTTATTATTAGTTTTAAGCAAAAAAGTTAGGTGGTATTTATTGCAATTTAAGGGTTTTTAAAATCTAATTTACATAATGTTAGGAATGTGAGTAAAAAGGAGCTATTGCAATTGATGAAATACGTGCTTCAATGATAAATGACTTCTTAGTTTGAACCAACTCAAGGTGGTTATTAACGATATGACATTGCCATGTTGATGCCATGTCTAGCTTGTTCGCCATCTGTTTGACCATAACATGATGACCAAAGGTGCACTCAATTCCATCCTACCAAAATAATCCCTTTGTTAATCGTAGTGCTGAAGAAGCTAGCATACTCGACTCAACTATAAAAAATAAACCCCTGCACACACATAACTTATATGTACATGCTAGGTGTTATGTTGTAAAAGCAATCATATACACATAATGAAGAAATAAATGAAAAGATAATGTAGTATTAATCATGAATAATGTTTTTCCAACACTCGGTTTATTGGGATGTATCATTAGTATTCCTATTGGTATGTTAACCACTATTTGCAACAACAAATCTGAAAGAAAAAAAATCCAAATTTCTTATAGTAGACTGCATGACAATCCTGTGAATGACTAGGTGATATGTGCTAATTTAACAAATTCAATATAATTATTATGGATTAGGTCACAAATTAGCATATATTATTATCATGTGTTTCATATGATAGGTACCAAACAATAATTTTGATAGTGATGAACTTGAGGCTAAAAATGTAGACATTCAATGTGATGGTAATGTCGATGATTAGGTCAATGTCAAAGTGGGGGTGCATGTCAAAGGTGGGGTCAATGTCGAACATGGAGTGGATATGATTTCGTCTTCGAGAAGTGATCTGTCAGAGGAATTTAGTAGTATGAAATTTGAGAAGGTTGAAGATGCCTAAGCATTTTATAAGGCATATGCAAGTTAAAAAAGATTTGCAATCTGGACGAATCATACTCGATTGTCGAAAGAAGATAAAACTCTTTGTACAGTAAATTATGTTTGCATAAGGGAAGGATTCTAGCTGGTAAGTCGGATAGACAAAGATTGAATAATGCCTAAATTGGCTGAAACAAGCTTTGGATGTAAAGTAATTATGGGAATAAAGAAAGATGGTGATAATTAGATAGTTAACAAATTTGTGGCTGGACGTGATCATATCTTATTTAGCTCAAGAAGTATTGCCTTCCTCCATGGACATAGGAAAGTGACTAAAGTTCAAAAAGAATTTATTATGACTTTGAATGAGTTCGGTGTATTGACAAGGAAGATAATGTCGGAGTTGAGTAAAATTCAGGTGTTGCCTTTAGTGTCGATTGTATTGGCAAGAATGTAGAAAATTATATAGGAAGCGAAATAAGAAAAATATTTGAAGAAGATGGGAATGCACAAAGATTATACTCCTACTTTCATGATAGACGACGCAAAGAATCTAAATTTGTAATCTCCATGCAAGTTGATAAGGATGGGTGTATAGATAGTTGTTTTTAGACTGATGCACGTTCAAAAGCTGCAGACCAATATTTTAGGGATGTCGTTACATTTGATGTCACTTATCTGACCAATATTTATAAGATGTCATTTGTGTCATCTTCTGAAATTAATTATCATCATCAAAGACCATAATGTTTGGGTGTACTTCGTTAGCTAATGAAACGGCAGATCATTGATTCACAATTGTCCAAAACTATGGAGTTTGGATTTCCATAGTATCATCAATTCACAAATAAAACTATCCTAGCATCAATTGTCCAAAGCTCTCATTTTTATGGGAGCGTTGTCTGACATACACAAATATTTTTAGGATACATAAAAATTACACCAACAATGGTGATAAAAAGCAACTACGAAACTAACAACACTTTCAAAATTCCTTTATACTTCTTCTTCTTCTTCATGTCTTTATATTTGGTTTGTTCAATCAACTGATGTTTATGAAATAACCTCTAATTCCTTCGTTGAGCTAATTTCAACGTCATCTTGCAGCATGCGTTTTGTTTGCTTTCAAAACCAATTCATTAAAAAAACCACATTATTTATTGATCTTGTAGTTTGGATAGTTATAAAATCTTCTGCCAAAACTATTATCTTGCCTAGAAATTTGGAGTTTCGATGGAATGCCGCAGTAGCAAAGTGGCCTATCCAAATTTGAGGTATTTTTCCCTCTTGAATTGGCATGAGAAAACGAACTTGTCATTTACTGAAAAATATGGAATGAATAAAAAAATGGGATTAGACACAAAAAGAATTAATTAATGGACATGCTAAAGTGGGATCGGACACAAAAGTTTAGGGATCTACATAATACAACAAGTTGAGCCAAAAGTACATGTATTTTTCTAATGAGAATGAAACTGCCCTTAACTATAAGTTCTTAAGTAGCTAAATTCAACAGGAATGAGTTAATGACATATATCTTTTAAGTAGCAGAGTGATAGTTCCAATTTTTCCAACATTTATGTGCATTCTTGATTGGTAAAAAGGACCTAGCTTGTGCATGTAAGAAACCAAGTGATCACGTGGTTAACCAATGGTTCTAGTCTAGAATTAAAGGGGAATAAAATGTTGATAAAACAAGAGCAAAGAAACAGAAGAAACTAGAGGTTACAACTGTATGATTACATTCAAGCTGCAATTGGAGGAAAAACATAAGGGTAAACACAAGTATGAAGATTTCAAAATGTACTCCCAACAATATGCTAACAGAGGTACAATTTTAAGCATGTTATGCTATCATTTCTTTATGATCATTTCATTATATTTAAATGATAGTTCTATTTTGATAAGCATACAAATTTAAAAGAGAAATTTATGATTAAGTCATTGTTGATTGGAGAATTTCTAGTTGAGCATATCATGTTAATGCGATGGGTGGCCATCAAAACTCTCTAGTGTCTTCAACTGCATCTCAGTCAATGAAACCTAGGCTTGCTTTTACAAGTTCCACATCATTGCCTGTATTGAAGACACCATCTATGAAGGACTCTATCAAACAAGATATGGGAGGGAATACCATGTGCTCTTCCTGAGGAACAACAGATTTAATACTCTGTCCAAATGGTGAAAATTGACATTTTACATCTTTCCATGAACCAACATTTTCCATCTTACCATGAACCAAGCTCAAAAAAATTAATAATCGAAAACAATGAACCAAGTTCGAGAAAATTAATAATCGAAAAAGTCCAAGAAGCTAAACCCCATAAACAAGCTCCAAAAATTTAATAGTAGCAAAAACATCTGAAATCGAAATAAGGAAACCCTAACCTATCCAATAGACCCAAATCAAAATACAGAAGAAAAGTTGAGAAACCGAAAGGACAATGGTCGTCTGGGTGGGTCGTTGTCGTCTGGGTGAAATCGAAGGACAATGTTAGTTTGTAGCACAAAGGAGTGAGCGAGGGAGTCAAGTAAGGGTATTTGATCGGGTGGAATGCAGAGTCAATAAAAGCCTATGCAATTGCTTATGTGTCGTTGCGTGATTGGAGGATTGTTTTTTAAAGTTTAGAGCCGAACTGGTGCACAATCTTATTTGTAGCAAAAATACCTTATGCATGGCCCCAAAATTAAAGTTTTTATACTTCAAAAGTTCCTCTATTCTCTTTTCAAAATTCCATGTACAAATAAATTGCCCCCCAAAAATGTATAACTAATGTTTTCAAAACTTTCTGAAATCTTAATATACATAGAAATATCTCTTTTTGACTTTTTTTTTTTCTATTGGCTAAGCTGAAATTATTTAATTTATATATATCATGTAATTTATATGATATGGCTCTTTCAGAATTAATATGTTTTGCTCCCAACAATTCTTTCAATTTGATGGATAAATTCTAAAAAATGTTAAAACTAAAAATAGATTTATTAATAATATGAACTCTAAAATTTATTATATTGATAAAGTGCACAAAAGAATGCATAAAAATGAGTTTACATATGATTTTTCGACACAAAAAATATTTATATTTTATATGAAACTTGTCTAAGCTAGATTACGTACTAGAATAAAATATGAGCTTATAAAAAATTACCTACTAGTATTTATTGTGAACAAAATTTATATATATAAAAAAATATCATTACCCAAGTGATAACGGATGAATACTATTTCATTAAAAGGCTGTTATAAATAAATAAATAAAATCCTGTTTCTGGCAAGGTGCCAAGGATGGTCGAAACACAACGGAAAAATCACCAATGATAAGTCCAAACATGGGCCCATCATCCCTCCAATGAGGCTTAAGTGGAAACAAGCAACGACCCATTATGAAACATGGGCCCCATCCATCCAGAATAGGAAAGATGAGCCTTAGAGCTCTTTAGCAGGCACAGAGCGTTAGCATCCATCTAGGCATTGATTTATCATTTATAGGTAATTTTTGGCTAAAGATGCCACTTTTTGCATATTAGCCAATTTATTCAAATCAAATCCAATTTATTCAAAATAAAATAAAAGTATCAAAATACATCAAATTAAATAAGGATTTAAATTAGCTGCCTAGAGCTAGAGTGACATACAAATATGACATTCTTATTACAGTTAACAATTCAATGAAAACTGACTTCCAAAATTAACAGAACCATTACATGCTTGATCCTAAGCAAATATTTGTATATTTGATTTCCATTTATAGTGTAGAGTAAATTGTAATTAATCTCATTTACACAGTTTCCTTATTTGATTTGTTGTAATCTGTATATATACAGAAGTCGATATGAGTACAATCTGAATCAATTCCATCAATCTCTTATTTTCTTTAGTTCTTTGTTTGCTTACATAAATTCATCTCGCTTAATAAAATTTATTACTTGTTTGCTTTGCCTACTCCAGAATAGGGTAGAAGATGGTAATATTATTTAAAAAATAATAATAAAATAAAAGATTGTCACGAAAGTTACGGGCACATGTATCGTGGACGGTTAAATGATTTAAAAAGCAAAGAGAAAAGAAAATGCAAATGTGAACGCAAACAAAATTATTTAAAGGTTTTAATATAAAGAGAGGATCATTTGGAAGATTTTTAGCTCAAAACTTCAACCTCCAAAAAGAAAAAGAGTAACCTTATACAAATGCTTTATAAAAAAAAAAGAAAGTTGATCTCACCGAAAGAGCAAATTTTTGTTATAATTTTTTTTTTATGGTATGATCCATTATTTTATAGAAGGACTCTTTAAAGCTTGTATATTTGAAATTTATATAAATCATTACTAAAGAAAAATGTGTGCTAAACCATTGGACAATGTGAGAAATCTTGTCATTAAAAATAGATCAGGAGTGCTAGGTATGAGCTTGGCTTGTACAAGCTTTACTCATATAAACAAACAGTATTTTTACTGTTCACATAAATAGTAAAAATACTGTTCATATGAGTGAGACTTGCATCTAAATTTTTTCTTAAAGATATAATTTTTCATAATAATTTGTTACTTTTGACCACGCTTTTATATGTAACAAGTTTTAAATAAATGCTAATTTGAATGGTTGGTATAGATAATTATTTAATGTGTCATATCAATCTATGAAATAAGAGAAATGTCAAATTAACCTAGAATGAAGACTAACATAAATCGAATAAATTGAATTCCAAAGGTGCTTTTAGCTGCTTGCTATGGAAATATCAACTGATCTTATCACCTTTACTACATTTCTCCTTTCTCGACCAAAGGTGTTGCCCTTTTTCATTTTCTATCATTTCCACTTTCAAATTAGTACTCAACAGCTCATGAAAAAGATAATCACCAATGAGAAAGATAATCACAACTCTATCATGAGTTCATGTTGAAGACTTTTTTTCTAATGCTAAATCATAAAAGAAAAGGTTGATTATACAGATGACATTCTTTTATGATATTTATTTCATTTGTTCTCTAAGATTAAGACATGAAACAACCAACAAATTACTAGTATGATTCACGCCAAAGAAATCCACTAAAATAAGAATAATCTTCTTACAATCCACATTTGTCGACTGCATTTGTAGATTTAATTGAAATATTTTCGTTTCATAGGTAAATAAAATGCATGCATTTTCTAGATTTTGAGCTTTTTTTATTTGTAAATAAGAATAGTTTAGTCAAATTTATTTTAAAATTCTCTCCATTTTTTTTAATGTTTGAACTACAAAAAAAATCCAATTTTATGAAATAAACTTTCATTTATTTGGAAAACATTGAAAAGAAGAAGGAAAACATCTTCCCCTATACTCACTTTGACGTAATACATGTGATTATATATGTACCACATGAAAGAATAAATACTAAATGAAAAATGTTAAAATGTCCATCAAGTTGAACACCTCTTGTATTTTAATTTTTTTATTTTATTTAATGATTAAAAAGTGATTATTCAGGTATTAATATTTTTTTATATTTCTAAAAAATATTTAAATATATTAAAAATTATGAAAAGAAAAATAACAATAGAAACCAAAATTTACTCTAGCGATCACGCCTAGCAATCATTGCGGGGCGGTATAGTAGAACGACCCATACTAAATATAGAATAGTTAGCGGAAGAAATAAAATAGCACATACCTCCTACATGATGATTCAAGAATAAATAATAGCCCAAAAGAAATCTCAATTTCAGAAAATACGTTAAATGTGAGTAGGAAAAGAATCTTTAGGCTTATACATTTTGATTGACATGCCGATGGTGTACACAGCCCTTTTATTTATAGGACTATGACCCCTCAAACAGAATTAGACTTGAATTATTCCTCACATCAAGAAATAGAAATTATCCACTACTAATTCATGTACATTACAAATAAAATAAAACTCTAATACTCAAATTCAATTGAATTAAACTTCTTAATTAAAAACAGTCATGACATATGCGTCACACTAAATAGAAATCTAACACCACAAGCTAATTAAACATGCATGCGCGTATCCACTACAAGAAAAATGAGTAAAAACAATCAATCTGTTGCATCTAAAATGACCGTTTTTGTTGAAATTAACTGTTTATGACGTAATTTTCTACTTTTTACGATGAAATCTGACATTGCAAAATGCCTATTTTTCTGTAGTGATCCAAGCCCAAATCCTAACAGTTCTTGTCTTCGATCTAGGGTTAGTGAAATGCCATTATTCTTGCTCGATCGTCAACCATGAATATTATTTTTTAACAAAGCCCTCTAATATAACAATGCAAATTTTCATTTTTCATTCTGGACAGGACCTAAAGATGATCATGATAGAGATTCTGGGGTGAGGAAAATTCCAAAAGCTCTAATATAATAGATGCAAAATTTTATATTTTATTCTGGACAGGACCTAAAAATATGTATTGAATAAGTTGATATTTCATGTCCATTATCCTAATTATATTTCTTTTTATACAAGCAACGACCCAATATTAGAGGAAATAAGTCCAATGAGTAAAAAGGTGCACATGCAGGTATTTTGGACGCTTCAAAAGTTCAATGAGTTAAAAAGCAAAAAAAAAAAAAAGGGCAAATGTGAACACAAGCAAGATGATGAAGAAGATAAATTAGGTTTTCATCTCGAAAATGAGTAGGTTGAGCAACTTAACAGCCACACACCTTCACATCATGACAATGGAGAAGGAAAATGTATGTTTAACGTGACAATTTTTAAATGTTGTTTCTTTTTTAATCATCTTAAATTTTTACTTTTAAATAATTACATATATCTATCGGTTTAGGTAAGTTTGGAATATAAAACTTCTTCAACACTCTCCAACACTCTTTATTATTATTCATTATTTTATTATTATTTTTTATCTTTTTTTATTACTATTCATTATTCTTTTATTACTATTTACAAATATTCTCAACACTTTTCAATACGCAAACATAACCTTAAAATTTTGAGTAATTATAAATTTAAATGATTGGCATATGAAATTATTTAATATACCATAACAGAAAATGTCAAAACTTAGAACGAATTTGTCGTTTGTCATTTTTCTTGCTAGCTTTTGTCACGTCTTTCCAAGTATTCAACAGCTGATCATGAAAAAGATATATAATCATCAACGTCGACATTAATGAATGCTCTTATACCTTTTATATATGTTAGTCACCAAAAGCAAAAAGGAAAAAAAAAAAAAAAAATCAAAACAGATGACGTTCTTTTAACATCTATATATCTCATGATCTGTGCATACGTTTTCTTTAAGAAGAATGAGGAATAAGACGTGAAACAACCAACAAACCACGTACCTTATTGGTTCATGATGCCATTAAAGAAACCCATTATCATAAACTAATATTTGTAACCACTATAGTGACTATGACAACATAATTTGCCACTAAAGAAAACAATTATTGCCACTAGTTGAATTCGTGAGAAAAATATAATATTTTTTACAAAATAATTTACTGGTAGGTATAAAAGTATTATTGCTCGTCATGAATTATATACCACCAACCTCTCACTAATGAAATTGGTGAAAAAAATGCATTTCTCATGCTACGTATACTATTCTCGACCACAATCATTTGTGACAAAAAGTTTAAAATGTTGTAGTGGATCATTTATGTGGAAAACATTGAAACGGCGATGATCAAGAAGGAAAACATTATCTTCCCTTTACTCACTTTGTCATAATGCGTGCGTTTATGTACCAGAAGTGAGAAGCCATAATTAATTTCCTGAGTATTAAAGTCCAAATCCCCAACAATTATGTTACTAAAATGTCATTGATCATCTTCTAATTCAACAACCAAACCTATATATATATAGCTAAAATAGGAACAAATATTCCAAATCTAAACCCCACTATTAATTGCCGATTCTCTCAGCTGTTTTACAAACCATGTAAAGATCGACAAAACATCCATATATAACGTCGACGAGTTTGACTGAAATGCATGAGAACTGCACAAGTTGCATGCATGCCACAGGAGAATTAAATGATAGGTTATAAAACATGGAAAATCATGATTCATATACATATTCTCGGCGGCCTGTTTTAAATGAGAAATATATTTTATATAAAATAACCTAATCCTATAAAAGTAAATATTACAACGTTTTATAAAAAAAGATCACATGAACAGAAAAGAAATTGGTAAAATCTTGACAAGTAATTACAAATATATATAATGGGTATGGTTTCAACAGTAGCAATAAATTATTATTCAGAAATTACTGCCAGATAATTTTAAAATGATTAAAATAATATAGAATTATAAAGCTCATGGATGAAGGGCCCCGACGCCGACAAAAAGAAAACAAAGACCGGAGAATTCAACCATATAAAATTGGGACAGTAGGTGGGGGCATAACTTGTCCAATATTACTTGGTTTACTTTTCCAAAATATGGATACATTTCCAAACTAAATCATGTATGCGTGCCACCTTTTAGATAGTCCTCAATTATTTCATTACCAGTTGGATTATTGGACAATATATAGTTACATCAACTTCTTCAATGTTGAATTCTAATATATTTGGTGAAATTAAGTTATGCATAGGACTTGAAGTATCATTAATACTAGCGGATGGTATTTTAGTAGAGAATATTGTAATATATTATTAGAGTTGAAGTGTCAATATTAGCATAAGCTAGATAAATGAGGTTCAAATCAATGCGCGAAGTCTATTTTCTTGAAAAAATGATTCAAAATTTTTGACCTACCATGTTGTTCAACCTAAGTTTTCAAAGTAGAAAACTAAAGAAAATGACATAACATGATGAATAACTCATAAATCTATAATGTAGAAAATTAATTTAGCCATAATTTGCATATTGAAAGAATCTGAATAAAAAGATCTTAAATATATATATATATATATATGTATATATGACTAATAATAAATTTTTTTAGCATGAGATTGAGAAAATATTTAAAATTAATACTACCATGCTAGAAGATCGGTCTTGATTCCCTTGGAAACGCACCATAAAAAAATTAAGTATTTGTAGCAGATTATTAAAGGTAACAATGACTATTTAAAATAAAAACAAACTCATTTTGATAGGAAATAATCAATTAGATAGGAAATAATTAGATACAAATAAACAGTTTTCTTGCATTGCATTGTTGTATATTTATTTTTTTCAATTTATTATTAAAAATAAATAGATATATTTTGGTCTAATTTTGTAAGTCTAAACTCCTGAGGGGAGAAAACTCTACTGTATTTTAGGAAACACGTGAGGCAGGGCCGCAGGAGACTTTTTAAGGAAGACTTGCTGTTACCTAGCTACTAGACTTACGTCAAAGAACGCGAACGTGTACGCGTTGATGTTTCGTCCCACTTTTTTATTTTATTTTATTTTTTAGCCCTGCTCCCGTAGATTTCTTGTCTATGCACAAAACTTTGTACGTATCATGTATGGAATAATGTTGGATACATATATATATATATATATATATATATCAATATTAACAAGTGGAGGTCGAAAATGTTGGAGAATATAGTGAAATTGGTGAAATTTTGGTGAAATTGGTGACTAATATCAGTTTCAGATATATTAATCTTAAATTATAAATTTCACTCTACTCTATCTTCAAATTATAATGTCAATTTGATTAATTAGTCTCATATGTGAAAAGAAAAAAAAAAAAACTGGTACAAATGTAGTTAAAATTTTAAAATAAATGGAAATTTATTCAAAGTATGTAATTAGTTGCTTACAAGCTCTTTATCCGATGTCATTCATGATATCTGAAATATAGCTCGAATCTATCAAAGCAAAACCTATATAATAGAAAGAGTTCTTCTACCTGAATTAAGTCGATGTGAAAACAGTACATTTTTAAAAATTCAATTCTAATTTCTTTCTAGTTACGTTATTCTCTTTCCCTCTAATTTATTTCGACGTTTACTACTTAAAGAGTCATGTATCGCCATGTTCTCCACTTTCTCATCCCCATCAATAATAATTCCCCCAAGATCTCCTCTTGTTTTGGCTCCGGCCGACCAGTGTAGAAGAATGAATGATGCGAATTTTGCTCCATTTTTTATTATTATTTGCGATCAGTTATTTCCAACAAAATGATTATTAATTTACAATTAAAATAAATCGTAAATAGTCTTTGAATCACATAAACCTAAGTTTCTTATAGTATATATACTGACATTTTACCAATATCAAGTTCATATGTATACTATTTAAAAGTATGAAGTTTGACATCTTAATATAGTGTCAAAATTCATCTCATACTAATTAATTAAAAGTAAAATTTAGCTTTGACTAATTCATTAAGCTGAGTGCTCTTAGGTCTGCTTCAAAATTAATTACTTGGTTAGTTTTCCATAGCTGATCGGTCGTATAGATCAGATCATTAACCTCTTCTTCTAGATGCATGCAGCATGCAGCATGCAGCATGCAGCCTAGCTAGGTCTTCCACTGTGGCCGCCCGCCACCCTCGAGTCTTACCTTCTTCTTCACCAATGGAAAGACATCATCAGCAAGGGGAAAAAAGTGATGGAGACATAAATATTGCCTCGTGGCTTATATCATCAATATATTGTGCAGCCTTATAATGGCCGCTCGATCCGTTTTGATTACCATTTAATTGGCCTACTACTCGCTTTGAAATTCACCATTTAGCAAACATCACATAAACGACTTTTAGCCTTCATGCAATTATTTGTAAAATCAATTGACCGTAAAACTAATTGTAAAATAGTTGTAAGAATATCGAGATAATATCACATTGACTGTATATTTTTCTATACAAATAGTAGTTATGTTGAAGATGTGATTCATTTGAGAGATTAGCAGAGTCTTAACTATCTATTATTAGTCCTAAGTGAAGTTAGACACGTAAATGACGAAAACAACACCGGCCATGATTCGATCTGTTTATGAGTCTATGACAACCTTTTTCGCATGAAAATACTTGTCTTCTTTGATTCTTACATGAATGTTGTGTTGAATCTGGCGCTGAGCCACCATTTCAAAAAAAAAGAAAACATTTCTTCAACAGAATTATAGACTTTAATTTCGACTCACCAGATAACTCCAAAGACGAAATAAAATGCCAGCCAAAAAGTATAGAAGAGTCACAAGACCACCAAAATGAGAAAAAACTAATGCGCCACGAACTCCACACGTGATAAACCATTTTACTACCAACCATTATGTAAAAATACCAATGTTTTTTTATTTATTGTTTCCCATCTTATTTAAATTTCAATTTTTACATAATTAAATAACATTAATCTCTTGCATATTGAAATAGCCTTAGTTGTGAAAATTAATATTAACAATAATTATTAAATACAATCACAGCTCTGGAAATTCAATATCCCTAACATCTAGTAGTACATCCGGCTGAAATAAAAAGATGTCCAATATCATCTAGAAAACTCATAATTTTCTTCAACAGTACACAATAGGAGGAGGAAGAGATCATCGGATTCAGAACGAAAGAAGACACAACATGGAGAAACAGAGGAGGAAAAAACAGACTCTGTTGAGCGAATTAGTAGCCTGCATTATATGCCTTCTAACTCTTGGACTACTGCTCCCTGAAAGATGGTATGAATTTGGATATGTATATACGTTTGTTATGGTGTTTTTGAACACCCTTGCATACACCATTTCTCCAAACACACCGATCCGGGAATCGAACATATTTGAAGTCGTTGTATCGGCGGGGCTGAGCGTTGAAAAACTATTGTAATGGCCACCTGAGTTGGGTTGGTATTCTTGTGCTTGATATGAATAATTTTCCTGGTAAAATTGCTGAGCAGGACCAAGAGGTCTTTGAGGTATGACTATCCCAAGACTAGGGTCTTTGCCTTTAGAACAACTTTTTGTGGTTTGACCCTTGGCATAGAGTGGGACTAGGGATGTTTGGGAAATCTCAGCTTTGCATACAGGGCATTGCTGCTGTTGCTGCTGCTGTTGGTCTTCAAAACATTCGGTCTGGAAATGAAGCCATTTGTAGATGCAGGGCCAGCAATAGAGGTGACCACAGAGTGTCACCACCGGATCTTGCACAGCCTCTAGACAGATGTTGCAATCGAAGCCGTCCGAGGTGTTATTTTCGGCATATGTGAATGCATCGGAGAGAGTTTTCCACTTTTCTAGGGAAGAATTATCCTCTCCAAATGAGTCATTTTGAGACAAGGCCTCCTCCAAGTACTGCTCTAGAGCCATTAATCTGTCAATGAATATGTTTTCCTTTGATGTTTCTAAATCTGAGAACAAAAGGAAAAAGAAAAACAAGGTTAGCAAGGATGAAAAGAGCAGAGAGCTTGACACAAGATATATATATCTCTGCAACCAAACACACCTCTTACTGGCCAAAGGGTAAACATAGGATTCCATCCACCCAAAGGGCAAATCAGAATAAATAATAAATACCCTCACGTAGAGTTTTATATGTGATGATAGGTTGCATAGAGGCTATTAGAGATTGAGACATAAAGAATTATCGTCACTGGTCCTTCTAGAAAGTTTGACATCAAACCCATTTCATATTTGCTATTTCTATTCCAAGAGTCTCATTAGTCATTACTATGTCAGCATATAAATCAGTACAAATATTAAACAACTTGAGGAAATTGAATCGAAAGTGCTTTCTAGAAGAGATTCAGTCTTGATTCAATAAAGCTTTAAATCCAAAACATAAAAGTAATCGGATTATTAAAATACCATATCCAGAAGTCCGATCCAGTATTAATCAACTTCTAAAAACATCAAAATATCCCAACACCATCACAAGAAACAGGTAGGAAATGGGTGAACAAAAGCTCATCTTAGATCTTCACAAAAGCTTCCCACATAAACCAAAATTGCTTAGCTCGCATCTAACTGCTTACCCCAATTCAAGTTTCAAAGGCCTGCGATCTTTAACACCTTGTCTATCCCTAATATAGATCTGATTTTTAAGGTGACTCGGAAAGAGATGGATAACCAACATAATCATTGACTTTTCAACATCTATCTCAGAACGAATTAGCATAGCAGGCAATATAAGAACTCAAGAAAATATAATATTGATAGGATAAGATCCAAAACTCCTTACCTATGCACTTAAAAGAAAAGACAACTAGCTTCCTGATGACCCAATAAAGAATGAAAGGATTAAGGATAAGATTTGAATCCCGCTGAATTCTTATGCGAAGCAAATAGATCCTCAAGAAATGAATCATAAACTTCAAGATGTGCTTTATCTCGATGACTATAATTTTTATTCAGAATTAAAAAGACAGATTACACAAACAACAAGGAAACACCATAACAGCATCAAACTCCCACCGATGAAATAGAATCAATATTCAGGAGAAGACGACCCACAAATAAAAATGAGCTTTAACAGTTCTAAAACAGCATCTAAACTACTCCTTGGAAAGAGACAACAGGGTAAGCAACAGTAGTCTTCAAGCAGACACGAGCTTCGCGCAAGCTATTTCTGATTTTTTATTTAAAAAAAACAAAAAGAATGGTATTTGATCGAGATTGATGAAAAACGCAGAAATCTCCCCCATTTCGAGTCAAATGAGCTCCTTAAAAGCATCGACAAGAAATCGAAAGATCCAAGTAAGTGAGAGATGAAGAAGAAAACGACACAAACCCAGCTAGCGAATTCTGGGTTCCTTTCGTCAAACCCAATAAAAACCCAGGCCCCTTTTGCTTAAACCGAATCTATACACACTTCCAGGGAAACGAAAAGTAGCACTCTAATAAATTTCTAGTCTCAAGAGACTGATTTTTCTCTTTTTATTTTTCGTTGTCTTTCCAGAGCTGGCTTGTTGGAGTCTTTGATCTCGGAGTAAATATTTCTTCAGAAGAGTTTCCATCGAACATAGATAGAGAGAGCAATCTCAAAGGATTCCAGAGACGGATCCGAGCTCGTTAGACCCTTGTAAAATACATACACTGATTCACAGACACATACATGCGTATATGCTTGTGCTGTGAGACTCTTATGCAAAGATAGAAGAGAGATAAAGTGATTGGGAAACGTACCAAAACGATGAGAGATTGCTTTGGTTTTTTAGATGCGTCCGTAGCTTGTTGGCAATGGCGAATCAGGGACGGAGAGAGTCGAGAGGTTGGCAGTGGAGAAGGCTGCTTGGAGGAGGGAATAACAAACGCGATGGAGGCTTTTATAATGGACGCTGCCGCATAGACTGATAAAGGACCGCTTAACTGTAAATTTATTTTTTTATTTTAATCATTTTTTATATATTTTTATATATTTTTTAAAATAGAAAATATCAATTTATTATTAATTACGACCTTAATTATTAAGTAATATATATATATATAACCGATTAATTTTATTGGTCACTTTTATCTATTCAAATGGTATTTTCTTTTTTAAAAATAATAGAGAGCATTCATACTCATCATACTCACTCTCAGATGAATAATACATATATACTATTCATGTGAGAATGAATGTGATGAATGTAAGTGATCTCTAGCATTACTTTTTCTTTTTATAATTAAAAGAACAGCAGTTTTTTGTAAAAATGTTCAAATATGCATGGGATCCGATGCATGGGTTTTTATTTTTTGATTTTTCAGAAATTGAAGAATAATTTTTTTAATGATGATGTGAATTTAAAATATATGTCTGAAATATCAATAAATACACAAAAATAAAGTAAAAATTAATAGAAAAAAAAAAAAAACATCTTATTGAGAGGAGGGAATAACGATCAACGAACGGCGTTGGAGGCTTCATAATTGAGAGATTGGTATTTTGTCGTCAGAATACTAACGTGTCACGTTGGCAAATTTTGTTTTCTAATTCATAACTAAATATATTTCCTTTATTCATAACTAAACATATCATGCATTTTACTGAAAAAAAAAATTGTTTAGATACAATATATCTCTCAAATTTATTTCAATTTATTTAATTATCATTATTTCATCAATCTCATCTCAAGATTTATATATTATAAATATAAAAAAAAATTAATTTAAAATTTTTATCTAATTATTACTTAACATTTTTGCCAATTTCCAAACGAAACATTAAAATTATTTTATAATTTTATAATAAAATTTATATTCTAATCCTCTTATACCCTTAATTTTTTTTTTTTCAATTTGTTCTATTTCAACTGGTAGATAGTTATTTTGAATTAGGGAAAACAGATATGGTTGTTATAGTAGTACTACCTATATATATTTTTTATATTATTTTTTTGTTTAATTTTTATGGATTTTGCTTGTGTTTTGTGTGTCCTTGTATATATGTATCTCATGTGATGTTCACAGTTTCATGTAGAAACATTGAGTTCTTTAAGATTGAAATTGCAGAATTTGGTGAAGCTGTCGTATGATACTAATTATTGATGTCTGGCATTCAGTGTCATATTTTTCTTCTAGAAAAAATATACCCTTAAGCTGGTTCTCGCAAGCTTGAAACCATATGAGCTGAAATTTTATATTTGAGACTGGTTCTCGCAAGCTTGGAAACCATATGAGCTGAAATTTTATATTTGAGAATAGGATCGTAATCGATCCAGACCAAGTCGAGCTTTTGAGTTATCAAGTTGAGCTGGACTCAAATAACTCGAATTCGAGCTCAAGTTCGAGTTGAGAGCTTACCGAGTCGAGCTGAGTTTGAGCGGATCAAACACGATCATAAGTCGAGTCGAGTTATTTATTGATCTTGGTTTTTACTCTTTAACGAGGTTGAACTGAGCCAAGCTGAGTTGAATTATTACTCGAGTTTTATTTGTACTCATATATAATTTTTAAATGAATTGAAAAATTAAAAATACTAAATTCTAAAATTTAATTTTAAATTTTAAAAAAATTAGTTAATATATGAACTTTATATTGAACTATAAAGTTATAACATCTTTATGAATACATTTTTTATATTGTTACACATTGTAGTATATAATGAAATTACCAAGTCTTATATACTAACTATTACATATTATACATATACTATAATTATTTACTTAAGTACTTAATTAACCAATATATCATTATAAATTATATTCGATATATAAGTATAAATGACTATGCATAAGTAAGTGAGTTACATACTACAAATTTAAGTTTCAAGATAACCATGCTTATGTTATTAAATTCAATATGTATAGAAGCATATGTGTGTATGTAAGAATACTAATATAAAGAAATTTTTTTATATATATTCATAATTTATAGACGAGTTCTAATCGAGTCGAGCTAACGAACCGAGTCGAGTATGAACGAGCGAGCCTTAACGAGTCTTAACCGAGTTGAGTCGAGTTTAATCGAGTATGTATCATTTACTAATTGAGCAGGTTTCTGCTTTTACGATCGAACTTTTTTTTTCACGAGTCAAATTTGATTCGAGTTTAACCGGACGAGTAATCAAGTGGACTGAATCATTTACAGCCTTATTTGGGAAGAAAGAAAAATAACAATGAAATGATTGGAACCATATGATGGTCGTATCGGGCACTGCTATGTTAATCAATACTGACCCATTTATAATTCTTTACAGACCTATATGATGGTGTACTTCATATCTTGGATGGTACCACGCCTCATGTAATTCGTTGTACATTTTCTAAGACTTTAGTGTAAGTACTACAAGAAAACAAGTCTGTTGTGACATTTTTATAGCAGTCAGATAGACTATTTGAGACATAAAAATGTCATAACTGCCTATTTGATTGCTATAAAAATGTCACAACAGCCTAATTTTCTTGTAGTGAAGGTAATATACTTTTATTATGATATTTATTGTGAAATGTATTTTAGGATAATTTTTATTGGCCACAGAGATCATTATGTAATTAATGTATATTATCTCAACGGCAGAGCTACATAATTTTTTTGTGCAAACATTATTGTTGTGATTTTTAGCTATTGTATTTAATGGAAACGATGGTCATGACTTCTTGCAGCTCTTTACAACTCATAGAGTATAATTAAGTATTCTTTTGTATACTCCTTATATACCTTAACTATATCTCTTTCATTATCATTATTAAAACCTATATTTTACTTATAAAAAAAATTCAAAAAAGGCCAAGCCACTAATGCTTACATATCATATAGTTGTATATTTTTTATTTTTTATTTTTTATATATATATTTTTATATAATATATATTATTTAATTTATTATATATATTATTTAGTATCAAAGTATTATTATATTATTTAATGTATAATTATTAACCATAATATATAGTATCAGTACTAGTATACATTAATAATTTAATATATTAACATTTAACATATTATAAGAGTTATAATATAAATTATAAAGATAGTATATGTATAAATTTATAATAGTATTGGACTAGTATTAGGTCTATAACTTTATATATTTAGTAAATTAGTTTCAATGTATTATTATATTCTTAAGTCTATAATTATTAACTATAATATATAGTACTAGTATATATTAATATATTAACATATTAGAAGAGTTATTGTATAAATTATAGTATATATAAAAATTTATAATAGTTATAACTTATAGTATAGTTAAATGAACATTGTTAGTACTTAAATCACATCTAGTATATTAGTAATATATTATTTTTAGAGAAAAAATATTAGTAATATATTGTTAATACTAGTATAGATTCTATAGACCATACTTATTACTTATTAGTTATAGTATTAGACTATTGGTATTAACTACTAAGTCTATAACTATATAAATATATATATAATAAGATATTTAAAATCAATGTATTATTATATTCTTTAATCTATAAAAATTAATTCTAATATATAGCTCTAGTATATATTACTATATTAACATATTATAAGAGTTATTGTATAAATTATAGTATATATATATATATAAATTTATAATAGTTATAACTTATAATATAATTAAATTATCGTTGTTAGTATTACAATAACATCTAGTATATTATTAATGCTAGTATAGATTCTATAGACTATACTTATTACTTATTAGTTATAATATTAGACTATTGGTCCCAACTACTAAGTCCATAACTATATATATATATATATATATATATATATATATTTAATATCAATGTATTATTATATTCTTTAGTGTATAACTATTAACTATAATATATAGTTATAGTTATTTATTTATAACTATATATATTATATTCTTTATTTGAGAATTTGCGAATTTTAATTATTTATTTGGGAAAACACTCAAATTAAAGTTTGCTATATATAATCTTCAAATTTTATATTAAACTCATAATGTCAAAAAAGATGTGTATTTTTTAATTGGGTATTTTTTAAATTTTGATATTTATAATTTTAATTAATTCTTTTAATTTGGATATTTTTCTTCTTTTTAAGAAATTCTATGAAAAAGAACAACTTGGATAAAAAAATCATATTCATCACTACAATTGAACCTAGACAAAAGAATCAAATATATAATATTAAAAAGAGGGTCATAGAAAGACCATCCATTACATGGCAGAATTCTAACGGAATGCCTTCAAAAAATAGTGGCAAAATCCTACACAATATGGTTTCAATTGCTTTCCATCACAACTTTTTACTTCATTGTCTCAGCTCGTCGTTCCCTCTAAACAACCTTCAAAAATATCACAACCCACTTGAAATATGGGAAAAAAAAATTATTAGATTACAAGAAGTATTTCGAACATATAAAAATTAAAAGTATTTTTAAACATTGATTTAAACAAACTTTCATCAGTCGTCTAAGTTAATGCGCTCAAAATCAGGTGCCTTAGGTGTATGCCTAATATTCTTACATAAATATTAGACAAATACAATAAAAATACTATAACACTTTAATTATAGCAAACAAATAAATAAATAAACAAATAAATAAACAAACTTACAGTATCTTACTAAAGGACAGTAGTTTCTAGCATGTCTCTCAGTTTTGCAAATACCACAACGCCTATTTTTGGTTTGTTGGCTCTCTTTTGAATTTTTTGCTCTCAAATACTTTGGGCGCCCTTTCGGGAGCACTGTTGAAGGATCCCGCACCGTTTGAGTAAAGCTCACTTCTTGGCAAATAATCATCATTGGCTGACTCAACTCTTTGTAAATGTTAGGCATGCATTTTATTTCAAGTAATTATTTGTGAACATTCTCCAATACAAATGTAAATAGTTGTGTTTTTTGCCAACTGTGCTGCAAGTTCGATAATGTCATAAAGCTGTATCATTGACTTTCTTTTTCTAATGGACACCTCATATTGTACATCCCTCGCTTAATCATCAAAACATGGTATATTGAGAATGAGTCGACTCTTAGCATTAATAGTTCATCTATTTAAAATATATTATTGTGACAATGTATTTACCTTCACTTTCTTGTCAAAAACACACAAAATGTGCCTACAGAGAATCCTCATATACTCCCACATATGGCATGTACATGTAGCATCACCACCCTCCAATGTCACGAGGTAAAAAAGATGTTTCTTTGTCTGAGTTGTCACTCCATATGTCTTGACTTTACCATTCGCATACAATTTTTTTTATTGGGTACCGTAGAGTATTGAACAACTCATCTTGAAAAATTATGAAAGATTTTTGTATAAACCACTGTCGCCTCCTCTTCAATTTTAAAATGTGTCTTCATAATTGGCCGAGTTGAACTTGTATACACATCCCTCGACTTCTCTTTAAAGTAACGTGCATATATGGCTTTGTCGTATTGATGCACAAATTCACTAATCATAGTGTTTGAACGAAGATAGTCTTTGAAAAATTTGTTCATGCTTTCATTTATCTAAGTTTTTGACATGCCAATGCAGAATGTCAAACGAAAGAAGGCAGATACCCACTTATCCCGTCGATTGTAATGGTTTTGCAGCCAAGTATTTTCTCCAAACTCATACTTCATCACAATCATTTCTCATTTTTGCTCGAACTCGTCGATAGTAAGTGTCGCATGGATGCAATGATTAAACTTATTTGCAAAGTCCGAAAATTTGTTCTATACATGGGTCAAATGTTCTCAAAAATTTTTTAAAATGTGCCACAAATACAACCTATGAGTTGTATTCAGGAGTACTTCTATAATTGCTTTCACAATGGCCTTGTCATAATTGGTAATTATCATTGGGGGGCATGCCCAAGTATTGCATTTAGCCATGTTCTCAACAATTATGTATATTATTTTGTAGTTTCATTAACAAACAAAGTGTACCCAAACATAATGGTCTGATGCTGATGATTAACTCTAGAAAATGGCACAAATGACATCTTATAGATATTGGTCATATAAGTGACATCAAATGTAACAATGTCCACAAAATATTGGTATGCATCTCTTGAACACCCATCAGTCCAAAAAAAAAAACTGCTTATACACTCATCGTTATCAACTTGCATGGAAAACACACATCTAGAGTCTTTGCATTGTCGATCTTGAAAGTAGGTGTATAACCTTTGTGCATCTCCATTTTCTTCAAATACTTTTCTCATTTCACTTCCCACATAATTTTCTACATCCTTGCCAATACAATTGACACCCAAGGCACCCCTACATCTTTATTCAATATCGACATTATTATTCTTGTCGGTACACCAGACTCATTCAAAGTCATAATCATTTTTTTTTTTTAATTTTAGTAACTCTCCTATGTCCACGGAAGGGGCTAGCACTTATCGGGTTAAATAAGATATGGTTGTGTCCAACCACAAACTTATTTATTATCCGATTTTGAGCATCTTTCTTTATTTTCATAATTGCTTTACATCCGATCTTTTTCTCAGCAAATTCAAGCATTACTTGATCTTCGACATCCACTCTTATCCGTTGTCAGTCTTCTCTTGTGCAAACATAGTCTAATGCACAAAGAGTTTTATCCTTCTTCAATAATCGAGTATGATTAATCTTGGTTGCAAATCATTTTCACTTTGAATATGCCTTATAAAATATTTGACATCTTTGACCTCCCAAAATCCCATACTAATGAATGGCTTCGATGAACCGCTACTCGAAGATGGAGTCATATTCACTCCATCTTCGACATTACCCTCATCTTCGATATGTACCACATCTTTGACATTAATTTCATTATCGACATTCACATCACATTGCATCTCTACACTTTCAGCCTTAATTTCATCACTATCAAAATCATAAATTAGTACCTGTCATTGTATTTCTTGTAATTGCTTACGTGTCAACCTTTCATTGAAGGACTATTTTTTAACCTTTACAAGCTCATTCGTTTCCTAGGATTTTGCAATTAAAAAAGTACTTTTCGATGTACAAATTACAATTGTTTGAATTTTAAAAAACTAAGATCATATCTTTAAACATTTAAAAGTTATAATTATTTAAAAATTATATAGATATTTTCTTCTAGTGACAATCTTTTTAAAATTTAAATTACATTATGTATTATCCTGAAAAGGACATTTGAAGAAAAGCATCAAATATATTTTTTAACTTATTTGAGATTAAAAATGTTTAAATATATTAAAATTTTTTTAATATGAACATCCAAATAATTTAATTTTTTTTATGAATTTTTTTTTTAAGACTACGTAAACACATTTTAAAACTCCTAGTGCGTTTCCAAACATGTCATAATTACAGGCGGCCAATATTACACCAGTACTTGGAAATCAAAAGGTACTTAAGGAATAAAGAGTTGGTACGCGACGAGTACGTAGTACCAGTGCTCTAAGTGGTTAGAGAGAAAAAATGTGGTTTATTTTATTTTATTTTAAATTTGGCTGCCGTCCAAATTTGAATACCTTTATAAAATTCCTCGAGATATTTGCAGAAAAGCCGCCATGTTCTCTCTCTGAACTCTCTTTTTGCATGGCTGGAAAGTTTCAGTTGCTGGTCATAAAATAATAAATTTCGTGCAAGTTTTAAATTGTGAGAATTGGCAAGCAAAAGATGCATGCATATTGCATGGCATAGCTATCCAAAAACCTGGGTTGTTGGATTAGAATTTAGAGCTATGATCGCCTTCTTTTCACGTATATATATATATATATATGGAAAATTCTTTATAACTTTCAACCTCTTCCATATATCATATTTTTTTAATTTTTTAATTTTTAATTTTTATTAAATATGTGATATATGAATAAGGAATAAAAAAATATTAATTAATTTAAAAAAAATAAATTCAAAAAAACAATTGAAACAATTTTTAAAAAAATTAAAAAAATATAGTGTGTGAAAGAGGTTGAGAACTGTATAGAACTTCACACACACACACACACACACACACATATATATATATATATATATATATATATATATATTGATGAAATGAGTTGGACAAAAAAATAAAACATACAGAGAATTAGCCGACTTATTGCCGACAGTGAAAAATGTTAGTACGTACTGCCAGATCAATCTGTATATGGGGTTCGAAGAAGAAGAATTGGCGTACATAGAAACTCAGAAAAGAAATCGTACGTACGCGCATAAGATGCCAGATATTGGGGATCATGCACGAGTACTCTAGCTAGCTACTTAGTTAAATATTATCTTGAATCATCAAAGAAATTAACTATCTGATCATGGGTTGATTAATATCATAATAATTCGGTTAGTTCAAGGTTAGGAATTTCTATTGTACGTCGTAATCAATTAGGCTGGTTTGGTTTCATATACCTTCTCAATCATCTCACCATATTTTCTCATCTTAATATTTAAGAGCATTCTCAATAGATTAGTTAAAGCGTTCAGATTCAAGTTTTAGTTTATATGAGATGAATTTAACTTTACATATTCCACTTACATCAAATCTTAACTTTGAATTATTCTTTTACTAATTATTATAATTAATTTTAAAAATATTTTAGATACATGTTTACTAAACAGTAAACAACTTTTGAAATATAGAATTTATTATTTAAGTTATAAATTATAAATCTTAAAATTATAAGCTATATTTCCCATCACAATCTTAAAGACTATATATGACTAAAGTGCTTATTCAAAAGTAAGAGCATGATGTTTTGTGGGGTTCAAATATTACTACTAATGAAATGGGATTACTCCCATGTAGAGGTGAAGTTAGAAAAGAAATTAATGGTAAAATATTGCTCTTTTATAGTATTGGATTAATTAAGAAAAAAAAATAGAAAGGGACTTAAATTATTAGGAAAAAATATAGTAATATTTATATATATATATATATAATATAGCTCCAAAGTATGATGATGATGATATTTCCCAAGTTTATGCTTAAGGATGCTAAGGGTACGCATATAGATTAATCTATGAGGAAGAAGATCAATTGTATAAGTCCACGTTTCTTGATGCGTAGGAAGAAGATATATACATGCAAGTAGTATTGGGAGCAAGCTAGGCATGACAACAACTCAAGTAAAGCAGCATGTTTTGTGTAGGATTTTGCTTCATTATTATTTTAATTAAAGATATTAATACAATGAGCAATGCTATTCATCATTTCATTTTTTATCATTCTCTCATCATCTTATAATATAACATTAAATAATTAGAGATTATTTGTTATATTTTACTTATTAACCTATCATCTAATATCACATCATAAAATAATGAGAGAATAATGAATAAATCATTTGCTCATTCTAATAGAATTAGAGAGATATACTTTTTATGAAAGAAAAAAAATCGCATCCAATTAAAATTAATCACAACGGTCAACGGTGTGAATGGTAACTTATCAAATATCATTTTGAAAGCTTATTTATTTACTTGAGGCATAGGGATTCAAAACAATCATTTAAGGGGATCTTACGGCTACTTCCAAAATTATAATATATGTTATATGCAGTCGCGTAAATATATTAATTCAATCATTTTAAAAAATAGTAGAATTTATTATTAAAAATTATTTTTTTTTAATTTTTAAAAAAATTATATGACATTTATATACTCTACTTTAATTACAAATATCAGTTGTTGGGACCCACGTTTTGGGTGAGGTACTACAAGCGAAGCGGCAACTTACTAGAATAAGTGCAAATGACTAATGATCAAGTGATAATATTAACACGCGGAAGCGTAATAGATCATATCGTAAATATTTGGGAATAATAAAATCAATGATCTTGATATAATAATACGAAATTAAAATTTAAAAGAGTTATCCATGCTAAATAATAATTTAAATTACTTGACCGGAATTTATTAAGAGAGAATAAGATACCACTACAAGAAAAATAGGTAGAAATAATCAATCTGATGCAATCAAAATAACTGTTTTTGCTAGAAATAACTTTTTACGACATTCTTTTCTACTTTTTGCAATAAAATTCGATACCACAAAAATTTTATTTCTTGTAGTGTATTATGGCTTAACCACTAACCAAGATCGAAGATCATGCTTTAAAGAAATTAACTAGATAATTAAATTTTTAGTTTAAATTTTTAGAACAAGTGCTCATTTTTTAGTCTCAACTTCGCTCAACTCTACAATTTTTAGACAACTGATGATTTCACAAAACGAAATCATTTATTTATTTACCTATTTGTTGCTTTCTTTGTTCTTTTAATAGCAATAATTAATATCGAGATATGTTATAAAGATATAGAATATATAATAAAATCCACACATTTTCTTGCAGCCATGATCAGGTTTATAAGCTTTTAAGATAAATAATAATTTAATTTGTATGATATTAGAGTAGAAATCTTGAATTCGAGTCTTAATTTTACATTCTATCTCATTTAATTAAATATTTCACGTATTTGATTACTCATTAAGAGAGAGTCTGATCCACACGTAAGAGAAAGTACTGTTAAGGTATAAAAACATATAATAAATTTACATTTTTCTATTAACTTAAACTTTCATTTGGAAGACACATAATACTAAGAGTTAGTATCCTCTGATCAGCTCATGTAAATCCATATTGTTATTTTTCCTTTATCCCTATGCATCAATCATGGGTTTGCATACGCAATCCTTCACTCAAGATTGTAAACAAAATTTTTTATTTTTTAATAGCGTGCACGCGATATTTCTAAGAAGAAAAGTACAAAATACAAAATCCAATTTCAAAGAGGATAGGCAAATTGCTAAGCAATATGTGTAGATCATGATAACGATGGCAGGAGAAGTCATGAATGACTTTGATAACGCTATGGGGATGGAGATATGGATGGTGTTCGTATGAGATCAGGCGGAATGGAGATATGGATGAGGTTCGTATGAGATCAGGCGAGGCTTGATATATATCCATCTTAACCAAATGTAAGACTTTCATGAATAATTAGGCCAACAGAAACGTCATATAAACAAGAATATCAGTTGACATTATTATTTAATTTAAACGTACTGGCCGGAATCTCTGGTAATATCGTTCGATCTTTAGGAAAAAATATACATACGTTCGTTAATATATATTATATATAATTGGGTACGTACGTACTTAACATGTGCACGTACGTACGCCTGAGATTGGTGTAAACTATGAAAACCAATTATCTCATAATCAGTACTCTTTTAATTGGGACGTTTTCAGTAGTGCAAACACGTTTCATATAAATTCTCCTAATAAAAGTGAATTAAGAATTTATATGAAGAGTTTCATGAGCAATATATTTGTTTTTTCAATTGACCAAAGTACTCTAATTCTCAAATGCAAGGAGATTTGAATCCTAAATACTAGTGAAATCTAATTAAGCCACGACTGCCTCGAATATATGTGAGGCGTTTTGATTTTAAATAACTACGCCAAATTACAAAATGGACTTAGCCGGAAAACTATCATGAAAAGTCTAATATATCACCATTGCAGTGTTCGCAATGTTTGTTTGATATGAAAATTAAAAATTAAATAAAATATTATTAAAATATTTTTTTAATATTATTATTATTTTAAAATTTTAAAAAATATTTTATTTATTATGTTTTAGTTGCAGGTGCGCGCTCTACAACCACGGCTCCCAACTAGTCCTGCTGGGAGCCACCTTTAATTATAGGAGATTTTCTTTTTCATTTTTTTTCATGTATTTTTAAACATTTTAAATGTATTTTTAAAAATTTTAAAAAATCACAATATTATTAATATAAACAATACTTCCTTAATCATTAAATAAAATAATTAAAAATAACAAACTCTGACGGTAATATCGATTAGTACTAAGATTGAATTATATACATTTTTCTTATATTTTATGTTCAAATTTAATAAAGTTAAAATGATAAATTGAGATGAAATGAGATAAAATACTTCTTATATCTAAAGTTGTTCAGATGCTATGTTTGGATCATGTTAAGATGGGTTTAGATATTTTTATAAAAGTTAAAAAAAGTCATGAGTCTTGCGTATAAAGAAGTGTTAAATTGGAAAAGAATATTGTGATTAATCCTACGTGTAAAGAAATTGTAAATTGATATAAATTTACTAACTAATTGAGAGTTGAATGGTTGGATGTTAGACTTAAAATTAAATCAAACAAAATTGATTTCAATTGAACCTAGCAACAACGGGATTTTAAGCTGTGGAAAATACCTCTCAGTGGCTCGACTCAGTGTCAGCCTATATCCATTAGCAGGGTCGATATCAATAAATTCACTATCAACAAAGATTGAGTACAAAAGATCAATTACAAAGTTTTTAATCCTAGAATACCAATACATCTAATGAACTCTCAGGAATCTCACAAAATGATCCCTTTTTCTCTATCTGTTTCTAGTTGCTTAAAGTCACAATACACCAAAAAATAACATGTATCTATAAATACGGCACGAAAAATCCTAATTATGAACATTCACTCAAGCGAAGTATTGAGTGAAAATCTATCTGGCATTGATCATTTGACCGGAATGTCGAGTGAAGGGTTGAGCTAAAGTTTGCTCGAGCCAAGGTTGAGCCAAAGTCAACACATGGTTGAGGCACAAGCAAATCAAGTTCTTAAAATGGCATTTTCAACAAGAATCAACCACACTCGATGCTTTTTTTTGTCTTTTCAAAGAAGACATAAACAGGAACGAAGTTCAATTTAACCACGAGAAGAGAGCTTTCGGATTGAAACTGCATTACTGTTTTGTCATATGAACATTAATAAGATCAAATGCGTTAGACCAACTGTTTTCCTATCAAGAAATCCGAGGAGGTCCATTGCTTTCTAAATTTATTTGAGCCTTTTATGGTTTCGATTGAGCACCATGATTCACTATTCTTAAAGTAGCAATATAGAATGACTTTTACAACTAAATGGTTACAAAAATCTCGTTACAATTAGCACAAAGCAAGAATATAAAAAATGAAATTGAGTGATAGTTCATGCTTGTGCTCGAATCTAAAAGAGGGTTGATGGGTTCAATGGAGCATTGCAAGCCGATATGGCTCGGATGACTTGAGATTTAAGTAGAACTCACAAAATTCACTCCACTATTTCAGTTCACTACTATTCATAAAGAATTCAAATCAGTTCAACATCCAAAAGTAGCCTTAATGATGCAACACGCTTTATAATAGTTGGAAGTATAGTTGTAAGGTTATGATATATCGAGGGATGGTACTAGCACTCCACACAGCAGTTATATTTGGGTGTGTTGTTTGTTGAAGTTTTTTATTTTTTTATCTTAATATTTTTTAACATCTTTAATTATTAAGAAAATTTTAAAAATACACAATTTCATTAATAATTATTTTTTTAATTATTAAATAAAAAGTAAAATATTCGAGTGGTAATTTTGAACTGTAATATTATGGGAACAAAGTAGCATTTTCTTATATTGAGGGACAATGCTATATATATGAAACATATTTTAAATATTTCATTGACCAGCAGGTTCAATGAAAATTATTAAAATAAATTATGTTTATTAGTAGGTGTACACCAATAATTTCGGCGCCAAACCGAGACCCCACTAATACCTAGAAATAAGGATTTTCTTGACATAAATTGGTCGAGTGGAAGAAAGGTCATCGACCAGAGTTTAACAGTAAGCGTCGTATCGATTCATTGGATTGGTGATCGGTTTGGTGATCCCAATATGGCAGTGATCCAAACATAAAGTAGGGATCCAAACACAATGCAGTGATCCACAAAAGTTAAAAACCATTACTTGAAGTCACGGAGTTCCCGCTCTTTCTATGGACAACATCGTGGCTAGATGAGTTCCAGTCTTCCAAATCTTTCCATGGATGGCGAGGAGAGGGCCATGAAAGATGAGAGATCCACATCTTGGAACGTGGGTGGCTGCCGATGTGCATGAGATAGGCGGGAGAGAGCTAAGATGATGAGCAGGAACCATAAACGACAAAGTGAGACATTGAGAACTGAATAAGAGTGAAGAAGAAAGGGACATCATTTAAACCCTAAAGTGAAATGACAATGTTTGTTGCATTGAAGAAAAAGACGTCATTTTTTTTTTTGGTAAAGGAAGGTAAAAAAAAGGATGTCGTCTCACCCATTAAGTGAAAAGACACAGTTTCATATATAAGGAAAAATGTGTTAACCCCTTATAGTCCGGTTCAGCAGTTTGCCATTGGTTCAAACCCCGACCAAACTGGTAGATGATGGTTTTGAGGGATTTGCAACCACACGCCGATTGGTTCTCCACTGATTTCAGCCGATTTTGGAATCTGACGGCCGGTCTACATCCGAGGAGGCCAGTCCGTTGATTTTGTGTAGGCACATTTATTACTATCATTAGGTTGATAAAATCTAGAAAGAATTTCAAAAGTACGATAGGTGGAACTTTTGAGGCTCTAAATTATATCACAAAGATTGATACTTCTTACAATTTTATGACTTGAATACATTTTACAATTCAAAATAGAAAAATGTTATTCATCATTTCTGTATTATACATAGTTTTTTGATTTTTTTTTTCTTACAAAATATATGATGTATGGATTAAGAGTAAAAGAATTTAGTTAATTTAGAACAAATAAAACAAAAATAATTTTAAAATAAATAAAAATATAATTATAATATGTATTTTATGAGATAATGAATAACCAAACTCGAATAGAAAAAATAAAAACTATGTAGACTTCATTGTATCTAATATATATATATATATATATTGATCATAATGTTTTGGTAAAAAATAAAATAATGTATTATAAGAAAAATACATTATTTATTTGTATGCAGTTAATTTCTGTCAAAATGATTATTAATTCTTATTAAAATGAGTCTGTTTTAATCATAAATAATTATTCTCTTTAGAAATAATTCATTACAAATACTTTTTTTTTTTTTTTGTATTGATGATAATCTTACATTCTTTTTATCATCCTTCTATCACTTTTTTTAATTTTTTAATTTAAAAAAAACTTTTTACTTAATGATTAAGAATATTAAAAAAATGATTTAAAATTTTTTTTAAAAATAAATACATTGTGAATGATAAAATAATAATAAAATATTGGTAAACATATGATTACAAAAAAAAAAATGTAGGAAACTCTGAGCCACGTCACACTATATGCACGCCAACCGGTCAATTATTGGTTCTAAGGCTATACGCAATAATCACACTATTTTACCAGTACCAATACGTACAGCCAAGTAGGCCAAACCATTGTTTATTGAAATAATATAGAAACAGAAATATAATATTTTTATAAAATAATGTTATTTTTGTAGAATAAGATATAAACCAACCGATCGACAATGACGTGATCATTGAGATTCTTTGAAAAGTACTACTCAAATATAATATCTTGCATTGCACTGCTATTCACCATCATATTGATGATCACTGCGATATTTTTACTTATCGAAATGGTTGCTTTCAAGCATAAATGCCACTTGATCCCATGCATGCTCGCTCGAATATCACAAAGTAAACTCTTGCGTTCATGTATGCTACTCGATCGATCATATATAGCTCACTGGAATTGATAGATAATATTCCCTTATAAACCGTTGATTTTTAATTTATAGGGTCCCTGAAAATCATTTACAAGAAAAAATTGCCCAGATGGCCGCATGGGTATTGCTAATTGCAATGTCAACGATCAGAGTCATAATTAAATATATATATATATATATGTGTGTGTGTGTGTGTGTGTGTGTAATTACATATATAAAGAATATCTAGTATATATATCTCTAGAATATCCAGTATATATCTCTTTCCATCCTAAACACACACACACACACACATATATATATATATATGTAAGGTGATCATGCATGCAGTGTTTTCTCCAGAATCTTGCAACGTTTGCAAGAAACTAGCTATCTTTAAGAGCCAAATGTCAAGTTTTGTACGGTAGAGGAGAATTGGAATCGATAATTAATTAATTAATTAATTAAAGGTTATGTGCCTCACACGAAATATAAATTATGAATATATATTGTCCGTGATCGGTCGAGGCGGCTGCCTGCTAAAGTCGTAAATAAATTGTTTAAGTTATCCAATATTATAATTTCTTGTAATCATGGACATTCAAATACTATATAATATATCATGCACCAAACTAATTAATTGATCTCGATCCATTTTCGAGTACTCTTGTTGAATTGGCTAAAAGTCATTCTTCAAAAAATATATTTTTGTACAAATATCAAAAAATAAGTGTTATATTTAATCAAATATAGCAATGAAGTGTGTGGGGAAAAGTTTAAAAAATACTTTTTGTAAGTAGTAAAGTTAAAACTTTATCCAAAAAGTTAAAGCAATTGCCAAATTTGACATTTATTTTAGCTTTTTGACAATTATTTTAGCTTTACCATTCACAAAAATTACTTTTTGAATCTTTTCATACACACTTTATTACCATATTTAATCAAATATGATACTTATTTTTTGGTATTGGTGCAAAAGTGCACTTTTTGAACAATGGCTTTTAACCAATCCAATGAAAGTGCTCTTAGGAAATCATCGAACACTTCGGATCCGATTGATCTCTCGTTGTACTAGCAGGATCACACTTAGCACAAAATCAGCAAAGGAGCAATGTTACAGTCTAAAAAATTGAACTCTTTTATAGTCCAAGCAATAAACAAATAGAAAAATTCTCATTTTAAAATAAAATTCATTAAAATACCCTTGTTTACTAATAAAAAAACTCTAAAACTCTGATAATTTTATTTTATTTACTCATAAAATGAGAGCATTTTAATGGCAAATGCAATGCAGTCTGCCACATATCGATTGTAAGAAAAATTATTCATCAGCAAAGATCACCACAAAATTAGCAACACCATGATTTTTATAAGAATTAGCAACTAATTTGTAAATGTAAATTCTTTCCATACATATATATAGTTACCATACAAAGCTTAGTCTCATGTACTATATTCTATTTATCTGTCTATTCTTTCACTATGAAAAATAAAGATCCAGAAAAAAAAAAAGTTCATATTTTTGTAATTTCGATATGGTAGTAGCCTAACCATGCTCCTCTCTCTACTAACTAGATGGCCTCTCTTCCAAACTCTAACCACTCTCCTTCCTTCCAATATCTTTTTCATCCCTCTAACTCTTCTAGCTTTATGCTTGTTTCTAGACTATTTACAAGGGGTGATTTCTCCAGATGGCTTTAAACTATGACCCATGGCCTTAATGCCAAAAAAATAAATAAAATTTGTTGATGGCACTCTGCGACCACCCGAGCCCAACTTTGCCGACTACCCCCAATGGAATCAAACCTTGAATTTCATACCAACCCTCATGAAATTTGGCTTGATCTTCAATCCCAATTTTGCCATGGCAACAATGCCCATATCTACCATTTAAAACGTGAACTATCATCCCTGCACCATAACACACATTTTGCACCATAAACAAATTTGGGATGAAGTCAACCATTTATAAAAAAAAAGCGACGAAGTCAAAGAATTGTAATAATAAGCAGAGGATGAACGTGTTTTCCAATTCCTAATTAGTCTTAATGATTCTTTTTCACAACTTGAAACACAGATCCTAGCCATGGAACCCCTTCCCCTCATCGCCAAAATTTTCTTTATTATTTTCAAGAAGAGCACAGCGTCTCCTCCACATTTGGCCACTACCATTGGATTTACTCGTCTTTACCATCCACTCAACTGGTTCCATGAAACCCACCCTCTGATGCATGGAATACAGCAAGACCAGCCACCTTCGAGACCGTTGCTGTAGAATCATCAGTTACCCACCAAGCTGAGATTCTCGCAACAAGCAACGACCCCCTCTCCTCAAAAAACCACCCTCTGGTTTGTTGCAAGTGGCGAATCAAGCCTCCACTTCCTCTGTTTCGTCGCGTGGCTGGTCTGTCACCGAATTTATACCTAAAGTTGCTCAATTTGCTCACTCCGACCACTCCCTCAACCAACTTCGTGGGTAATGTTTCCTCTTCCCTTATTTTTTACAATCGTTGTGACAAGGTCGTGGATAGTGATGCCATTGACCACACGTAGCACTAAAAAATAAACAGGCAACTCAACAAGGAGCTCGAAATCAACTTGAATAAGCTCGATATTGGCTCGAATCATATATTAAATGGGTTGTTTGTAAACACAGAATTAGGTTCGATAGTTAAACGACACAAGCTCGTATAAAGCTTGGCCGACTCAATTAGTGTTCGTGAACCAACCCGTATAGAGCTCAATCGATTCGATTTGACTTGACTCGATTAATATTCATGAACAAACTCGTATAACGCTCGATTGACTAGTATAAAAGTATGAATTCAACTCGTATATATTTTACATATATAATACAAGATATATGTTTTATAACATACATAATTAGACTAAATGAGTTATGTATTTTTTGAGAACACGCAAATAACTCTCTCATTATTGAGAAGCTCTTGAACGCCAAGCCTTAGCCACTACCAACAACCGTCACTACCATCTCCATCTCAGAGATGGTAGTCAGACCACGACAGATAGGTCATTAAATACTAGCACTTATGACTCACAACCAACTGAATTCCTATTTTCAGGGTTCATGCTTATCTAGTTCTATGTTTGCACTATTTGGTTCGTCCATCAATTGAATGGGTTGGTTATTTTGTTAAATCTAACCATTTGGTTGGGAAGCTGAAAGATATACTATAATAATCTTATTATTTTTAGTGTTGTAATGTTGGACTCTTATAGATCTAATCATGCGAGCCATCAGTCATGTACTCATGTTTGTATTTGTATTTTGTAAAGTTGTCATTTTGCAAACCCTAGTACAGTAGTACTACCTTGATCTTGTTCTTAGCCTGTTATTACTACCTTACTTGTTTTTGTTAACTTTTGCACTTTGCACATTGCACTTCACTGTATGGTATCTGTTTCGAGTTATATTTCTCATTGCTTACGAGTTACACTTCTCACTTTTGTTTTGTGCTCATCATTCATCAGTTGGAGCAAAACTCTTATAGAGACAACTCAGTAAGTTTACCTTATTCTGTGATGATTTGGTTCTTGCTTTATGAGTGTTGAAAGTTAAACGCATATGCTTTCTTAAGTTTCTTTGCAATGTTTCTCTATTTATATATGTTCTCTGTTTATATGTTTATCTTTTAGGTGTTTATCCAACCCGTGTTCTGTTCTGTTCTTATGTGGCTTCAGCTTGTGTTTATCCAACTTGTGGTTGTGTATATGCAAACACTTTCTATAGCTGTGTACAAGCTGATATGGCTTCAGCTTGTGTTTATCCAACCTATAGTTTCTTCCTCTTTCTTACATTTGGGACAAAATAAATTCTCAATTACCATTCTTTTTTAAAAAGGTTCCACCTTGTTGGTAAGCAATTATTAACTATTTTTCATACAAAAATCTTAATGACTCCCAGAACATTCAGTCTCCAAAAAGTTCATCCCTTCTTGCCCTCCAAACCTATGGGATGATTCCTCACTCGCCATTCTCTTTCAGCTCAGCTCCAGGTGGTATGCATATTCGACATTGAAAATATTATTCATTGAATGTGTGCCAATTTGCTTATTAGACAAGTGTGAATGACTAATAAGAATGCAGCTTAATCCAAGCTATTCTTTACTAAATATTTCCTTCACTGTTCTTCCTTCCACCTTCCTTGACTCCACTAACCAACTAGACCAGCCTAGCATCTGTTGTGAGCTTCTTTAAGGATTAAATTTTGTAAGAGGATAATATGAGATCCATTTATCTCCCCATATGTATATGCTCTGCCAATTTCTTACCTTCCATACAAACCCTTCCTCGAAAAGCTTTTTGGATCACCACATGCTTCTCTAAATCAGTGAGAGTCCATTGTCTATCTTTGCTTCTAGCACATTAGTCTACCTAAAATATTTGTCTTTAAGTACCCTTGATCAATGGGTCTAGGATTAGTTAGAACTCTCTAACATTGCTTAGCTAGAAGAAGTTTATTGAAGCTCTCCAACTCTCTACAGCTCAATCCTCCATCACTTTTCGAGGCCCTCCATCTTCCTCCAGCTCATGCATCTCATCTTATAATCATTTTCTCTGTGACCCCAATAGAACTTTGCCATTGACATTGCAAATTCCTTACACCCAACTTCTTTGGTAGAGAAAACACACAACAGCTTTTAACAAGATCTCCTTCCCAACATGTGATAGAAATTAGTTCTTTCAATTGTTTATTTTAAGCCAGACCCTGTCTTTGATACCTCGAAATGTATTGTACTTTGACAGTCCCATCTTAGTAGGTAGACCTAACTAATTTTCATAGTTATTTTGCAACTTGCACCAAGGTCTTGCATAATTTTATCCCAATCTTCATTTCTTCCATTTGAGCTAAACAATATAGTAGACGTCGGCTTATTCAAGCAGTGGACTGATGCCTATTCATATAGTTTTAAAATACTACTAAAAACTTGCCATTCATCCCAACATGCTCGCCCAATATTATGCAATTGTTTGCAAAATGAGGGTGAGTGAGTTTTACTCCTCCCCTTGCCACTGCCACTGCCACTGCCACTGCCACACCCCTTCTCTCCCTCCTTCATCCCAACATGCTTTCCCAATATTTATCAATCATTTGCAAAAGGAAGATGAGTGAGTTTTACTCCTCCCCTTGCTCCTGCTCCTGCTCCTGCTCCTGCTCCTGCTCCTGCTCTTGCCCCTGCCACACCTCTTATCCCCCCCCCCCTCCGGCTTTTTTTCCCCATCAATAAAGTTTCCAAAGCATTCAACACATAAAATGAATATGTAGGGGGAAAGGGGATCCCACTGCCTTAATCCTTTCAAAGGACATATCACTTCACCTAGGTTCCCATTTATAAGCATATGATTACGCCCAAATAATAACGCGGTCATTTGTAATATAGTTTTGGGGTGTTGATTCCACAGGGAGATGGGTTGAGAAATAAAAGATAATGACGAAACTAAGAAAAAGGTGTAGACGAGTGCAAAAAGTAATTTTTAGAGTGTGACGTAAATTAAAACTAAATGAGTAATTTGAAAAGTATAAAAATGATATGAAAAGTAGAGCATTGGAAATCCTTTGTATATAATCGATATGTTAATTATTTTAAATTCATTAATAACTTAATTGAAAATTCTATATCCAAATTTTCAATCGGAAGATAAAACATTAATAACCAGATTTAAATCAAATGTAATCTTTCGAAAAATCATTTGTCGCAATATAAAAACAGGAACTTTTATTGATATTAAGGAAATTCAACGTCGACAATATACTCATAGAGCAATTTTGCAGTAGAGAATTAAATTAATATAGATAACCAATTGAACCAAACATAATCAAAAAATTATTCCATTCAATAGAAAAAGTATGACTGAATCTATAAATGAAATAAATTTTAAAATTATTTGCTGATGAAAATACTTATAATAAATTTCGAATGAGTAAACAAAAGAGTTTTAATAATTGAAGAACACATATATGAATAAAAAAATAATTACAAATACTATCATATATACAATTTCATCCCTAGCTCTACTAGAGAATTTAGTTATACATATTGAAAGTATGCAACAAAAATTCTCTAACGAAAAATATAAAAGAGCCGGCCATTGTTTTCTCTATTCTTGGGTTTTTCTTTTCTTTTCTCAAGCTATCAAAATAACTCTTCCAAGGCATCTTAGCATGTCTCCTCCGCTCCCTTCATTCAAGCCTCCAAGTGTTTATTTATAGATGTTGCCGTGTGAGTGATTAAAGCAAAGAAGTGCCGTGTAAGTGATTTAAGTTCCAGCTATACATGCATTAGGTCACTTTAATTTGTCTTGCATGGGGTGGCATTAAATCAAATGAGTTGACATGCAAGTGTACATGCAAGTGGCGTCAATTGGCTTGAGGAAACTTGAGAGCACCGAATGGAGTCTTGCATGTGAAACAATTTCAACTTTGAAGAGGTGGAGTGCCGTATATGACTTTGTTTCCTCCCATTTGTTTCGGTGTGTTGCCATGTATTACTTCAAGTGATTGCAATTGGAGTCCAAGTGTTGAAATATCCATGTGTTTGCCATGTATCACTTTTCTTCTTATTTCAATTTGTGGCTTGAAATCATCCATGCATGGAATGTCTTGGTCGGTTAAGATAAAACTGGAAATTATTATGATGACTTGATGCAATTGGATGGAAGTGAATTGGAATGGAAGTAGGTGCCGGTTTCTTTTGTGAAGATGATCTTTGTGTCGGTTTGGTTTTGATTAAATGTTGTCATCTTTTGTCTTCAAGTGAACGCCTTTTAATATGCAAAAATAAACATAGATGGAGCTTTGCTTTAGGTGCCGTATAAGACTTTGCATCCTCCCCATTTGTTTTGGCTAAAATGCTTCTACTAGCAAGTGTTGATTTTATTTGTCTTCAAGTCCTTCTTGCCGTGTATCATGCTCTATTAATTTGTAGATGAAATGATCATGCATTGATGGGTGGACTTGGTTCAAGTTTTCGGCTAGGAGTTGTTTTTGAGATGTCCGAAACTTTCATGTATTTTAATCAAATAAGATAGCATGATGTAAAATGCAAGTGGCGCCGGTTTGTTATGCCTTGTGTTTGTTCAACATGCCAGTCTCAAAGTGGAGCTCATATGTGACTTTTAAGTGGTCTTGAAGAAGTTGACGTTTGTCACTTTGCTCTTCGATTTAAGGTCATGTACTACTTCTTTCTTCATCCAACATGACATGTGTAATCTTATAAACAAGTCAAATAAGGTAGCTTGTTTATTTGATTAAATCTCATTCACTTGCCTTGCTTGGTGTTATCGCCTACCACATGTAAAAAGAAAATAAAATTAAATAATTTTAGGAAGATAGGATTAGAAGCAATTTTGACTCTTTAAAATGCAAGGAACTTCAAGTGGTCTCCATTAAAGTGTAAGGCAATTAGTGAAAATTCATGAGACTTTTTTAATGGATTAAACTCATGTTTTGCTTTTTGTATTTATTTGAGACTTTAATTATATTAAATCATACTCATATATATCTCAAGATAAATGACCAATAAATTAAATAAAATGAGTTATATCATTATTTTCTCTTTTGTTTTATCATTTAAATAGGATATTTAGAGTGCATTTTAGTGCACTCATCAGCACAACAGAGGTAACTAAAGTTGCAAGCCATTATCAATTTATCCATCTATCTTCAAAGTCTAACTTTTCCATCACAACTTCTAGATAGGACTACTCAACTCTGCCATAAGCTTTAGAGATGTCTAACTTCAAGGCCATACTTCCCAATCTTCCCTTCGGCCATGTTGTCATAAAATGCAATGCCTCTTATACTGCAACAACGTTGTCTAAGATCAGTCTCTAGTATGAAAGCACTCAAATTTTGGGAGACAATTTCATCAAGCACCTTTTTCATTCTATTTGCATGGCCCTTTTCATTCTATTTGCATGGCCTAAAGTCCTCTACCTTTTTTGGATCTATTAACTTCGGATCAAAGCCACAAAATTGAAATTTAGAGATTCTTCCAACTTTCCACCGTTTAAAAAATTTAGAGTTGCCTCACTTATATCATTGCCTATTACGCTCCAGAAAGTTTGGTAGAAAAATGCATTGTAGCCATTAGGTCTAAGGGATTTGTAAGGCTCCATTTGTTTCGGAGCTACCTTCAATTCCTCTCTAGTGAATTCTTTCTCTAACTCAGCACTCATGCTACTTTTTACTCGTGGTTCTAGAGACTACACACATTCCTCGATTACTCTTTTTGAATGAGCTTCAGACTTATATACATCAGATAAGTGTTGTATGAAAGTCTCAACAATATCACTTCTTCTATCCTCAATTTTGACTGAGCATCCTCCATAAAAGGATTTAGTTTTTCCCTTTCTTTAATTTGCACAAGCATGAAAGAATTTTGTATTGTTATCACCTAAATAGTACCAGTTTCTCTTTGCTCTTTGCCTCCACCTGATACCTTCCTGCTCTAGACGCCTCCACTCTTCCAATTGTAGTTTGTGTATTTCTGCTACATTGTATGAAACCCTGGCAGACAACTTTTCAATATTTCCACTATTCTCTTTATTATCTCTTCTAAACCACACACCAACTTCCTACTAACATTCTTAACAGTTTCTACACTTACTTCATAGGTTTAAGTGACTGCTACTTCTTAGACAATACATTCTCAATCATTTTCTCATGTGCTTCCTCTTTAAGCCAACTAGCCTTGAACTTGAAAAGATGGTGTCTTCTCTTCTGCTCACTCCTGACCCTTATAACAGACATCAAAATTGGCTTATGACATGAACTTCTAGCCATAGCCTTTCCACCAAAGCTTCTTTAAACATATCCTTTCATTCATTATTCACCATATATCTATCAACCATCTCTTTAGTGAAAGTATAATCAGATGACCATTACTCCACGTGAATGGGTTTCCCTCACAACAAACATCATACAAATTGTTCCCCTCATTAGCCCCACAAAACCAAGCCACTTGACTTTCAATTCTCAACTTTTCTCTTACCTTCTCATCTTCAGACAGAATTTTATTGAAGTCCCTAGCCACACACCATGTTGTTCCATCTATTGGCTTGAGCCTTGAAAATAGCTCCCATGAAGTTCTCCTTTTCACAACATCAGAATGTCCATAAATGCCTGTAAACACCCAACTTCCACCAGTCCCTTCATGAACTTCTGCACTTACATGCCATTAAGAGTAGCTAAGAATTTTTGTCTTCCAAGAGAAGAGCTAGAGCCCCTCTCTTCCTTATGGATCAACCACAAAACATCCCTCCAACCTCAATTTTTTTCTTCAAACCCTCCACTCTTCTTGCCTTAATCATTGTCTTAATGAGGAATACAATTTTGGGCTTGTTTTTCTTAACCAATTGACTAAGGCTCTAAACTTTCTAAGGGTTACCAAACTTTCAACAGTTCTAACTTAAAATATTCAGGGAAACTCTTGAGACTATCTCGCAGCCTCCGCCGTTAAATCCTTCACCAAACTATCCTCCAGTTTGATCTCCATTCTAGATTTGTATCCCTTCATTTTTTACCCTCCTCTAGTCCACTCTCAACACCTCTTTTTAAAGAATAACTAGAATAGTGGATCACCTAATTGTCTTTTCCCTTGTGCCCTTCTCTTCTAGCAACTCAAGCTACTCCTCTTTGGTTTATCAACACACTTCAAGTTCCCTGTATATTCCTATTTTTGTGTTAAATAGTATATAGTTAACTATCATTGAACATCATGATGAGCTTTTCAACCCCTTCTTCCGAACTTAAGTTTAAATATGATGGAGTGTACTATAACTAATGTTTAAATGTAAGAGACTATTTGAACACAAATTTTAATGTTGAAACGTTCAAAGATTCAAACTTAACATGACATTCATTAAACATTAATGGATATACATTCAAACTTGAAAATGTATTCAAAGCTATTATACACAAAGCCCCCTACCTTATATCACTCATTATGAGGTAATGAGGCAAAATGAGTGGTATGAATTAGGGTATAGTAATACTCTAATGAATAAATTTTCAATCGACTCATGTTAATGATAATAATATTTTTGAAGTAGTTACGTTAGATACTTGAACACATTATAATATATATTCAAATGTAAAACTTATAAACATTCAAACACAAATGATCATGTTTAAACACAATTCTAAAATTCAAATCTAACATCAGTCAAATGTTCAAACATTAACCTAAATAAGTTCAAATGTTATATAATTATAGTATGTTCTAACTTATAGCAAAAGACTATCGGTAAAAATGAAGTACATTAACATATTCAACTTAAATTCCAAGAAAAATGGTGTGCTTCATTTTCTTTAGAAAGCCATATATACACAATCACCATTATTGATAATACGTTTACAAGTTAATAATAATAAGCTTATAACCCATGCAATGCGTGGATCGTTGTGTACGTTCTGTATGAGTGACTGAGAGAGAGAGAGGGAGGATTTTATAGTAGAGAAAATCAAAATCATGGTTTAGAGGTCAGTTTCTATTTTTTTTTTTCTTACTTATAAAGGCTACATCCAAATTAATTTTGATGGAGTCTTTATAAGTAAGACTTCATCAAAAATTTAAAGTTACTGTTATAAATATTTTTAAAATAATTAATTATATATTATATTTATTAATAATATTTTTGTATTAATTTTAGAAGTTGTGAATTATCTTGGAAAGAGAAATGTATGGAAAGTTTATAAATTTTATTAAAATTTTGGGTCTATTTCTAAACCATCAGCCACTAACTATCTTAGTGGTATTTATAGTATTGATTTACCCAAAGGGTATGCGTTTGAGTCATCCCTATGTCATGAGTTAGGTTTTTAAATAATTTGTGGAGAAGAACACTTGTGTGGCGTGTGCATAGGCAATGAAGAAAGGGTATGTTAACGCACTGTGATGCTTTTGTAAAATGGGAAAATTAAATTTTCAAAGTGCACTCAAATTGGTGTCAACCGGTTGTAGTAAGAGTAAGATAACCGTTAGACTAAGTCCAATTGTTGTGTATTATGGCAACAAATATAATATAAGTACTATTCCGTATATTTTGCTAACAATACCCTATTTTTATGAGTAGAATACCACGTCGGAAGTTAAAATTTAAGTTTTATATAATTAAATAGCTATGTTGGAATATATATATATATATATACACACATAGATGCATGTATATTTGGACTTCACTACAGGTAGGGGTGGGCAGTGGGTACCCACACCCGCTACCCCGCTCGCATTACGCCCCGTACCGCCGTGCGGGGATAGAGTCAACCATCTGGCAGGCGGGGGGTGGAATCCCCCCACCCGATTTCTACACATAAGGCGGGGGCGAGGGCGAGGGCAATATAGGGTTCCCTCCACCCCGCTTTTCCTTATTTTATATATATATATATATAATTATATATATTAATAAATCACCAATGTTATGTAAAATGATTTTATTATTTTAGAATTTAGATTCTTAGAAAGTTAGAAGCTGAAGTAGTATTTGTAAGTTGTAATATTAACAGTTAATAGCACAATTTATAATTTTGTAGGATTAATTTATATTATTATAAATTTGTAATAACTTAGTCTTTATTTTAAGTTTTACTGTTTTAGTGATTTTTTTAAGTGACTTTAGACTTTTGTTATGGAGTACCGAATATTTTTTAATATATTATGTGTTTAAATCAGGTTTGTTGGTGTTTGAGCCAAAAATGGCTCCGAAACGTGATCTAGGTAAAAAATGACCCAAAATTACAAAATGGGCCAAGGCCCTATAAGGGCGGGGGAGGGGGCGGGGGGCGGGCAAATGGAACCCCACCCCCGCTACCCCACTGTGGGACGGGGTACCCCGCCACCGTGTAAGCGAGGGCAGGAGCGAAGTTCGGGATTGAATTCTCACCCCCCACCCAGGCGGGGGTAGGGGGCAGAAGTAGGGTTACCCCACTTCGCCTAGGCGAGAATCACCCTGAAATGCAGGTATAGACCTAAGACTATTGATTGTTTTCTAAGTTTGGTGAAGTTTGTATGCATCTTAAGACTGTTTTACCTTTTCATAGTGATATCTCATATGGTTTTTTTTTCAATTTAGGGATTTTTAATTTGTTATATGGTGTTAGTACATCTCATATTATATTGATTTATTTTGTCAATGTTGTTTGGGGACTTGCAAGAATCAATTACTACGTTCAGGACAGTACGCTGACAACCATTTGTCAAGGTGGTTGAAGCGGGACACTTGCTAACCATTTGTGGTTCGGTTCAGCCAAGGTCAGATTATACATTATAAGTCTCTGATATCCATAGACTCTGCTTGAAGTAAATGGAGGAAAGCTTGCAAGTTGCATAGAAGATGTGATTCATGAAGACTGAGGATTTCAAAAAGCATTTTTGGTTTTAAAGTTTTATGTACCATATTTTATAAGCATTGTTAATTTGTTATATTTTATTTAAACAATTCATTTATAATTTAATATACTATAAGAAAAAATATTGGCTGCAGCCTGAGGCACACAGGGGCTGCAGCCCCTATTTAAAAAAAAAAAAACAAACAAACAACAAGTGAGGTATGCTGGGTTACTGCTGCACAGGTGCTACAGCCCAGCATTCCTCATACCATAATGTATCTAAAGACTTGCTGCTCCTTATGTAACTTTGCATTTTATTGTTAATTTGTTATATTTTAATCTCTATATCTATTTTAAGTTTGTTATAATTTTATTTAAACATAAAAAATTACCAATCTCAAGCTGAGTCGAAGTGAGCTTAAGCTTGCCTCAAGACCAAACAAAACCGTAAGTCAAGCTCCCAGTTTATATTTTATGTAAATGAACCGAGTTTGAATGAAATTTCAGGCTCAACTTATAATGAGCTGAGTTGAAGCTCGTTATATCTTAAATGAGCCGAGCTTGTACATCATATGCTCGCTCGAGCTTTGCTCCAGTACAGCACTAGTCATAGTCAAAGCTATACCAAATTGACCAACTTGACTTGAAGTCTTGCATTGGATACTTGGGATTCAATCGAGTTTTGGGATGATAATGCATGAGTGCACTAAAAGCAAGCATGCTAGACCTACGTGGAGGTTTTCCCAAGAGGAAAATATTGACATACTAGTTCAAGTTTTTGGCATTACTTTCTTTGTGTCCTTGCAAAACCTAAAGAGGCGTGTTTAACTTGGCCGTATAGCTAGTTCAGCGAGTGAACTCTCTTAGAGTATCCACATTGGGCTCCTTAAAAGAGAGCCCTCCTCATATTTTAGGGGGTGTTTTGGGATTTAAGCTCAAAATACCCCACATTCGGATTATCACTTTAAGGGATCCTTTAGGGGGCGCTACTGTAGCACCCCATCCCAATCCCCATTTCATTTTCCTACACGCAATTTTCTTTAACCTACATTTCCCTTCTCCTTTGAAAGCTCAAGGTCCCTCGTCCTCCTTCTCCATCACGATCACGGTGATTTTCTTTAACCTACTTTTACCCCCTCCTTCGAAAGCTCAAGGTCCCTCGTCCTCCTTATCCATCACGCTCATAGTGCTACCCTCCATATTTCGTCATTAGTAAGGTCTTCGAACCCTAATCTTCCATGGCGCCGTTTGTCGCTTCCCTCTCTCTATCCCTAAAATCTGCAATTTGTGCCTTCTTAGCTCCCCTATTTTTCTCTCACATGCTTCATGCATTTCTTTGAGTTATCCTAGGGTTTTGTTATGCTCGATCTTTGCAATTTATTGTGTCGTATATCTCGATTTAACACCTCTATGATGAATCCCGAATGCTTCTTATTAGGATTTTGATTTTAGGCAAAAATGTGTTGTCATGGTTATTTTTTTGTGCTGTGTATCTTGGTTTTAGACCCCTTTGATGAATCCCGAATTCTTAAAGCTAGGGTTTCGAATTTACAGACCTGATTTTGGGTTTTCCTTGTTTGTGAATTAGTTGTGATTGGCCCCTGTTTTTGTGATTGAGTTTTGAAATTTCACGTTATGTTGTGATGGACCCCTGTTTTGTGATTGAGGTTCGGGTTTGAGATTTCTTTTGACTATGCTGAGCTTCTCATAGTTGAATTCGCTGTCGTTGTGGTTTATGCTTATTTGACTATGATGTTTACATACTGAGCATCCATTCACTCATTGTGGACCCCTGTTTTATGATTGATCTTCGGATTTGAGCCTGCTTTTGCTTCTTAACCGAGCTTCTCATAGGATGAATTTGCTATCATGGTATTTTTTGGTTACTTGGCTATGATGTTTACATACTGAGCATCCATTCAATCAATGTGGACTCTTGCTTTGTGATTAAGGTTCAGGGTTGACGCTTCTTTTGACTATGCTGAGATTCTTTTTTGTTGAGTTTGTTGTCATAGTAGTATGTGCTTATTTAGCTATGATGTTTACATACTAAACATTTTAAGACTCATTGTGGTTTTGTACTTTGATTTTGTTATTAGAATTAGGGATGTTTACACAGTGAGTCGGGTTTGAGATGTTCATGCCCCCGTGATGCCTAATTTTAAGTCAATCTTTATCTTTATGCCATTAAATATCCCCACATCTGGATCTTTATTTTTTATGCCTCTGAGTTGTGATCCATTGTTTGCCTGTCATGAGTGATTTGTAGCTAGTAGTCTAATGTAAAACTATGATAAATGGGATAATAATTCATAGTGTTTGGGCTGGAAGCTCCATTGATATGGCAGAATAATTCGTGAATCTCGGAAGGCCAGTATTCAGCAACTAGGGTTCATGGTTTTGCAGCCTTTCATGCGCGCCTCTTGTTGTTGCATGCTGTGATTTTCGAAAAACCTTCTTAAGCCCCTTTTATTTAACCACATACTTTAAGATGTTTGGTATTTTCTGGCCCCTTTTAAGATGCTACAAACTTGAAGCACAAAAAAAATACTACTAAATACATGGGTCTACTAGTAGCATGATCAGTCTCTCACACTTAAGAAACAATCCTCGTAACAAATACTCAATATGTTATTGTAATATTAAAGCATGCCAACAAACTATTCATACTGAGAACAATGATGGACAATAATTTTTCGGTTGCCAAAACTATGAGGTAACCAAAGCTAACTCTTAATATAATTAATACTTTTCCTGTAGTGAATTAGGTTAATTTTGCTATGCTCATGTGATTTATTTGTTTCTGCATTACTTGCCAACCATCTAGGCTGTGCATGCTTGCGGGTTTTTCTATTGGTATGATCCGAAAATACCAACATATAGAAAGAAGATGATTAACCGATTAAAAACCAAATTTCATAAGATACAAGCCTCAACAAACTGCCAAACAAGTATACATTATTTTGAAATTGATGTAGAGAGGCTTAAACAAAAAAAATGGAGAAATCAACTTTTCTTATTTGTATTTCGATGTCATGGTTACTCATAATTGTTATATATTTTGAAAAATTATAACCATCAGTAGGGTCTCGAATATAATTATTATTTATTTATATTGTTATTTTCTTTCAATGTGTTTATATTATTTGTGATTTTTTTCTACCAAAAAGAATCCCCTTGGGAAAATGATTATTTTATAATCGAGTTACATATTTAACTAATCGAATATCATGATAACAAATAATTATATTGAATTTTTGGAGTTTAATTAAGTTAGAAATACCATTAAAAAAAAAGGACAAAATAATTAATAGTTAAAAATGGAAATGGAGGTGAGAGAAAGAAAATTTAAAGGAATGTTATTTTAATAGATGGGGGAAAGTATAGGCAATGGGATGTAGGAAGTTTTTTAAAGATGAGTAAAATTTAAGAAAATTTTGAAAGAAATTTTGAAAATCTGGATGCTCTTATAAATTGTACCAGGACTACCAGCTGGTTGAACAGGTGGAATCTCTTGGCATCATAATTAGAGTAAGAACACTCTTATTGGATTGACTATTGTTATAATACAATTTTAACTAATGTAATTTTAATTTTAATTTTTGACCATTTCATTTACATAAGTCCCACATTGGAATGGATATTTTTTTAAATTATAATAATAAAATAATATAACTAACTTTTATCTTTGGTTATTCACATTAAATCTCCACATTGAATTATCTATTTATGAAGATACATAATAATAAATAATGAATAATTCTTATTTTTTTGATTATTTAAAATTATGAAATTAATTAATTTGATCATATTTGACTATTTTATCTATTATATGTTAATTAATAATCATATTTTAATCAAATTATGAGTTTAAAAAAATAATATATAATCATATTATATTTAAATTAAATTAGTAATCAATATTTAAAAAATAATAATTTCTACTTATTCCTTATCCAATTAATTTTTTTTACTAACTTAATAATAAAAGGAGAAAGTAAAGTAAAAAAATAATAATAATAATAAAATAAAGATTTGGCCAATCTTGAGACTTACTATATTTGGCATTATTTTTTACTTTACTATTTACTATGGCCAAAAGATTTATTTGGCTTTTGGCTAATTCAATGTGGGATGAAAATAAGTAGGGCTGCAAACGATCCGATCAAAGACGAGTTCGAGTCGAGCTGGATTCAAATAACTCGAGTTCGAGTTCGAGTCGAGCTAAGAGTTTGCCGAGTCGAGTCGAATTCGAGCTGATCAAAGACGAGTTCGAGTCGAATCGAGTTATTTATCGATCTTTGTTTTTACTCTCTAACGAACGAGTCGAACTTAGTCGAGTAATTACTCGAGTTTCTTACTCTTTATAAATATTTGACTCAATATTTTTTTTGTGAACTTAATACATTATTATTATAAAGAACTAAAATGCTACTTCTACATAAAGTAACAAAATATATTATTTATACAAAATATTAAAAATAATATATATAACACAGAAAATATATATAATAAAAGAATATAGGTAAGAATATATGCAAGATTATATATATGTATATAGAAATATTACGAGTATTGTTACGAGCTCAAAACGAGTCGAATCGAATTTATACGAATCTTGTTCACAAACACAAACCGAGTTTATACGAGTCGAGTCGAGATTATACGAGTTTAGCTCGTTTAATATTCAAACCAATATTAATGCTCACGAACAACTCATTTATTAAACGAATCGAGTTTATACGAGTCGAACTCAAATCGTTTGCAGTCCTAAAAATAAGATTAGTTGTTCAAAATCTTATTGGATTTGGCTTTTAGCCAATCAGCCAATCCAATGAAAATGCTCTAATACATAAATATGAGATCAAAACTCATAAATATGAGATCAAAACCCATAAGAGTAGGTCTCTTGTCATTTAGGCATAGAGTTATTCTTATAATAAATATAAGATCAAAACTCACTTTCCTCTTTCCTGGACAGCTGATTTGTGGGGATCAGGAAGATCTCTTGGACTGTAAAAAGAGGAAGAAAGAGAAACAGCCATAAATATATTTCCAAGTCAATCAACATCATTAATACAAAATGGTCTGCCAAGTTTGAATTTAAGCTTTCTGTGCCTGTGTTAGTTTTGCCTATTAAATGCTAGCAACTGAAAACGAAAGAAAAGAAACCATATTTTTCAGCTTGATTCCAAACTTTATCAAACCCACAGGAAAAACTAGTCAAATTCGAAGGTTCCAGATTTAATTAATTCACCAAAAGCAAGTTCCCGGTTTGATTGAGGAGACAACCTAACGGTTTATAATGTTTGAACTCCAATTTTCAAACCATACCTTGACATAACAGACACAAGTGGGGGGAAAATTTTTCAGCAAAACCAATAATTTATTATTGAACAAGTTGAGATGTTTCCCTTGCAAAAGAGAAATATTCATGGGCAAAAGAAAACGTGGTACATAAAGCTTCCACAATTATGCATTAAAGACTTTGAAAAGAATAACGTAGAAAAATCAAGAAAGACTTCTCAAACCCGCGTTCTATAGAAACTTCTCGATGCTGGCAGTTAGTGTGGTTTTGGGCACGGCACCAATCACGGCATCCATCTTCTCGCCATTGATGAAAATCATGATTGTTTGGATGCTTCGGATTCCGAATTGGGTTGCGATTGAAGGAGTATCATCAGTATTGAGTTTGAAGCACTTGAGCTTCCCAGCATATTGCATTCATTGATAGTTCACCAATTACTGGATGGATCATACGGCAGGGCCCACACCATGAAGCCCAAAACTCAACCAGAACAGGCCCTTCAGCCTTGAGGACAAGTAATTGCCAGGTAGCATCGGTCACTGTAGGAACTGAAATTTTGAAAGACAATGATCAGTCAACTCAACTTATATAAATACCGCATGAAGGAGTATTTGGGGGCATTTCATGGAAGAAACTAAAAATCCATCCAGTCTTTTAATTCCAGTAATTACAAAAAGAAGAATCAGCACTAAACATTTTTGTATAGTTAACATTGAAATTCAATTAACAGAATAGAACCCTACAAAGATAGATGCTATTTAAACTTTAAACATGCATAGTGACACTTTTAGCTTCGGTCCAGTCATCAATTATTTTCACTTTAAATAATTGTTACTCTTCGATATGGAAAGTGTCAAAAGTAACGGAAATCTGGGAATATAAGAGATGACGGAAATTGTATTCAAACTGATAGTGATAGTACTCTCTTCTTCGAGGGAGAGTTCCTCCAAACAGTATGAACAATACAGGAAAATTCTAGACCAAAAAGCAAATAACAGTCTGTACCATGGATGGAGTGTCATTCTTGTAGTCGCAACTGTATAGCTTAGCACAATAACTGCACTGAGCTTTTGGGTTATCACGGTCAAATCCACTCTAGTAAAGTATTCCCATACCACCAACTGATTGCTAGGTGTATTTTTAGATTTCTTGGATAAAGGTGGGACAGAGTGGGCAAGGTGTTGCGTGTATATATATATATGTGTGTGTGTGTGCGTGCGCGCGCGCGTGTGGATGAAGGGATTGGATAACTACCATGCTCCTCTATATCCACTGGAATAGAATTAGAGTCACCACCAACCCATTGGATTGTACCTCCATTACAACTCATATAATCTTCTTCCATCGATTATTGATTAATAAAGACCACCAAACATGGTAGAATAAATAATCAGACACACATATAATAAATGGAGTAGAAAAAATATGTTTTGACATAAACAGCTCACACAAAATCACACACCTTAGCTTACTATGCACCCAAACTCAGTCCAACAACAAACCTATTTGAAAACTAAAAACACTTTACCGAAATATCTTGCTTTGTGATTAGTGATGTGCAAGGGATTCCTTGGTGTGTAGATTATGTTGGGTTTGGGTGCCAAATATGTTAAGAATTCCAAGAACAGTGATCTGCACATGCACTGGCATTCATACAGTTTAAATAAATTACTAGGTTGACATGCCGGACACACCAGACATGAAAAATGTCCCCGCATGCAAGAAGTCTGCAGAAATTGGCCCAAAATGGTTGAAAAACAGAGGATCTCATAGGAGCTTATATATGTAACCTCATTCATAAGTTGTAAACGCTCAAAATGATCCAAACCCAACGAGTATAAATATCCAATTTAAATTTGGATGGACAAATAATAGGATGAGAAATTGGCCGAAAACTTTGAGAAAAATTTATTCTGTCTACTTAAATTTAGATGGACAAATATTTATAAGTCAACAAAAGCTGTTAATCAAAATTAATAGATTGTACTCATGTATTATGAAACTGTCAAGCCCATGATTGCAACATCTATAGGAATTGAAATACGGTATAATTTAATTCACCAATGTCCTATAACAATTCATTCAGACAGTTGGACCACTGATTTTTTAAGCTTAGGGTTAGTATTTGTCTTGTTTTAAATTTGTAATAGCAACGACATGTGACCGTGAAACATCTGAAGGGTGCATAAATCTACATGCATGAAGTCTGCAGAAATTTGCCCAAAACAGTTGAAAATCATAGGAGTTTATATATGTAACATCATTCATAAGTTGTAGTGGAAAATAGGGGTAAATAAAGCATCATATGGGACTTACTGTAGTGTACAAATGACAAGGTTTTGAATTTTCTCATATAAAGATCCCATTCTCTCGAAGAACCAAAAGAAACCACCGACTACTCCCAACCCCCATCAAACCACAAAAAAAGAAACATGATCCAAATTCCTTCCTAACCATTTGAGCAGCATAATAACTTGTCCACAAGTTTATAATCTATTCCTAAGATTTCAATAACCATAAGTTCAAGAATGTCAGATGCATATGATTTATATTCTGGAACCTAACATAATTGAAATGCTCACCAACTATGTGATCAAAGCTAGGAAACCAAACACAAGCTTGAAGAAAAAATGTATGACAGACATACACATTATCTTACACAGAAAACCAAAAATCCAATTTGTTTGAAAGAGAATATTCTCTTAGGCCCCATTTGTTTTCACAACTATTCTCATCTCATCTCATCTAATCATTACAACTTTATCAAATTCTTAGAAAAAATAAAATAAATAATTCAACTTTTTCAAATTTCAAAATAAAAATAATATTAAAAAAATATATCCAAATAATATTTTATTCAACTTTCAATTTTTATCTCAACACATTTTATCTCATTTCATTTGCGAAAACAAACAAGGCCTTAATAACTAAGATGATTCTATTAAAGCTCAATTTAATACTAGAGGAAGCTGATAGAAATCCAAGGTGCAACTTAAGGGCTAACTATCAAATTAGAACTTATGATGTAATATCCATAACTTTATCACAAGGGTTAAGTGGAGTGTGAAGTAAGTTTGAACCATACCCAGTCTTTTTTCCTTGTACTTGTACAAACCCATCCTTTATTTTATTTTATATGAAATTTTGATAAAGTTGTAATGATTAAATGAGATGAGATAAAAATATTTATAAAAACTAACTAGATCTTAGGACTCCAATGTAAGAAACCCACTTTGCCCTCAGAGATAAGCTCCACTAACACTTCCCCACCCCTAGTGCCAGCTTTGCCCCAAGAGCAGATACTCCAGTAATTTAACACTTCCCTAGCCCTTGGTTCAGTGAACCATGCTAGGAAATGAAACCAAATGGAGTAATGCTAAAATACAATGTAAGAGTGCTAAAAATCTAGAACTCGCTTAAGAATCAAAAAACCACCAATTAATAAAAGAATAATGCAATTCTAAGAAAACATCAGCAGCTCAAACCTGGAGATAAAACGTCCGCGAAAGAGCAACACGGCAGAGGCACTATACTACAATTGACAAAAGCTAGGGTTTCAATGCACATGCACACGTGAGAGATAGAGAGAGAGCGAGAGAGGCTTTGGGGATGGGGAGGGGGAGGGGGAGGGGGGTGACTTACAGTGTTAAAATTTGGGACAAAAATGACGTCACTTTGCCAGATCAAGTATACCCGGGCTTTCCTATGCAGTTACGGCCCAGGTTTGTTCTAGGCTGGAATCTAGTTATCTGGATTCCAAAGCAAGCCGGCAAAAATCCCAACCTAAATAAACAGTCCTATGTAGAAAATGAGGGGTGAACCTTCACCACATAGCTAGAACTCGACGAAGGAACACTGATTACATGGAATTAGTTTAAACAAGCCTTCAACAACCACTCCTTCCCCGGGGGGCCAACGGTAGAGAATATATAGACCACAAATGAAAGTGTAGCAGAATGCTTCCAAGTGTATTGACTTGTCATGTGTGCGCACCCTTGATGACTCCAAATGAGTCACTATAGGCTCAAAAACTTAAGAAGGAACTAACTTTGAGAATTCAAGATGGATTGAAACCCTCGACGATAAGCAAATTTGCTGATTTGGTAGACAAGGAGGTGATTCTTGAGGCATCACTACAACGAAAAACCAAAATTTTTAAACAAAAAAATGTTTACTACAATTTGCCAAACAAGCCAAGCCAAGCCAAGTCAAGTCAAGTCAAGTCAAGTCAAGCAGCACTTCAAAAGCAACGGACAAAGAACACAATAAAATGACTGGATTATACCCTACATGTCAGAAGTGCAACAAGAGGCATGGGGAGTGTATTAATTAATTAGGCAGTGAACGCACCGGATTTGAGATTGACCCATGGGAGGATTGTACCTAGTACCTACTATTTAGGTCATGAACAGAAGACATAAGAGGACGGCCCATCTCGTATTTTTGCACTCATTGCAGATGATGTCAAAGTACCCCATTATGAGACCATGGGAAGATCCTCGTTCAAATGAAATCTATATAAATTTTTCGTAAATGAGGTAGGAATAGTAGAACAACGGATGGCTAAGAATTCAAGTACACATTAATAAATAGTAAAGACATAAAGCACAGGACCATAAACAATATGATAGAAGCATGTCTTGGACCTTCTCACGATTTGGAGAATGGAATATCACCACTTCATAAAAGACAAGTGTTGATATCAATGTGATAAGATACTAGCAAATTCCAAGGATGGGTAGCGTCAACCCATGATTTAGCTCAAGAAACTAATATCACATCTGGCCCATCTATCGGAAAGGGAGTCAATTTGGAGGGAATTCATTGATCAGAAGTGTGGAAGTGCTTGGGGGGTTGGTGTCTTAATGAAATTCAGGGGGTCTAATGTGGAGCTTTGGAAGTTCATTAGAAAGGGCTGGGAGAACTTTGTTAGTCATGTTTGTAATGCTATTGGTGAGGGATCTAGTCCCAATAATGTGTTTCTCTCTATTTTTCATTTGGCTTCTGATTGGTTTGCTGCTATTTTTTATTTGCTTTGTCAGTCTCGATTCAATGGGATATTTGTTTAACTAGAGATGTACGGAATTGGGAGATTGACAAAGTTTCAGCTTTCTTCAATTTTTTATACTCTATGAGGCTTTGTGGTAATGATGAGGATAGGATATTGTGGAAGCCTAATGGGTTTAAAACGTTCATTGTTCATTCATACTATAAGTTGTTGACCTTTCAGGATAGTCCTCCTTTTTCTTAGAAGTGTATTTGGAAGTTTAATATGCCTTCCAAAGTGGCTTTTTTCATTTACATTGCCTCTCTTAGGAAAATCTTGACTATGGATAATTTAAAGAAGTAGGGTATTATAGTTATAGATCAATGTGTCATGTGTAAAAGAAAGGGGAACTATGGATAATCCACTTTTGCATTGTGTGGTGGCACAGCTTTGTGGGACATCTTTTGTAGAATTAGCTTGGCTTGGGTGATGCCTTTGAGAGTGGTTGACCTTCTTGTGTGTTGGAACGGGTGTCATGGTTGTTCTCAAGTGGGTGCAGCTTAGAAGTTGGTTCCTTTGAGTCTTATGTGGTGCATTTGGATGAAAAAAAACAAGCGGTATCTTCTTCTTTGGAGTAAATCTAGAATTCTATTGTGCACTCTTTGCTGATTTGGTTTTCTACTTTAGTGTTTAATGGATCTTCAATTTATGATTTTTTTCTCTCAATTTTTGTTTCATATAATAAATTTAGTATTTTCTTTTGTATACTTCCTATGTCCATAGGCTTCACCTACATATTCATTTCTAATAAATTTCTTGGTACTTATAAAAAAAACACACCTAAGTCCTCTCCCTTGGAAAATATCTCACCTATTGCATTTAAACTTCATCCACGCATGGTCACCTCTCAACATAATCTCTCACTATCACTCTCACACCACACCTTTTTATTCCCTATCTTTCTTTTAACCACACACAAATTTCTCTCTCAAATTCACCAACTCTCTTTGTCTCACTCAGTCCCTCACCACGGAAGCAGAATAAAAGGGCATGTTACAAGCACACCAACTACTTCGTGACGACCATACAAGTCATGAAAATACATCAAAACACAAACATTTTGTCATTTTAGCTGATGTGTAGACTTCCATATCATTGGTGTTTATATCCAGGCTTGCAAATAGAGTTTTTCATGTAAAATACTTTTGGCATCATTTGGTAGTTGGGCGTGGGTATAAATTATGGAAAATACCAGTCAATGAAACAAACCAAATCTTTTTAGAGTAAAATGTTTTACGTTTTCTAAGAGTCGTGAACCATTTTGTAACTCCCCTTCCTATCAAACATACCACCGTAAACCATATTTAGCCATCACTTTGTTTCCTGTGGCTCTACATTTTCCACATCAATCCCTACCAATATTATCTATGCGAACGCAAACGCCCGCCCCCACTTTTCCATGCACACCTACACAATAACACTTCCCCCTCCCTCTTGGCGAGCACTACCTATGGCTCCCATAAAATATACTATAAATGACTTCCACACAATCATTCCTTCCATGAGTATCAATTTATAAGACCATTTCAACTTTCAAAAAAATTTGTCTCAAAAGCCCATAACAATTGCTTACTGTGTACAACTCAATTCAAGTCCATTAGCTTCCTCGCAAGGTTTAGAAACACAGACAAAATATCCTTCTTTGTTGATAAGACTTGAGCCTAGGAACCACAATTACTAATTTGCTAATATTTAATCAACCAACCACACCTTTACTCTCCTGCCACTGGAACCAAAACCCAAGGGCACCTATATTAAATATCTTTATACTAACTGGTACATATTCCAACTAAGCAAATTGGGATTAAAAGAAAAATCATAAAAGGTTTTGACAATTCAACAGCGTATCTCTTTTCCATGGAAAAGCATTTGGAAGTTTTTGCGCTGTCTAAAGTTGCCTTTTTTACATGGACAATTGCACTTGGGAAGGTTTTTGTGCCGTCTCAACTGGTAGTGGCATGGAGCATGATACCTTTGTGCTTAATGTGGTGTTTATGGATTGAAAGGAATGATAAGTACTTTAACAACAAGGAGTGAGCAGTGGGAGAAATCTGGAATTTCTTTGTATTCTCTTTTTCAATGGTTTTCTGCTATTGTACTAAAGAGAGTGAATGTTCAAGAGTTTTTATTTTCTTTTCAACTTTCTAAAATGTAATTAGGTTTCTCATTTTGTATACTTCCTATGTGCAAGGACTTTACATAGTTTCATTTGATTCAATAAAGATTCTTACTTATCAGGAAAAAAAAATCAAGAAAAAAAACAATCATAAAAGAAAGAGTTGAATTTGTGAAAATGTACTGATTGCAAACTAAAATATATGTTATTAAGTAATTTATAACACTATTCCACCTTCATATTTAGGAAAATCACTATTTCGGGTAAGTAAGTGAAGATTTTCTATTCATTAAGGGTTGAAGTCAGGTATATCTATCAGTTAAATAGGTTAGAATTAGGATGGACATGAATTCCAAAAGAAATCTTCATGCTCATTCTAGGAAAACAAGTTAAAAAGCAAGTTCTCATACACTCAACCCATGCTTCGATACGATCCTATGCATTAGATAAGTCATCTACTTAACACACAAATTTATGGGAGGTCAACAAGTTTACATATTATAGTCTCATAATTTAGGAAAGTCTCGTCCCTATTGTAAAAATTTCTTTATAAGTCCTATGGTAGAAATTGGAATAAATATAGAGAAATGCTTTGGTTACAAAGAAAATTTACAAAAGTATACCCACAAGCTAACGTGACTTAATATGGTAGATTGTAAAATTATTTTTATTGTATAGTCAATCTAACGTATCACATGAAGTCAGTCAGTTTGTAAGTTTATTTTATTTTAATCTATTTACGCCTTTAGCACTTCTCATAGACAGATATCCCAACAAGGAGCTTCAATTAGTAGAAACTAGATAGATTACAAACGCCTCTAGGGAAAAACAAAATGACTATAAAGGAATATTCCAATAGGATGCTCACAATGGGAAAATAAGTCACTTAAGAGGCAAATTCTCGTGCATGTGATCCATATTTCTACAAGATTGTAAGCATTCAAAAATCATCTACTTAACGTACTAATTTATGGGAGGATATGAGTTTTACAAATTTTGGAGAGTTTAAGGCTACGTCTGAATATTAAAATGAATTGAGTTGAATTGTGAATAGTAATATTTAGTGGGTCCCATTGAGATAAGTTTGACTTTTTTAATTTGAGATGGGTTTAACTTTTTAGGTTAAAATGTATTAGGTAGATTGAGATGAGTTTAACTTTTTTTATAGAAAGCTCAAAAAGTAATGGGTTCCATCAAGAATTGGTTTGAGATGAGTTGAGTTTGGTTCAACAACCAAACACAACTTGAGTCTCAATGTTGAAAATTATGGCAAAGTCTATTCCAACAAAAAGTTTCAGTTGGTATAAATTAGATATGTTAGAAAGGTGCCTAGGAAAATTTAATTGGATTAGAAAGCAAGATTCCAATATCACAACTAATCTTTGCTTTAACTCTTTTCATCAAAGCACAAGTTGATCATAGTAATTCAGCTGGTAGGATATAGCACAAATGTGGGGATCTTATCAAATTGAGGAATGTTATTTGACAAATCAAGGAAAGCGCAAGCCACAAATCACCAAATATTCCAAAAGGGTTAGTTGATAATATAATTAGAGCCTTTTGAGATTATTATAAAGAGCAAGGACTTCCTTCCAAACATTGTGAGATCCAAGTCACCACCTTCTTATACTCAATTTTGGTATTTATAATTTCTCCCTTAAATCTCTGACAACCTCTACGTCATTCTATCATAGGTGACATATCTCCAGTCTCACACTTCTATTTAGAACCTATCTCTTACGCCATTTGTAATGATCCAAGAAAAGCCAAGTAGCATATGGACCTATACTCCAAAATGTAATCAATGTTAAATTTAGAGCCCATTGTAACTACCAAAATGGGCAAGAATTTCTCCCTCTCAACAAATATAAAATTCCATTCACCATCTTCCCAAACTCATATGGGGATTACACGTTACAATATGATTTGGTGGTCATGCCTAAGCCCAAACATGAAGAAAACAACTTCATCAAGATCACCAACCATGTATCAAGATGTTGACTTTCAAACTCTTATCTGATAGTATAAATTGTCCTTATAGATTGAAAAGCTTCAATCTAACATAATATCTTATGAACAAGGATTCAAAACCACGTACAATATTATACATATTGGTCACACATCGTTGATTATGTTAATAAAAGATTAACTAAATTGCGAAAGTTAAGAAAGTATTTCGTATAGGATATTGAATTTCGTCGGTTTTATTCTTCAACTACAGTATAATATATCATAATTTACCATAATCCAGCAATCTAACAGATATTGAATTCTGTCAGTTATATTCTTCAACTACAGCATTACATATCATACTTTACCATAATCCAACAATCTAACAACACCATTCAGAATATGAAAGTTATAACTTCCATAAATTCTAATTTAACTATATCGAGTGCATTAACTCAAATGAGGACTGAGATTTAGGTAAGAGAAACTTACTATCAAGAGAGTTTTCCTGAACTTCACAAAAAATGTGACCACTTGGGCGAAGAACCCTCTGGTTACTGGAGCTCAACGAAGAAACAGATGGGTTCGAAGGGAATTGGATCATGAGGCCAGATGCTCCAGGCAAGGGCCCAGGTCTCAGGCTGCCAGATATATAGGGCAAGTGATGGATATAATCGCCTTTGGGAGTGATGGTCTGAAATGATGGAATGAGAAAGAGAGCAATGGGTTCGGGTAAGGTCACCATCGAAAATCTAGCATTGGGCTGGCCAGATTGAGACAATAATATACATTGGATATAGACTAGAAGGAATGGAGAGATTGAAAGTTGGATGTGAGCAGAAATGGGGATGTGCTGACAGGAGAGAGAGAGAGAGAGACTAAAGTGTTGGATGGAATTGAAAAGAAGCGGAGCTGAGGTTCCATGCAGAGAGTATGGCATAAGCCATGACGCTATCATTTTTGGCGCCTTCCCCCTCAATATATAAACAATGATGTCCTTTGCTATTATCATATTCGATTCAAAATTATTTTTATTTAAATAATTAATATAAACAAATATTTAAGTTCCATTTGAATATTAAGTTGAGATGTGATTAATTGTGATGAAAGTTAAAAAAAATATTCTTAGAATGTTATTTTTTAATATTATTATTATTATAAAACTTAAAAAAATTAAATTATTTTTTATATTTTATATAAAAATTATAAAAAATTATATGTAAGATGAGATAAAATGAGATAAAAAATTTTTACCATTTAAATGCCTTAAAATAACTCACATCTAAACTTATAAAGATGGTTGAAGGGGTGGGGTGCCCGTTGAAGTGTCGTTTGGATAGTAAGTTGAGATAAAATCAATTGAATTAAGATGAGATGAAAGTTGAAAATTAAATAAAATATTTTTATATTTTTATTGTTTGAAATTTGAAAAAATTGAATTACTTATTATATTTTATATAAAAAAAATTTAAAAATTATAATAGTAAAATGAAATGAGACAAAACACTTGTTATTCCAATGAACTTGAATCTACTTTGCAAAAAACAAAAATACAAAACTTATAAGGATGCCAATGTAAATGTGAGGTGTCTTGAAATCATTAGTGCATGTAATAAATATATAAAAAGAGACGCTGGGGGCCGATTGGACTGTCCCGAGCGTCAAAAACAGCCCAATTGTCAATACATTAAAATAAAATAAAACACAATAAAAAATATAATAAAAAATATGATATAAAAAACATAATAAAAAAATAAAATAGAGATGAATTTTAAAGCATTCAGCCTTGGCTGCAGCCCGTCGTCTCCGGTGGGCGGTGGGCGATACCGCCCACCCCATCAGGACTGGCGGGCTGCTTTTAGTGAAACCGACCCCCTGGAAATCCCATATATAAAAGGCAATACACTAATATTTTAAACCTTAATTTCTTGACAAAGTCAAGAGCTTGACAAAGTCAAGAGGAACTGTTTTGAGATCCAGTGCAGGATAGTTAGCATCTTTTCCCATTTCACCAGCTTACAACGACATTACTTGATAAATGTAGGAATATATATATATAAAGGGATGGTTAAAATAAGGTTGATCGAATCGATGGTGGCTTATCGCTTAAGAATCATGCATGCAATTCTATGGTGCACCACAAGAGCGCATTGGTGGTGGACGATTGGGAGATCAATGTTTCAAAAAAATAAATACAAAACTTATAAGGATGCCAAGGTACATGTGAGGTGTCTTGAAATAACTAGTGCATGTAATAAAAATAGAAAAGGCAATACACTAACATTTTAAGGGTGCTTATTTGGATTGGACTCTCATTTTCTTTCCCAAACAACAGATACCAATAAGATTTTGAAATATCAGCATCTCACAAATTCATCATCAACGCCTGCACACACCAGATTATTAGGCAACCTCTGGTTCCCTTCTCTGTTGCTTTGTGCCCTCTTTCTCTTTCTCTCATTTTCTTTTCCTCTTGCAATTCTCTCATCCTCTTTGCTTCACAAGTCTGTGATGAAAAAGGAGTACCACAAGATGGCAAATGCGTGTCCCATATTTTTTTTTTCACCCATATTGTGTGTCCCATGTTTTTCTGCTGCAAAAGAACTAAAAAAGTTAACAGAAATGCAAAGAACAAAAAAGGATGCGAGAAAAGAAAAGATAAATGAATATAAGAAACAAGTTTTGAGAAACAAAATGGATCACAAAGCAAAATGAGAAGGGGCTATTGGTTGACCCTCAAGAAATGAAATCCACAAAAAAGCAATGTTCTTTTCCAAAGAATATGTAGGAAAATATAATAGTTTTTATCCCAGTTGAGGTGAGTTATCGAACACTTAGCTCTCTCTTCTCCCTCTCCGGTTGCTTTCTGCAACTCTACCATCCGCCGTCGTTTGCTCTCTCGCCTCGTGGATCCAACCACTCAATCCTGGATTTTGATTTCACCTCGACTCTAAGATCCACTCCGCCATCGATACGAAGTTGAGGTTTCAAAACTTAAAGGGAAGTCAGGAATGATCCTAAAGAAAGAAAGAGAGAGGAGTGAAACTCAAAATTACGTGCAAAGCAACACAGGGATACCGTGTTGTGGTCTCTACGTGGCATGATTTTATTGGTAACTGTTGTTTTAGGATAATTGGATTAGTCCGGTTAGAAAATTCTCTCATATTTTAAACCTTAATTTCTTGACAAAAGTCAAGAGAAAACTATCACAAGAGATAGTGTTTTGAGATCCAATGCACGATAGTTAGTATGTTTTCCAATCTCACCAACGCCTTACAACCACATTACTCAATAAATGTAGGAATATAAGGGGATGGTTAAAATGAAGTTGATCGGATTGATGGTGGCTTATGGATCATGCATGCAATTCTATGGTGCATCACAAGCGCGAGTTGGTGGTGGACGATTGGGAGATCCAAGTTTCAAAAATCGATTTGTGTGATGCTTTAGATTTACTAATGATTGTGATTCACAAACTTCTATATTTGACTCATCACTCAACATGACTTGAAAATATATATTCAGGGAATGTTTGATAGGGGCGCGTCTTGGATTTAGATGGAGCAAAAAAGGGTCTCCTTTTATTTTCTTGAGAAACAGAACGTCAGTTAGGTTTCAACATCAAGTTTTGCTACAGAGTATCTATTATTTGGGAGCATCTATTGCACATATGAGGTGGCTTAAATAAAGTGACCAATTTATCCCTAAGTAAATTGATCTGCTTAAGGTCAAATTGATCAATTTATTTAAAACACCCCAAGCGTGCAATAGATGCTCTCAAATATTGGTTGCTCTAAAGATTTTTTTCTTTTTTTTTAAAGTGACAGAAACTTTTTCTTTTTTCTTTTTCTTTTTTTCCTTCTTCAATAGGCCATATTACTTTTCAAAGTCTACTTAATTAGGTTTTAATAGATTTTTTATTTGGATTTATTAGACCTACTTTAAAGTTTCAAATGCTACCCGGCCATCTTCATGTTGGGTTGAGAACTTTTAAGGTGATTTTAGGAATTTGATACATTGTTTGGTCTTCATGCTCATGTTGGAATATGGATCGGTAATTATATGGTTTGATCAAAAATTGCTTCCATGAAATCTAGAAATTTGAGTTGGAATGATGCATTTGTCCCTCGACGGGTTAGGTCCTATCCAATTGTCAAAGTTTAGGGTCCAGTGTTGCAATGCTCCAAGTATGGCGAGATCCAACCCATTATGGGAAAGGATGAGGTAACCCCTATTGGGGCACGTCCCTAGCCACGACACATTGAATGATTAGATACGAGTTGAAATCCCATCACTAACAAGGAGTGCCACATTAAAGGCAACACAACATTGCCCCCAAACTTAAAGGCTCAAGTGGGTCGAGAGCCCCTGACAGGGAGTATTGTAGTAAATGTGCTTGGATATGGGCCCCACACACAAAGGCTCGACGTGGGTTGAGACATCCTGGCAGAGTCTGCCGCACTAAATGCAACAACATGATGTCCAATACAGGGGAAGACATTTAAAGTACAAGGGGAACAATACTTCACTGGACAAGGGGAGTATAAATGTTAGTACAAGTATAATTTAAGGAATTTACTCTTTCCAACTTTCTATCATACACGGGCATCGAAAGTGGTGCTTAGCACTCCAAGCCCCTCAATCTTTCTTGCTCATATGACTATTGGAGCACAGTGAGGTGCAAAGTACATCCATGACAATTGGCATCATTTGTAGGATCTTCCTTAAGAAAAACTAACATGCTTTTCGCATGCTTCACACTACCCAGTCCGAAGCAACCCTAGAACAAGAAGCGACTTTGACCAACATGGAGGGCAAGTTATCCAAAATGAAGGAGAAAATTAAAAAATATGGCATCTAAAGTGAAAAATATCCAACTAGAGAATGCGACACTAAAGCAAAGAACGTGGGATTCAAGAAAAGAGTTACACGAGCCAAAATGAGCAAGTTGAGATAGAGCTCTACAACGAGAGAGGGGCCACCATTAACGAAGAGGAAAAGAAAAAGATGCACCTTGAGTTGTATACTTCAAGGAATTCAAGCCTGACAAAGATTAAAATTTCAATCCTAATATTTTGTGCAATTCTTGGATGTGGTTTAAACACTGAGATTTGATTCTTTGATACCACCCTGTGATGCTCTCAAATTTCACTTGGAATTAAATAGATTCTAAAATGTTAGGACATGAGACTCAAGGTTACTTGCTTTCGTTTATGACAATCAAGATATAATACACCTAACATGCATATAGTAATATGCAATATTTATAGCGAATAATTTTTTTTCTTTTTTGGCAATACTGTGCACCAAATGAGATATATCCCAAAACATTTAAACATAATCCATAAATGAAAGTGATAGATATTGAAGATTACAATATAAATCTAAATGGTTTGTAATCATAAGAATACGGGAGATAGAACTCTTTAAATACAAGCTAAACTAAAGCATCTACTAGCCAATCCTTCACTGCCTAATAGACCATCTCCAATCGGCCAATGTTTGTTGTATCTCCTAGTTCTAACACATCATTTATCATTTCAGAAGAAATATTAGTTGGGATTATCACTATGAGATTTAATGACAAGTCTCAATAAATTAACAAAAAATTGAAACTGACAGCTTAAATATGCATGCATGACAATAAAAATATGAATGCATATTATGGTCATAATTAAACAGGACATGATTTGACAATTAGCATGATATGTAGTGACATGACGTGACATAAGAAGAACTTAACTGACATAAAAAAAGGACATAAGTTGTCATGAACTTAACATAAATTGAACCTGAATTGAACATGAATTAAACTTGAACTAAACGTTAAATAACAGCAACATGAACGTGAAATACATGAATTCGTAAAAGTGACCATATGGGTGCTACACAGCTCCCCTTGAGCCATGTGTCCATGTCGATTAACGCATCACAACACATAAATTTACACTAGTTGTAAGTGCGTTAATACACGTGTCACTACAAAAAATATCACATTTTCCTACGACACCAATTTGCCGCAAAAAACCTCTAACTCGCCACAACTACTCATTTGCTGCTCGTTTGACGTCGTTGATATGGCGCCGCAATTGTTGGGTCAAGAAAAAATATTTCCAGCTAAACTTCAAACCGCCAGGAAAAAAAGGCTTTTGTTGCGACGTCAAGTTGCCGGAAATATAAATCAAATTCGCCACAAATAGTTAATGTTGGCTCCCCATTATTGAATGAAATAATCATTTTAATGTATTGTTTGCCGAAATTAGTATATTTGCTAATTTTTTTTCTTGAAATAGCTAGAATTTAATTTTTTTTAATAAATGTTGTACATACTTTCCTAATATCAATTTAACCCATGATATATAAAATCAGTTATGTTTCGTAATAAACATACAATATAATGAATTCATCATTGAAATTTATATGTAGATGATTTAAACATTCCCAACATCATCATACATCAATGAAAAGTGCTCAAATTAAAATTTATGAGAATTTAGTCTAAGTTAACATCACACAATATATCATATTGTTTTACAATTGTCCTCCCATCTTCAATATAAGATAACTAGAGTTTCCTAAGCAAGATCTGTTCATCCTTTGGAAGCTGCCTTCTTCATAATCTCAAAATTGTCATCATCTCAAAATTGCATTCTTTCAACTCTTCTTCTAAAATTAAACTGGATATTTTCCTCATTGATCTCAACTGCTAAAATATGTACATTTTTCTTTAGTTCTTAAAGTGAACCACGATGTTCATTTTTTAGTAGAATATATACTAGAATTTATTTCCAACTAATTTTCCAATGAATAAAAAAAAAAAGAAACTGACCAAATAGAGTATGTCTACATTGTTGAATAAAAAACCCAATAATGCATAGAATGATTTGATAATTTTCAAATCAATTAAGAGAATCATCTAACTTATCATATTATTCATCAAGAATATAGGACAAGAACCTGAAGTCACTAATGTTTAAAATTAGGCTACTTTAACTTAAAACATGTTTTTTTAAGTGAGAAGAACTAGCAATCACTTAACTGAGTTTTGACAAGCAATGAACTTTTTAAAGTTAATAGGTGAAGAAAAACTAGAGCAAACAGATTATTTTATTCTAAACATGTACAAGTAAATAGTAGAATTAATTAACAAAAATAGCAAAATAACAAAAATACCTCCAGCTGCAACAAGTTTTTCCACATGCACATGTTCAAGTTGCTGGTCATCACAAGTTTCCAACACTTCTGTACAACATAATTTGCAACTTGATCTGTCATCATCACCTATCCACCAAGGAAGAAACCAAAAACGACAAAACCAAAAAAGAAAAGAAAAAAGTGTTAGAAAAGTTTACATACGGTAAAAACTAAGTTTAAAAAAATCAGCAAGTAAAAACTAAGTCAACAAAAATTGAATTTCCATACCTTTATCGAGTAGTATCCGAGATACATTAACAAGTTAAACCATACGAATTCAATCATACTTTACTCTTGTACAAACCAAATTCTTCCACTAGTAGCTAGTACATTGAAGCTAGTTACATAAAGGAATTTTTCTTTCCATAAAAAAAAATTTCAGACTCACAACAAGATCTGTGCTTCCCCCCAAAAAGTCCAACCAATAGCAATATGATCCAACTTTGGAGAATTGACCCTTTCATTACCTTTTTTTTAATGTATACTAAATCTTGGCATCCTTTTTTCATATTCCAGTTGATCTAGTTGCATGCAAAGTTCACATGGACAGATGATGAGAAAAAAAAATGAGTTTGTGCTAAATTAAAACTTGGAAAGTAGGAAATCAGACCTTCTTTCACTTGTCAATATACTAGCACCTATCATCTTAGGAAATTTACGATGTTTGCCTTTTATTTTACTGATTTCTTTCTTTCTCCCTTTCTTTTTGTCCTTCTTTCACCCCTTCACCCTTAGGTAACCACCTTAAGGGCCCACCCTTTGAGTCAGGCCTGAAGGCTATATCTACCAAAAGAAACACCAAAATAATCCCATTTTAGACACCATATAATTTTCATTGATTGTCTGGTTGATAAAAATGAAATTGAGAATAGAAGATCTTAACCTTAAAATAAATGCTTTTCATGATCTGTTTTCCAAATACACCCATGTCCAACTTATCAATCATACCTCAAGTTAATATATCAATATTTGTTTCCAGCAAGTCCACAACAAGTGTACCTATTTTTTGAGCTGTTCAATATGCCATATCACTGTGGGTCATTAAGGCCTCAACTCTATCAAGTGATGCTTGCAACCGTCCAGAGTTTATGTTGAACAATGGTTCACTAGTACCTAGAGCCCTATTAAATTCAAGGATTCAAGGTTCAAACTTTCAACCATTATCAATTGTCAGCGTGAACATACAAAAAATCAAATGATTTCTACCACCTAATTAGGAAGATACACTTCAAAAGAGTTAGAAGTTTCTGATGTTTTTCTCAAATATTATGAACTTGAGATTGTATTGCTTACATTTTCTTCAAGCATAAGCATATAGATTATTGAGAATTACCCAGTAATTTCAAGAAGAACATAGTCTGCTCTCCACCCAAAGCACAAATCCATGTCTAGAAACAAACGAAGTGTTGTCTTATGGTTCCTTCTCACCCAATTAAGGGTGCTAATATCCACATTTATATATGGAAGTAAATTGCATTCATGTCAAAACATAACAAGATCAACATATATTAAAAATAGAAAAAGTGAATAAATTATTATTCTATTATTCAATGTCAAATTAAAACTTATTCAAAAGCATTACACACATTAAATGATGAATCAAACTCAAACGACTGAGCATTCTTGTGCATCATGAAAGAGTACTTGTGCACTTAATAGATACAAACAGTATGAGGAGAACTTATATATACGAGAGTTAACGTATGCAAAAAAACTAGAGATTGAAAATAAACAATAGAAAAATACACTTTCAACCATATACCTAACACATGTTTTGGACTGATATTCTAAATAACTAAAATTGCACACTTTCATTCAATTATCAAGAAATAACACTCACCGGCGAAATTATATCACATTTGGCTCAAAATTAATCTCATGGTCTAGACGAGTCCCTCAACCAATATCACATAAAATCAATATGCCTAATTCGTACATGTCAACCAAACAAAAGAAATCTCAACCAACATTTACATGCACTCAGGCCGTATACATGGAGTCATCTGAGGGTGACATGCCATCATCTCTATGATTCAGTGCAGCAACGCATGTTCTACCTCTACCGCTTGGTTTGCAAGAAGATCTCTCTCGACCACATGATCCCTGTGATTCAGTGCAGCAACGCATGTTGCCTAGATGACTAACACAAGAGGGGGGTGAATTAGATTATATAAAAAATTAACAATTATAAACCAAATGTACAATATAAATTATAAACAAAATATGAAGAAACTATTCCATATGTAGAATACCTTTTACACATACAAGGGTTATACGCACCCTCTTACAAATACAAAAGCTGATAATGGGTAGGTTATCAGAATACACTCCTCAATAAATGAAATAAAAACAGTATAGTGCAACCTATATCTCTCTCAAAATGAATAAGGATTAAGGCACAAAACTTAGAGAAGAGAGAATAAGGACTTTGAAAAAATGATGCAAAACTTAGCAATTGATGTGTAAGCTCTTGTTATTATGATTTTGCAAAACTCAAGTGAACTATTTATAGGCAAATGAGTCCCACTCAATCATCTTTTAAATTCAAAATTCAAATTTTGATGAAGTCATTGCATATGTCATACGTTTTGATGAAGTCATTGCATATGTCATGCATTTGCAATAAATAATTTTCAAAATTAAAACTTTTAATGACATCATACATATGTCATGCACATGAAAAAAATAAATTTTGAAATTAAATATTTTAATGATGTCATGCATATGTAAAAAACGCAATTTGATGTTTTATGAGAAAATATTAATTTTGAGCCTTAATCCAATTTCGAATTTTATCAAAACATGTACAAAATTATTCTATGAGCATCATTTGTAGACTTGATCTCGTTCTTCCTCATGCTTGATTTCTTGATGTGTTTAGCTCCCTTCATGCATCAACAACTTGAGTTTGAATCTTAAATATTATTTGTTATCATCAAAATCTATACGTAGATACGAGACTTGAAACCTTGGGTTCAACATTTACAGATATCGTACTTATAAAGAAGAAAGTATCTGTAGATATCCATCATGCTACCAAGAAATGAAGTATTTCTAGATGTAAAGTCCTCTTAAAACAAATTATACAATGGTAAATATTTTATTGGGCTAGGTAATACAAGGTCTTACTCTATATCAACTCTTCTCCCTCTGGACAAAAGACTGCAACCATTTATTCAAACTCTTTTAAAGGAGAGAAGCATTATTATACTTTACAGACAACTCTAGAGCACTAACAAGAGCAAGGTATCACAAGAAAACCTTGAAATCACCATGTCATTATTAAAAACTGATTATGTGATTATATTGTGTATATGTATTTTAAAGGATCTTGTTTTTGATAGAACATACATAGAGAACGGTCTCCAAGGCAAGTAAAAATCCAACCAAACACAGAACAAACTTAGTACCCCATTTGACAACCATTTATAAATAATAATATAAATTAGAACCAACAAAACAGACAACATATAGATGCCCCAAAATCAAATGGTTCCATCTTGCTCTGAGGCACCTAGTGAACACAATGCCAACTTAGCAACTTGCACCTCAACTACCACATTCACCAGGCTAACATGAACAATGTGACCTGATAGTTGAAACATAGCATCTCATTTGACAATCATTTATAAATCATGTTACAAATTTGATAAATCATGTTCTGAATTTGAAGAAAGAAAACAGACACCATATAGACACCATAGCTTCTTTAAAAGATTGAATGCAATTGCATGCATATAAATTTGTGACAATAACATTAACATTAAGTAATCTCCCAAACAGATTATAAATTCAGATCATATGGATTAATTCAGATTATAAAAAAAATTAAAATAATAAAAAATAATAATGAAATGGTAGGAGAACCATATAGAGCATATGATACGAGAACCAAACAGAAACAAAAGGTCCAGATGCTCCCAAATGTGCTTGGCTACTTTTGTTAGCTATAGAATACTAATACAAGAACAAACGTTACCATATACTCTGCGCCTAATTTAAGAAGGTCTTTACTCGGCCTCCAAATCACCTCTCTCGACTTTGAAACATGTGAAACAAAAGTAATGAGAAAAACAAAGGGAAAATCACATGAATGGAATCCTTAAGTAAGTACCTCAACGCAAACGACAACTACTACAGCAGTGCGAACTGCAAGTTTTTCCCTCCTTTTCTTCGACTTTTTCACCAACCAAACACCTTACAAAAACCTAAAACTAAGATTTAATCTAATCCTCTATGTGTGTGAGAAGATAACTACATTTAGGCTCAAAGGTTTTAGATTGTATAAGATAAACAGCCATGCCCTTAGCAAGAGAGAAAAAAATAAGAGATGAAAGGAGGGACTCAACGGTGTCAAGAGGAGGAGAGACGGCACTTGGGCTGAAATGATGGCGTCGGTGACAGGAAATGACCAACCAATGATGGAGAAGAGATGCAAAGGGTATCGGGGAAGAAAAAGGGAAAAATTAGACACGGGCAGCAATTTGAGAGGTTTTCCCTCGTTTTATCTTATTAAAAAACTTATTGTGGCAACTTTCAATCACCACAATAAGTCTTTTAAAATAGAATCATAAACTTTTTACAGCAGCTAAGGAATTTGTCAAAAAGTCGCCATAATAAAAGTTTATTGCGGCAGATATATTTACGGCACAAGAAGTTGCCTTAACAAGTATTTTTTCTGGCCTTTTTTTACTTTGGACGGATGATTTGCGGGCATAAGCTTAAAATTACTATTTATAGCGTTTGTTTTGTCCGCAGGAAATAAAAAGAGTCATAAAAATCTCTTTTTCTTGTAGTGTGTATCAATTCATAAGTATTTGCACCTGTTATGAAAAACATAATATATGTATCCCGTGATAGATATCTACATCAACACGAGTATGTCTAACATTAAATTGGAAGTGGATGAGGCACTATCGGCATCAGTGTTTGACTTCGCTCAAGTGGCCAATTTATTAGGCCCAGTTTGAAGCCTTTTGACCTTTACATTTTCAACTCAAAGAATTTCACACAAGTTTAGACGCTTTAACATGAACAAAGAAGTTCTACTAGGATATTACTCCATCCTAGAACTTAGAGTCGTGATAACTATAAACGCACTTGATTTGACTTAGAAAAAATGTGTTGGAGATACACTCAGTACTCGATAGATGATATGACATAAAATGAAAAGACAGAATACCTAACATAACATAACGTGACATGTACGTGAGATAAATAATGTCGACGCCCCCGCTTACGCTTGGGATCGCACGTAAACTGAAATGTCGGAGATAATCATCACACAGAAACTCACCCCCTGTTCGTAATACAAACAAAGCAAGTGTGCTAAAATAAGGACAGTGAATAGTAAATTCATAACAGAAAAGTTCAAGCCAAATAAAAATTATTTAAGGCAAGACGTTTACGACTTGCCTCGCATCACATGGTTAACATAATTTCAAACTCAAAATAAACTTCATACACATCTAGAGTCAATATTACCAATGTATCTGATTCCACAAAAGTGTGTTTTTTCCAAAATAGCGGGAAAAACTCCCAAAATATAAATGAGTAGATACAAAAGTAGCATAGGTGAATCTCATTGCCCTCTCTTTCTAATACAATGGCTCTTTCTTTACCTCCTTGAAATAAGGGCCATAACGAAGACGGTTCAAATTCAAGCTAAGCCTTATGTCACAACTCACCCTAGAGGATGAATCATACAGGCGTCCCAAGTGGAGGGATTCGTTTACTCCTAGGACCAACCAACACCCTGTAGGGCGTAGGTCCACCAAAAAGTACGTCGCCAGGTGGCAGTGACTCTGTCGCCCATCGGCCTAACAAGCTGAGAGTCACCGGCTCGACGATAATGGACTTAGTAGGGCCCTTGGGGGTCTGAGGTGTCGTCCCAGAAATCATACTCGGTCAATCCGTTATCACCTGAAACTACTTCTATCGTCCCCAATAAGGAACGATAGTGGGAATATAAAAGGGTGAGATTTCGGGAGAAATCTCAGTAAGTACATTAATATTTCAATAAAAGCATTTCAAGCATACAGTTGAGCGAATAACAAATAATCACATGTGCATCATACATTATGGGACTCATGACTTATGCACATGCTCATACTCATGTCACTTTCTTCAACTTGTTTTTCTTTATCTTCTTTCATGTGTTTACTTGTCAATTCATGTGACAAAATACTTAAAACATCTTTTCAAAACTCATCATTTTCAAACACTTTTCATATTTTCTTATCTTAGGCGCCACTTACTTATCATATCATATCTTAGGCTCAAAAGCCGTTCTTTTCGTCATGACTTCTTTTTATTGGACACCTCACGGTTCTCCTAAGCACTGTGTATTCCTCGCTAGTTAGCGTATCATCCGGCAACTACTCAAGTCTAAGTAAAAACATTTCGCGACTTTTCTCTCTTCATCGCTCGATGATTGATCACTCACCAAGCAACTACAAACTTCTTATACGGTAAGGCAAAAGTCAACACCGCCATTTGGACACCCACTAACTTTAGGTGTGACCATACTCCGGACACCTTCTGGAGCCATACATGGTCCGCTGACTGTTTTTCGTCGACCCAAGAGTTTTCACTCAACTTTAATTACTCCTAAGTGAACAGGGAGTTCCACTGGGGCACTACCACGTCCCAGCCTTTGAGGTTCTTATAAAACTTTAATTTCTTTTCTTTTAAAAACATGTTTGACTCAAAAACATGATTTTAGTGCTTCATGTATGAGACATGCAACTCATAACACTTAACATGTGAAACGGGAGATGAACACACGTGTACTAAGTATCATACTCTTTCAAGTCAAACACCATAGAATTTTACTTCTTTTCCATCTAAAAGCACACAATGGGCCTTGCACACACTTAGGACTTCTCGGCCCTCTCCCACTAGGGTTGGGCCGAGACCCTCCTTAGTTGTTTCCTAATATTTTATTTTCCTATCCTTTTCCAAATACTCCAATCTAGCCTCAATAAAATAGTCGAATATTTTTAACACCACAAAAATGTCTTAGCGAAACCTAGGGTCCTTATGTTTATTATTTTCATCACTTTTCTTTTTATCAAGATAGCTCATTTAACCATTCATGTGAAAAGCGAATATCATGCTATTAAATTCCTCTAGTTCTCATACCTCTAATTTCTTTAAGTATTCAAGATTTAATCATAATGTAACATAATAATTGAAAAGAAAGCTAACCCAAAACCCTTAAAAAACCAAAACACCTATATGCACCAATCTAATCTTTTTCAACTCTAAGTTAAATTTTAACATACATACATATCATCACCACTCATCATGATAATCATGCTACATTCTTCCTTTGTATCAAAGTATCCAAATCTACAATACAATATAACCTTTAATCTTAAATGATACTTAAATTAAACATTGATTTTTGCCACCAAATGAACAAAACATTTTCTTCACGTAATCTAACTCACTTTATCTAATATCCTACAAGTTAACCTTAATCATGCATGCATTTATTCAATCTGCGCATCATGTTGATTTCTTTGAAATAAGTTGACTAAATCCACCCATCATTTTATATTCTTAAACTTAAGGAATCATAAATTTAAACATGGATTCATACAGAGCTAAGTATAACATTTTCACTAAGGAATTTCATTTTAGCATAAACAAACAAGGATTCAAACAATACAATCACATTCTCTTAAAAGTATACTAGAATTGTTAAGGGCAAGATAAGAATATACTTATAATACTCCTAATTGACTTAGATAAAATCTGAAAGTATATTAAGTATTTCATTAGATCAACCTAAGAACATAGTACTTTTTTTAAAGAGAAAATTTCTACACAAGAATATAGATGTAGTGTGTGTTCTTATCTAGGTTTCTATACTTGTACTAGCCCAAAAAGTCACTTACCTCTTCCAAGGCACTACCACACTAAACCACTTGCTTCTTCCTTCTCTAGACTCATAGTATTTTGATGTTTAGGTGATAAAAGGAGATAGAACAAAGTGAGAGTGGGAGAGAAGTGCTCAATGCCGAGAGGTATTGTGTGTGTGTGGGTTTGTGAGAAAGTGAGATCAAGTGAGGAGAATGAGCATACACAAGGCCATTCGGCCATGACCTTCTCTGCTAGGGTTCTAGGACACTCCACCATACCTATGATTGAAAGACACTTGATTGACAAGAGTGGTTGCTTGGAAAAAGAAAACAAATGATGGAAGTGTGTCGAATGAGCAACCAGTTGGTGTTTTCCAATTGTGGTTGCTGAGTCCCTCATGGAGATGGACTAAATGGTGAGGTCATATCCCATCCTAAAGATATCTCTATGATCTAGTATCACATCATAGTCATCCTTTTGAAAGATCTTCACACTTTGATGTAAAAACTCTAGGGAGCAACAAAACTCAAAGCATACAGCTCCAAGCTTCCCCACTTGCCTCATCCAAAACTTTCATCCATTTTGTCTCCCTCTCTTGTCATTTCAATTCCCTTACACACTCACTTATCAACTCATATGTCATTCCATAAGATCTTCAAGATCATATTTTTGGGAAAAATAGCATGTAACTTTCGGCTAGTTCCATTTTTTATTTCAACTGAAACCTCCTTTCCCTCCCATGATTTCCTCTCTTTTCAAGCAACTATCAATCATCTCATCACATCATCATGCAATCTTACACTCTTACATCTTGTACTTCACACTCTTACAAAAGTCCATCATGTCTCATCACCTAGGTTTTTGTCAAAACTCTTGAAAGACTCCAAATGAAGCTCACGGCAATACACTACTCGAAGCCTTCCCTTGGTTTCTTCTCTTATTTTTCCTTCCTTTTCTCCAATGATACCACCTTACTTGTCAATCACCTTATCAACTCACTATTGTAAGATCTACTTTTGGTCATTTGCTTAGATTTGTTGAAGATTGCATGGAAAATACCCCAAAGGAGTTCAGCTAGGTGCCCACTAAATGCTCCTTTTTTGCTCCTCACTTCTCTTTCTCATCTCATGCCACTTGTGTCACTATTCTAGATATGGCATGCTCCTAGAAAGACTAAAATGGAGATCTCTTTGTACTTCTCAAGATATCCCAATGATGAGAAAATCCTACCTTGATTCTCACACTTCATCTTCTAAGGAACCCACTAGTTAATTCTCAACTATTAGTAATTTCTATTTTTTATCTACTAGTCTTGGATGACTCACTAGAGTTTATCTAGAGATGACATGTGTCCCTTGTGTGGGCTTGGTAGATAATGGGTCAATCTCATGGGCTTGTGGGCTTATTATTCCTCTCTTGGCCCACTAACTTAAGTTATACTTTCAAGACTTCAATTCTAAGCCCAAGTCTTCATCATCACTCCTTTAAATTACCAATATTATTATTAAAATAATTACTTAAATAAATGAGTAAGAAACGAAAATTTCGGATCATCACAAATAACATGGCATAACATGAAACTGACAATCATTTCATTATATTGAATAATATGTAACTGATAAATATTTCATCACAATATAAAGTGTATAACAGATAAACATTTTGTGGCATGAGAAAATGTGTAACAAATGAAAAAATTGTGAGAGATTAAAATGTGTAGTAGATATGCATTTCATGACATAATAAAATGTATAATAGATTAACATGTAGTGACATGACATAACATGCATATGCAAGAACATAAGAACATGAACAATTGTTCTCTTACCATCACACATACACAATAATCTGATAATAAGTTAGGAGATAATTTACAATGATCGTAATGTGACAAATTAAAATATTGAACTAAAAGAAATTATAAGTGGAGATTTATAAACGTTAGAAACTCTTCACTAATAGTTTAAACATAAAAATACTTATTTAGAGTAAAACTATCATTTTACTCCTAATTTTTGTTGCAATTCTATCAAACATCATTGCTCATGCTTAAATCGAAATATTGCAACATACAAAATTGTATCCTATGCTCAAATAACATACTAAAACATCCATACACAAAACTCACATCATAAAAACCACAAATTGTTTCAATTAAAAAAAATCAATTTGTTATCTTAAGCATAATTCTTGATGTTCAAGGTTTCATATATTTTCAAAACAACTCCAAGAACTCCTTATACGTTCATAACACATTCCTAAGGACATCATACTTTGAATCATCAAGCAAAAATAAAAATCACAAAATCCAACTCTAAACATTCGGCAATCACACTTTCACCAAAACTGTAATCTATGTGGTGTGGTTTTAATCAAACAACTAAATTCGAGACATATCATGAACAAGATTGTTCGAGAGCTCCTCTAGTTTGCTTTCCAAGAAAAAGTTTGAAAATTGACCAAATGCAAGGGGAATGGACATGGACGACTCTTAAACATCTGGAGGAGTGATAGGAGGTGTGTGAAAGATACTTTGTGTGATGGAGTGTCAGCCAAAACTAGAGACAAAACCAACTCATGTTCTTCTTCCAACAGCTGTCGTGTGAGAGGGAGGGGTGGGGTGGCTCTTGGCTTCCTAGCAACCACGATTTGGGACTATTTTGTGCAGTAAAAGGACTGTCATGACATGGGGAAAACTTCCTCCACAAGTCTTCCCTTGGTGGCTCAATTTCGTTGGTCTTAATGAGCCTTAAGCATGTGGGCTTCTTGTTAGGGTTTTAATGAGATTTGGTTGGATCGCTATCAAGGTTAAATCTAATTTTATTTTGTCCAATAAGTTAATAAAGATTTAAAAGAATAAATAAGGATGTAATAACATAAATTTGAGTTATTAATAGCATATGAAAATGATTTAATTAAATGAGTAAACGCTAAGCCAAAACCTAGTTCAATTAGGGTTTTGGAGGCAAATTTTTGGTATTTGGGAAAACCATTTGGAGTTTCGAATTTTACCTTGATCTTGAGGTTTCAATTGAATTTCAAATATTTAGGATTCACTAGGGTTGAAACCTTTTTTAGTCTAGCACAAATTAGACAATTGGATGGAATAGAGTTTTGTTTAGGTGGCATGATCACAAAACTTGATTTCCTTAACATTTTTTTATCTCATGGTTTCTCTTGGTACCAAATGTCCAATATTATTTACCAAATATAGCTAAAAAAATTTCAAATGTTCAAATAAAACTTCTTTAACCTAATTTGGACATTCCACACTGTGCTTTTGAAAACACTAATTTAAATGCTAACATTGAGATTAATATTCACTTCGAAAAAGTAAAAAATAGAAAATAAATTTTACGATATAAAATCCTAAATAATAATACTAAGATCAAAGTGTCTCAAAAAACTCAAAATGCATTTTTGAACAATCTTTATTCTGGAAATCGAAAATTGTTTTACTACATCATAAAATTTCAAATATTCATCTGAGACTACTTCTATAGACCGTTTTTCATTCTCATACTCCTATGTCCTCAAATAAATAAAATAGCATTTTTGACATTATAGTGAGTACTAACTATGATGATAGATTAAAACTTATGTAGTTAATCGATTAGTGAAATTCCTTTTTTAGAATTTTCATGAGATTTTTAAAATCTAAAAAAAAAAGTCATCATCATTTGATTTTTTGGCAAGTTGTTACATCCATTGTGCCAAAAAATACATATGATGCGTAAGTCAATATATGATTAAGACCTAGTTTGGATTGAGATATAAGATGAGTTAATATGAGTTAAGTTTATTTTTTAATATTATTTTTATTTTGATATTTAAAAAAATTGAATTAAGATTTAAAAATATGTATTAAAATTTAAAAAAATTATATTAAAATTTTTATTTTATATAAAAATTTTAAAAAATATAATAATAAATTTAAAATAGATTAAGATAAATTTATTTCGTTTATTCATCCTAGAACTGACCCTATAGTGAAAGGAGTTAGATAGATGAAAGGAATGAATCCTTGAATCGTACCTGCATCAGGACTTCATACCTCTTTTTGGATCAGTAAAAAATTAAATACCATGCTGGCATGAAGGACTTTTATATCTATCTTTGCGTACGGGGCATCTCACTTTGTCTTGAAAGGGACAAGCCATTAGATTTAGGCTCCGTTTGGATTTAGAGATGAGATGAGTTGAGATGAGTTTAATTTATTTTTTAATATTATTATTATTTTAAAATTTAAAAAAAATACATTAGAAATTGAAAATTTTGTATTAAGAATTGAAAAATGTGTATAGGAATTTATGCTTTATATTAAAAATTATAAAAATATAATAATAAAATAAAGATGAGTTGAGATGAGTTGAGATGAGCTGAGCTCACCTCTAAATACAAACGGTACCATTCATTTACTGCAACAGCTTCTATCAAGGACGTGATCTTCTGCCAAGATCTATATCTAGTCGACGCAATTAATGCTATGAGGTTTACCATTAGTCACACATGTGGAGGTGACCGATCACCGTATTCGTAGTTTCTTTTCTTTTAAACATTTTTAAAAATATACATATTCACTAATTACCACTTTCTTAACTACTAAAAAAAAATATAAAACATCGGTCTACTCCATCGGTCTATTCGGTCAGTTGGGATGGCATGGTTAAACATAGATTGTAATATATAGTATATTCTATTCGATCAAACACACTTTCCATAATACTGCGTGAAAAAGCATTTTAAGTATTGATAGAAAAGTACAGCTTGATCGTTTGCCAGAAATATGAAAAAGGAAGTGAGGAATTTCGGCCACCGAAAGAAATAGAGAGAGAGAGAGAGAGAGAGAAAAAAAAAATCAACATCGCAATCACATGGATAGGCAAATACAGAAAACGGTGCAAGTTATCAACATCATATTTCTAGGTCCACTGCGTACGCTTTAATCTGTAGAGAAAGGGTAGGAGTAAGTCGTGTCTGGAAAATTGTTAAATAGCATGTGCGAGCAAGTTGCACACTTTAACAAGTGGTTGACAATGCATTTCAAATTAATTGAGGGGTTTATATTTCTTCTGAGAGTGACATGATGTTTGTCCAGAACAGCAAGTATGGTCGATATTTATTGAAATCCTAAGATTTTTTTGTAAATGTCTGTCCTCCATCACAAGGCATCTCTGGCCAAAAATGTGACCTCTCATTGTATTATGGGTAGCCTTTAATCGTGGAGTTTGTGTCAAAAAAAGGACAAAGAGAAAAAGATTAAGCATATATCATTTTAGGCTTGTGTAGAAGAGTGCCACTGTTTTGAATCTTACCTTAAAGTATTGACAAAACTATAGCCTCTTGGAAAGGTAGTGAAATGGTGCACAATCAGGAAAGAACTTGCAATTGGAACCCGTAGATGCTACCAGGACAGTTTAGGGACGTTGGATTTAAGAGTGGCTTAAGTCCAAATTTTTATCAAATTTTAGGAATGGCCATAGCTATAATAATGATATATATAGTCATGTCATGACATGGATTTAAGAGTGGCTTGTGTATTTTATAACTGCTAATATTATTTTATAATATACTCTTAAATGAAGTGAGTATATATAAAATCTACAGAAAAAATTTAATTTTTTAATAATAAATTGTACATTTTTTCAAAAGAAACTATGACTGTATCTCACATTACTAGTCCCATAATTAATTTCCTCCAAAGCAAAAACAAAACACAGCTGTAAAGAAAGAAAGAAAAGGAGTACATGCATGCACAGATCTCCCAAAATCTGGAACAAGGCCTGAAATATTACAGTGCTTCATCATTTTCCAATGAAAAGCCTAAAAAAAGGGGGTTGAATTTTGTCTTCACTGCCTTTTGTTAGCTAAGAGATGCAGAAGCAATGCCCATGGAGCCCTGAAAACTTGATGATCAAGCTTATCTGTGGGCAGTGATCAAGGTTTCAATGAATCTCAGGCCGTCAAACTTTGGAGCAAACTTTTCAGTCGAAGATGACCTCTGATTTTCTCTAGTTTGTTTCAATTCAGCCTCCTAAAAAATCAAACGCAGAAAATTTAAGCGAAGCTTAGTCTTGAAACTATGATTGGAAAAGAAAAAAATGAACGATTTTAGATATCAAACAGGTACATGGGATTCATTTGACTGAAACTAAGAAATTGACAATTAAAATAAAAAATGACCCAAAAATTAATCACTTATAAAAAGTTTAAAAACTCAGAGACAGAGAGAGCCTCTGATTTTGGTAAGAAACTACATAGAAGGAAAGTTATTTGGTTGCCGAGAAAGCAGAGGGGAAAAAACAGAAGAAAATGTCAGGAATTATAAAGTTTTTGGGCTACAGTTTGAACTGGCAAACAAGTCAAACCTCAATTCGACAGACATTTTCTGAGAAACCAAACAGGGCGGAACTCCAATAGAATAAGAAAAACCTGATGACATCGAAACCAGAAACGAAACAAAAAGGGAAAACAACATAGATATAATATTGAAGGTTTACCTGTTGAGTACTGTAGGTGGAGTTCGAGGAAGAAGAAGACGAAGAAGAGAAGGCTGTAGCAGAGGCTGCGGCCACCGAGGCAGCAAAGAGTCCTGGTTTCTTCATTGTTGGAGACGGAATTCCTAGTTACCGGAAGATGTAAACAGTTTTGGAGAAAGAAGAAAAAAAAAGATGGCGCAGGAAAATGGGCGAGGATGTGAGAGAAAGTTTGGAGGCTTGGGTTTGGGGGTCGTGGACGGCAAATTTAAGGCAAGAGTGATACGGTACGCGTTGCTTTATATTCTGCTTCTGAGCATTTACGCGGCAACTTTCCTAGCCATTTCTATAGCAACGGGAGTTACGATTTTAACCCTTTTGTTTTCTTTACAAAATTTTCGTTCATTATTAAAAGGAAAAGTGAGGGGAGTAGCCAACACTCAGCGCACTCCCCTCACATGAACAGTGCCACGCACTGTGCGCGACACTGTTTATGTGAGGGGAGTGCGCCGAGTGTGGCTGCTCCCCAGACCCCCTCTTATTAAAAGAGATCTCCTGGGTCGGTCCCCTTCGTGAACACAGCCCATCGTGGCCGGCCATCATGGTCAATATCGTCTATGCCATCAGAATCAACCATCTCACCCCTATGACGATGATCATTGATAATCTCTCACATTTTCTCGATAGTCTTAAACTTAAAATAAATTCATTATCCCGATGACATGGACGATATCGCCCATGGTGGCCAGCGGTAGCGGGCATTAGATTGAAGTCGAATACTCCTATAAATTCATCTTTATTTTATTTTTTTATTGTGTTTTTTACTATATTTTTAATTATATTTTCTTCATTTTATTTTTTATTGTATTTTTTATTATATTTTCTAAATTTTATTTTTTTTATTATATTTTTAAAAAAAATTTGTCATATAGGGATTGATCTTTATACTAGAGGCAGCCTGACCAACCCCAACATCACCCTTATTAAAATTTGACATGGTTGAGATAATAAAATGAGATAGAATGAATTGATATAAAAATTTTAAAATTAAATAATATATTATTTTTTAATATTAATATTATTTTAAAATTAACAAATTTTATTTATAAGTTTTATTTTATATAAAAATTTAAAATAATGAAATGAAATTAAAAAAAAAATGGATCCAGTTGGCACTTTTATGAGAATGGTTGATATAGAAGTTTATAACTTTTCTTATTTCATTTAAAATTGATAGGTTTAGATTTTCTTAAAGTTTATTTTAGATTTTAACTTTTAAAATGAAAAGAGATATAAATATTAAGTTGACCTTCCAGTAATTATTATAATATAAACTTTATTTGTATATATCTCACACTATAAACTCAAAATTTTGGACAAAATTATAGGGAATTATCATTTAAAAATTTATTTACTTAGTAAAAAACATAGAATATTCTGATGATTTCATTTGTCACTATAATCGATTTTATAAAGTAAAATAGAGATGATTATATTATTTGAAAAGTTCAAGTGAAACTACTGTATTTGAAATTTGTAAGAATAAATTATATATTTTTAACAACTGTTTTAATAATATAACACACATCCACAAGGCATGCACTCACAGTAGTGTTTCACTATTTTATTTTATTTTTCTTTTATGCTAGGTGATAATTTATTTCAGATAAATAAGCAGTTTAATTATTTAATGAATGAGAAGTGTTGGATGCAACTGCAAGTTTGGTTTGCACGCATACTATTCACCATGAATAATATTTTTATTATTTATGTAAATTATAAAAATATTATTTATATCAGTAATATGTGTACAAGTCGAGTTTGCACCCAATTTTTTTTATTTTTTATTTTTTTGTTAAGGAATATCTTGTTACAAAATAATTTTAAGGAGCTTCTTTCAGTTTTCTGACATAATTTTTTATTTAATAGAAGTTTTCTGACAGAATTTAATAATAAGAAAATCTTTATTTTCTTCTTACACAAGTTGTATCCCCGCGACGACGATGCTCCAAAAAAAAAACATCCAATTAATGCCTGACACGTCTATGGTGGTAACGAGACCACGAAATCGCCACCAATTTCACAAGCTCCTGAATGATGGACTGGTCACAGTTGACATTATCGAGAATGTTCTTGACGTATCTCGTAGCATTGGGAGGACTCGTACAGCTGAGAGATAAATCAAGGCATGTGCACACGTTAACGCCTGGTTTATTTTTTAGATTGATATAAGATGAAATAAATTAAAATTAAAATTAAAATTAAAATTAAATAAAATATTATCATAAAATATTTTTAATATTATTTTTATATTAAAATTCTAAAAAATTAAATTTTTAATATTATTTTATATTAAAATTAAAAATATATATAATAATTAGATAGGACAAAATAGGATGAAAACATATATATCTTAAAAGCAAATTAGGCCCAAAAGTGAAGAACGTGGCTCGGGGTTGGTCGGAGACTATCCAATGTTTAAATCAGTTTTTCTTTTCTAGAAAGTGTTTATTTTGCCTCGAAATTCGGTGAGTTTGATCATACTTTAATTAAGCTTTTGTATGAACTAATTTGGATTATGTTGCTTTCATATCAAGAATTACTTGTCACATCGTGCTCATGCGCATATAAATCAGTTAGGAGGCGTGATACCATAAGAAAAGTAGTTAATGCAGTGATACCATAAGAAAAGTAGTTAATGCAGTGTTGAGGTCTGACTCACATTTCGACGCTTTTTGGGTCAGGACCGACAACTCCCTCTCTCTTTCCTCTTGCGGGGACAGCCATGATTACTCCTTTAGCAATGCATTCCCACAACTGTTTTACAACCGCCACTTTGGTTGCTTCAAAAGTTGTTACGGTGGCACCCGCCTTTTTTAACTCAGTATATGTTTCATGGTTCTCTCTTTTTTATGCTTTCTAGCAGTTGTTTTATAAGAATTTGAGAAGTTTGCATCCCCTTAGCCGTCTTAGTAGCGCCCAACTTCCTCCACCTTCCTTTTCACGAGTGATTGGTGGTTGTAGCTTCTCTCGTATGCTTTTTAGTATACACGTGCTAGTGATGATTTAAGGTAGTTGACAAGCCGGTGTATATCATCCTTGGCCACCTCTATCAATACCTTATTATTTTTGAGTCGGGTCAAATATCACTTGTGGAACAAGCCTATCGAAGAGTCGTCATCTTCACTCTATCAGACCAATGGATCTCCCTTTGAATTGTGAGATCTTAGACTTGGCCTTTTTATCCTCTCAGGGAATAAAAGTTCAAGGAATGCTATTTATCATCTCCAACACCAGATATAAATATGTGATTTATTAGTTTTATCCTTCTCCTATCCAAAAAAAAGTTGTATCCTTATATTTAAACAGACATATTGATGTGTAAACATGTATATTGATTTATCATCTCTTGCACCAAATCACGTAGTAGTATGTGGTGTGAGGATAATAAATAACATGAAAAATCAGAAGAGGAAATCTTATAACAGGTGACACATTTAAACCTCTATTATCGAAAGTCAATAGAAGCATGCCACATAAGATTAATGCGACGGCTAGCATTGGTTAAGAAGTAGGGAATTTCGATTTCCTCTTATGAATGATGGTCTAGCTCGTTAAGTCAACTTTTTGGTCATTTGGGCTTGACTTTTTGAAAGTTCATATTTCTCTCTTTCAAATTGTAACTCCATCTCATTTTTTTGGGTTTTCTGCCACTGTTTTCTCCTGTTCAAAAACCTTGTCATGTAGCTCTCGCTTCTTCTAACACCTTAATGAAAGGCTCAAATCACATGTTCTATACTCTAAAAGGACTAATCGATGATACAATTAGAAGTCCATTAAAATCTTACAAAAAGTAAAGACTTCTCTTTCTCAATCAATGTGGGATCTCATACACCACCTACTTTTATCCTTATCATATGAGGTATTATAATCTACCCCCCTTAAATGTCCGATATCCACATCAGGTCTATCCCTCGTAGGTGGCACGGCTCAACTCCCACATTTTTACTTGGGATAGGCTTTGATATTATTTGCAACACTCCAATAGAATGCCCAAATTACATAGCCTATACTCTAAAAAGATTAGTCAATAATACAATTGGAGACTCATTAGAACATTATAAAAAATAAAAACTTATCATTTTTAAGCAACATATGATCTCATATACCATCTACATTTATTCTTATCATATGATGTATCATACTTCTCATCTGTCCATTGAATGTTCTCGAGTTCTTTAGCACCAAGTTGATTTTCAAGTTCACTTTTCTGTTTGCGGATAATGTCCACCACAGATTAAATTGCACTGCTAAATTTTCTCTTTCTTGTGAAACTCCATGCTGTGTGAGAGAGTCTTGCTTGCTTTCTCCCCTTTTAGATTTTTTACATGAATAAGTTATTCTAAATTTTATTTAGCTTTTTTCTCAAGTGTACTTCCAACTCGCGTTTCTTGCTACGTAGGGTCTCCAATTTCTGTTGTAATTCGTTGACCTCTTCCATTAAACCCTTGACTTGAGATGATGCTTCATCACTTGTACGTACAATTTGTTCTTCCAATTCAAAGAAATAAGATTTAGATTTCATTTGGATTTTGAGATGAAATGAGTTGAGATGAGTTTAGTTTATTTTTTAATATTATTATTATTTTAGAATTTGAAAAAAGTATATTGAGATTTAAAAAATGTGTATTAGAATTTGAAAAAAATATATAGAAATTTGTGTTTTGTATAAAAAATTATAAAAATATAATGATGAAATGAAAGTTAGTTAAGATGAGCTCAAGTCACTTGTGAATCCAAACGGGGCCTTAAACTTTAATCTAAATAGCTTCAGTTCGAAAAAAGCGATTTCAGTGTGTGTGTGTGAGAGAGAGAGAGCTTGCTTAGGATTCTCTGCTATGCTTGTTCCCTTACAATTTGTGGGTCCCATTATGTTACCTACTTAGTTATTAGTTTTCAATAAACATCACTTATAAGTGTTACCTACTTAAAGAGTTTCTCAAATTAGAATTTCTGTTTGACTATCAATATTAGACTTCTTATATCAAAATCACACTATATATATTTTGGAATTAATCAAAAATTTCGAGAACATTTGTAAAAGTAATTAGATTTAATGATTATTAATTACTAGCGTCAATATTTGAACAGGATACGATGTTTTACACCACTCATCTCTTGCCTATTTTTTGGGGAAATCCATAATGCTCATAATCCTTTTTTTACTTGCAAAACATAACAGAGCAAAAAATGCACTCAAAAGAATTTGAAATTTTCCAGGTGAAAAGGAGCAACGCATGCAGAGAGGGCCCAGTGGATATCCTTCTACTTTTTTTTTTCTGTTACATTTGTATAATTTTTGTGTAGTATGAGCAAAAATTAAAAAAAATGCGACTCTAAATTTGGTCTTGCTTCGACTTCATTTCGATTTTGATTTGTTGGATTTGGAATTAGATTTTTTTAATTTATTAGTCAGGGTTGGAGGTGTCGTTACTCATTAAACCAACTCTGACTTTATGATCTGATTCCGATTCTAACTTTGCCCTCTAACTCCGGCTCTAAATTTGAATGTATAAAAAAAGGTTCAAAACTGGAAGTCCAGATCCAACTTTGCTCATACTCCGACAAGTTATAAACAGAGTCAGAGTTCGAATTTGAATTTGAGAAAGTCGGCGTTGGAGTAAATCCGACTCCGACTAGTCGGTAATCACCCTTAAACTATAAAGCATTTCTCTAAAACTCATGAATGTATAATATAAAGAAAATTATATATTGCCTAAGAAGAAAATTGTCCTGAACTTTATATAAGGTATCATCTCTCCTTCCTAACAAGATCTTTTAGAAAATTGTGCATAGGCTTCTTTATGGTATCAGAGTCAAACCTTCCAGCAATGCGCCCCACTCATTGATTCAATGAAATTCACTTGTAGGAGCACGACAAAGATCGGCCCACAAGTGAGAGAGAGTAAAGGAAATCTCATATTGCGTAAAAATGAGATTTTCTTAGATTTTATATGAGACATCATATCCCCTTACTAATAAGGTTGTTTAGAGAATGGTGCATAAGCTTTTTTATAATAAAATACATAGTATTAGAACCTGTCATAAGATGAGTGGGGACCCACACTACTTATTCTGTGACAAAGACCAGAAAAAATACTAGCCTACATATGAGAGATGATTTTGAGGAATAATCTCACATTACCTGTAGACAAAATCTTGAACATACTTATAAGTAATGTGCAAATCTCTCTTGTTAAACCGATTTTATAAAATGAGTTAGACCCATGAATTTCTACAAACATCTCCCTTATTTTCTTCTCCAGCTTGATCATTCCTTGATCCGATTTCTTAATAAAATGCATACATCAAACAATTAATATATAGATTTTTCAAATGTTAAATTATGCTAATAACTTGCATTTCTCAAAATAATTATAAGTGTTTACAAAAATTCTCTCCATTTAAAATGGAATCATAAAATAGTTATGTAATAGATAAATCTATATATTTCTTAAATGGTGAACCCTATTTTTTAAATGAGAGCATTTTTTTAATATTACTCCAAAACCCAACATGATTACTCCAAAATCCTATATATTTTTTTAATATACTTAACACATAACTGATCAAGTGGATCCCAAAATAAAGTGTATTGAATCTTGATACACTAAACTTGTAAGTAATAAAATCGGGGGTCCAATTCAACCATGTAACTTATGAAAATGTGTCTCCAAAACCTAAAATTTTAAAGTCAAAGAACTGCCAGCATACATAGATAAGCTCTGAAATATGGTAAAAGAAATTTCTAAGATATGGTAGTATTTGTCATTTTTAGTTACACGACTTCGTCCATTAAGGTCTAGTTTATTTTTATAGATAAGATGAAATAAAAGTTAAAAAAATGAATAAAATATTAGAATAAAATATTATAATATATTTTTTAATATTAATTTTGTTTTAAAATTTGAATAAATTAAATTTTTTATTTTATTTTGTATAAAAATTTGATAAAATAATAATGATGAAATAAAATGAAATTATTTGTAATAATAAATCAAGTATGCGACAATATAATTGAATTGACAAATTCAAACTAACAGCCGAAATTTTTCCGTATATGATAGGTAATTCCATTACGCAAGAAAGCTATTAGTAGTAGGTTTTGAATCTTGGCATTATAATAAAAAATGCTTATTATATCGAAATGAATGTCAAATGTGTCCTCACGCGTATATAATGGATATTTAAGTGGATCAATATCTTCTTAAAAAGTCGATGATCGTTAAAGTCTATATCTTGATTTTCGGATCATAGTATTTTGGTAATTACGTTATTTTTACATATTTGATTAAAGATATTTTGAATATAAAAATCAAGAAACTTATAAAATAATGTGCTTTAATATGGTATATTCGACCATAAATTATTTTTATTATAAAAAAAATCTAACATATTTTATAAAATCACGTCAATATGTATACTTATTCTGTAAGATATCTTTCTATATATAACAATTTTGTTAGAAACTTAGAGAGAAATATTGTCAATTTGTCATGTTATCAAATAAATTTTCAAAAGATTACTCATGATAAAAGGTAGATATCAAGGCTAGGGCTGAACAAATAAACCGTCCGCCCGACCCGACTCGTTTTACCGTTAGCATCCGACTCGATTAACCGACCCGATTAGCCTTAAAGTCGGAAACGGAATTACCGAATACCCGTTATCGACACACTTCGATTTCTAAGCTTTAAACTCTCCATCCGCGTCTCATCCCCCATTGATGTTTTCGTCTAAACTAAAATACCCTCAAATCGCCGGCGTCCACCTCCAGCCCTGCCGGACCATGCTTCCCGTCGCCGACAACTTCTAGAAGATCGTCAACGTGTGCAGAACTTCTCCCTCAGCGAGTCAGTCAGGTCTGTCCGGTTCTCTATCGACCGCTTGATCTCCCAAAGTCGGTTCATCTCCGATTCTTACAAGTGATGAAATATTCCTACTTGAAGGAGGATGTGCTGCAAAGGATCTTCTAAAACCGGTTCGTCCGTCTCTCTCGCTGCAGCCTATAGATAAGCTCACACATCTCTCTTTCTCTCTCACTCTTTCGCAACTCACTCTATAAGCAACAAGAACATCGATTGAAGGAAAGGAACACCAATACGGGATTTTTTTCGTTGGATTTTTGTTTTGATGTGAGATTTTTGTTTTATGCAGGTTTAGGGTTTGTTGTTTTGATTTTTGGTTTATGAATATAAAGTTGGGATTTTCCCGAGTAATCTAGTGTTTTTGTGATTTGGTTTTCTTCTTTGAGGAATTGTGCTAGTGATTGGGAACGGGGGTTCGAGAAAATCTCACAAAAAAAAAAAAATCAATTGGGAAATCGGCTAATCGGATAATCGGCTAATTGAGTAAACGGAATAAAATCAAATCGGTCGGAACGGAAAATGATATTTTCGGGTCGGGTCGGGTCGGTGTACACCCCTAATCAAGGCATGAATTGTTACTACTCATAGTTTGAATAAATCATAACTTAAAGCAATTTTTCCCTCGTGTATTTGATAATGTCACGATGAGATTTCAAAGGAAAGAAAAATAGTTCAAATCAAATTAGCATAGCTTTTTAACTGACCAAGGGTTAAGGTGGTACAACATGCATGGGCATATGTCTGACCAAAGGGAGAGCCACCAAAATTGACTACACACCCATACCACCAAGATTTCTTCAAAACGAAAGAGAGAGGTGTAAAATATTTTATAAAACTTAATTTATTAATTAAATTTATGTGATATATTTGATTTATTTTATAATAAAAATAATTTTATAATTTAATATATTTTAATTTATAAATTTATTTTTATAAAATTTAAATAAAATGTTTTCTCCACAGCCGTCTTTCTGGGTCAAAAGTCGCGTAAAGCAAGCGCCCATCTAAGATGGGCAATTACATAGGATCTGGTGGTCAAAATGATGTCATCGAGCATTTAAGAATTTTCAACTCAATTAATGGTCCGCTCTTGTGATCATATCTATTTACGGAGCCCAAAGTTGGAAATTTGGAACCCTATCTCATAAACTCAATCTGATAGGAAAATTCAAGATAGTGGAGATGGACGAACGTACAATCTGATATAGGCATGTACCAATTATACAAACCACGCATTCCCAACCCCAATCCCAACTCCATAAATAGAGAGAAAACTAAGTTGTTAATAATTGAATATAGGTTTGTGAATTAATAACGTTACTTGATAAGTCTCTTTGAATCAATTTAGTCAAACTCGAATTTACTATTCATTATAAGAAAATAAATATTTATATCGGGTTATTTATTAGAAGAATAAATATTTAAGATAAAAATATATTCATTTTAACAGAAATAGCTGATCGTAAATAAACAATTTTTTTGCAATATCTAATTTAGAAAAAAAAACTTAAATTTTTGAACTTTTATTGCAAATCAACTTAGGGTATATCATTCACGTAAGGAATGTATCATCCACAGTGACTTGCATTTAGAAAACTATATGGAAATATCAAGGTATGAAGCAGACAAGATGGGTGCAGCATGCTGCATGTGATGTCGACAAGAGAGAAACACAAACATCCCTTGTGAGCTTTAAAGAAATTATTTGAAACTGGTGAAGGAGCATGATCCCCACCTGTTACATTATAAAAGGGGTGGAAGGAAGAAGTTAGGTCCCCACATTTTGCCTCCCAACAGATCAAACCGACCACTCCCTAGTGTTTCCTTTGTTTTGGGTAAGCAAGACCGTGCAAAATATAAGAAGAAGAAAAAAGAAAGATGTGGATGTCGGCTATGAATGTATACTTTATGGAAATATGTCTTGGGCTCTTCTGCTTAATAAATGTACAAATCAAAAACTTATAATAAATGAGTGATTAATCCCCATATGTGATTGTAATTTTTTTTTTTTTTTTTGCTTTTTTCCATGTATTTTTAACACTTTTAAATATGTTTTACATGAAAAATTATAATATTATTAAAAAATACATCTTTATTCATTAAATTCTAAAAAAAAAAATGCTAAACCTACCGTCGGGATCCCCAATATGGTCAAAGAAGAAAACTTGGACCCAGTTGCAATGACATCAAAGCAACCACCAAAAGATTTCTTGCCCTTTTAAATTTTCAGAGGGTGATTAATTATGCAAGTATCATTTTATTTTGTTTTGTTTTCCATTTGTTTATTTTATTCCAAAAATATTTATATTTTTTTGGACAGTACTACTGGGACTGACAGTTTACCAAAGATTAGGACCCGATTCGGGGTAAATCTTTTTTTTTTTTTTCTTATTTTCTTTCAATCATTTTGTATACACTTTTAAATATTTTTTAAAAATAATAAAAAAATACTAATTCACTTATATTCACTTCCTTAATTATTAAGTAAAAATTAAATAAATAAATAAAAACTCAATTGGTCACTTTTATAGGTTCAATTACATTTTCCTATTTTTTCACTTTTTAGAATTGGGCAGTGCTGCTTAACATAACAGAAGTGACCGAATCTATACCGAAATTTATATATATATATATATATATATATATATATATATATTTTCACCTTTTCATAATTTTTATGACTAATTTTTATTCATGTAAAGTTCAAGTGAAAAAGAAAAATGAAAAATTCGGTACAATTTCGATCACATTTAAGTAGTGTTTTCCTCCCAATTTACATGGCAAATATGCCACGCCAAAATGCCAAAATGGTCACATACCCATTGTATATTTTCTCTCTCTCTCTCTCTCTCACATTTCGACGAGAAAAGAAACAAGTTGCAAGGAAAAGAGGTAGAAAAAAGTTCGAACGGAGTTTGAAGAATTTAAGAACATAAAACTTCCACTAATCAGTGAGCAGAAGGGACGCCATCACTAGAGAGGCCCAGTATCTTCCCATAAAGCCCAACAAAAAACAGGTGCGGGATAAGAGCTAGAATTAATTCAACTTTTTTAAATTTTAAAACAAAAATAATATTAAAAATATATATTCTAATAATATTTTATTCAACTTTCAACTTTTAACTTTTATTTCAACTCTACTAATCTCATCTATCTCAAAAATAAAAAAATAAAAACCCAAGCCTATAGAAACACATCTGAGTTTTACTATCATCGTCCCCCATACCTCCAAGCAACATGTATTTACAGTTTGTGAAATCATAGAAGAGAGAGAGAGAGAAAAAAAAAAATCAAAAAACCATTGAATCTGCAAGCCACACCCAGTAGCATCTTACTTCGATGTAAGATGATTTTCATATCCAATATTGTATCACTCATGATTGGTTTCATAGTATCAAAATCAGACCAACTGGCAGTCCTTAAATCAGTCTGAAAGAGTTATATTTTCATTCGAATCGCTTCCAGGGCTACATCAGAAGATCCAGTAACTTTAGTGCGAGACCGGAATGATGTTTGCAGTGGCATCTGTGGAAGTGTAGCATAAGGGCTGTGGCACGTGATGGAACTCAGGGATATGATGAACTGTTGTAGGAAGTAGTTGAGGAGCACGTGATTCATTAATGGAGAATAGAGGTTAGAGTGGAAAATGGAGAAAGAATCAGAAGTGAAGGATTGATTCAGAAGGTACAGTTTCAGATGCAAGGTAATCAGTTTAATACTGGTTTTCTTTTTCTTTTATTTTTTTGGCCACTAGGTGGATGTGATGTAGTGGTAACTGGTAAGCATGTAATGGTTAAGGACCTTGGGCCCTGTGTTATGGGACTTTAATTGTTTCACTATGTCCTTACAACAAGAAATCTGTGACTGTTAAGGGCATGAATTCTAGCATGTCTGAATTGGTGGAAGATGTGCAAATATGCCAGTTAACTACCATTGAGAGAATGGTTAAGCTGTTACAAATTGTACAGCAAGAGCAGTGTAGAGATGTAGGAAGGATTGATTCGAATATAGAGACTGTTGGCTAGATACAGTGCAGTTTTTGAGGAGCCGAAGGGGTAACCACCCAATGAAGTAAAAGGTGGCCTACAAATTTCTCTCTTTTTGCACATATAGAACCAATCTGCATTTCCTTGGATTGTCTCGCGTGAGAATTTTCCTAAGGAGACAGTCCAAGAAAATAAAAACTGCTCTCGTAAGTGCCTTCTGCCAAATACTATGCATCTCTAGAGAGGCTTCTTCGAGAGCCCCATCACCGCACCATAAATCATGTTAGAATCTAGTCTTGGAGTCATCACCCACCTAATACTGCAAACCCCCCCACCCCCCCCCCCCCCCCCCCCGGGGGGCCGCTCGTGGGCCCCATCTTTTGATATTCTTCTATAAAATACCCAATATGGCCCATAAGCCCATAACATGATCCACCCCTAGGTCACCCAAACTTAGAACCCACCAGGCTTTCCATAAGGTTTTGATATCACCAAAGTCATTTCCCTAGAAAGGTAGGGTTGAACGGAAGCATATTTTTAAATTCCCAAACCACCGCTTGAAAGTAGAGAGCACACATTAGCCCAATTTGAAATCTTCACCTGGTCCACAACATTTTTTTTTTTTATATAAGTAATAATCTTTATTGATCAAATGCAACTAGGCGGAGTCCATGTACACAACATAAAAACTCTCGTTGTAACTTTTTTATTTGATAAGCATCTAGCTAGCTTTTTTAGTGCGTGCACTTGTTAGGAAGTTCACAGGCTTTCAGAATTTCAGAAAGTTGATGAAGAATTATCAAAAAGCAGACCATGGAACACCATCCACTCGTTAGCCCAATTTATAAGGTGATTTGAAGCTTTCACCTACCCCACTCAATAAAAAGTCTCATTGTAATACTTTATTTCCCTGGCTAATATTGAGGGGAAACAAAGACAAAAAAATATGTAATGCAAATTCGAGGGAGTGCTCTTTATCAAGGTATTCCCTTGGATAGATATATCATCTTCCATTCATCCAAACGGCTCTTAATCTTCTCAATCACACTGTGCCAAATAAACTCGGCCTTAAGACCTTGAAGGAGGCACCCAAGGGAAGGCCAGGAGATTATTGGTAGATACGATACCTTGCAACCCAGAATGCTAGCCAGATTATCCACATTAGGAACATTATCCATCGAACAGCTCTAACTTAGCTAAATTTACTTTCAACCCAAAAGCGACATCAAAAGCATGAACAAATGGCCCTAAAAGGGCAGAAATGAGTCAGGTTTGCTTCACAAAGTAGATAGGTCTCATCTGCAAACAGTAGACGTGAAAAGCTAAGCACACCATGATTGCTTGCTCCCACTATTAAGCCTAAGGTAAAACCTCCATCAATTGCAGCTGCATTTGGGAGCCTCCATGATAATAATGAAAAGTTGTGGGGAGAATGGGTCTTCTGTTCCAAATCACTAGAAATACTGAAAAAGCCAGCAGGAATGTGATTCACTAATACAGAAAAGCACCCGTAGAAATACATCCAAGATCTCCCGCCCCCCTCTTTCTTGATAAGTAGATCTCCATTTCTCCTATTACCACATCTCCCAAGCACATAATAAATAAAATCTCAATTTACATGATCATAAGCCTTCTCCATATCTAATTTGCAGAGCAACCATAGTTCTCATGAACTACGCCTACCATATATGCATTGATTACCAAAAAGCACTAAATTCAAAATTTGCCTACCTTTGACTAATGCATATTTTTTACATTGAAATAATCTTCTCAACGACCATACTCAATTGATATGCAAGAACTTTAGCAATTATTTTGTTTGCCGCATTCACAAGGCTAATGGGGCAGTTGTCATTAGTATTCACTTCCCCGTTCTTTAGGAACAAAAGGCTATCATAGAGGCATTAAGACTTTTCTCAAACACCATACCAGTAAAGGGTTTACTTACCGTCACAATGCCAGCAAAGATCCAAAGTTATCACAAAACCGTTTTGACACCAAGGTTTGATCTTGCTAAGAAGTTCCAAACGAAACCTGATTTTTTCCTTCTACGCAGTAAAATTTAAATGATCATGCCAGGCATGTCTAAAATAAAACTACTTTCATCCAAGACGATTATAGCATCTTCAGATGAATATTGGTAGAGTTACAGCAAATGAGCAATCGCAGAATCGGCCAAAATAACACAAATATCAACCAAATCCCATCTTCCTTATTCAAACAATAACAGCATACATTGTATCAGACAATGATACATTAACTGAAATAAAACCATAAGTGAGTACCTTTTTGTCATGAAGATCTAATAGACTCAACAAAACCAGAGCTAAGCAGCCTCTCCACGTACTTCCCCAGTATATCCACCTCCAAGTTGACCTTCTGCCCAACTTTCTTCAAAGGAATCACCACCTTCTGCTGAGTATAAGCCACCAACATGAAATTAAAGCAGCCCTCCTCATCAAACACATCAACCACCGTCAAACTCGTTCCATCCACCGCTATAAATCCCTTGGGCACGATATATTTTAACAATTCCTTCCCCGTTTTTACTTTAATCCACAAGGAATCCCCCTCAGGCTCCTTTGCCACTATCTCCCCCGTCCCATCCACATGCCCCTGTACGAAATGCCCGCCCATTCGGCTCGTCGGCTGCACCGCCCGCTCCAAATTCACGACCGAGCCCGGTTCGAGCTCGATCAATGATGTTTTTCGCAGAGTCTCGGGCGATAAACCGACGCTAAATTCAGAAGATTTGGTGTCGAATTCCGTCACCGTAAGGCAGGTACCGTTCACGGCAATGCTATCGCCAAGGTTTACGCCTTCAAGAACAGTCTTGGCGACGATTCTCATATCGAATCCACCATTTTCAGCGATACCCAATTGCTTGATTTCGCCCATTTCTTCGACGATTCCCGTGAAGAGGCCGCGGATATGGGATTTGAATTGAGTTTTGACATTGGGTTTCCGTTTTGGGAGGAAGAGGGTGATAGTGGAGGGTCTGAAAATGGGATTGATTTTAAGGCCGGGATTTGGTGATATAGTAGGGGTAGTGAAACTAAAGCCTTTGAGAGAAGACATTTTGGGTGTTTTGGACATTAGGGTAAAGGAGAGAGAAGAAACTGGCATTTTTGAAAATTTTCTTTCTGATTCTAGTAAAAAATTATCACGGGTGCGGGGAGATTGGAAAACAAGGCGTGCTTAATCGAGAGGGAAATAGCAGAACTTAACCTCGAACCTCCTCGGACAAGAGTACGGCACCATTGAATTATTTATAAATAATAATTCATTGATACCGACTACAGTGAAGTAATTTTTATGAAATTTATTTAACATAAATTTAGATACTTTTAAATGTAAAAATAAATTTAAATATATTTATGAAAAAATTAAAAAAATTATAAATTTAGTATGTAAAAAGATATTGAGTTGAAAAATATTAAATCTTATATATCAAAAAGTTTTGAGTAAAAATAGATTTAATAATTTAAAAATTAAATATTTAAAGAGTAATGCCAGTGGTATTGTTGCAACATATTATTAGAGTAAAAAAAATTATTTTTTATTTTTAAATATTTTTAAAAAATATCAATACACTAATAATCACTTTCTTAATTATTAAGTAAAATAAAAAAATTAAAATGCATGAAGTGTCAAAAAAAATATCAAACTTGGTAGATATACTAGTATTTTTTATATTTAAATGTTAGATTTAATTTAAAATTAAATCATCTCAGAAGTCATATTAATTCAAGTTCTAAAATGATCTCACATAATCCACGTTGGACTTCTTAGTCTTCACTCCGATATATAAGCAAAGAGTTAATGGAGTGAGAGTTATCGTCGGGCTAGTAGCTGGTAAGTTGGAAGTTTAAAGTATTGGTATTGAATTTATCAAAAGTTAATATATTTTTAAATTTTAAATAAATGCATAAAATCATTTATATTGATTTTATCAAAATGCAGAAGTTTGAATTTTGAGTTACAATAATTTTAAGTATATCTTTAAATGTAATGTTGTGTTATCTTTTTCAAATAAATCTTTAAGCAAAAGATCAGATTCAAGATAACTTTTATCAGGATTTCAAAAATAGCCAAACTTGATCAGAAATGAAAACTGACAATATACAAAGCAAGATTAACAAGAAATAAAAGATCAAAATTAAAAAACACAAGATCAAAAGCAAGAAATCAAAGACACAAGATTTAACATGGTTCGGTCTTAATGATCTACGTCCATAGCAAGAGTAGCCCTAGGAAAATCTTCCATTAATGGTGGTAAAGAGTTAGAAGATATCAAATATCAGCTTTACATGTTAAAATCACATAAATCAGCTCGAGAAATCACAGGAAACCCTAACCTTAAATCGCCAGAGCTCTGCCTCTCTCTCTTATTTCTTCGATAATAACAAAATGAATTAGGTTAAGTGTACAGTTGCCATCATTACATATATATACAGGCCAAGAGAAATGACACAAATGCCCCTTAAGCAACCCTAATACATCCAGCACATGGAAAAATAATAGCCATTAGATTACATCATTTGATAACAGCATTATCGATCCAGATCTCTTCCAACTGGCATCACAAAAGCTTGATACCTGCAACAAATTTCCACATTGGCAAGCATGTAATCCTTGCACTTGTCTCTTTCTCCTATTGCTATTCCTATAAGATTTTCCTAACGGGTACTAACAATTTCTTAAATTGATCAAATTAGAACAATATTTAAACTTGACCTTTGGTACTGCCTTAGTCATCATATCAGAGGGATTGTCCTTTGTTGAGATTTTCCTTACTTTTATTTCCCCAACAGCAATGATACCCCTTACAAAATGCATCCTAACATCTATACGTTTGGACCTCTCATGATAAACATGATTCCTAGTAAGGTGGATAGTGCTTTGATTGTCACAGCTGACTGTAACAGTCCCCCTATATATCCATAACTCATGTAACAGTTCCTTTAGCCATATGGCCTCCTTAAAGGTTTATGTCATGGTTATATATCCGGCCTCTATGGTAGACAAAGCTACCACAGATTGCATATTAGACTTCCAACTGACAATCTCACCAAAAATAGAGAACACCATGACAGATAAAGATTTTTTGATATTTACATTACCAGCATAATCAGAGTTTACATATTCATTTAAACCTATTTCAGTGTGCACATTTTTTCCAAAAATTAATCCCAACTTTTTAGTACCAGACAAATATTGAAAATTTTGTTTTAAAACATGCTGATGTGGTTTTCCAAGTTTACTAATAAACCTCCTTACAAGACTAGTAACAAAAGTTAGATCAGATCTAGAGCATATCATAGCATATATAATACTTCCAACCATACTAGTATAAGAAATTTTATTCATAATCAATAATTCATTTTCAATTTCAAGACATTGTCTAATGGACAATTTTGTATGATGTACAACAGGAACAAAAACTAGTTTTATAGAAATCATTCCAAATCTGTTTAATACTTTTGAAATGTAAGATTTTTTAGATAAATAGAGAAGGTTTTTATCCATTTCTCTAGTTATTTCTATGCAAAGAATCCTTTTAGCAGGGCTTAACTTTTTCATTTCAAACTCAGATTTAAGCATGCATTTAACTTGATTTAACTAATTCAAACCCCCACAAGCAATTAACATGTCATCCATATATAACAATAGGTATATATAACAGTCATCACATTGCTTATAATAAATACAGCTATCATAATTGCTTCTACAGAAATTATTTTGAATCATGTAATAATCAAATCTCTTATACCATTATTTAGAAGATTGTTTAAGACCATATAAAGATTTCTTTAATAAACATACATAATTCTTATTCATTTTTATATCAAAGCCCTTGGGAGGTTGCATGTAAATAGTTTCGTCTAAGTTACTCTACAAGAAAGTTGTTTTAACATCAAATTGTTCTAAATGCAGATCATTGAAAGCAACAACAGATAGTAGAAGTCTAATTGAGCTATGTCTCACAATAGGGGAAAATATTTCATTATAATCCACCCCTTCCCTTTGTCTGAATCTCTTAGTCACTAACCTAGATTTGGACTTAAGTGGTTCAGCTCCTAGATTTTTTATTCCTTTTAAAGATCCATTTGGATCCTACCAGTTTCTGTTTTTCAAGTTTAAGAACTATTATCCATGTTTTATTTTTATTTAGAGACTCTATTTCTTCTTGCATTACAAGAATCCATTTTTTAGCCTCTTTACTCTCTATGGCTTCTTTAAAATTCCTAGACTCTATCTCAATTTCTATTTCAACAATAAAAAGGTAAAGGCTGTCAACTCAGCTTGCCCAAACCTTTGAAGAGGTCTTATAACCCTCATCTCTCTATCCCTTGCAAGAAGGTAGGTTTTAGGGTGTCTAGAGGTTCCAGTTTCTAAGGCTTGTCCCTCAGGATCACCAACCTCTATTTCTGGACTATTGTGAGAGGTGGAGGGTTGCTCCACCTCAAACTGCATGTCCCTAGTGTCAGAATACTTGGCAAATTCATTTAAATTTTCTGGTTTACCTCCCATGGCAGTTTCATGAAAAACTACATCCCTACTTACTACGCATTTTTGTTTTCTACATTCTGTCACCCAGAGTTTATAACCTTTAACAACTTCAAGGTATCCCACAAAAATGCATTTAACAACCATGGGTTCTAGTTTATCAGTTTTAATGTGAGTATAAGCTATACACCCAAACACTTTTAAATTCTGGTAGTTACAGGGTTTTCCAGACCAAATTTCTTAGGGAGTTTTAAAGTTCAAAGCTATTGAAGAGTATCTATTGATTAGGTATACAATAGTGGCCACAGCCTTTGCCTAGAAGGTTTTAGGCACGCATGAGATAGCTAACATACATCTCACCTTCTCAATGATGGTTCTATTTATCATTTTTGCTAACTCATATTGTTGAGAGGTTTCCCTAACAGGTCTATATGTAGCAATGCCCTCAGCTTTACAAAAATCAAAGAATTTATTTGACAAATACTTTAACCCATTGTCTGTTCTAAGTCTTTTGACTTTTCTCCCTACCTAAGTCTCAACCTTGTGTCGGAATATTTGGCAAATTCATTTAAATTTTTCGGTTTACCCCCATGATAGTTTCATAAAAAATTACATCCCTTCTTACTATGCATTTTTGTTTTTCAAATTCTGTCACCCAGAGTTTATAACCTTTAACACCTTCAGAGTATCCCACAAAAATGCATTTAACAGCCCTGAGTTCTAGTTTATCAGTTTTAATGTGAGCATAAGCTATACACCCAAACACCTTTAAATTCTAGTAGTTGAAGGGTTTTCCAAACCAAATTTGTTAAGGAGTTTTAAAGTTCAAAGCTGTTGAAAAGCATATATTGATTAGGTATACAGCAGTGGCCACAGCCTCTGCCCAAAAGGTTTTAGACAGACCTGAGGTAGTTAACATGCACATCACCCTCTCAAAGATGGTTCTATTCATCCTTTCTACTAACTCATTCTGTTGGGGGTTTTCCTCACAGTTCTATGTGTAGCAATGTCCTCAGCATTACAAAAATCAGAGAACTCATTTGACAAATATTCTAACCCATTGTCTATTCTAAGTCTTGTAAATTTTCTCCCTACTTGAGTCTCAACCAGTGTTTTCCATTTTTTAAACTTCTCAAAAATATCACTTTTATGTTTTAAAACATAAACTCAAACTTTCCTAGATAAGTCATCTATAATGGACAAAAAGTATCTAAAACCACCATGTGAACTTATCTTAGCAAGACCCAATAAATCTGAATGAATGTAGTCAAATGTTTATTTTATAGTGTGTGAACTTTTGTAAACTAACCCTAGTAGACTTGCCTAAGACACAATCCTCACATAATGGTAATTCCTCAAGTTTTTTATCCCCTAGAAGTCTCTGTTTTTATAGTTCTTTGACGTCCTGTTAACTGACATGCCTTAGTCTCTTATGCCATAAAGAAACTTGATTTCCCATTCTGTGAAGGATAGGTGAGGTCTCATCATCACAGTCTTTCCTACTAAAATATAAAATCCATTTTTCAACACCCATTTCATCACCACAAGTGATCCCTTATACACTTTCATACTTCTATTTTTAGACTTAAAAGAATACCCCGTTCTGTCTAAACTGTCAAGAGAAATCGAGATTCTATTTAGCTCAGATATATATTTCACATCTCTCAATACCCTTTCAACCACATCATGCATTAAGAGTCTCATAGTCCCAATACCTTATATTTTACTTGACTTATTATTGCCTAGGATCACATGATCCATTTCATGACATGTAAAAGACTCAAACCAGTTTTTTAATGGACACATATGAAAAGAACACCCTGAGTCTAATATCCAGTTTTTTTTTTTAGAATCTTTTTTAGAGATGTTCAATACCTCACTACTATCATATCCATCTAGAACTACTGTTGCCTTACCTTGTGGCTTTTTAGTGGTAGTATTGGCAGCTTGCTTTCTTTTAGGACAATCCTTTTTAAAATATCATTTTTTATGACAGGCAAAACACTTTAATTGTTTGCCTTTGGACTTTAACCTAGCCTTGTTCTTCTTTCCTTTCTTATCCCTTTTTTCAAACCTACCCCTAATATTTAAACATTACTTTGCCTCTGTTTTGGACTCAGACTTTGTATACAATTTCCTATAATGCAATACAGATTGTACTTCTTCTAAGGTTAAGCTCTCTCTACCATATATCATGATTTCTTTAAGATTATTGTAAGTGGAATCGAGAGAATTTAGTGAAAGAATTGCTTGGTCCTCATAATCTACACCAATATCAAATTAGCAAGATCCAAAAGAATTTTGTTGAACTTATCCATATGTTCATCAATTGAAGTTCCAGGGGTCATTTTAAAAGTATAGAGTCTGGTTTTCTTAAGGAGTCTATTTACTAAAAACTTTGTCAGGTACAAGCTTTATAGTTTGAACCAGACTCCAACTATTGTAGTCTCATTAGCAACATCTCTAAGAACTTTGTCTCCTAAGGATAAGATAATAGCACTCGTGCTTTTTGGAGAATTTCAGACTTTACCTTCTCAGTGGGGATGAAAATGGTTTCTCCTCTTTAAAAGAGGAAGCTTCTTTCTTGTCTCCAAGAAGGGTTTCTTGAAGCCCCTATTGTACCAAGATGGCTCTCATCTTGATCTTTTATAATTCAAAACCGTTTTTACCAATGAACTTTTCTAATTCAAACTTAGTAGTTCCCATCGAAAATCTAGCTCGAGATACCACTTGTTGTGTTATCTTTTTCATATAAATCTTTGAGCAAAAGACCATATTCAAGATAACCTTTATTAGGATTTCGAAAATAGCCAAACTTGATCAGATATGAAAATTGACAATATACAAAGCAAGATTAACAAGAAATAAAAGATCAAAAGCCGAAAAACACAAGACCAAAATCAAGAAATCAAAGACACAAGATTTAACGTAGTTTGGCCCTAATGACCTACATCCATAATAGAAACAATCCTAAGAGAATCTTCCATTAATGGTGGTAAAGAGTTACAAGAGATCAAATCTCAGCTTTACACATTAAAATCACATAAATCAACCTGAAAAATCACAGGAAACCCTAACCCTAAATCGCTAGAGCTCTCTCTCTCTCTCTTATTTCTTCAATAATAACAAATTGAATTAGGTTAAGTGCACAGTAGCCATCATTACACACACACACATTTATATATATATATATATATATATATATATAGGTTGAGAGAAATAACACAAATGCCCCTTAACAACCCTAATACATACGGCACATGAAAAAATAATAGCTATTAGATTACATCATTTGATAACAACATCATCGATCCAAATCAAAGTTTTGAATACCGTATCGGTGTCAGTACCAGTCAAGGCACTGAAATGAAATATTTCGGTATCGGTACCGTTTCATGTACCGTTTCAAAATAGTTTATTTATAAAAAAAAAAATTATATATATAAATACATATATAAATTATATTTCAAAAAATAGTCAATATATGAATAGATTATATATAAAAATATATATATAAATACATATATATATAAATACATATATATACATAATCTAGTCTAAATTGAGAAAAAAAAAGCAAAAAATTAAAATTAAATTTGGTACAGGCCGGTACGGCCGGTATTTGGGCCAGTACAATATAGGCAGTGTACCTGTACCATCCAAGTGACCTGTACGGCATGTACTGGCCAGTACGGTACGGTACCAAAAATATTGATCCAAATCTCTTCTGGCTGACATCACAAAAGCTTGACACCTAGAACATTTGAAGATATATTATTCAACATCAGAGCACTCTCATTGGATTGTCTAAAATTATTTTTTAAAAATTATAAATTTGCACATTTATAAAAAAAAAAAATAGTCATATTTGATCAAAAGTAGGGAAAAATTTGTGAGAAAAGAAAATAAAAGTATTTTTTGTGAAAAGTAAAACCAAAACTTTGTCCAACATTGGCCAAATTTGACAAAATTTTTAGCTTTACTATCTACTTTTGAAGATAAAAAGTACTTTTATTTCATTTCTCCACAAACTTCTCCTCATTTTTTTTATTAAATATGATTAAATTTTTTTGATATATGTGTAAAATTATACTTTTTAAAATTTAGTTTTAGACAATCTAATAAGAATGCTCTCAAAAAAATTATTTTATTATAAAAAATATACCATGCTGTTTTACTTTCAGTATTCTATCTCCCACAGCACGTTTTATCTCTTCCTTGTACGCCTTCACTTTGTGTTGCGCACTAAATTTAATCCAACTAGAAAATTTGTGTTCAGTTTGTTGCGTAGGTAAATTTAGTTTTGTGTCGTTTGAAATATGTGAAAGAAGAAATATTATTATTAATTAATATATTTAGTGTAGTTGCAAAATATGGAAAAAGAAAATTATTATTATTATTGTAAAAATAATATTATTTTGACTAATTTAATATAGAGATATGATTAGAGAGATTTTAAATTTATAAAAAGTATGTACTTTTTATCAAATTTTAAAGATGATTTTGTTGATGCCAATGCTAAAGCTCTAAGGTAGTCATGACTTAGATTTAATTTTGACAAGTAGAATATTTATGAATAATAGGGGTGTAAATAGTCTAATCCGAAAAATTTGTGGATCGATTCCATTCGATTCAATAATTCTCTTACTCTGGACCGAACCGAACTCCCATTCAGTCTATACCAATCCTGTCCAATTTGGTTCATGAGTAGTTCAGTCCGGTCCAGGGTACCCCATATAATTTAATGGGCTAAATTTAATCTAAAATATTACAATAATCAAATATTTTTTTGACCCAAATTTAATTATTTTCAACTCAATTTACATATTTATCATAGATTTAAGCTAAAAAATATTAAAAAAATTTACTCTTAAAAAAATGACAAAAGAAAATTAATCTGAATAAAAAAAATAAGAAAAAATATTACTAATAACACTATTATATTAGTATATTATATATTTATATGTTAGTAAATAGTGATAAATTAGTTATTATAAATACTAAATAGTAAAAGTATATATTATAAATATTATTTATACTATAAATAGTAAATGGTTCAGGAAAAAATATTATAAATTATAATATATTAATATTATAAAAGTATATATTATATATTAATATGTTATTATATTAATTTATATTAATATTAATATTATAAATTTATATATTATTATTTATATATACATATATATATAATAAAATGAAATATATTTTATTAATTTATTTAAAAAATAAAAAGTTATAAAAATATTATAAAATTAAAATATTAATTTATACAGTAGTTAGAATTGTATTGTTTTGTTACATCAAAGTCATATGTGGTTTGATTTAATAGTATCTAATGTATTTGGGCCATAAGTGACCATAGTAATTATTATTTGGTACGATACATTTTATAACTATATTTCGTAATATGCTTATTATTAGAAGACAATGTTGTAACTTAATGACAATGTTGAAATTCTTCAGAGAAAAAAAATACAAAGTTGAAATTAATAACAGAATATTTATAACCAAAAGTCCAAAATTACACCTCCAAAATCCATCCTTTGCAATATCCTTCTTGAGTTCATCTTCCAAAATGTTACCCACAAATAACAGCATGAAGACTACAATTATTAGGAGCTACTATGCCCACCGCTCTTAGTTTATTAGGAGTTACTATTAGTTATATCTGTAGTTTTTTTTTTTTTTTTTTTTTTGCTTTTTCTTATATGTTTTTTTAATATTTTTAAATTTTTTTTAAAAAAATAAAAATAATATTATTACAAAATACTTCTATAATCACGAAATAAAAAAATAAAAAATTATATCTATAATATCGAACAATAAGAACCCATAGTAAGATTATCATTTTCTTTCTCTATAATAAATACCAAAAAAAAAAAAAAAAAACCATCCGGTTATTGAGGGTATTGGTGGAAAAAACATGTGGTGACAGGGCCTGTGAGCCTGTGAGCCTGTGAGCCTTGTTCTTATCTTCCCTCAAATCTCAACACGTACGAAAACTTCATTTACATCTGAAAGAAAAGAAAAACGTGTTTCCTCGTACAGAATTCCACGAAACTTCCTCTCCAAACAAAGCCTGCAAGAAAACTCTGTTCTCTCTCTCTCAGCTCTAGGCATACCTCGATCCTTCTCTCTTTTGATGGCGTCCGGATCTTCGGTTCGGGCAAATCCGGGCTCCAAGGGGTTCGATTTCGGGTCCGATGACATCCTCTGCTCCTACGAAGACTACACGAACCAGGACTCCTCCAATGGCAGCCATGGCGAACCGGTCATCGCCTCCAATACAGGCAAGGTAACTGTATCTGTTCTCTCTCTCTGTTTGTTGAGCTTTGGGATTGTTTCAAATTGGGGTCTTAGTAATATGTGCATAATCCTAGAGAATTAGTTTGAGGTTTACTGTTTATGTCATATTCTACAATTTGTTCTCTCTTGGTTGAATTGTAAATATTAGGTTTTTCATATGTTTTTATATGGTTATGGATGGTTAAATACCTGATTACTATATACGAAAGATATTTAACTTCCAAAGCCTAGAATTTTCCGAAAGCCGAGCTTCTTAAAGTGTGGATTTTTTTTTTTCAAGGGGTTTTAATTTTTGCAAATCAAAGAAGCAGATAACAATTTCTTTTTGTCCAAGAAATATTTGCGTATGGGGAAGGGGAAGTAGTTAACGTTCTTTACTTTTTCTCTTTATTTCGAAAATCTCGTCCCTCGATCTGTTTGTAATACATACCAATATATTTTTCTTGATTTAAAAAGGGTGCGAGCTTTGATAATTTGTTGTCCCATTGAAAATGTAGTTTAGCGTACCTGTGACACATCTTTTTCATCATTTTGGGGTTTTTATGGTTAGGATCTGCTATGATTTTGCTTTCAAGGTTGTAAGAATTGTATATCACTAGTACTTTGATTCAGGAAAACAACTGGTAGTTACTTCTCAGTCATGTTACTCATTTGGAGTCTTTAATCATCTAATGCCTTTAATTGACCATAATGGAACACTGTTGTATTCACTTTCTAGAAGCTGCTGTTTTCTCTTTTGAGCAGGACTTTCACAAAAGCAGAATGGCAAGATCAGCAATGTTTCCTGCAGGCTATAACCAACCAGAAGATTCTTCCAGCCAAGATGTGATTGCAACCGTTGAAAAAAGTATGAAGAAGTATACTGACAACCTTATGCGTTTTCTTGAGGGACTCAGTTCACGGCTGTCTCAGTTGGAATTATATTGCTATAATCTTGATAAATCAATTGGTGAAATGCGGTCAGATTTAGTTCGTGATCATGGAGAGGCTGATTCAAAGCTTAAATCTCTTGAGAAACATCTTCAAGAAGTGAGTTAGAATATCCAAAGTTTTAGCTATGAGATTTGAAATGTGGCACCTTTGTAGGTTTAGTATTATCATTATGGTGGTTATTTGCATTATAATTAGTGACCTTTATTCTTCTCTACATTGTCTGGTCGGCAATATTGTTTTTCTTATTGAAAGTACAAAGCCCAGTGCTTTATTGAGTTTTCTTGCGTCTAATGATGAAAGGATGCTAGTGAACTGTAATTTGATAATTGTAGTATGGTTGCTTGCAGTATCTTTAGAAATGACCTGCCTCTTTCAAGTTTATAGTGCATTTTGAGGACCATAACTCTTTTTGATTAAGGGAAGGGACTGCATTTGTTAATGGGAGAATGGAGAATGGAGCTTGTTGATGCAGTGTAATTTGTCGTATATACTGACTTAATGCAGAGTAACATGAAGGATAGAGAAGATGCTCCACACCAGATTAAATTCATTAATAAAAAAGAACTGGGTGGCTGTCCACCCCAAGAGTGGCTGCCACTCAATTAGGGTGTGACTGTGACTGGCATCGCCCCAGAGCCGGGTTGGTCTGCTACCTCCCAGGTAGCAGGGTGGCTAGATCCATCCCGGGCTGAAATGGTTTGCTGCCACCTTGGAGTGGTTGGACCACCCCCCTTCATTGGTTTATTTTTTATTTTTAAATATATCATAAAAAACAAGTCAGTGTAGTTGGCGTCATTTGAAAAATTATACAATTCTTACCTATCAGTGTTCTATTGGAGGGTGCAGTTTTACACCACATCTTGACAGTAGGTGCTCCTCTATTTGTTGTTTATGTCTCTCTTTTTTACTCTATGTATTTGGGTATCATTTTCATTGCTTTTTATTAATAAATATTATCAACTTGGTTACAGAAAAAATTCTGAATTAAAATTTTATTAGCACCTTGGAGTGGCTTGTATGCTTTCATACCTAATACTTCATAGCTGTCAGTAGACTTACAAATGAGCTTATGGCATCATCTGTATGTATGTTTAAAAGTGTCTCATAACAGTAAATTTTGAAGTTTTTCTCTTTTAGAAAAAGCCTTCTGCTCCCTTTCTGATACCATTCGTCTGATCTACATGCCTACTTTTTAAGACCAAGATAGATTGTTTCAGGTCATATCAAATTTAGAACAATTCATTAATTTCCTTTTCTCTTTTGTCAAGTTGAACCCGATAAGAAGCCGCACATATTCTATGACTTTTTGATTGGGGAGAGTAACAATATGGACTAATTTATTCATTTTCATGTTACTTTAGCATGCTGGTATTTGCATTAACATGCATTGTGATTTTCAACAAGAGATTAATTTATTTTATACTCACTGCAGGTCCACCGGTCTGTACAGATTCTAAGAGACAAACAGGAACTTGCTGAGACCCAGAAAGAATTGGCCAAGCTTCAGCTTGCGCAAAAAGAGTCTTCTTCAAGCCACTCTCACTCCAATGAGGAGAAAGATTCATCAGCTGCAGCTGATTCGAAAAAGACTGACAATCCATCCGATGCGCACAACCAACAATTAGCTCTAGCCCTTCCACACCAGGTAGTACCCCAGCAACAGCCTGTGGCACCCCCTCCCCAAGCCCCCACTCAGAATCTAACCCAACAACAGTCCTACTATCTCTCTCCAACTCCGTTACCAAATCCAACGGCCCAAACGCAACACCCTCAGAGCCAATATCCACCTTCTGCTTCCCAGTACCGAACTCCTCAACTGCAGGACATCTCTAGGGCGGCACCTCAGCCAGCTCAATCTCAAGTAAATCAAACGCAACCAGTCCAAGCATTCCCTCAGTATCAGCAGCAATGGCCCCAGCAATCACCACAGCCCCCACAACAACCCTTGATGCAGCCCCAGATGAGGCCATCATCAGCCGCAACCTACCCTTCCTACCCACCAAGTCAACCAACAAACCTATCTCCTCCGGAATCACTCCCAAACAGCATGGCAATGCAAGTGCAATTTCCAGGAATCCCTCAACCGGTATCAAGCCGCGCTGATGCCATTCCATATGGATATAGTGGGGCAGGTAGAACAGTCCCACAGCAGCAGCAGCCGCCTCAGCAAATGAAAGGCACTTTTGGAGCACAACCAGGCGACCGATATTCAGCCCCTGGACCCCAGCCCACACTTCCTCAGGGGAGTGCATATATGATGTATGACAGTGAAGGTAGAGCACATCATCCACCTCAACCTCCTCATTTCCCTCAAGGTGGATATCCTCCAACAAGTGTGCCTCTTCAGAATCATCCACCACCACCACCAGGCCCCAATAATATGGTTCGGAATCCAAGCTATTCACAGTTCTTTCGCAACCATCCTCATGGCGACCTGATTGAGAAGCTGGTAAGCATGGGATGCAGGGGTGACCATGTTGCCAGCGTGATTCAGAGGATGGAGGAGAGTGGGCAACCTGTTGATTTCAATACTGTCCTCGACAGGTTGAATATGCATTCTTCCGGGGGTTCTCAAAGAGGATGGTGAGTCTGAAGAAATTATCCAATGCTTGAACTTCGAATTTATGTGACAATCATTGCGTGTTTTAGAATGCATTGAATAAAAGGATGATGTCATGTGCACGGTCTTCTTGTATATGTCGTTTGAGATAATACCAAATTCATGTAAAAAATTTCTTATCCTTTGTTTGATACGTCCCTTGTTATCTAGAAATTTCCTTTTGGTATTTTTTGGGGAAATGCTAAATCTCCTTAAGATTTATTCTGAGAATTTATTCTGATATAATATATATATATATAGTGATTAAAGAAGTGTTTTTTAATGATGGGGATTTTTTTATAAAATATTTAAGAATATGAGAAAAATGAAAGAAAGAAAATCCACAACTGCAAATCCGCCCATAAATTCTTTCATAAAATAATCCATCTTTCAGGTTTATTAGTTTTGTAAGAAAGGGTATAGGATTTTTCCTATCCTATACCCTTTCTTACAAAAAAAAAAAAACAAAAAGAGTAACAGGATTTTTTTTTCTCCCTCCAACTATCTTTCCATTGAGTAGGATTTTATTAGTCCAAGCAGTTTTTATTTGTTGAGGAGAAACTGATACAATTCGGAGTTGAAGACCTATCTAATATCTAAAAAGAGAAATTTTATTTGTAGATTCTATTTTGAGATTGCATGTCCAGGTCTTTTATCAAATAGGTAAAAACATCCTTCCGAAAGAGTCAAAAGGATGTTATTATAATTTCAAAAAAAATTAAAGACAAAATTATCTAAACTTGTATAGCATGGAACACAAGTGTTCAGCGCCAAATCGCTTACTAAAATTGTTGGATTTATATGTGTGAAAAATCCATTTGAATTTTGGACTATCTTTTTTTTTTTAAATAGACTATATGCCTAAAATATCTGTTTTGATGGTTTATGAATTGTTTTCTTTTGGGCTTGCTAATTTTTTAATCATCAAATATTTTTGAATTGGGTGGGTCCTCAATAGGTCGAGAAAATCTTTTTGAACTAGTTACATTATTGTAGAGTTTTGAATCAAGGCCCAATACAATAAGGCTCATTTATTAATTTCGCACACTACTCCAAAATATAGGCCCAATTACATGAGATGATCCTACTAAATCACTCTAAAGTCCAAGCCCATGAGAACAAGTCGATATGCACGTCATACTTGTATCTTCCTCTCTTTTTCTCTAGGTTCCCAACTTTATATATATGTATATTGTTAGCTCCGATGAATTTTTCGAAATTAGGTATGCCACACCCTTTTTCCACTTTCACTCACCACGAAATACGGCTCCCTTTCCGTTTCATCTCTATCCACGTTTACCTCCAACTACATTCACAGCAGCAATTGCTTTTTGATCACCGATTTCACAAGTATAAGCATATTCAATTACATCTCCGTATTTTCAGGGTTTACAATTATGTTTAGTTACAAACTCTCACGTCTCCTTCCTTCCTTATATTACTAGGGTTTAGCCAGTTATATATATTCTTAATACTAGTAACGTATATTTAGGATTACGATGAGAAATATTATTTATAATTTAAAGTTTATAGTTTAAGAGTTTGTTTGAGGTTGTGTTCCAAGATTTAAAAAGTAATTTTAAATAGTCAATTATATATATTCTTATAATGCATGTTTGAGACTGCGATGAGAAATATTACTTTTAACTTAAGACTTATAATTTAAAAGTTTGTTTGAGGTTGTGTTTCGAGATTTAAAAAGTACTTTTAAATAGTTACAAGCACTTTTTAAAAAAAATGACGTGTTTAGTAATTTTATAAAAAATGTTTTAGGCAGTTAGAAAAACTAAAAATCAGTTTTTTTAAAAAACATTAAATGCATGTTTGGGATTACGATAAAAAATATTACTTTTAGCTTAAAACTTAATGTAATAAGTTCTACTACTGAAAAATCATTTATTGTTTAGGATCTATATGTCTAAAGTACTTTTTAGAGTTAGTTACAGTAGTTTTTTTATAATATATAATTATCTGCAGGAGCTTTTTAATAAAAGTTTCAATTTAATGTTTTTTTTTAAAAACTGATTTTTTAGATTTTCTAACTGCCTAAAGCACTTTTTATAAAATTATTAAACACGTCATTTTTCTTTAAAAATATTTTTAACTACTTAAAAATACATTTTAAGTCTCGAAACGCATTTCCAAATAGGCTCTAAGTGCATGTTTGAGGTTGCGGTGAGAAATATTATTTTTAACTTAAGGCTTATAGTTTAAAGTTTAATGTAATAAACTCTACTACTAAAAAATCATTTATTGTTTGAAATTCATATGTCTAAAACGTTTTTTAGAGTTAGTTACGGTAGTTTTTTAAAATATTTAATTATCTGCAAGAGCTTTTTGATAAAAACTCAAATTTGATGTTTTTTGAAAAGACTGATTTTTAACTTTTCTAACCGCCTAAAATAATTTTTATAAAATTAACACACAGTTATTTTTTCTTTGAAAGTACTTTTAACTACTTAAAAGTATTTTTTAAATATCGAAACGCAATCCCCAACATGCTCTAAATTGGAGCTTTATCAAAAAATTTCTGCAGATAACTATATATTTTTAAAAACTACCGTAACCAACTCAAAAAAGTACTTTAGACATATAAATCACAAACAGTAAATAAATTTTTAGTAATAGAGCTTATTACATTAAGTTTTAAGTTATAAACCTTAATCTAGAAATAATATTTCCTACAGCAACCTTAAACATGCAAAACTTAATGCAATAAGTTCTACTACTAAAAAGTCATTTACTGTTTGAGATTCATATATCTAAAGTATTTTTAGAGTTAGTTACGGTAATTTTTTTAAATATATAATTATCTGTATGAGCTTTTTGATAAAAACTATAATTTGATACTTATTGAAAAAGCTTTTTTTTATTTTTTTCAACTGTCTAATATACTTTTTATAAAATTTTGAAATACATCATTTTTTCTAAAAGAATTTTTAACTATTTAAAAATATTTTTTAAATCTCGAAACGCAATTGGACTCATAGAAATCCTTCGCACAGCACCTAGATCAACTTTCTCAACCCCTTCCTCATAAGGCACTTCTCGTTGGAGGCTTCATGAAAATAGCCCATGCACACAACAATATCAAGCCGTTAGCCCTCCACACGAGACACCTCCAGCCACCCAAACTCCATAAAATAACACCATTTGTAGCAACGATCATGGAAACCACCATCATGCAACCAGCCAGCACCCTCTTGTCTTTAGCGACATCCACTACAAAAAAAAAAAGAGATTTATTGACCAATCATTTGCGACTAAAAATTATTTGCTACTCATTTTAATTTATAATATCTATTCCCAAATAAGCAATTTTGTTATAATGATCGCACGGAAACCAGCCATTTGTCCTTTGTTTTTTGTTCATTAAGACAGATCCCTTTTTCCTCCAAACTGCAAGCCTTTCTTTGCCACCATTAGGGTCACGATGCCACCTCTAGCAACCACAGAAGTCTGCCGAAGACCACGAGATTAGCCATTGTAAGCCACCAGCCAGCCACGTCCCGCCAACCCCGTGCACCCTCGCACGCTGAAAACCACACAGACGGGCCCTTACTTGTAAATTGTTACCCCTTCCCCACCATCTTTCATGCTAAAAACCACCATACAAGTAACAAAACTGTCGGGCGTGACACCCTCGTCACCATGTGCCAATCGGTGAGCCCATTAACTCTCCTCCATGAAAGAATTTATAGGGAAATAAGTCTTGGCAACTTACCAAAACAAATGGATTGATGAATATATATAGAGTATAGACGTATAGCAACTTATCTGTTTGTTGCTTGTGAAAGATTACAAAATATTCAAAATTCAAAATAAGATAAGAATTACAATTCAAATGAAGATAGGATTAAATTAAATACATGACAGATGGACGTAACAACATATTGCTGAACTGCTCTGTTCATATTGCTGAACTGCATCAAGTCTGTTGCTGATCTTTAGGAGATAAAATCAATTGCTCATCTTTAGGAGGTTGATCTTCGGGTTGGGCAATCTTAAGGGTATCTCTAACAGCCCTTTGCAAGCTCATGGGGAAGGAATACACATGAAGCTTGGATTTTAATGCACCAAATGGAACTGAAGTCAGTCCCTTTGTAAATATGTCTGTAATTTGATCCTTTGTCGAGATAAAATGAAGCTGAACATCACCATTAAGTACCTTCTTTCTAATAAAATGATAATCAACTTCAATATGTTTTGTTCTAGCGTGAAACACAGGATTAGAGGCTAAGGCTAGAGCACCAGCATTATCGCACCAGATTGAATGTACATTACTGATTGGAATTCCAAGGTTCTGGAATAACATCCTCAACCAGTAGAGCTCTACTGTAGTGATGGCTAAAGCCCTATATTCTGCCTCACAGCTTGACCTTAAGACCACAGATTGTTTCTTTGCACTCCAGGACACAAGGCAATTACTAAGAAAAATGCCAAAACTTGAAGTGGATTGTTTGTCATCCGGGTTGCCTGCCCAGTCTAAGTCACAATAGGCAGTTAGATGTAAATCTCCTTTGGTGTATAATAGGCCATGATCAATAGTATTTTTCAGATATCTTAGCACTCGTTTGGCTGCAATCCAGTGGGTGGAAGTAGGAGCATGCATGTGTTGACAGAGTTGGTTTACTGAGAATGCAATGTCTGGTCTAGTTAAAGTGCAATATTGTAATACACCAACTATGTGTCTATATTCAGTGGGGTTTGAAAGTTTGTGGCCTTCAAATTTAGATAATTTTGAACCAAGTGCTATTGGAGATTTAGATAGTTTGGCGCCAAGCATTCGAGCCCTATATAACAGGTCATAGACATATTTAGATTGAGTAAGGTGCAGTCCATTGGAGCTGCGAGAAACTTGAATTCCCAAGAAAAAATTAAGTTGCCCGAGATCCTTGAAAGGGAATGTTTGCTGCAAACTGGTGATAACAGATTGTAGAGCTGAATTATCATTACCTGTAAGAATGATATCATCGACATAAAGCAATAAAAACAAGTGAGTATTGCCATGATGAAGCACAAAGAGAGAACTGTCAACTGATGATGCTGTAAAACCAAGTTCAAGTAAAGCTGTGGACAATCTAGTGAACCAAGCTCGTGGAGCTTGTTTTAGACCATAAATAGCTTTATTAAGTTTGCAAACATAATTTGGATGTTCTTTGCTCTTGAATCCTTGAGGTTGCTCCATATAGACATCTTCTACTAATGTGCCATGAAGAAAAGTATTGGAAACATCCAATTGCTTAATATTCCAATCAAATTGGACTACCAAGGCCAGAAGAACTCTGACAGTGGATGATTTGATCACAGGACTGAAAGTTTCTATGAAATCCACTCCATATTGTTGCTCAAAGCCTTTAGCAACTAATCTGGCTTTAAATCTGTCAATACTGCCATCTTGGTTTTGTTTAATCCTGTATACCCATTTATTATGAATTACATTATGATGTTTGGGTCGGAGGCACAAAGTCCATGTTCCAGTTTGTTGTAAAGCCTCAAATTCCTGATCCATGGCAGCCTTCCAGCGTGAATCAGTTGCTGCTTTGGAGTAATAGGTAGGTGTCGGCTCAATAAGTGTAGTGTGATAGGCTATAGGATGTTTGGTGGAATAGTAGAGATGATAATCTAGAAATAATTTTGGTGTGAGGGAATTAGTTTTACTTCTAATAAGCATGGGATGGTCAATTGTTGTGGTGCTAGCTAAATCTGTTTGGGTGTATGGAGGTACCAGGGAGGGATTGGAGGCAGGGGAAACAAATTCAGGGGAAGGCTCTTCAGGTGTTGGTTCAGAGATGAACTGATGTGAGTTATTAATAAATGAAGAATGAGGATTTGGTGAAGATGATACCTGATTATGGTCGGAAGATGGTAGCTTGACAGGTTCTGGAGGTTGAAAATTTGGAGAGATTAGTAAAGCAGAATCAGCTGATGTAGTCTTCTAAGAGGCTGGATTCAAATGAGGTAGATCCATTGTAGGAAATGAGGCTTCATAAAAAATGACATGTCGGGATAAATAGATCCCGTCGGTGAGAGGATCAAGGCATCTGTAACCAGCATGATTATAGCCTAAGAAGAGACATGCTTTGGATCGAAATTGAAGTTTATGACTGTTAAAAGGTCTGAGTTGAGGGTAACATTTACAGCCAAAGGTTCGAAGAACAGTATAATTCGGGACTTTTTGAAACAATTTAAGATAGGGAGATTGATCTTTGAGCACAGGTGTAGGCAATCTATTGATGAGATATACTGCTGTCATGAAAGCTTCTACCCAATATTTATTTGACAGATGACAATGAGCCAATAAATTGAGACCAGTTTCTAAGATATGTCTAAGTTTCCTTTCGGCTAATCCATTTTGCTGACTGGTATGAGGACATGATTTGCGATGGATGATGCCATTTTGTGTGAGAAATTTCTGAAAGTGATTAGAGCAATATTCTCCACCACCATCGGTTTGTAGCTGTTTAATTTTGGTAGTGAATTGATTTTCAACCAGCAGCTTGAATTTAACAAAAACTTCATATACATTAGCTTTTGTTTGAAGATGATATAACCATGTATACCTGGAATAGTCATCAACAAAGATTACATGATATTTGCTTCCATTAATGGACTGAATGGGTGAATACCAGACATCACTATGGATTAACTCAAGGGGATTGGAAGTGACTCGAGTGGAATCATTGAAAGGTAAACAAATTGCTTTGCCCAATTGGCAAGCATTGCAAACATTTTTATTGATAGTTTTATTTGACAATGGGAGAGAATGGTTCTTAACAATGGAGCTTACAATTTTATTGGAACAATGACCTAGCCTAGAGTGCCAACTCGAGAGGTCGGTCTTTATTCCTAAGAAAGCAGTTAAGGAAGCTGGATTTCTGGTGGAGACTCCTTGAAGCTACAATGGATATAGCCCATTTTTACTCTTGCCTTCCAAAAGTGTTGCATTTGTCTAATTGTCCTTTACATAAAAATGAGAAGATGTTAATATAAAGTAGCAATCATTGTCTAAGCAGAATTTCTGAATAGATAATAAATTTGCAGCAGCATTAGGACAATGAAGGACTGGTTTTAAAGAAAATGGTTGAGAGTTATGAGAAGAGATGAGGGTAGAAGAACCACTATGGCTTATTGAGAGACCTTCACCATTACCCACAACAACAGCATCATCAGGTCGGAGAGGCTCCTGGATCTGCAAATTGTTGAGATCATTGGTGATGTGTGCATTAGCACCACTGTTAGCATACCACTCTTGGGCTTCAATGGCTGCATTAGTGTGAGCCACCAGAACTACTAGTTGAGGGGGAGGATGTCGGCCTTGGTAGGAATAATCCATCCTGTGATAGCAGTCAAGTGCTTGATGATTGTTTTTCCCACAAATTTGACATGGAACTCAAGCTGTTGGTGAGGCATGTGGAGATGCAGGTTGCTGAGTAGTTGGGTTGAAAGGCCCAAAGCTGGAAATTGATTAGGCTTAGGTGGATTGCCTGGTGCCTTTGGATGAAATTTGTTGAAGGGAGGTCCGTTGCTTTTGTTCTTTGAATTAAAGTGACCTTGGCGTTGAGAGAACATGGCAAAGGTGTTGGTTTCAGCTATGCCAGTTTGCTGTGTTAACAACATTTCATGACTGAGGAGTTCATCCTGAAAATCAACAAATGTTAGTGGATGATCACGGGTTGCAATAGTAAATGATGTGATAAAACTGTTGAATGAAGGGTTGAGGCCACCAATGATAAAAGAAACGAGGTCATCATCAGCAATGAGCTTGCCAACGGTAGCAAGTTGATCAGCCCATGTTTTTGCAAGTTGAAGATACTCATTGCAGGTTTTGGAGCCTTGTTGTAGAGTTTGGAGTTTCCGTTTGAGGTGAGAGATGCGAGATCGAGAATGAGAGGCAAATCTATTAGAAAGAGCAGTCCACACTTGTTTAGAAGTGTTTAGACCATAAATAGAGGAGAGAACCCTCTCTGAGAGAGTGACATTGATCCAACTCAAGAGAAATTGGTCCTTCTTTGTCCAAAGAGAGTAAGTTGGATTTGTAATCTTATCACCATCATCATTAGTGATTGTTGAAGGAGGGCACGGCTTAGATCCGTCAACAATGCCCATGAGATCATGACTTTTCAGAACAGGAACAAGCTGAGAAAGCCACATCAGATAATTGGTTTCATCAATTTTAATAGAGATGAGATTAGTGAAATTGGGGAAGGTAAAGGCAGAAGTGGAGGTGGGAGGTGGGGTAGCCATAGAATCGAGATAGTGTTAGCTGTTCAAGATTGATACCATGAAAGAATTTATTGGGAAATAAGTCTTGGCAACTTACCAAAACAGATGGATTGATGAACTATATATAGAGTACAGACGTATAGCAACTTATCTATTTGTTGCTTGTGAAAGATTACAAAATATTCAAAATTCAAAAGAAGATAAGAATTACAATTCAAATGAAGATAGGATTACATTAAACACATGATAGATGGACGTAACAACATATTGTTGAACTGCTCTGTTCATATTGCTGAACTACATCAAGTCTGTTGCTGATCTTTAGGAGATAAAATCAGTTGCTGATCTTTAGGAGGTTGATCTTCGGGTTGGGTAATCTTAATGGTATCTCTAACACTCCATATTTCTTCCTTCACAACAGATCTTCTCTCTCTCCATCTCTCTCTCTTTCTCACATTGCCCAGCTCCCGACGTATCCTTCGTGGCAGCCCAACTCCATCCGAGTCCCTGCTGCAGTAGCCTCCTCTTGAAGTAAGTCTCGGTTACACGTTTTCCATCGGTTCTTACATGCTTTCTTGTAAGATTAACTCTTGTTTATACCCTTTACGTATTATTATAGAAGATTAGTTTAAGAAATTATGTTTTTTCCCTTTTATTTGTTTATTTATTTTTTATTTTTAGATGAAAACCAATCATCTGTATTGATAAAACAGGAGGATACAATGAGTTTACAAATTGTTATAGACCAGTTCACTCAATCCTCAGCTAGCATACGGCTTCCCTAGCTAGACAATTAGCAGCACAATTGCCACTTCTTCTAATGAAAGTAATCTTCCAATAAACAAACACAAAAGATTCCTAATATCATTCAAAACAAATTCAACACTATCTATACAATCAGTGGCTTGATTTAGACTCTTTACAATTTGTTGATTATTACTTTTTATTTTTAAAACAAAACATGAGAGTTTTAAAGTGATATTTTTTCTCTTTGGGGTGTTTTTATTTATAAAACCAAAGAAGTAGTACTATTATTTATAGAAAACACTATCATGAGTTTGGGTCATATGTTTATACCCAAAACACTTCAAACCATTTTTTTAACAAAAAATTTATGTGCAAGTACACTCACTCACATGAATAATATTTTTACTGTTCACATTAACAGTAAAAATATTATTCATGTGAATGGGTGTGCGCGCAAGCCTGCTTGCACCCAGCATTACTCTTTTTGTAATGTTTTAACTTTGTTGCTTAAATAAGTAAACTTTGAAAATACTTGTTTTTACATAATTTCCCTTGGGTTCTAAATTATTCTTGGGTCAGGTAATATTTTTATTTCCATGATTGTTTATTATTTAAGTGGGTTGAGTATTGTTTTCTTAATTAGAGTGGTGTTTAAGTGATATTAGGTCACAGATATTAAGTGAATATTAATATTTTGAAAAATTGTGACATTTTAAGATTTCGAGAAATTAAGATTTTTAGAAAATTAGGATACTTAACATTTCAAGTTTAAGTATTAATAAGGGTGTTAATTTCGGATATTTATGAAAATCATGTGGCAATCTTATAGGTGATGATAGACTTTTGTTCGGCACTTTTGTGAAAATTTCTGCAAAACTAAGAAATTTATTTAAGAAGAATTCTTATGTTGGAGTTTGCATAAAAAAGAAAATAAACTGATGTTGGTTTGTAAAATGTGCATAATATGTTTTTAAAAGAAAATATAAGAACAACCTTAGTATTATATGGGTTTTGTATCTACTCATGAAAATTTATATAAAAGAAAAAATTATTTTTTATATGAATAGTGTAAACATGAGCAATATTTGACATATTTTTAAAATGTACAAGAGAGCAAATATGAAAATTGAAATTTTTATACATGTGATATGAAATGTTTTGGTTTTGCTATTGATCATCTGGACATTATATGAATGTGTTTGGCACGTAATTTGATATAATATGTATATGAAAAACTTTTGTCATACTTACATGTTTTGATTCTAATTCTGAATATGGTTCTCATATGAAGATACTGGTTCACATTGCCTAGTTTGATATTATGTGATTTTTTATGTATTTTTTCATGTGTACATACTCAAGGTTTTCGAAAATGAATAAGGAAAAATTTCGTAATACGATATTGCTTAGTTTGGTCATTGAGGATAGCACAATTCTATTATGGGGGTTAAATATGGTACATTATATGATATGATACGATACAATATGATATAATAAAAAGAAAATGTTCAATTATATTATGCCAAAGTATTTTTTTAAATGAACAAAGTGTGTTTGAATATGAACAATGATTTTTTTTTTAATATGAAAAAATTGAAATATCATTCTGTTTTTTCTGATAATATGTTTTGAAATATGCATATGAAAATGAAATATTTTATACATACTAGTATATGTTTTTTTCTTATTGAGTTGTTAATAACTCATATTTTATTTCCGTAATATTTTTCAAATATTTTTAATGATTCACGTAGAGAACAAGAGTAACAAGTATTGGAAAGATTTGATAATTATATTGAATAAGTGCTAAGGGTATTAATATTTTTGGAGGATTATATTTAGTAGATTCATTATTGACAGGTATTTTGATACGTCGAGTTATAAATATTTCGAGTTTTGGGAGATGTTATTCTACTTTATTGAGGTTTTCTTTGGTATTTCTGTTGAGAGACATGAATATTTGTATTGGACAAATAAATTAACATTTTATGGAGTGTTTAGGGTATTTTCATTATGTTATTGGACATGATTTTTAATAAAATAAACAAACTCTCCAAACCTCTGGAATTAGAGCGTTACATAACAATTAACATACGTAGACTCTCTCCCCAAGCAGCACATGGGACGTGTCACTATTGGTTAAGCAGAGGTGCATGAGACATAGAGCTGTTGAACCAATCAAGAATCAAGTGGTCAATGCATCAGCACCAACAACGTTTTCTTATAAACAAAAAATTCCATTGTGGATGTGGCCAAGGAGATTAGGACCACATGAGACAAGAACTGATCGCGTTTTTCAATTGAAGACGTTTGTGGAAGCTTTTACTATAAGAGTTCGTTAAGATAATGAGATGAGATAAGCTCAAATTTTTTTAAATTAAAATAAAATATTATTTTTTAATAATAAATTTAAGGTTTTAAATTTTATATAATTATATATCTATGTATAAATTTTGATGATAATAAATAAATTCAAATTTTAAGTTTAAGTTGTCTATAGATTATATACAATAGAATCAAGCACATCAATGAATCAAGCATGAACAAGAAAGAGAATAAGTCTATAAATAAAACTTACAAAATAATTTTATACATCTTTTGATAAAATTTGAAATTAGATTAATATTTAAAATTAATATTTTCTCATAAAGTATCAAATTGTATTTTTCACATGTACATAATATCATTAAAAGCTTTAATATTGAAATTTATAATTTTCACATGTGCATGACATCATTAAAAACTTTAGTTTTAAAAATTATAATTTTCACATATGTATGACATCATTAAAAGATTTAGTTTAAAAAATTATATTTTTCACATATGCATAATATTATTAAAAATTTGAATTTTGAAAATTTGTAAAATGATTAATTGTTATTTTTGACATATATATGTTTTCTATGAAAATTTTGAAAAGTGGTTGATGCACTTTTGACAAATGCAAAAAGTAGAAGATTTTGCTTGAAAATCATGAAATGGAAGTGAGTTGATACTTTTTTGACATATGCAAAAGAAGATGATTTGGTTTAAAAAATAAGGCTTCGTCTGGATTCAGAGATGAGATGAGTTGAGATGAGTTTAGTTTATTTTTTAATATTATTATTATTTTGAAATTTGAAAAAAGTGTATTGGGATTTAAAAAATATATTGGGATTTGAAAAATGTATATTGGAATTGAAAAATGTATATAGAAATTTGTATTTTGTATAAAAAATTATAAAAATGTAATGATAAAAATGTAAAGATTCACTTTTGAATTCAAACGGGGCCTAAATCATACTTATTTTGTCATATGCGAAAAGTAAAATATTATGTTTGAATATTTTGAAAAATGAATGAGTTTGCCTTTAACAATTGTAAACATGAGATATTTTTATTTGAAAAGTGAATAATGCTCTTTTTTAACATGTGAATCTTTTCAAATTTGAAAATGAATACTCATTTACTTATAAATAACTCATTTGATAATTTCAAAATATAATAAGAGCTTACACATCAATTGTTAAAATTTTTGCATCATTCATTCAAAGCCTTCAATCTCTCTTTTCTAAATATTGAGTTTTAATCCTTATTTATTTGAAAGAGACATATGTTGCATTGTATTGTTATTATACCACTCATTAATGGGTGTATTCTGATCATTTACCCACTATCAACTATTGTATCAGTAAAATAGTTCATATAACACTTGTGTGTATAGAACACCAGAATGTGTTCTACATATAAAATAGTTGAATCATCACATGTGAGATAATTAAAAGTATAGAGTGTATTCTACACGAACTCTTTGTAGCAGTGTTGCTTAAAAATGTAATAGGTTTCTATCTCCACCTGAAAGATATTGAATAGTGAATTTGAGATTTTCAAGGGGTAACTTGCGGCGAGGACGTAGGTAGTAGGGCCAAATCTCGTTAAAATACTGAATTTACTTCTTCTTACTCTTATTCTTTAAATCTCCTTCTGTTTTATCTTGTTTATATTTTATATTATATACTTAATTTATAATTGTTAATTTTTTAATATAATTTAATTTATCTCTTTTTTATGTTAGTCATCTGGGTAATATTTAATATTATTATTATTTTAAAATTTAAAAAAATTAAATTATTTATCATAGTTTATATAAAAAGAATTTATATCATTAAAAAGAATTTAATAATAAACTATTTTTATATCTAAACGGGATCTTAATTTGCACCTCTGTGGAATGAATTTCTCGGGCATCATCCAAGTCAGAAATTGTCAATTCCATTGTAATTCAACTTGACAAAATCAATAAAACTTATTATTATTTTTATTTTTCTTCGAAATCTTTTTAGAAGCGAAGTCACGAGTGTGAAAAGTCATTTTGTTAAAAAAATAAAAAAATATTCAAATTAATCAAGTTGGATTATAAAATGGTATGCAAAATATCTCTCTCATATTTTAAAATCTATAAATTCTCTCATTTGGATAATGAAAATATTTCATCTCATCTCATCTTATTATTATAATTTTTTCAAATTTACATACAAAATATAATAATAATTTAATTTTCAAACCTCAAAACAATAATAATAATAATAAATAATACTTCAACAATATTTTATTTAACTTTTATCTCAACTTATTATCTGGCACCATTACCTTTACATAGTGAGTTAAGATGAAATATGTTGAGATTAAAGAAAGCTGAATAATACATTATTATTTTTTTAAATTTTGAAAAAGTTAAATTATTTATTATATTTCGTATGAGAATTTAAGAAAAAATTATAAGAATAAGATGAGACGAGACGAAATAATTTTTATATCCAAACCAGACCATCCGTTTCAATTGATAACCTTTGGAAATTTCCTTTCAAGAAAAAAAAAACCTTTGGAAATTAGATCTACTACTTGACTAAATTTTTCTTTTGTGTCTGTAAAGAGAAATGATATTTACAATCTTTAAATATACAAGTTTCGCACTTTTTTAAAAATTAATTAAATATAAGATTTAAATTAAAAAATTAATTTTTTAATAGTAAATTCTACTATTTTTTAAAATAGTAACATTTACATATTATAAAATGAAAACTTCTACTTCTCATCCTCACTTTAAACACCACACATAAATTTTTTATTTTATTTTATTAATGTGTAGTGTATAGATGACAAGTAATATAATTCAATTAACTTAAAAAGAATAAAACTAAAAAATATATAAAAGTGAATAAAAATAATATGATGTGTTATATATAAAAAGAATGACAGTTTAGGTCGGATGGTTGTACCAGCCATTTAACAAGCGCCATGTAGCCATCCTAAAAAAAAAAAAATTAAAATGGATTCGCATACACCCAAAACTCTCCTTCTCCTTCCCTGTCTGCACTAATGCCGATCGGATTGTCCATTTCCTTATTTCTCTCCCTCTCCCACCCATCTACACTCAAGTCTCCTTTGTTGAATGGCTGATGTCTCCTTATCACTGTTTTTGGTACTGTACCATATCGATCAGTACATACCGTACTAGTCACTTGGGTAATACAGGTACATTATCTATACTGTACTGACCCAAATATTGATCGTATCGGCCTGTACTAATCAATATTTCAATCGTACCGGATTTTTTTTTTTTTTCATTTGTTACTTTTTTTGTCTCAATTTAGACTAGATTATATATATATATATATAATCTATTTATATATTAACTATTTTTTTGAAATATAATTTATATATGTATTTATATATATAATTTTTTTATAAATAAACTATTCTGAAACGATACCGGTACCGAAACTATTTATAATTTTTATAAATATTTCGTTATAGTGCCTTGACCGGTACTGACACCGATACTGTATTCAAAATTTTGCTCCTTATTTCTTTGATCTCTCCTGTGAGAGAAAGACCAGTCGAACACGTGGCAATCTCGGCCATGTTCAAGAAAGGTCGTGAGTGGCGCTTGCCTATGGTCTAGGAGAAGACCATGACGCTCTGGACAGTCAAGAAGAGTGTCTTCAGGTGTATCAAAGGGAAGAACCCAAAGCTCGGGGCGAGACAATTCTTGCCGACGAGAGAGGCGAGGATGCTCCTTCGTCTTAACCTATTTTGTGGTTACCCTAATCAAGATCATAAAAGACAAAGTCAGAAGAATGTATTAAATGATCGTCTACACAGATCATGTCACCTCAATAGTAAACTGCTCAGAAAGGCAAGTCGCATTTAAGAACCAGCAAGACCCCATCCCGCATTCAATGCAGACAAGACACCAGATGTTCAGTTGTATGACACGAGTCTCCCTGAATCAAAATAGCTCGCCTAAGAAAGCTAAGATGACTAGGGAATAACTTATAAACTATAAATGTAATAAATGGCTCAAGATAAAAAGAATAAATGACCTAACAAACCGTTATTCTCATCGACTGCTTCAATCATTAGGTATAAATCTACACGGCATCTCAACCCATATAAATAGCAAGATATCTTATGGTTCACAGGTAATGAATATTCTAACTCTTTCATCTTCCACATTGATTCTCCACATCTCTCTCTAACTAGAACGTCAGAGTGCTTACAAGGCTCCCTAGCCCACTCTCTCTTTTTGAATCTTTACAGGTTTAGTCAGCTGGGATCACCGAGTAGCTCAGGTTGCAAAGCACGCATCAACATCTCTCTCTTCCACCAAGTCAAGCAAAAGAAAGAAGCCAAAAAAAATATATTTTTTCAAGATCAAGAACAATGATGAACCCAGAAAAGAAAGAATAAAAAAATGCAATAGAGTTATAGGTGGAATCAAAAACGCAGCTCTAAAGCAATTGGAGCACTGTCGGTCACCTGGTGGAGATCGTCTACCGAAATCCCCAAAAGCTATTTAAGCAACTTAAGATAGTCAAACAATAACATTGTTGTAAACGACATGCCATTGTGAATGTAATTAGAAATGTAAACGGTTCAGTTTGATCCGAAAAAAGTAATAAATCAGTCTTATTAGATTAGTCATTTTTCTCATTTTAGACCAGATCGAACTCAACCGATTCAATTGGATTCCCAATTTAATTCGGTCTGGTCCAGGGAGTCCAGACATATATATTATAATTAATTTTATACTATAACTTTTATAATATATTAATATTATATATTAGTACTTATATATTATATTTATACATTAGTACTAATAATTTATATATTAATACTTATATACTACATATTATAGTTATGCATTAAAGAACATATATTTTTTATAATTAAAGAGTTCTATTTGGTTCAGTTCAATCTGATCCATGGGAGAAATCTCATGGTCTGGATTGGATCGAATAACATTTGATCCTATATGTTTTAGACCGAACCAGATTCGGTCTAGTCCAGTCCGATCCGGTCTAAAATGATCGGGTTGGTTTGATCCATTCGATCCAAACCAAAATTCTTATACCTGTAAATGTAACATTGAATAGCCTGAACAAAGGTCTTGTTGCTCAACGACGTCGCTATAGCTCTGTGTTGAACATGAGATCACCTTGAGTGCAGATGAAGAGGAGAAGAAAGACAATGAAGGAAATGGAGAAGTTTGGAGTGTTGTCCATTTTAATTCTTTTTGGTATGCCTATGTGATATTTGTTGATTGGCCCGTGTAAAATTAATTTTCACATCCATCCTATCTCAAGACTTTTTCATATAAAAATATGAGTAATACAGATTAGAAAAATATTAATATGTCCATTTATTTTGATACATTATTTTGATATTTTATGTATTTTATTTTTATTTTTTACTTGATGATTAAGGAAATTATTATAAACGTATTTTTTAAAATATTTTAAAATTAAAAAAAATAAAAAACTAATTTTACCCTAACAGTAAGCATTAGTGATACTACTCAAGCGATAAATAACAAGTCTCTAAAAATTATAATAAAATTATATTTAATATTACTCGAATGGCAAAATGGTCCCTTGGAAGTTGGAGAATGGAGAAAATTTAGGGTATATAAATTAATATGACTTATATGAATACGACCGTCGTGCCGTTACAACTTGCAACCCGGGACCGTATTACTTATCAGTAGGTGACCCACCACGTTGTCGTTGTAGCTTTTTTTATTTTATTTTTTGAAAGACGTTGTCGTTGTACCTGAATTCAGCTTTCAAATTGAATAAATCTATTCAAAAACAAAAGAGCGCGTGTATATTACGCTCCGATTGGATTTTAATTTCTTTGAAAAATACTAACTTCTTCTATGGTTTTGTTCCTTAAATTTGATCGTAAATTTATTTTATTTTTTATTTTTTTATTTAATAATTAAGAAAATAATTAATAAACTTGTATATTCTTTTATATTATTTAAAATAAAATAAAAAACTTTACACTCACGATAAGCTCATTGATAAATGTTGAGCGACTGACTATTATTATCCAATTTCTTTTTACGTAAATATATTTTATATTTAATAAAAGGTAACACAATATAACTTTAAGAAATAATGATAGGCTTACCTCTCATTTCTTATTATTTTGTTAATATTTTAAAAAAATTTCTTTTACTTATTTGTTGAGGAAGTAACTATTAGTGAAATTATATATTTTTTAAGTTTTTTTTAATGATGAAAGATGTTAAAAAAATATTTTAAAAAAAGAAGAAAAAAATAAATACACTATGAATATTAAAATAATGGTAGATGTGATGTAAGCTTATCATTACCCAACTTTAAGTATGCATAAATAACATCAACCTTTATATTAAATAAAATTAAGGGAAATAATATTTATAATTGTAGAGTGCATAAGCACCATATAAATATTTTTAAGAAAAGTAAATAAATACAATAATTATATGAATAAAAACCAAATTTTTAATAATAAACTTCACTCATTTTTAAAATAATTATGCGATGCTTACACATTCTTATAAATAATATAAATCTTTATATTAAATAAAATTAAGAGAAATAATATTTATAATTGTAGAGTGCATAAGTACTGTATAAAGTTTTTAAGAAAAGTAAATAAATACAATAACTATATGAATAAAAAATGAATTTTTAATAATGAACTTTACTCATTTTTAAAATAATTGTGCAATGCTTACACATTCTCATACATAACAACAACTTTTATATTAAATAAAATTAAGGGAAATAATATTTATAATTGTAAAGTGTATAAGCACTGTATAATTTTTTGTAAGAAAAGTAAATAAATACAATAACTATATGAATAAAAACCAAATTCTTAATAATAAACTCCACTTATTTTTTAAAATAATTGTGTGATGCTTATACATTCTACAAATATATGTAGCAAATTATTCTAAAATTAATTCATATATTTATATTTATATATATATATATATATATATATTACAATTTAAAATCAAATAAATATGGTTGTTAGATTTCAGCGATTTCATAGCTTTCTATTTCTTTTTAAAAACAACTTTCTATTTATATGAAGGATCTACAGACCAAGCAAATTCTTCTTCAATGGCAGATGAAACTCAATAGCAAATTCATAGAGTAAAGCTGGCTTGTATCCTTTGTACTTCAAGCAGATGAAACTCAATAAACCAATCCCAAAAGCTGCTCACATTTCTTCTTTTACTGCTACCTAAGGGATCAGACCTTCAATCCATTTCTGGCATTCCAAACTTGCTCATGCTTCTAAACCTATTGTTTCTAGAGTTGCTAGAGAAGTTATGCTTCCTATTTTTGGTCCTGTAAAACAAAATAAAGTGTGTGAGTCCTATCAAGTTGCTAAGAGTCATAAACTTCCCTTCTTTAAGTCCGATAACAGATTTGTCCATCCCCTTGAATTAATATATTCAGATGTATGGGTCTCTCCAGTATCATCGATCAGTGGATGTAAACTTTATGTCTTATTTATTGATGATTATTCAAGATTCACACGGTTGTTTTCTTTAAAGCATAAATCTAATGTGTCTGCCTGCTTTATTAAGTTTAAACAACTTGTTGAAAAATCAATTCTCTTAGCAAATTAAACTTCTCACTGATAATGGTGGAGAATATTTATTCACTACTTTTCAAACTTTTCTGTTTACAAATGGCATCCTACACGAGCTAACTTGTCCTCACATATCTAAGCAAAATAGCATTTCAGAGAGAAAATACAGGCATGTAATTGAAATAGCTCTCTCACTCTTAGCTCAGTCTCAGCTTCACTCTTGCTACGGGTGGATGTTCTCTTTACAGCCACTTATGTCATAAATCGACTTTCCACACTAGTTATAAACAATCAATCTCCTAATTTACTATGTTTTGCAAACCACTAGATTACTCCTTCCTGACCTTTATTCGCACCTGTTATCCCTTGCTTAGACCATATAATTTCCACAAATTAGCTTTTAGAATCACCAAGTATGTCTTCTTTGGATATAACTCAAACTAGAAAGGTTATTGGTGTCTGGATTTAAACACAAATAAAGTATATATTTCCAAACATGCCATATTCAATGAGTTGAGTTTTTCTGCTTCTGCTACAAAGGTTCTAACTACAGCCTCCTCATCCTTGTAGGAAAATTTTCTCAGCCTTATCAGATCACCACAATCAGGTTCACACTCGCATCTCTCACCATCTATTTTAGTTCCTTCATTTACAAATTATGCACCTCCTGCCTTACCTACACTAGAATCTCCCTATAGCATTCCCTCCACACCAATATCTATTGAATATGTATCCTCTCCCTGAGACTCATTTCCCTCAACTAATGCCCCCATTTCAGACTCACCATTTGGCTCCTCACTTAGTGACTTATCCTCTCATCCTGTTGCACCAGACATATCTTCCACAAATTCGATACCTGCCACTCAAACTAATCACATCATTACTCGATCCCAAACCAACTCTTCCAAACCCAAATTGTTTCCAGATTATTATCTGTACTTCTCCACTAAACATCCACTACAAGTTTTCTCTACCATTACCTTACCCACTGAATCTCATACCTACAAAGAAGCAATGAAGGACTAGCATTGGATTGATGCTATGCAAGCTAAATACAATACTTTGCTATCTAATTAGACTTGGAATTTATGTCCACAACCTTGTCACAAGAAAGTTGTGAGGAATAAATGAGTGTTTAAGCTTAAACAGAAATCAGATGGAAGCATTGATCGATATAAGGCTAGATTAATAGCTAAATGTTTTGATTAAATTGATGGTGTGAACTTTACTAAGACCTTTAATACTGTTATTAAACTAGCAACTATTATTTAGTGTTGGCACTAGCTGTTCACCATAATTGGGCTATAAGACAGCTTGATATTTTTAATGCCTTTTTGCATGACTTTCTTGAAGAATAGGTGTATATGGATAAGCCTAAAGGGTTTGAGGATCATCACTTATTTGATTATGTGTGCAAGTTACACAAGTTCATCTATGGACTCAAATAAGGTCCTAGAGTTTGGTTCTTGAGACTTTCTCAAGCACTACTTGCTCTCGAATTCAGTGGCTCAAATGTGGACACATCCATCTTTACTTTTCACCACAACAACATCTTTGTTTTTGTCCTTATTTATGTTGATGATATAATAGTTACAAGTAACTCTCCTTCATCTACTGATCACCTCATCACTCATCTTGGAGCTAACTTTGCTATCAAAGACCTCGGTTCTCTATCTCATTTTTTGGGCATTTAGGTTCAACATACATCAGAAGGGGTCCATCTCAATCAAGGCAAATATGCAACTGACCTCTTGCATCGTACAAAAATGGCTGGAGAAAAACCAGCTCCTACCCTTTGCACTTTAGGAATTAAACTTTCAACTTTTTCAGGGGATCCACTCACTAATCCTACTAAGTACAGGACTATGGTGGGAGCCTTACAATACCTCACACTTACCAGGCTGGATCTCTCATTCAATGTCAATCAACTTTGCCAATTTCTTCATTGTCCAACCGCTGAGCATTGAACAGTTGCTAAAAGAGTATTGAGGTATATCAAGGGTACCTTAAACGTTGGATTCAAATTCAGCAAATGGTCACTTCACCTCAATGGGTTTTGTGACTCGGATTAGGCAGGGTCTCCAGTTAATAGAAAGTCTACCTTTGACTATTGCATATGTTTAACTATTGCATATTTTTAGTCCATGTCTCCCTTCCTGGTTAGCCAAGAAACAATCAATTGTAGCAAGGTCAAGCACTGAAACTGAATACCGATTTATGGCTTTCATTGTGGCTAAACTTTACTGGCTTAGATTGCTATTACAATAACTTCACATACCATTCACGACTCCACCTTGTTTGTGGGTGGATCATGCTAGCGCTTTGGATCTCTCTTCTAATTTAGTATTCCATGTTCGTACTAAATATATTGAGGTAAATTATCACTTCATTTGCGAAAAGATTTTTAATAAAGATATCTAAGCCAAATATATCTTCACTGCTGCCAACCCTCTAATCTCTTTACCAAGGGACTGACTTCATCTCGATTTCTACTTCTTAAGAACAAGCTGATATTTCGTGACCTCCCCATCACCTTGAAGGGATCTCTATCCTAAGAAAGTTGTGGAAGCTGTTGCACCAGATTTATCTTCAGGATCTTCTTCTATTACCTAGTTGATCACGATATGCTCCGTTAATTCATTTAGATTTTTTGTTATGCACTTGGTTAGTGATTCAAATATTTAAATACATGTACTTATCCACACTGATCTGAATATTGTAGTTCAAATCCTTGTAATCCTCTATATATATGAACATACACGAGAGCTGGTATCTCAAGGAACCAGACCGTACTTTCTTATAATTCTGACTCTTTTCAATTTTCTATGATATCCACAGCAAATAGAGTCTGATTTATGAATATTAAGCCCCTATTTGGATTCGAACTCGTTTTATTTTATCTCATCTTATTTCAATCTTATCATTATATTTTTCTAAAATTATCATACAAAATATAATAAACCATACATTTTTTTCAAATATCCGAACAATAACAATATCAACAAATAATATTCTAACAATATTTTATTCAACTTTTAATCTTTTATTTAAACTCATTTCATCTCCGAATTCAAACGGGACCATACGACACAATCCATAGATTATTATTATTATTATTAATGATTTGTACAAACATTAAGTATAACAAATATATATTTCAGTACATTCTACAGTAGAGAAATTTAAAAGGATCATTTTTTTAATAGGATATCTATTTTTATAAAAAGTTTGTACGAGATTTTTTTTTGGGTCTAGAGATTTTTATACTTAAAATTTGTAGTAATATTATGTTTTTTTTTTAATAGGATCTAGATTTTTATAAAAAGATTTGGGCAAGATTTTCATAATTAAAAGTTGTATCTAATATTATACTTTTTTAATTGAGTAATGCTACATACAATTATGAAGTGCGTAAATATTGTGTAATCATTTTAAAAATGAGTGGTGTCCACTATTTAAAAGTTAATTTTATCCATATAAGTCCCATGTTTTCTTCACTTTTTTTAAAGTGGTTGTGCGGTGATTACCTAATTCATGGTAGCATAAACCTGTGGGAGATTTTTATAAAAGAGGCCTATGGGATATTTTCACACTTAAAACTTGTATCTAATGATGCTCGATTGTATTTATATTTCTTTGAATTGTAAAATTATAGAAATTTGAGTTTTGTTATTCATCATTTTTACACACTACATATCATATTTATATTATTTCTTATAATATATTTTTAATTTTTTTAAACTCTTTTATTTTAGTCTTCCTAAACTATTTGAGTTCTTTTACTTATTACTTATATACTACACATTTAATAAGAAAATAAAATAATAATGTATAATATGTAGTATATAGATGATGAATATAACTTCTCTAGTCAAAGATCTATAGCCCGATTAGCATAATTTTTAATCTCCAAAATAGAAGTTTGGAGTTTAAATTCCCCTTCTCCAAATATATCAAAAAAATGAATATAATTTCTCTAGAAATCTTGACCATGACAATTGTTGAAGCAACATAAATTATAAAGAAACATTATTATGTCTACTCTATTTAATACCTATTTTTAAAATCTTATATATTTTGATTTTTTTTAATTTTTTAAAAATTATTTTAAAATAACAAAAAAATAATGATAAAAAAAATTTAACTGGAACGGTATTGACCAGAGTTTTGAATATCGTACTGTTTAACGTACTGGTCAAGGTACTGAAACGAAATATTTTGATACTAATATCGTTTTGTATACCGTTTCGAAATAGTTTATATAATTTTATATATATATATAAATACATATAAATTATATTTCAAAATAATAGTTAATATATGAATAATTATATATATATTTATATGTAATTAGTCTAATATGAATTGAGGTAAAAAATAACAAAAAAAAAAAAAAAATTGAATAGTCAAAATCCAATATGACAATACCAACTAAAATATTGGCTGATATCGTAGGTATTTTGATCGAAATGAAACGCTTTTATAATTTATATCAAAAATTCGGCCGGTATGACGTATTACACTTATAATTATGGTACGAAATTACAAACAATGGTATTGTCTGCTGCCGGCATTGTAGAACTCCTCAATTATAAAACCTTCCAAGTATGCTAATTTACGCGTTTGACTTCATAAAACAAAAAGAAATGGAAAACCGTCCAAAGATGTTGAAACAACGTATTAATAATCTTACTTCCACTTTAAGAAACATTCAAGCGTTAATAACGAGAGGAGCACGCCTTCGAGGAAAAATTACTAGGAAATTTCACTCTTTGTTTCGTATTGACTTTATGTCCATCTAGATGGAGACGCTCGATATTTTTCTTCGACAATGTTTTAAAATTGTTTCTTAATATGTGTTCGTCAAAAAATGTTTCTTAATAAAACTTTTGAATTGACATCTTTCTTGTCTGAATTTCATTTAAAAAATAAATAATTTTTTTGTAATTCATATTTGATATATTGAATTATAACTCTAATTAAAACACTTCTATTAAATAGATAAATAAAATAAGTTCTTCAAATTTTGAAATTTTTTATTTTAAAAAAAAAGATGTTTTATTAAAAAAAAAAGATGTTTTAGTTTATTTTATTCTAAAATAACAATTATTTGTTTATTTATTTTGTCCATTATTTAAATTGTAAAAGAGTCCACAAAAATATATTGTACGTAACATTGTCTTAAAAATAATATATTTTTTAAAGAAAGACTCGTCTTATTTGGAATCAGAAATGAGATTAGTTGAGATGAATTTGATTTATTTTTTAATATTATTATTATTTTAGAATTTAAAAAAAGTGTATTAGAATTTGAAAAAAAATATATTGAAATTTGAAAAATGTATATAGAGATTTGTATTTTATATGAAAAGTTAAAAGATATAATGATAAAATAAACATAAGTTGAAATGAGTTGACGTGAGTTCCAAATCTAAACGAGACGTGATTACCAAGCCAAGCCATTTGAAATAGATTTCTTATTACCAAGCCAACATCCTAGTAGTCTCTGTTCCTTTGTTTCTTGGTTCTAGCCTGCCATTAATCAAATTCTATTTTTAATTGAGAGTCTGTAACAATTTACATATTTTAAGATTATAAATATAAGTTATTTGAATAAAAATTATGCTTAAAAAAAGAATATAGGAAATAGAATATGCAATGAGCTTTCCAGTATTTATAATAGTTCGAATAAATTTATCGGATTGTATTAAATACTTAAATAAATATTATAGATTTCCACTCAAAATATTGAAATTCGATCAAAAAGTTTAGAGAATATTTATCATTCGAGTTTTGTGTTATACCATAGTGTGATGCCCCGGGGAAAATTGGAAGCGCCTCTTCTCAAAGAAGAAAAATAATACATGCATAATATGCAGATATGTTGAGATAATTAAAATCAATCATTGTAATTAAGACCACAAATTTAAAATAAAAAGTGACAAAATTTAAAATAAGCATATTACAAAAATATGAAAATTGTTAAGAATTAATTGGGAGAGCAACTACCGCCCCTTATCCCACCACTAATTATGTGAATGATCCCACCACAATTATTTTAAATCTTACATAATAACTTGTATAGTAACTTACATAGTAATTTTAAAACTTATAAATATGAATTTTAATTGTTATAAATTTTATAAGAAAATATATAGAACGAAAAAAATTTCAGTTCTTGAGAGTTCTTAAGAGTTTTTTTTATATTTCTCTCTTGCAATAGTAGTAGTTTCATAGTAACTTGTATAGTAGATTTTACATAATAACTTGTATTAACTTGCATAATAATTTTAAAGCCTATAAATATGAATTTTAGTTGTTATAAATTTCATAAGAAAATATATAGAACAAAAAAAGTTTCAGTTCTTGAGAGTTATTAAGAGTTTCTTTTATATTTCTCTCTTGCAATAGTAGTAGTTTCATTTTTAGTTTTATAACAAAAATCACATATTATTACTATATTATATTTAAAAAGTTTTTAGATTCAAAATTCAAACCAACTTCCAATTTATGTTAAAAATATGAAAATCACATATTATTACCCTACAGATATGTTGAGAAATGCTATTTTTATATATGTAGAATTATGGGTGTAAATAGTCTGGTATGAAAAAAAATGTGAACTAGTTCTATTTGGTCTAAAAATTCTCCCACTCTGAATCGGACTAAATTCTTATTCGGTTCATATCGGTCTAGTCTAGTTCGTTTAGGAGCGGTCCGGTCCAGTCCAGTCCAGGGACACCTGATATAATTTAATAGGCTAAAAATTTTATCCAAAATCCTGCAATAATGAAAAATAATTTTTAGTTTAAATTTAATTATTATATTATTACATTAGTATATTATAAATTTACGTGTTAGTAAATAGTAATAAATTAATAATAATATATTAAATAATAATAATACACTTATTACATTTACTTATAAGTTATTATTAATACTCTATATAGATATACTATAATTTATATTTTTATATTACAATTAGTTAACTACTATAAATTATAATATGTTAATATTGTAAGAGTATATATTATATATTAATATATTATACTACTACTCTTAATCTATATTAATATTAATATTATAATTTATATACTATTATTTATATATACATATATATAAAAAAATGATGGGTTCGATTCGATCTAAAAAGAGAAATGTCTTGGATTAGGACCAGACCAAAAATGTTTGATTCATATAAAAATGGAATCGGATTGGACCGAATTTCATACAAACCGTGGGAGCTCAATAACTTTTTTTTGAAATATTTTTTTTGATATTATTATCAATTTCTTCAAAAATTATTTAAAAATGTTAAAAATATATAAGAAAAAGTATTTTTCGAAATAATTTTAATTTTAATTTGAATAAATTATTATTAAATTATTATCCAAACGGGGTTTAAACGCGGTGACGCGCCATTGGTTTCTGTTATTCCGCCCTGCGCGTTCTCCACTCCGACTCTTGCTCTCTCTCTCTTCCAGAAAAACCATTTCTGGATCTGACCCCATGCCATGAGTCACCGGCAACGCACATCTCGGGCCCCTTCTGAATTCGAGCCCTACAATATCATCCCCATCCATAACCTCCTCGCCGACCACCCCTCCCTACGGTTCCCGGAGGTCCGCGCCGTCACCACCGCGCTCCGAGCCGTCGGGGATCTCCGCAAGCCCCCTTACTCCCAATGGGAACCGCAAATGGATCTTTTCGACTGGCTCGCCATCTTCTTCGGCTTCCAGACCGACAACGTTCGGAACCAGCGCGAGCACCTGGTCCTCCATCTCGCCAACGCCCAGATGCGCCTTTCCCCTCCCCCCGACATCGACGCCCTCGACGCCGCCGTTTTGCGTAAGTTCCGCCGGAAACTTCTCCGTAATTATACTGCCTGGTGCTCCTACCTCGGCAAGAAATCCAACATCTGGATCTCCGATCGCCGGGCCGCCTCCGAACACCGCCGCGAGCTACTATACGTCTCTCTCTACCTCCTCGTCTGGGGTGAGTCCGCCAATCTCCGCTTCGTCCCCGAATGCATTTGCTTTATTTTCCATAACATGGCCATGGAACTGAACAAGATTCTGGAGGGTTACATAGACGAGAACACGGGTCAACCGGTGATGCCCTCGCTTTCGGGCGAGAACGCGTTCTTGAACTGCGTTGTGAAGCCGATTTACGAGACGATTAGGGCAGAGGTCGAGAGTAGTAAGAACGGAACTGCGCCGCACAGTGTCTGGCGCAACTACGATGATATCAACGAGTATTTTTGGAGTAAACGGTGTTTTGAGAAGCTCCAGTGGCCGATCAAGTTAGACAGTACTTTCTTCGTGACTACTGGTAGAGTGGGGAGACATGTGGGGAAGACCGGCTTCGTGGAGCAGAGGTCGTTTTGGAACCTTTTTAGGAGTTTCGATAGGTTGTGGGTGATGCTGGTGTTGTTTTTGCAGGCGGCGATTATTGTTGCATGGGAGGGGAAGGATTATCCATGGCAGGCATTGAAGAGCAGGGATGTGCAGGTGCGTGTTTTGACTGTGTTTTTCACGTGGAGTGGGTTGAGGTTCTTGAAGTCCTTGTTGGACGCCGGGATGCAGTATAATTTGGTCTCAAGGGAGACATTGGGGCTTGGGGTGAGGATGGTGATGAAGAGCGTGGTTGCTGCCATTTGGATTGTGGTTTTCGGGGTGTTTTATGGCAGGATATGGTCGCAGAAGAACGCTGATAGGAGGTGGTCCCCCGAGGCAGATAGAAGGGTGGTGACTTTTCTTGAGGTGGCGCTGGTTTTTGTGTTGCCGGAGCTTCTGGCAGTGGCACTATTTATAATTCCGTGGATCAGGAATTTTCTTGAGGAGACAAACTGGAGGATCTTTTATATGTTGTCATGGTGGTTTCAGAGCAGGACTTTTGTGGGTCGTGGGTTGAGGGAGGGTCTCGTGGATAACATTAAGTACACTTTGTTCTGGGTTTTAGTGCTTGCCTCGAAATTTTGTTTTAGTTACTTTTTGCTGATCAAACCGATGATTGCCCCATCAAAAGAAATCTTGAAAGAATCAGATGTGCGTTATCAATGGTATCAGCTGTTCAAAAATAGCAACAGATTAGCAGTTGGGCTATTGTGGCTTCCAGTTGTTTTGATTTACCTCATGGATATTCAGATTTGGTACTCAATCTACTCGTCTTTTGTTGGGGCAGCAGTGGGGTTGTTTCAGCACTTAGGTGAGATTCGAAATATTGAACAATTGAGGCTGAGGTTCCAGTTCTTTGCAAGTGCCATTCAATTCAATCTCATGCCAGAGGAGCAGCTGTTAAATTCAGGGGGATGAGGAATAAGTTTAAGGATGCCATCCATCGGTTGAAACTGAGATATGGGCTTGGTCGACATAAGAAGCTTGAATCCAACCAGGTTGAGGCAAATAAGTTTGCTTTGATATGGAATGAAATCATTGCGATATTCAGGGAAGAAGATATAATCTCTGACCATGAGCTTGAGCTGTTGGAGCTGCCCCAGAATTCCTGGAATGTCAGGGTCATCCGCTGGCCTTGTTTCCTTCTCTGTAATGAACTGCTGCTTGCACTCAGTCAGGCGAAAGAGTTAGTAGATGCTCCTGATAAGTGGATCTGGTATAAGATAAGCAAGAATGAGTTCAGGCGTTGTGCTGTGATTGAAGCTTATGACTGTATCAGACACTTGTTGCTTGAGATTCTCGAAAGAAACACTGAAGAGCATTCCATTATGACAGTATTCTTTCAAGAGATCGATCACTCTATTCAGATTGAGAGGTTTACTAAGACATTTAATATGACCGTACTACCCCAGCTCCATGCCCAGTTGATCAAACTTGTTCAGCTATTGAACAAGCCAAAGAAAGATCCTAGCCAGTTGGTGAATACACTGCAGGCCCTATATGAGATTGCTAAACGGGATCTTTTCAAGGAGAAGAAGAGCATTGAACAGCTGAGGGAGGATGGTTTGGCTCCCCGTAGTCGCGCTTCCACTCAGGGGCTGCTTTTTGAGAATGCTGTCAACTTGCCTGATCCCAGTAATGAGACTTTCTATCGTCAGGTTCGGCGGTTGCACACAATTCTTACCTCCCGGGACTCAATGCACAATATCCCAGTAAATCTTGAGGCAAGACGCCGAATTGCCTTCTTCAGTAACTCACTTTTCATGAACATGCCCCATGCACCCCAAGTTGAGAAAATGATGGCCTTCAGTGTTCTGACCCCTTACTATAGTGAAGAAGTACTCTTTGGTAAAGAACAACTTAGAACGGAAAACGAAGATGGTGTATCTATCATGTACTATTTGCAGACAATTTATGCTGATGAGTGGACAAATTTTATTGAGAGGATGCGCCGAGAAGGAATGGTGAAAGAGGAAGAATTATGGACAACGAGGCTAAGAGATCTTAGGCTTTGGGCATCGTACAGAGGTCAGACACTTGCCCGCACTGTAAGGGGAATGATGTATTACTATCGGGCCCTTAAGATGCTGGCATTTCTAGATTCTGCATCGGAGATGGACATCCGGGAAGGATCACGAGAACTTGGTTCAATGAGGCGAGAAGAGTTGGATGGTTACAACTCGGACAGGTCACTTTCCTCCAGGAGTTTGGGTAGAACAAGCAGTTCAGTCAATTTGTTATTTAAAGGACACGAGTATGGGACTGCTTTGATGAAGTTCACTTACGTGGTTGCCTGCCAGATATATGGGACTCAAAAGGCAAAAAAAGATCCTCATGCTGACGAAATCTTGTCTCTTATGAAAGATAACGAGGCCCTTCGAGTTGCCTATGTCGATGAGGTTTCCACTGGGAGGGACGGGAAGGAATACTACTCTGTCCTTGTGAAGTATGATCACCAATTGCAGAAGGAAGTGGAGATCTACCGGATAAAGTTGCCTGGTCCCTTAAAGCTTGGAGAGGGAAAGCCGGAGAATCAAAATCATGCTATCATCTTTACCCGTGGTGATGCTGTTCAGACCATTGATATGAATCAAGACAACTATTTTGAGGAGGCACTCAAAATGCGTAATCTATTGGAAGAATTCAGGCGCAATTATGGCATCCGGAAGCCTACCATATTGGGAGTTAGGGAGCACATTTTTACTGGTTCTGTTTCATCACTTGCTTGGTTTATGTCAGCTCAGGAAACGAGTTTTGTCACATTGGGACAGCGTGTTTTGGCAAATCCCTTGAAAGTTAGAATGCATTATGGCCATCCAGATGTTTTTGACAGGTTTTGGTTCTTGACTCGTGGTGGCATCAGTAAAGCTTCCAGAGTGATTAACATCAGTGAGGACATTTTCGCTGGCTTTAATTGCACGTTGCGTGGAGGCAATGTTACCCACCATGAATATATCCAGGTTGGCAAGGGAAGGGATGTTGGGTTGAATCAAGTATCCATGTTTGAGGCCAAGGTTGCTAGTGGAAATGGCGAGCAAGTTCTCAGCAGAGATGTCTACAGGTTGGGTCATAGGTTGGACTTCTTCAGGATGCTGTCATTCTTTTACACTACTGTGGGATTCTTTTTTAACACAATGATGGTGGTTCTTACTGTATATGCATTTCTGTGGGGGCGCCTCTATCTGGCTCTTAGTGGTTTTGAGGATTCTGTTTTGGCTGATGACACAAAGAGCAATGCAGCACTTGTTACAGTCTTGAACCAGCAGTTCATCATCCAACTTGGTCTGTTCACTGCCCTTCCAATGATAGTGGAGAACTCTCTTGAGCATGGGTTCCTGAACGCTATTTGGGATTTCTTGACAATGCAGCTACAGCTGTCATCTGTTTTTTACACATTCTCTATGGGAACGCGTGCCCACTACTTTGGCCGGACTATTCTTCATGGTGGTGCAAAATATCGGGCCACTGGGCGTGGTTTTGTTGTGCAGCATAAAAGTTTTGCTGAGAATTATAGACTCTATGCTCGTAGCCATTTTGTGAAGGCCATAGAACTTGGACTGATACTGATAGTTTATGCAGCACACAGTCCTGTAGCTGGAAATTCATTTGTTTACATAGCCATGACCATCACAAGTTGGTTCCTGGTTGTCTCATGGATTATGACCCCATTCGTGTTTAATCCTTCTGGATTTGATTGGTTGAAGACTGTTTATGATTTTGATGACTTTATGAACTGGATCTGGTACTATGGCAGCGTGTTTGCAAAATCTGAACAGAGCTGGGAAAGATGGTGGTATGAGGAGCAGGATCATCTTAGGACAACTGGCTTCTGGGGAAAGATACTGGAAATTATCGTAGACCTTCGATTTTTCTTTTTCCAATACGGGATAGTATACCAGTTAAATATTGCTGCCGGGAGTACCAGTATTGCTGTTTACTTGTTGTCTTGGATCTATGTGTTCGTGGTTTTTGGGATTTACGTGGTAATAGTATATGCTCGGGATAAATATGCAGCAAAAGAACACATTTACTATCGTCTAGTCCAGTTCCTTGTGGTTATACTTGCAATACTTGTGATAATTGCCCTGCTGGAATTCACTGATTTCACATTTATTGATATTTTCACTAGTTTGTTGGCATTCGTCCCCACGGGGTGGGGCATGATATTGATTGCCCAAGTATTCCGACCCCTTTTGCAGCACACTATACTTTGGGACTCTGTTGTTTCCGTGGCTCGTATATATGATATAATTTTTGGAGTCATTGTCATGGTTCCAGTGGCATTGCTGTCATGGTTGCCTGGTTTTCAGTCAATGCAGACGAGAATTCTTTTCAATGAAGCATTTAGTAGGGGCCTCCGCATTTTCCAGATTGTAACAGGAAAAAAATCTAAAGTTGATTCATGATTTGAGGTAATTTCCTTTGTCTATTTGCAGGATGACTTTTTGAGATTTCCAACATCATTTTTTCTTTTTAACTTATTCTTATTCCTAAGACTTCAATTAACAATGGAATCTTGACAAGCTGCTAAGGTTAAGCTTCTGCATCATGCAATTGAAAAATGGTCCATTCTTTTCTTTTCTTTTCTTTTTTTTAAAATTTGAAAGTGGGAGGCAGGTATTTACTTTTCTAAAGACTTGATTAGGTGCTCTTCTTTTATTGGTAGGATGTATGACCATAAGTGCATCATTACCTATGTTGTGTTGTATCCGACACAGGTACTTATTCTGGTTGTATTATGCATTTTATGTTAGAGTTGTCATTTAAATAATTAAATTCTCACCGTATCATATGGTATTGAATGATCAACTTCCTCTTGAAAGTTTTGAGAACCGTCATTGCACTACATTCAGAAGTGGTTAGTCTTCAATGAATCAAAGATGAATTAAAGTTCAGAAACGTTCATTTTTTTTACACCTAAAAAAAAGATGCAAAAAATATTCGAATCTTTAACTGCGGCTAGAAGTTTGCATGTTCAGGCGCCTGTTATGATGTTTATTGCCCATTATTCTATTATCCAATTCTATTTGTTTCTTTTTTTTTTTGATAAGTAAGATGTTATATATATCAAAAGGAGTAAACAAGTACATTGGAAGTATACAAGAAAACACCTTGCCCATGAATGCTCGAAAACACCTTGCCCATGAATGCTTGCTGCACCCCTCTAATTGTTTCTTTCTTTGGTAGAATCAATTTTATTTGGCATAAGCTATGTATCTTTTCTAATTTGTTCTTTTTGTAGACGACTATTTTTTAGTCAATAAATTTGGTGTTAGTATGATGTAATGGGCTATTTTGGTGATCTGAAAGGATGAAACTGCCACGTCATGAACCTCTTTGCCGCTTGGTTAACTTTTTCATTCCAAATCTGTGTTGGTAAATTTATAAGAGCGTATAAGTTCGAAGATTCTTACAATGAGGTTGTCATCTTCAACGATGGTCAAAATAATAGTGGAAATCTTGAATATAATAGTTTGGGAAGTATTGGTACAGTTCATATTTAGTGAGGAAATTTTATTTTTTTGTTAAAAGTACTTCAGCTTCCTTTTTTTAAAATGTTTTATAATTGTATAAATCCCAGATTGCATAGCTTATTGGGTCTGATTACAAGGTTCTATTCCATTTTTCCAAAAAGGTCAAACTTTAACTTTCTGTCTTCCTAGTATGTAATATAGGTCAGTGGCCAAATGGCTCATTAAATATGTGGTTCTCTAATAGAATCAAAGCAATGTGTGGTTTACTATTAAGAACAGAAAAGTCTATTTTGCTCAATAGAAAAAAAAAAAGGAGAGATCAAGAACAACATACCTTACAAAATTCATGAAATAAGCATACCTAACAAAATTCCCTTCCTACGTGGATATAATATGATTATTTCTATATTGGCATTGATATTTTCTGCTCCTTAGTGGATGAACAGTTAAGTTTTTGTTGCTTTATATGTTCAGACACTGAATCAGTTATTGCATAAGAAGTTCTCATTGAGTCTTATTATGTCTTTGAAGATAGAAGTTCTTGCATATAGAATGTTTCAGTTGTTATCACTATGAGCAATAAACTAGCACGTTTAGGCATTGCTCTTGTATATGTCCTGAATACTTAGGCACTTGCCTATTCCTATGATCGCTAAAATTTTGTTTACCGATAAAAAAAGTGTCAGTTATTTATTTATTTATTTATTTTGCATGCCCACTTGTTTGTTTTTCTTTCTTGGCAAGTAAAATATCATTATCAAATAACTTACATATATGTTCTTTATGGGCCGTCGAAAACCTCGTGATTGAAAGGTCATAGAATGTATTAATAGTTTTGTATTCGGATAGAATAAAATTCGACTAGATACTCAACATAAGATAGGTAAGTGGATAATATAAAGAATTGAAATAACATAAGAAATTATTGTCCATAGTCCTTTCTTGTATTGAAATAATAATGTAATGTCTTGTGTCAAAATAATAATTGCTTTTGTTATCTCGTTTGTCAAAGATCCTATTTTATATTTAGTTTCAAAATTTTCCTGGTTCTTGTCCCATTTTACATTATGCCATGGAATATCAGCTCCCTTCATGCATCCACAAGTGCTCTCTGTTGCCGCCCATTTTGCCACCTCACGTGCCTGGGAATTTGCCATTCTAGGCATCCAATTGTACTTCATGCCTTTGGTCAGCCTCCCCATTTTCATGTGGATTGTTCTCAGTAATTGAGTTGATCACTTCTAGTGCTTAACTTTCTATTTGAGTTTGGGGCCTTGGATATAATCCATGAATCAGCCATTTTACTAGCCAGTCAGCCGCATTAATTCAGCTTCATAGGATATACATGATTTGACCTTGTCCACCCAAACATTTTGAATTATGCCCTTATGGTCCTGGCAAGCTTGCAACCAGAGAGTGATTCGACCTCACAGCAGCATCAAAATTCATTTTCCATGTCCATTTTGTGACTTTTTCTCATTCCAAGCCATTGCCAAAGCACCCAATTTCTTCTTGTTGTGCGCCACCATATTTCAGTTGTACCAAATTGCATTCATAATGATGAGCCTGTTTTTCTTGTATCTCCATAAAATCGTCCTTAACTCTTATTAGTTTATAAGTTCCCGTGGAGCTTGATTTACATATCATTTATATTCTCTATGGTGCGCATGTAAACCTCAACTTGAAGTATACTATCCATATAAGCTTTTTTTTTCTTTGAAAGAATGGCTACGCTAACTTCAATTATATATGATTGTGTATTGTTTTCACGTTTTTATTTTTATTTTTACTTTTGTAAGCATAGAAAGTTTCATCCGTTTCTGAGATTGTTTCCCCATGCTTTGCAGGTCTGGTTTGTGAGGTGGTGTAGAGGAACGATAGAAGTTGAGGGGCAGGATCTTTTTTATTTTATATCTGCTTCGTGGAGGTTCTTTTGTGTGTCTTTGTAGATTCCATTATTTTCCCTTCCTGCAGCAGGGAGGTAATGGACGATATATACTTTTCTCATTCTTCATCAATGTTCTCATCTTTTACTCATATATTTGGTAGGGGAGCTCTTAGTTATTGTGCTTTTACTTCCCACTTCTTCAAAAGTTAGAACTCTCCGCATGGTATAGAGCCTAGTTTGGTAGTTTGCTCAGGTTAGAATATTTGTTATTCTTTTGTCAGAAATTGAGCTTGTATATGTTTGTTCATATCTTTAAGCCTTGCTTTCTTGTTCCGGCTACAACACGAATCATGTTTATTCAGATCAGATTTTCTACAATTTTTTACCCAGAATTTATAATTCAGATAGAGATAGAAGCAATATAGATCCGTTTAGAGCAGTAATCAAGCTTAACCGAGTCAAGATGAATTTAGAGCTGTCAGAGCTCGACTCAGCTCATACGGGTAGAGCTCGAGCCGTTTTTACAGACGTTGCTCGAGTTTAGATGGCTTGGTTTAGCTTGGCAAGCCATCGACCAAAGTGCTATAGTTGAGTCTTGAAATTTCTAACTATTTAAGAAATGATTTGTTAAATAGACAAGTGTAATACAAGTCGTTGTAAAAAAGTAAATCCAACCTGAAAAAAGTGTAATTTTTTTTTTTAATAGGTGAGACTCACTTTTTTACAAAGGGTTTGTATAAGACTTGTATATTTGAGGCTTGTAATCAACATTGTTTATTGAAAAAAATAAAATTAATTAGTAACTTTGCCTCACAAAAGGCCAGAAGATAATACAAAATACAGAATAAAAATAAATTGAAATACAAATTGATCAACATTTAAAGTAAGAAAAAAGGCCTTGGACTTGGCTCAAGTAGTAAAAGACTTGGATTTGGAGTTATGCGATCTAGGTTTAAGGTTCAAATTCTCATTGTTCAAATAATCTCAAGGGTCTTCAGATTGGGTGATTTTTCTTTAAATTATTTGAGGTGTATTTGAAAGAAACTGTTTGCTGAAGATTTGTGCACTCTTGGGATTAATTGGGTTTAATTTGGGACGTTGCTTTCGAACATCCTGCATCAATAAAAAGAAAGTAAGAAAAAGCCTTTATGGGTTGGCTCAATTGATAAGTCATAAGAGTCTTGGTCTTGGTAGCATGCTTCCTCCAAGTCGATCATTGTTGCAAACAATTTCTAGGGCCATTAGATTGGGGAAATCTTGTATTGAATTTTCCAAAGTACACTTGAAAGAAACTGGTTGTCGAGGGGTTTGTGTCATAGGTTTAATTTATGTTTCATTTCGGTCATTTCGATCGGAATTTTCTATTATGGTGTAGTACCCAGTATGCTAATATTTTATTCTATTTCATTTCAAATTTCGGTCATTCTGTTCCAAACTATTTTAATGGAAGTTTTGTAATTTTTTTGAGTTTGGATGCCATTTTTGTAAATTTCAAATCTAGATTGTACTTAATTAATTCTAAAATCTGAAAGGTATTTATGTAATTTTAATTTATTTTGTAACTTTAATTATGTCTCCCCATTCTCTATTTTTTAAAATATCATTAATTTAATCATTTCTTTTTTTTTTTTGTTTTTTTTTTGTCTGAACTCAAATTTGTGATTTGTTAATATCTTATTTTGATATTAATATCTCTATTTTTTTTTGTCATATATTTTCAACATATATTTCTTTTAAATCGTCAATTGTTCTGTATATTCACTCATACATATTTTATATTTAAATACACATGTATTTATTCTATTAATTATCAATTATATATACATATAAATACTACATAGATAAAACAATATACCGAAACGCGCAAGTGCCCTTCTATTAGTTAGAACTTTGTTCCCGCTGTGCAGTACCAACAAAAAAAATGTCTCATATTTAAAACTTGCCACTTCATCCATGTTAGACCGACCATAACACCTGCTCCAAGTGGCATTTATAATTTCCTCACAATCTTTTTCACCCACCCACGTAATCTCAAACTAAAAATGCCTCTTAAATCTTGGGAGAGACAATTTCTCCCTTCAAATCAACTCAAATAGGGAGATGGTATGAATAAGCTACTAAACTACTAAATCATGAGAAACTCTTAGCATTTGAGAATCTGTTCCACCGTACAGAACTGACAAAAAAAAACTGTCAATTCTTTTACTAATACATTGGCTCCCTTCCCTCCTGTTATTCTATGTAAAATGATGGCCATTATACCTCCAAATCTCTTAAACCACAATCCTCAACAACCTCCCTTAAAGTTGCAAGTTGTCTCTTTGGTCTAGGCCGTCTCCCTCCCCATTGCTCATGATGAAACATACTTTCATTTAAATCACCAATGACCATCCAAGCTTTCCCATTAGATCTACACAAATCACGAATCAAATTCCATGTCTTGTATATCAAATTAGTATCGGGATAACCATACACATCAGTGAAAAATTATTGTCCGAAACTCAAATCAGCATCCTTAATAATTAGGAGTGTAAGAAATCTAGTCTGGACTGGGGTATGGTCCGGTCTGATCCGATCCAATCCTATTCGGTCGATCTTGTCCCTAAACCAGATTAAATCAGATTGAATACAATAATAATAAAAAATATTTATATATATTCTTTAATGTATAACTATAATATATAGTATATTAGTACTAGTATATAATATTAATATATTAACACATTATAAGAGTTGTAGTATAAATTATAGTATATGTATAAATTTGTAATGATATTAGTATACTTAACTTAATATGTTAGTATTAAATCACTATAACTTATTAAATACATAGAATATTAGTAATAAATAATAAGAGTATTACTATTATTTAATATATTATTACCAATTTATCACCAACATATAGTATATTAGTAATACTACTAGTATAGTTATTAGTTATTATATTACGATATTCTTTAACATATAACCATAATATATAGTACTAGAATATATTAATATATTAACATATCATAAGTTTTATAGTATGCATGGCATGCACAGTAGATGGCTTACATGCATGCTTCTACCCCTCACGTGCACAGTGCATACCATGTATCTCAAATTTTTTTTTTTTTGTTACAATGTTATCCAAAACCTTAATAAAAAGATTATGCATAAAAAGTTAAGAGAAATCTTATTTATTAATCTAGAGATCAACTCAATGGCTAAGGATTCATCATTCTTCCAATTATAGTGCAGGAGATTAGTCTATATCACAAACGACACTAATTGTTAATGGCTAAATTCGCACAAAAGATTGGAATGGAGGAAAAAACTATCCCCATATCACAATGGTGATTCAGGCTTCGATACGGTGTTATTCACATTCATCTACAAAATAATAATTGATAATCAAGTAAAAATAAATAAAGATAGACATAGAGATTTACGTAGTTCGGCATAAAAACTTACGTCCACGGATAATTTGAAAGCAAAATCCAATATAATTGGTGATTTTACTATTTCTCATGGTTTTATATATCGTTTAATAGAATGGAGCAATTTAATAGAATGGAGCAATTTAATCTAAGCATGGAGAAATTGTCGGGAGTCTGTTCTTCATTTGTAAAAATCTCCTTTTGCTATAGATATCTATTTTCTTCCCTAGAGCGACATAAGCCAACTTGCCTTGTAATTAGAGTATTCTCATTGGATTAGTTATAGGCCAAATCTAATGTACTTTTAGATATTAAGGGTTTAAATAAGTTTACATTGAAATGTCTAAATATCAAAAATTTGGACTTATTGCTATTGTAAAGTCAAACAAAGCTCCAAATTTGGAAGCTTTAAGCCAATGGTCAAACTCTTGTTTTATTAATTTTTCTCTCTTTCTTTTTTCATCACATAGAATATGATTACTAATTAATTTTTTAAACTCATAATTTAATTAAAATGTGATTATTAATTAACATATAATAGGTAGAATGATAAAAAAGATAAAATAAAATAAATTAATAATTACAAATAATAAATATTTTTTTAATTATTAATTACTCGTTACTATATAACTTCATAAATAAATAATCTAACATGAAAATTTTATGTAAATAGTCAAAGTTAAATTATTTTATTATTATATTAATAGAATGACCAAAAGTCAAATTCGGTTACATTGGCTAAAACTATCGTTTAGCAATAAATAATTTAATTAGAATACTCTAAGCATTTTTCTTTTAAGAGTCTGTGTCAATTTCTTTTGATTTATCACTTTCTTATTTTATCTCTTAATTTTATTTTGTTCTTTATTATTAATTATAGATTTTTGAAAGGCCAAACCTAGCCAATTTAGTCCTTAGGAGTTGGTTTGATCTGAATTGTTGGTTTGGTTGGCCGAATCATCTGATTTATGTTTGTGCCAACTGGCCCTTCCCGAAGTTCTGACTCCTCATAATCGAATGGGTTGGTAGTTGGGTTGGCTTTGGCAAAACTTTCTGTCTATGAGGTGTTTTCAGTCTGCTTTCTTCCCGGACTCGGATATGTAGAGGCTTGAGTTCCATCGGGTTCATACAAAAAATATATTGGAAACATTTTTATCTATTTTTTTTTTCATATTTTTAATTGTATTTTTAATTGTTTTGTATGTACATGACTAAATTATATTACATTGCATATTAAAATATATTGCAAAAACGACAAAAATATGGATATTACATTTTCTTTTTCCGATTGCTCTTTTGTTTTGATAGGAAAAATAAATAAATAAACATTTATAGAAATCCAAAACTACCATTAACAAGGGTCATTTCATTAAGTCCCTAAAGTTTGCATCTTTTCTCTCTGTATTGGGGGCAGCCATGCCATGCCATGCCATGCCATGCCGGCCACGAGTACAGATGGTCAAGCGTAACTCTTTTTAGATGAGATAAGATGAATTGAGTTAAAATTAAATTTAAAAATTAAATAAAATTTATTTTTTTAATAATTTTTTTAAAATTAAAAATTAAAATATTTATTTTATTTTATATAAAAATTTTGATTAAATAAAATGAAATAAATTAATTAAGAAAAGTTGTAAAAATAAAATAACAATTTCGGCTTCCCTTTCAATGAAGGCTGTTCATTTAGAATAATTTTACTTAGCATCTTTATACACCACAAATTTTATTTTATTTATTTTATTTTTTCTATTATAAGTATGTGATATATAAATGATAAATAAAATAATTCAATTGGTTTAACAAAAATTAAATTAAATTAAAAAAAAAGAATAATAAAAACTAATTTGAAAAATATATAATATAGAATGAGTAGCATTCTCGTTCATTTGTGGACCATCTCAAAACTCAATCTTGCCATCCGGCATGCATCTCTTGGACCATCTCAAAACTCCCAAATCATGTTAAGAAAAAATTTGTGGAGGATAGGCTTCAACATTTCTAAAGTTAGATCTTCCTTTTGAAAAGGAAGCAGTTAAGCTGGGCCATCTTCAGACTTAATGTTTATCCACACATCTTTATCTCAATTAAATTCTTTTTTCAATAATTCATAAAAGTTTGTTGGCAACACGTAATTGGAGCATTTCTGTTGACGTTTCCCACAGGATAACTACTTTTGGAGCCATTCTATGATGGGGATGTTCTAGAATTCTTGCCGACGGACTCTTTCTTATACTTCATAGCATTTTCATTATTCTTTAAAAACTATAAATTTACGCATTTATCAAATTGTTTTAATTATATTTAATCAAAAATAAGAAAATAAAAATAAGAAAATAAAATAAAAAATATTTTTTTTTAAAATAATAAAATTAAAAATTTGTTCAAACTTTTATTGGATAAAATTTTAACTTTTTTATTTACAAAAAATACTTTTATCTTTTTATTTTATTTTTATCTCCTCACTTTTAATTAAATACGATCAAATTTTTTTAATAGATATGTAAATTTGTATTTCTTAAAAAATAATTTTAAACAATCTAATAATAATGCTCTCAAGAAAATAATTAAAAAAAATTATAAAAAAATATATTTACTTATGCAGATTTAAAATATGAAAAATTTCAATATTTATTTTTTTAAATAAAACTTATTATAACAATTTTATATTAAGAATTTTTTCTAATTCTTTTTGAAAAGAAATTCGCTGAAATTACAAAATTTAAACTTATATTAATTATTTCTCTTAAAGATATCCGGAATAAATCTTTTAAAAAACACATCTTGATCTTCTTGCAATTCTCTGTTAATATTTTAATAATTAAAGAATTAAATATTTTCCTTTTACATTGGATTAGGGTTGGAACTTGGAACTTGATACGGACAAAAAAAAGAGAAAAGAATTTAATGATAAGCGGATTAAAGGCCACTCACTTCCCAAGAACTACCTACTTCCACTATCTGCCCATCTTCTTATTATTTATTTTTTATTAATGATACATTTATAACTTATATATTATTTTATTATTATTTATTATTTTTTTAAAAAATTAAGAAAGTGATTATAAATAAAATTATAATTTTTTTAATAATTAAAGATGTTAAAAAAATATTTTAAAAAATAATAATAAATAAATATATTAAAAATAATAAACAAGTAATAAAACAAGTCATTTATAGCTTCTGACTTTCCGTACCGAAAAGAGCCAACAAGGGAGACCTAGAAGAATCTCAGACCTTATATTTTACTACGCTACAGGTACTTTTGTAACGATAGTATGTGATCATTTTATGATAGCTCCTATAAGCTCACTTCCATTTTATTTCCCAAAAAATCATTACAAAAAATATTAACTTGTTATTTTTCTTCCAATTGTATTAGGATCCCTTTGATTATAAAAAAAATATTTTAATCACAAATAAATTTATAAATTAATATGATATGATGTGATACTTCAAATCATAGAATTATTTTTATTATAAAATATGTCCAATAAATTTTATAAAAGTATATCAATTCGTAAATTTTTCTTTCTATAATTTCTTTTTGTATGTATCAATTTAAAAAGAAATTAAGTAGAAATAAAACAAGCAATATATTTATACCGTCCAACCGACTGATATAGCATGTGTTGACTATACCAGCCAATACAGTACAATATTAAAAACAATAGCCCAGATTCCAAATAGTTAACCAAAACTTCCTAATTCAAGAGTCGCAACTAATTAGCTTCATGCATGTCTAGCTGTAGGTGAAACTATAGGCATGAATAATGACCTATTCTTTGTAACATATATATCTACAATATAAGAATATAATTAATAATTAATTTTGTTTTCCCATCATTTTGAGTCTTTGAGAAAAATGTTAATGATTTTACATAAATTTTTAGAATAAGTAATAATTTTACTGAACCACATGAGGGAAATTATATAAATATTTTTCACCATGGATTTTATGGTTCTTAGTCATACCAATTGGCAATTGTTATAGTTCAAGTGGCTTATTTTAAGTGTCTTTTTGTATAATTGGTTAACATAAAATGTTATTTAAAATGTATCTCATCAACGTGATTGGAAATAAAAAAAAAATAAATCCAATACAAAAAGCAGCATTTTTTACGTATTAGTTTTCTATTACTAAATTCGAGTCCTATTTATGTCAAATTACAAATATTTTATTTATTTATTTTTGTAACAGACCGTTATCTTATATATTTAGAAGTTCTACATGTTACCTATCAACTTTTGAATATCTGTTTATCAAAAATATAAGAAGATTTGGTCATTGCTTATATATCAAAAATATATGAAATCATTGCTTGTAAAAAAGCTTAAATTGATGGAAATAGAAGATTTGGTCATTTATATATTTATCTTAATATAAGATGATCCAATGGTGATAACAAGTGTCATATTTATATAATGATATAACATAAGATAAAAAAATATTTAATTTAATTTTAACTTATCTTATTATTATAATTTTTTAAAATTCTTGCACAAAATATAATAAATGATTTAAATCTTTTAAATCTTAATATAATAAAAAATACCACTCTTATCACTTGATCTTATTGCTCGGTGTTACTGTTATGATTTTTTATTTTATTTTTTTATTTACTTAATAATTAAGGAAATATTTTAAATAATATTGTGAATTTTAATTTTTTAATAAATATATATATAAAATAAAAGAAAAAATGATTTACATTAATGAGAGTCCCAACAATGAATGTAGACCCACTCAAATATTAATAATATTAAAAAATAATATTTTAAAAATAATTTATTCAATTTTCAAATTTTATCTTAATTCATATTTTTTTTTAATTCCCTATCCAAAACTCCCAAAAATGTGATATATCTGAGATTATTCTTTATATAATGCATGACTCTTATTCTATATAGGTGAGAAAATTGATAGGAATTATTGGTTGGGTAATGTTATATATAATTATGGAGTTATAAATGATGAGTTAATTTTTTTTTACGTAAATCTTATATATATTTATATTTTTTTTAAATAATTATATGTTGTTTATAATTTCATGAGTATATCTATTATTATTATTATTATTATTATTATTTTATTTTTTTGTTGGTTTTGGTGTTGGATATGTGAAAACTTTAAAGGGAGTGCATGTTGTAGACTTGAGGGCTACCTCATGCTGGTACTACTCGAAAGTCTCGAAGTAATAACCGGTGGGCTCGACACCCTGCTCGCACTAAATACAATTTATTACGTAGAGTTCGTGTCTGACTTTCTTCCATGTTCCATGATTCTATCAACTCTCTGTCTGTCTATCTCTCTGTATATGATTTTTCATTGAAAGAGTTTAAGCTGGTTTTAGTTTCTCGTCTCTCTGGTTTTCTCTTCCTCTCTCACAGATGGAGAGGCCTTTCCTGGGTGGACAAAGCAGTGGAACTGGGGCTCGTCAGAGTAGGCGGCGTAATCGGTCTAATGCTATAGCTTTTGGATCGCCTTATGAAAAGGCTGCGGCGCTGGTTGATCTGGTTGGTTACATTCGTTGTTTCGTCTGCATTATTGTCATAAAAGACATATTTCCTAAAAATGCTGATCCCTTTAAGTTCGATTTTTACACTTCTGGATGAGCTATGACGGATTTTGTTGTGGCTTGGTAATATTTTGGTGAATTCGGTGGAGGGTTTGCGTTTAAACTACTTGAGAAGTACTGAGTGATATTTTTGGAAGGGGAATAGTAGTTGGATGTCACCCTATATTTCTGTTCAAATTTTATAACGTGTTCGAAATATGCAATATAATGAACGATCTTAGTTATGGCTGTTTACATTCATTTTGTTGTTTCTGACCTTTTCGATGCATCAGATTGGTTATATTGTAGTGTCAAGGATATTGAATTGAATTTTCCAATAGGTTTATGCTGCTACCATATCAGTCAAATGAAAGATATGGGCGATGGCTGTTTAGACTTAGTCTGTTTGGTTTGGGGGTGGACTTTTGAAAAATTTAGACGTAATTATATGGTTCTGAGGTGAATTCCATAATGGATTTTTATTCGATTGTATGCAGTTTGCAGTTTGAGAATGATATTAGCTTGTGGCTGTTTAAAATGATTTTGCGTTGTTTTGGATTTGGAATATTATGGATTTAGCTGTGATTTTTTTTTTTTTTTTTGAGTTTGAAATGGAATAGAACGCAGTTTAATTAATTATCTCAAGATACTCAATACGAATGTTTGGTTCCACTGTTGAAGTACGAGGTATATGTACATTCATTTTTAGTGGACCACCATTAAGCTTATATTTCAATAGAATTTGCATTCTTCGTACATTTTTCGTGTTTGGATTTTGAACTTGGTGTCAATGAGAGAGTTATATGTGTGTGCGTGTGAGAGAGAGAGAGATAACTCATCATGAATGTGATTTTGAAATTCTAATTTGTAATAGAAGGTACAAATGGTGGCATATGTGATATGTTTGACATTTACTGCAGGTAGATATATATTTTTTCTTTTGCCAATATTGCTAAGTGGTGGCATGTGTAACCTATCTTTGACATTTACTGCTGAGTGATACTTGTATAATTTTCATTTCAAGTATGGCCCTATGGGGTCTTTGAAGTCAGATCTTTCAACAAAGCCCTTCATCCCCATTCTAACTTCTTTTCCTTGGAAGAGTATTTGGAGGAATAAGACTCCACGGAGAGTAGTTTTTCGGGTGGCTGCTCTAGGAAAGAATTTTAATGGATAATCTAATTAAGACCCATGTGTTGGTGGTGGATAGGTATTGCATTTACAAAAGTAGAGGAGAATCTGTTGACCATCTGTTACTGCATCATGAACTAACTAGTGCTCTGTGGAATTATATGTTGTATCTTTTTGGAGTAGATTGCATAATGCCTTGAAGAGTGGTACTACACCTCCTCGTGTCTTGGAAAGGGAAATTTGGTAGCCAACTTGCGAATTTTTGTGGAAGTTCGACTCTGTATTGCTTAATGTGGCAAGGGAAATTTGGTAGCCAACTTGCGAATTTTTGTGGAAGTTCGACTCTGTATTGCTTAATGTGGCGTGTTTGTAGAGAAACCAATAATTGAAACTGCTAAGATTGTGAGAAACCAGTGGAACTTTTGTTTCAGTACATAGTTTTCAGGATTTTCTTCTTCTTTTTCTTTTTATTGCTTAGGGGGAGATGTTTTATGCTCACTGTGTACATTGCTTGGACCTTTTTGAATTTTCGTACAATCTTACATACCAAAAAAAAAAAAAGAACAAGAAAAGAACTCATCAACATACTGACAGTTTGTGAGTTTTTTGTACTACTTCAATACGAATTTTATTCTCAACAAATAATTATTTTTGTTGTTTAAAATTGCATTGTGCAGGCTGAAGATGGTATTGGTTTACCCGAGCAAATTCTTGAACAATCAAACTTCCAGAATGCTGCAAAATTCTACTTCATGCTTATTCGACTTGATTTCATTTGGTTCCTCAATTATTTTGCGTTGATAATCCTAAATTTCATAGAAGTTAGTAACTTAGTACACCTTCTCTTCACTTTTGGTTGCTTGGTTAAGGCCTTAAGCAATGCACTTTCATAAACAGAAATTGTTTGTTCATTCTTAACTTGCCAATGTGTGTGCAGAAACCTTTGTGGTGTACCAACTATTCTACATATTCTTGCAACAACAGGGACTACTTTTATCTTGGGGAGCTGCCCTACTTAACTGGGGTGGAGTCTCTTGTATACGAGGTAAGAGTTAGATATTCAGAAAAAGTATATTCTGCCTACTTCTGTATGCATGCATGCATGCATTTGTGCTTATCAACAAATGCTATGAATATATTCACTTGAAGTTTGAGTGCTGACTCACTCACACAAGATTTAAGATGTCATGAAAGGTTGGGAGTAATGGTTAATTCTTTTGACCAAGTAAAACATCACCAAGAGATAACCATTTGGAACCACCCTAGAAGAGTAAAACCTGGGATGACAACCTCATCCACCATAACCGTGTATTTGATAATCTTGGAGAACTCCTAGTTTGAAGCTGAACCTAGAATGTCTGGGTCTACAGCTCATCTGCCCTCTGACCACTTGGCTGCGCTATGACGGGTGATGTGATGATAAAGTGATTCTAACATTTATCAAACAAAGCCTTTTATGTCAGCATTTGTTCCTTCAAGTTGCTATCTATGTGCCAAGTGGGTTTATTCTTTATAGTGGGACCCATTTTTTTTACGAAGGGCTTGTATGGGGCTTGTCTATTTGAGACTTCTTTAGGATAATTAAGGGATTTTTTTCTTAGTACTCTCAGATTTTGCGTTACAAACCTTGTAAAGGATGGGAATGCTTGCTTTGTTTTGTCTTAATTTCAAGTTTTAGCTTGTAAATAGATATCTCTTAATTGTATACTCCCTGTCTACTTAGGCTATGCCTATTTACTTGGAATAAAATATATCTTATTACGTATAAAATAAAATTCTTCTGGTATTGAAACGTGGTTTAGGTGATCATTTGAACTTTATACTCTCCTGTTAGTGATAATTCAAGGGCGCCCTTATTGTCAAGTTTTTTTAATTTATTGTAGTTGCTATGGTCAGAAATTTAATGATGCTAAGGTGGTACCCAAGTCTTGTGGGGATGCCTCAAGGTGCAGAGCTGTTTGCTTTTAGGGATGTTTTAGATAGTCATTTGCAAGTTGGATAAGTTTCTGTTCTTATGCAGGGCATAACTCTCATCATACTTGTGGCCCATACTTTCTTTCCGATCTCATATGAAGGGCATCACCTTTATTGGAAAGATCCTCTTAATCGATTCAAGGTACTTCCCTTCAGATTCTTTCTTAAAGTTATTTTTTAACTGGCCAAAATATAAAGTTATTTTTTGATTTTTATCTATGTAATTGCCAAGAAGCTATTTTTTTTTTAGGTAGCTAGAAACTCCTATCTATAGTCTGTGCTAGGGTTTTGAGATTATTGATTCATTTAGCTAAGAGGTTTACCAAAGAAACTAAATCCTTTGATTGGCTTGACCTGTTTTGTTTTGAGTTCATATTCTCAATTATATTATCGCCACTTTTAATTCCATCTCTTGTAGCCAATTTTTTCCTGTGCTTGATATTGCGTTTTTGTAATACCTTTAGTTTGAATCAAAATACTCTGAGCTTTTGGTGCATTTTTTGGATAATTAAACATGTTAGTATTATCTTGATTGAACTAACCTCATCCATACTTGCATTGTCATTTGTCCATCTTCATATTATTACATTGATTGTATTTTTTAGATCTACATATTGCATTTCGACTGGCTATTTTTCACCTTAATAAACTATTGTCATAACTTTTAGCAATTCTCTTGCAGAATTCCCATATATTAGGGTACACCTACTTTAACAAAATCATCACTTGTAAAAAAACAGTCTTCTTTCTTCATTTGATGAGGGCTTAAGTAAAAGTTTCTATCATGTAAGACAACCTGAATGGTCCTTCATTTTAGGGTTGAAATGGCAGGGCTGGAACCTACATGGTGTATTAGTTGGGAAATAATGTAAATTCCTAGAGGGTGATCATGTGAAGCATATTTGTGTGAAGCTATGTTTAAATTCTTGAATTTTATTATTAAATGAAATCTCATTGATCTTTGTTTAGTTGCTGGAAGTTTCACTTGAGCCAATAATCAAGTTTCACCCACATGGTATGAAAATGATAGTTTTCTCATTTTTTTAGATCTGGAAAGCGTAGTTTCTAGAGCTTCACAAAGAAGGCTACCATGGCTTTGCTTGAATCATTTCCCTATTCCTCTTGATTGTGGGATTTTTTCTGGTGGTAAAAGGAGCTTGAAATTTTGTAGTCAAAGTTTGACAGCTGTATAGAATGTGTAAAGTAGTTGTGGGCTTCTTACTGTTACTTTGGTTCTCCAAGCTTTATTTTGGAGAACAAACTCAAAGTTCTAATGGTATCATGGTGGGTGTATGTTGGAAGAAGTCTAGGGTTGCGCTCATGGTGGGTGTTAGTTGGAAGAAGTCTAGGGCATTTTGGTTGAGAGAGGATGGCAGACGTACAAAGTTCTTTAACTGTGTAGCCAAATCTAATGGTATAAATTCTATTGAATCATTGTTTGTTAATGGTGTCGTTTATTCCAATCAAGCTGAGCTGGTGACTATATTGTGCAATTTTATACAAATATGTATACCAAGTAGTTTAACTGGGGGCCCAAATTGGAAAACCTTTCTTTTGAAGCTCTTGATGAGGATGATGTAAAGTGGCTGGAGAGAAAACTCGAGGAAAGCAAGGTCTTCGAGGTAATGAGAGCTTTGAATAAGGCCCCAGGGCTTGATGGTTTTTCTTTGGTATATTACCAAGTTTGTTGGGTTGTGTTGAAGTAGTATATTATGGAAGTGTTTCAGGACTTTCATGCAAAGTGCGAGTTTGCAGAAGCTTTAAAGAAATATTTTTTGTACCTGTGCTCATTGAAATCAGAATAATCTTTTCTGTATTTCTTGAATATATTTCTGTACAAGCTATTGATCACCATTTAGAATACCGTAGGGACATCAAAGAAAGAAAGAAAATCTCCTAAATTAAGGAAAGGAAAACTGAAAAGGAAATCTGCCTAAATAAGGGACAGAGAATCCCTGGTCAATTTCTTCCACTTATCACTCCACATCAATTGGAATTTCCACACTCCCCCTAAAGTTGGATTCTACATATTGACCATATCCAATTGCAGATGAAATCATCAAAATCTTGCCGAGATAGCCCTTTGTTGAGATGTCCACAATTTGCTCTTTTGTAGGAACATAGGTCATACAGATGATTCCTTCTTCAAAATTTTCCTTGATAAAATGTCTGTTCACTTCTACATACTTGGTCCGGTCATGCTGAACTTGATTGAGAGAGATGTTGATGGCTGCTCTGTTATCATAGTAGAGTTTGATGGGAAATCTCACTGTGACATGTAGATCTTCCAAGAGTTTCCTTAACCACGGTACTTTTCCATCACTTGTGCAAGTGCTCTAGATTCAACTTCAGCACTTCTTCTAGCTGCTAGATTCTGTTTCCTACTTCTCCAAGTTACCAAGTTTCGCCAGACAAAGGTGCAATACTTGGCAACGGACCTCCTATCTTCTGTTAACCTGCCCAATCAGCATCTATGAAGACTTCTACTTCCTTGCTTTCACTTTTCTTGAAGAATAATCCTTTGCACGGAAGCTCTTAAGATATCTGAGAATCTCGTACACAGCTTCTAGGTGAGTTTCCTTTGGTGAATGCATGTGTTGGCCCACCACACTAACTGGGAATGCGATGTTAGGTCTAGTGTGTGATAGGTAGATTAGCTTGCCAACTAGTCTCTGATATCTTTCTTTTTCAACTGGGTCTCCAACTTCTTCTGTTCTTTTTCCTGCTTCTAAGGTGTGTCACTTGGTTTACATCCAAGCATGCAAGTTTTGGTTAGAGGGTCAAGAACATACTTCTACTGAGAGACACTAATACCCTTTTTTGAGCTAGCAACTTCCATTCTCAAGAAGTATCGCATTTGTCCCAGATCTTTTACTTCAAACTCTGTGGCTAGGATTCTTGAGATGATAGAATGTGGTTTATCCAGGTGGAAGTGGTTGCATCGAAAAGGGTGGTTGGATTAAATTAATCAAAACGACTGTCGAACTTACCTACTTAACTTTTGTCACTCTTTCGGCCTTTAGCGAATCGTTTGGAGAAATTACAAAGGGATTTCTTGCTTTGTGGTACTTCGGTTAAGTGTTCCAAGATGTGTTCTCTAGTTCCCATGGGAGGACTGGGGTTTTATTATGGTTTAACAGAAGCCACTTGGAAAAAGGAATTTGGCATTAGGCAAATGAGAGAAATTTTAGATAATGGTGTTGGATGCAAAATATGGGAGATCATGGTGTGGGTGCTGCTCTAATGATGTTTTTGGGTTGTATGTAGGCCTTTGGGAAAATATCTGGAGGGTTTGGGAGATTTTGCTCGTTTCACTAGCTTTTCTAGAGTTATTTATCATTGCTCATTTTGTGGGAACTACAGTTGCGGATCACTTGTAGTTTATCAGAGCAGTAAAAGACTGGGATTGCTTTTGAATCCCTCAAATTTGACGAGGCTTATAACGGCCGGTGAAGATTATATCTGTTGGGCCCACTCAAAGTGTGGCGTGTTTGATGTAAAATCATTCTATGCTTTGTTGTATCCAGGATTTATTGCATTGTTAGGTGTCTAGTGCTCTGGGAACTGCTATTCTCGGTTTTGTTGGCTTAGATTCGGTTATGCCTTGCAGAGTGGTAGAGCTTTTGGTACGTTGGAAATGGAGGTTTGTTGTCCACAGAGTGCACGTGGAAGATGTCCTGGGTTGTTTGTTGTGGTGTATTTGGAGAGAAAGAAACAAATAAAGCTTTGAGCTTAAGGGAAAGATGGTGGCAGACTTTTAGGATTAATTTTTTTAAACCCTTTATCATTGGATGCTTATTCATTTTGTTTTTTGTTTTTGTTTTTGTTTTTGTTTTTTTTGTTTTTTGTTTTTCTGTTCTTTTATGGGCTTGTTTACACCTCTTTCATTTTCTTGATTGGTGTTACTCATTTATGCACTGCATACTTGTGCAATGCATTTTGTTTTTACCCAGAGCAGCAGCTTATTTCATGATTAATAAAGTGTAAACTAAGAAACAATAAATTGGAAATTCTTATGCTGTTGAATTTTCTACAATTTGGAAGGCCTACGGAAATGGTCCAGGATTCTAAAACTGTACAGATATAAATGAATAATCTTGATGAAAACAATGTCTGAAGTCCAAGTAACAAAAAATCCTTCATAGGATAAAAAAATGGACGGTGTGTTGCGACTGATGTTTGGAATAATTTAGAGCATCGGCAGCTGTAGCATCATGAAGAATAAGGATCAGTCAGAATAAGCATTTTTGCATCTTACAAGTCATTTGATCTTCCACTTTTTGTTTTCATTCTTAAGTTTCGTCTTGGTATGAAACCCGCAGAAAAAATTTCTGTTATACTAATCAGAGGTAAAGGCAAGCTGACATATCTGATTTATCCTTTGAAAGTATAATGTTAGGGCAATTCTATGGGGCCCCGGCATTGGGGCCCCTTTGCGCCCCTGTAGTGTAAAATTTTTTTACACTTTTTTGCATTTCAATTTTTTTTTTCAAAATCAATAAAAAAATGTATGGAGATAAAATATATGTGATTTTTTTTAATTTTTAAATTTTTTTTCTATTTAAAAACCCCCATGGGGGGCAAAGGGGCCCCAACGCCGGGGCCCCATATATTTACTCATAATGTTATGATGTTGTTTTCCTCGATTCTGATTTAAACGGTTCCCTTTTATTGTTTTTCAGGTGGCTTGCTTGTTAATTTTGGTTGCTGACATATTGGTTTATGCCATCTATTTGTCTCCAGTGGCCTTCGACTATCTTCCTTTCAGAATCGCACCATATATCAGGGTCGTGTTTTTCATGCTTAACTTTAGGTAATATGTGATAAATGGGTAGGTTTTTTTTTTTTTTTTTTTTCATGTGAACTATCCACTTGTATGCTTAAATTCAGTAATGTGGGCATGCACACTGATTTTGAAGATGTTTGTCTTATGAACTTGGGATTTGAAAAAATTATGCTTTGATATATGATATTGCATAGATGGTAAGTGGAATCCTGCATTACTTGAGAGGGAGAAGATCTCTTTATGATGATTGCTAGGTACTTCAGTTGTACCACGGACTAGTCCTTCTGGATTATGGCTCAAATATGATTTGGACCTTCCTTTGGGGCGTTATAAATTGTATTAAAGCCTATACCAACCAAAACTATGGGATTTGAGCTGTGCCACTTATGATGGAATGGTCCAATGAGGGTGCTGGGGGTCTTAAGGGGGACGGAGATGATACCCCCATATTGAGTGAGTATAGGATGTGAATGGGATCTACATTGCTTGGGGGAAATGTTCATGCTCTTTATAATGATTCTAAGAGACTCCAATTATAACATTGACTAGTCTTTTTGGAGTATGACTTAGATATGGCTTGGGCCTTCCCTTGGAGCATTACATGGGAGAATAAGAAAGAGAAAATATTATGAAGATGAGAGGATGGCACAATTCAACTTCAGTTTCTATTTTATGCTGGTCACATGAAGAGAGAGAAGAGGAGGGAGAGAAAAGACAATAGGAAAAAAAAAACGTTTTCAAAATTCTTCAGCTTTTATTTATATCTAAGGCTGTTTGTGTATTACTCTTGAACATTAATCGTCTTTATAATATCTTAGAAAAAGTGGGAAACTTCTAGAACTTTTCCTAGCCAATATATATATATATATACACACACGTATATCCAAGCTAATACTTAAATTTACTTAAGCAGGAATAACTTCATAAAAAAATATAGCAATCTTTAGTAACACACTTAAGTACTGTACTTATGAAAAAAACATATTTAAGTACTGTGAAGCAGCCTTCCATGATCTTACTGAATTCTACTTTGTTCTGCCAGTAATCCCATAAACTAGTAGCACTGTCATAGAAACTGAAGCACTTCATTAAGAATTCTAGGTCGTGTTGCCCAAAGTTTGGGTGTTGACATAAAGTATTGAAAGGACTTGCTGCTTATGATACTTTAAAGTGAATCCCAGGTAAAGGATCAGTTCTATTTTGTCCAAGAAAGCTATTGTTCCTTCAGTCATTAATGTTGACACATGCAAAAGAACTAAGGCATCATCTAGGTAGACATGGAGTATACATCAGATAAATGAGAGAAAAGAGAGACAAAATCCTGGAAGCTAAAGCTAGAAAGACACAAGTGGACTGCCATCCAATGATAAAGAGAATTGAAAAAGAAAGCGTTAAGGCCTTTTATTCAATCCATACTTCGGCCATTACTTTCCCCCCACATGTCCCACATCAAACAAATCGAGATCATTTTCCACAAGGAAACATTGTGATGATTATCAAACCATCCTTTCCAGTATTCTTGTAGATCAACCACTCATCTAGGCATCACCCAATTAGACCAGAAAGACACAGAACAACTAGACATAATGAGCTAGCCACTTCACAAGAGTAAAAGACGATTGACAAATTCTCCATTTTGTTGCAAATACAACAAATCTATCACCATAATGTGTCTTTTTCGTAGGTTATTCAATAGAAAGATCTTTGCTAATGCAGCCAACTACAAAAAGAAAGCTGCTTTCAAAGGGGCATTATTCCAAATGGTCTTTCATGTGGACCTTTGCTAGTGCACCCATTTTATGCTTGCTTGAATTCTTTTAAATGGAAGCAAGGTGGCAAATATCTTTTGCTACGTGGATAAGCTCCATTTTAGATTGCGGAGAACTGATATCTGTAAATTGTTTATCATCGATTTTTCCTTGGCCCCAACAATTGTGGAGAGCCTTCATGTATTACTGCCTCCCAACAAGTTTTGAAAACTGCCATAGGATATCTATTTGGTCCTGGGGCCTTGTCTTTACTCATTTCTTAACTACCTCATAAATGCCATTTTCCTCAAATGACGTTTCCATTCACAGAGGCTCAAAAGCCAAACATTCATCCTAGGTCTCCATCTGAACTTTTCTGTATGCATAGAACTACGTAATGTGCTCACTAATCTCTTGATGGTGGGATAGTTATATGTCATTCACGTTCAAGGAGTCAAAAGAGTTGCTATGCAGGTAAGACATAGCCACCTGGTGGAAAAACTTGGTACACCTTTCAGTATCCTTTAACCACAAATCCCTTTTCTTTGTCTCCATCAAATCTCTTTCAAAAGGCAAGTCTCTACATCTCAATTCCTTACTAGTTTTTTTCTTCAACATTTAATGCCTTTTCCTCTAGCATAGCTTCAAAAGTGCACAATTAATCTAGAGGAATCTTTTTATTACAAATAACAATCTTGTTTCAAAGGGTTAAGAATTATTATTATAAAGTGTTTGATACACACTATGTGGTAACCATTTATCCTTTTAAGTTAGAATTACTGCATGAGAGGATTTCTAAACAAATTGGCGTAAGTGTGCTAACCTAGCCTTCTTTGTGGTTTTTCTGATTATTCTTTTATTCACACTGGGTGTACAAAACAAAGTTCAAACTGATCTTGTCGGTCCACAAGCCTTGAGCAAAGAGTTTTCCTCAAGTGCACCTCGGGTAACTTGAGGAGAAATTCCCTCAGTTTGATGGCCTCTGGAAATGGCTTGCACCCAAGGTTTGAATCTTAGATCTAGAGAATGCATACTGCAAAGACCAGGATCCTTGACCACCATTTTGAGTCTACCTCGAGGTGTCCAGTTTGATTATTATTGTGGCATGTTAGTTGTGCTAATTTATTTTGTCTTTATTTGAGGTGTAATTGTTGGTGCCCAGCTTTGTGGTGGAGATGTAAGCAAGTTGGAAATATTGCAATGTTAGTAATGTGGTTTAGGCCCAAGTGATGAAGGCCTTGGTCTTGAGGTATCACTCCCTTTAGGGTCCAAGATTCAACACCTCATGGGTGCAAACAATTATTTGGGCCCACACCTGGTGAAAAGCCAGCAATTTAATCAGTTTCGTGTAGGGAAACTTTCAAGGGTGTGGTGCACGGGACTGAAGTCTACTCTGCAGGAGTGGGTCCGAAAGGCCCTGCCTTGGAAAGGTTCCCTGACATAAAAAAAAAATTAATGTGGTTTTAAAAGGCACTCCACTTTATATTGTGAGGACACTTTTGTAGGAGAAAAACATCTGATGTACGAAGGGTTAATGGAAACTCACAACATCCACTTTTATAAAGTCTATGCAAGATTGGATTCGGATTGTAGGCAGTACTCATTATGATTCTTTCCTCCTTGTTTTTGCTCTTTAAAAAATTGTCCCTAATTTCTTAGGGAAACTTGTGTTTTTTTTTTTTAAATTCTTTTCTGACCTATACTTATCTACTTATTTAGTAAAACATTTACTTTTTATCCAAAAGAAAAAAGTTACTTTTATTTTTTTAATTTTAATTTGTTAATTTTTTATCATGGTCTTCAATTAATTTTTTGAAGGTATGATAAACTTTATTAATGATAAAAAAATTGATGCTACCCAAGTACCAGAGGATGTATATGAGAAATACCTAAGAAAATGAAAAGAGAGTAGAGTGGTTCTGATAACTAGAAAGCCATAATGAGCAATCATCCCATGATAGAGGGGTTTAAAAAAGAAATGCTTAAGATCTGTTGGATAAAGCATCCATGTGTGTAAGTTTTTTTAAGACTGTTAGGTCAAACAAGAAGGCTGGTACAACTATCAAACTACTTGTTCAAATGGGCACTACTATGCCCTAGGAAAATGTTTTAGGCCCATATAGGGCTTTCTTTAGTTTACATGCTTTACCATTGGCTGAGGATAATTGAGGGCCAAAAAGAAGTTCCTATACACTTTAGATCTCCATAAAGGAATGAATTCTTCACAACAAACTGCTAAAATGGGCAATCTGAATTTCCTGTCAAAGAAAGCAGTACATAAAGAATTCATTTTAGCCATTGGGATTTTCCTGTATCATTATCAGAACCTAGACTCTTGACTTTGGAAATAAATTGGAACGTTTTATGGGGTACAAGGGTAATTCAGGTTGAGTTATGTGCACAGTGTTAACAGTGTTGGGACAAAAAAATTTTCATTTGCTAGGGACTACCTGATTAGAAGAATTGGGCCAGTGATATGTTATCAGAGGCTATAAATCAAGTCTCAATGGTCTGAGGGCTTAGACAATGATTAAATGGATGGTGCAAAAACATTTTGGGACTAGAACTTGCTTAATAGCTGTAGGTACCTATAAACGGTGACGTAGATCCTTCATTTATTCAGTTTTTTACTGCTAAACAATTTATAGTACAATTAGCTTGATTTTTCTCATTCTATCTTGGTATCAGGGAACTACGAGCAACCATCCTCATCCTGGCTGGAATGCTTGGCACTTTCTTGAATGTCTTGGTATGTTCACTATCTTATAAGTGTACCTATATCTGCCTGGCTTGCAAATTTTCTAGTTTCTAAATGATAATGGGATCACTCTTTATAGATAAAGAATTGTTGCACATTTTTTTTTTCAGTTGTGTACAGTTGAGAAAATATTTTAGTCGTGCGAATTATTGCACGAGTGGTCTATTGATGTTTTCCAGACTTCTCCTCCTTTAATAGATCTTGTTGGTGTCTTCATTAGTGTGAGATTCATTAGGGCAAACCCCTAGGGGTTGGCTCAAGTGGTAAAGGATTTGGTCTTGGTGGTATGCTCCCTCTAAGATCTAAGGTTTCAATCCTCTTGGGTGTAAATAATCTCTAGGGGCCATCAGACTGCAGAATTTTTCTCTTGAATTACCTGTGGTACACTTGCGAAAAACTCCTTCTTGAAGCCTATGCACCCCTGAGATTAGTTGGGATGTTATTCTTGGACACTTGGTGGCAATAAAAAATTAAAAAGATTCATTAAGGCGTTTATTTTATAAGTAAATAAAAAAGGAAACTCCTTCTTGAGGCCTATGCACCCCTGGGATTAGTTGGGATGCTATTCTTGGACACTTGGTGGCAATAAAAAATTAAAAAGATTCATTAAGGCGTTTATTTTGTAAGTAAATAAAAAAGGAAACTCTTTTTATACTTGCTCTATTTCAGGGCTCTTTGCACTAAACTTTATAGCTTCTTAAAATGAGAAATGCCTCTTTCAGTATGTAACTCTAGGAAATTAGGAATGGTGCACTTTCATTTGCATCTTTTTCATTGTAATCCATTTTCTTGTTATTAAAAATACATACTGTGTAATTCTTTTACTTTTCATGCTAATTTCTTACTGATTTTGTTCAATTGCAGGCTTTAGGGCTGTTGTTTCTTCTGTTTTCCACTTGGTTAGCCTATGTTATTTTTGAAGATACCCAACAGGGAAAAACAGAATTTACTTCATACGGCACCACTCTCTATCAGATGTTTGTTCTGTTCACCACATCCAACAATCCAGATGTCTGGATTCCTGCATACAAGTAAGCGGGAGCTTTAAAATTCATTAAGATGCTTTAAAATTAGTTATTTTCTCTTTCCAGCAGTGTTCAACTTCCAGCTCGCTATAGGTAAACAATCTTGTTTTCAGGTTCAAATTGTACGTCTCTGCCATGTGACAGTTTCTGTTCGTGATTGTGTAACTAATTGGTTGATTAGGATTTATTGGTTGTGATTTAATACAAAACAGGTTGAGAAATGTTTGGCTTTAAAATATGAACTATTAATTTGGATGGGATTAATGATCCAGGCCTAATCTGCTACCCTATAATGCCAAGCAAATTGCATGCCTAACAGTGCAGAACAAGCAGAAGAAACTAACAAATGGAGGCTACCAGTGAACCATGGACCTCTTGCATGAAGGCTTTGATACCATTTTAAGGACTACCAGTTTCCAAAGCTTATTAGTGAGTAGGCCAACAATGTGTATCAAGCTTGCAGATATATTACCACTAACCAGACAGATATATTACCACTAATGAGACTCCTAGGAACTAAATCATGCCCTCAAAAGAAGCTTCAATAGCTGCTGTGTTAAACTCTGAATAGGTGACAAATTAAAACATCTTTATTACAGGCTGCCATCATTATTTCCTAAAAGGCATTATTGATTCATTCCTAAATGAGAAAGATTATGAAAATAGTAAACTAAGTTAGATGCATCTCAAACAAAGGATTGACACAATGACATAGAATAAGGGGATGCTTGGGGAATGAGATGAGATGATAAATCTGTGAATAGTAGTGAAATGATTTAATTGTAGTGAAATGGTTTGTGAATAGTAGTGAAATGGTTTGAGTTATGATTTTTTATGGGGTTTTGGAAAAGGAGAGAGAAGTTGAATAAAAATATTATAAAGTTAAAATATCGTTAGAATATAATTTTTAATATTTTTTTTTTCTGTTTTGAAATTTGAAAAAGTTAAATTTTTTTTATATTTTGTTTGGAAGTTTAAAAAAGTAGTAATGATTAGATAATGATTAGATAAAAAAGTGGAAGATTTGAAATTGAAAAATATATGTTTTAAGTGTTGTTTGGATGTTGAGATGTGATGGGATGTTATGGGATGAGATGAGATGGGCTGAGATGAAACCATCTCAACATCCGAACAACCCCTAAGAATCATGTCCACTGTTACAGAGCATTCCAGCAACTGTACTACCAGCAACTTATGACCCCAAAGGGAACATAAGATAAGACTTTGAGATACAACTACAAGACATGAAAACCCTACAGAGGGGTAGTATTAATTGTAAACCAACTTTCTAAATTTGTTTGTTTTTTGGACCTTCTTTTCCCTGACTTTCTGGCAGCTTGCATTGTGTATTCTCTCTAACTTTCATAAGACTTGGTTTAAGAACTTTTGAGGCAGTTATTTATACGTGAGTAAACATTTAGAGTTTTTTTTTTGGCAAGAAACTCTGACAGCCTGTGTACTTCATGATTGCTTACGTTTTGACTTGTGTTATTCATGTGACTAAAGTTCGAGCATTAAATGATGTGACATCGACATGTGAGATAAGCTCGTTAAGTTGGCAAAGATTAGATTTTAGAATGCCACAGGCATTTTTTCCTTCAATGAAAGGTATTGTAAAATCATATGATCCGGATATAAGCTTAAAATTTTCCTTAGAAAACTATTTGGAGATGCAAGGTGCCTCTGAAGGTGGTTTTCTTTAGGTGGTTGGCTTCTCACGGGAAAATTTTTACCATTGATAAGTTGAGAAAGCATGATATCGTTGCGATGGATTGGTGCTTTATGTTCAAAAGATGTGGTGTATCGGCGGATTATCTTCTTCTTCGTTGTGATGTATTGAAGGCTTTGTGGGACGGGGTCTTTGCTATGGGGGAATTGCTTGGGTGGTGAACCTTTTGGCGTGTTGGAGAGGGATTCAAGGAAATCATCAAATAGCAGCCGTTTAGAAGATGGTACCTCTTTGTCTTATGTGGTGTATTTGGAATGAGAGCAATGCTCTTTTGAGAATATAGAACGAATCGTGGAAGGGATTAGAGCTTTCGTTTTTCAGCATTCGCCTATAATTAAGTGTCTTTCTTTTGGACACTTCCTCTGTATTTGGGTTATGCCTATTATGTTTTTAATAAATTTCTTACCTACCATTTTTTTTTTTTATCATTGTTTAATTTGTTGTCTACTTTGTGCCCTTTTCATACTTTTTTGGAATTTTAGGATTGTTATCTTCATAGGGGATATTTCATATGCTTGACTTTGTTTCCTGTAGAGTTGTTCTTTTCTCACATTTCTGTAATTTCCTTGGGGATTTTCATTAGAACCATATCACATCTTCGTTGACATTATTTTTCTGGAGTCTTGAATTTCTATTGATGACGTATTAACCATGATCTAATATTTCAACAATTTATATTTTCTTGTAAGGGATTCGCGCTGGTATTGTCTGTTTTTTGTTCTCTATGTGCTATTGGGGGTTTACTTCGTCACCAACTTGATTCTTGCCGTTGTATATGACAGCTTCAAAGGTCAGGTATGGTTTGATTAATCTTTTAAGCTGCTCTTATAAGCCGGATCTTTGTGATATAACTTTGTTTGCCACCTTGTTTTATAATGTCAGCTGCTAGTATGTTGCTTTCTGAATGTTTCATATAAAACTAAGTTTAGTGCTTCTTGTGTTCTTGATAACATAAATGGACACGTTTACATTGGTTTTTTGTAGCTTGCGAAACAAGTTTCTCAGATGGATGGTAATAGGCGACGTATCTTGGAGAAAGCTTTTAATCTCATAGATGAAGATGTAAGTGCGGCGTTCACTGACCCCCTAAATCTACTCTTGGCATGCTTCTGTGACAAGTTCTGCAGTTTTCTTGATCTACTCGTCATGGAGAATAATGTTTCCATTATAGCTGCATTTCATTTGCTAGTGGGTAATATTATTACAATGGTCTCTATATATCTTTTTGTGAGAGGTAGTTATGAATGGTAGAAATAACCCAAGTACATTGGTTGTATACGTTAAAAACACCTAGTTGGAATTAGAAACCAATACAAGGAATCATGGAGATTAATCCATAAATCTACAATCCAATACAAGGAAATCGTGGAGATTTAGTCCACTAAATCTATAGCTATCCCATAGATTTTTTTCTCTATACACTAGTATACTTCTCTTTGTACACTCAGTATGATGGGAGAACTGTTCTGGTGATCTTTGCGGGAACCAATTTTCTTTTAACCATTTTCTGGTATTCAGCCATTACTTGATAAGGATCGGTTTTCTAAACCACGTAATAATAGAAACAAAGGTGTTTTTTTTTATCGTTGGAGGGAAAGCTACTTTCAGGCATATTTTATATTTTCAATGGATTTAGATCTTTCATTAATGGAAATCTTTTTTGTATTAGTGAGAGGAGTAGGAAGGTCATCAAGGAGACAATGAGATGGTGCTCAGCTATGCCAGTGCTTGTTGGCTGGTGAATATAGTGTAAGAGTGCTCACTGTCGGAGGGAAGGAAAGATTTTTACAAGACGTATCATGATGGGACTACGTCATTGTTTGTTTCTAATGCTTTCGGGTGTTACTTGAAAGTAACAGTCTACGGTGGCAGTGGGTGTCGAAGACTTCTAGTGATCTCAGAAGGAAAGAAAGGGGTTGGAAATCCTTTCTATGGAAATGAAGCATGCTTTGTCCATGCATATTCTGCTAAATAGGGCTCCAACATTGGCTCAATGTTTGGATAGAGCAATAGACCCAAGGATAAAGATGGGAAGATGGGGAGGGTGGTCAAATTGTATGTAGGGGTAACGATGGGTGGCACAGGGAAGAGGGTGGTAGTGCTCGCTGGTACGGGCCACTCTTTTGCATTACAGAAAATAGAAAAGGACAAAACGGGAGGTTTAATAGAGTACAGTACCATTGTAGAGAGGTATGGTTGACATGATGTACTGAAAAAAGGGGATAGAGGTCTGTCCTATGTCTGCCTAGTTGAAAGTGAGGAGTAGGGGGACCTGTTTGGGCTGAAAAAGGAACTTGCTTGGCGTAAGAGGAACATGTATCATTGAGAAGGTGGTAGAAACTCTTCCATATAAAGCGGACATGGGCTTGAGCCCTGGCCTAGGCCGAGGCCAACATTATAATGATAAAGGAAAAACCAAGGCTAGAAATGGGCTGAATCCCTTTAGTCCCGACAAAGGAAAAGCCAAGATTGGCTTGGGTTAGATAGTCCCAACTCACTCACCCAGAATGAAATGTTGCCTATAACAGATCGGGCCTACGTCCACATAGGCCCAACATTATTCTATTCCTATTTCAGAAAAGGTCTAGGCCTATTGCGGTACATTGGCCGGGGGTGCCATAGTCCTCTGCACCGGCACCATCTAGTGTTGTTTTTGACAATATTGATGCTGAAAACCTAGTGTTGGTACTAACCGAGAAGACTTTGTAGATGAGGTTGCCGACTTTGAGCTATGAAACATCGTCCACATTTGGGCTATCGATGTACACCGGCCAGGGGTGCCACAGATCTCTGTGTTGGCACCATCTTTGGTTCTTTTCGAAAACACTTGTGCCGCTACCAGCCGAGAAGGCTGTGTAGATGAGGTTGTTGATGCTGAATTGTGAAACATCAAGAGGGCCACTATGCTGTGGGGTGACACAGGCTAGTGCAGAGGTGTTCATTGGGTTGCCTCCCGTCATCACTGTTGCGAGGGTGATGTCCATAGTGCTCGAACATTGAGACTATGCTTCAATGTCCTGTAGATGAGAGGGTGGTAGTGTTGCTGGTAGGTTAGGAGCATTGGGTGATGCCACATAAATGTTTGTTGGAGACTTCTGTGCTGATGGTTGACCTCTATGCTGTGAAGTTGACTATTTTGGTTCCGGGAAATGATTTTCTAGCTGAGAAACATTGTACGTAGAGTGCAACATTAATGGTGAAACCTTGCATGTGGGGGGGGGGGTGTTTGAAAGGAAGGAACATTGATTTTATGATTCTAACAAGGAGAGGAGATACAATGGCTGCCAAAGATGGTGGTTGAAGGGAGGGAGGATAAAGGGAGGGCCTGATCATCTGTGGAGGTGGAAGAACCCATTCCTACTAAACTCCTTTCATCCCAGTGTCTTGGATTGAGTAATTCAAAAAACTATGGAGATTAAGCACTATTAGGGGTTACTTGCGAGTGTTTTGAAGATGAATTCATGGCATTACTCATAGCTATAGAGGCCAAATATGCACAGTCCAAATATGATACATCCCTTAATTTGGCTAAAAACAAAGAAAGAGAACTTAAGAGGCTTATGTGAGCAATGAATGATGATGGTGGGGAGAGAAGCTCTAACTAGGGGAGTCCAAAGGGGTTGGGCAAAGATGGTTGCTATATGAAGCCAAAAATTATCATGGAATATAGGGGGGATGAATGAGCATAACAAATTACTCCAAGTCAAAAACTTCATCAATAGAAGGGTGAATCATTTGCCTATAGGAGACTAAGTTGGAATTCATTACAAGAAAATTAGTCTGAAGTTTATGAAGAGGGCAACATGTTGGGTGGTCGCATTTTCCATTTAAAGGAGCATTCAATGGTGTTGTAATTATATTATAAAAGGGTGGTCGAAAGGGTGGAGGAATATGTGGGCGATTTCACTGCGGTTTACTCTTTTATGAATTTAGAAGACAGTTTCCAATGGGCATCTGCTGGAGTTTATGACCCTAATATTGATTTGGAGAGAAGGCCATTGTGGGAAGAATTTGTGGGACTTCTTAGTTGTGGGAGTACAAGGAGCTCCAAGGTACTTCTCTCTTAGTTGGAGACAAGTTTTTGGCAAAGTTATTCAACTGAGGCGCTCTCTCTTAAAGGAGCTCTAAGGTCTGGAAGATGAGGAGGCAAGAACTCTCCTTAGATCAGTTCGTCATTAAGCGATTGAAAGTGGATGATTTAACTTTTTCAGTATTAGATCAATAATGCATAGGGTGGTTTTAGAGCCCCTTTGAAGAAGATGAAGTGAGCAAAGTAATTTGTGGCATGACTAGTGATAAGGCTACAGGCCCAGATGGTCTTACCCTAGACTTTTTCCAAGCTTGTTGGGACACAATCAATGGTGATCTTATGCAATCTTTTCAATATTTTCATAGTAATGCCATATTTAAGAAAAGTCTTCATGCTACCTTTTTAGCATTCATTCCCAAAAAGTTGGGGTCCGTGGATGTGAGAGACTACTACCGCATTAGTCTCATGAATGGGGTTTACAAGATTCTTTCTAAAGTGTTAGGGAATAAATTGAGTACAGTATTGGAAAAGTTAATTTTGAAGCTGTGCCTTTGTCAAAGGCAGACAAATTCTAGATCCGGTCTTAATTGCGAATGAAGTTTTTGGATGGACGACTCAAATCTAGAAAACCTGCGTTACTTTGCAAATTAAATATGGAGAAAGCCTATGGTCACGTCAACAGTAAGTTTTTACTTTGTTTACTTGCAAGATGTAGCTTTAGGGAGAAATGTAGAGTTTTACATCTCTATAGCTCACTTTCTATCTTGAAATAAGAGGACCTGCTCTCTCCTTTATTATTTTTATTCATCATGGAAGTCCTCTGTAAGATGAGTGTGGGTCTTGTGGAAGTTAGTTTTCGATATGGTTTCTCGGTAGGGAATGGTGATTATGGTCCATTGATATATCCCACCTACTCTTTTTTGACGATACTCTCATCTTTTGCAGTGCAAATCTTGTGCATATCCAATCTTTAAGGGCTCTACTGCTTTCTTTTGAAGCTATCTCAAGTTTGAGAGTTAAGTCTAAATAGGTGCCGGTGGGGACTATCCCTAAAGCGGAGAATTTTGTCTTTCTCTTGGGATGTAAGGTATCATCTCTATCCCTAAAATATCTTGGCTTAGCACTAGGCGTTTCCTTTAAATCAGAGAAGATTTAGAGTGTCATGGTTGCAAAGGTGGAGCATAGATTGACTTTTTGGAAGAGATTTATTTTTCTAAAGGTTGTAGGCTCACTTTGATTAAAAATACTATTTTGTCCTTGCCCTGCTCCCCATAAAGGTTGCCGACCGTATTGAAAAGTTACAACGAGACTTCTTGTGGAGTGGATTGGGAGAAGAGTTCAAATCCCATTTGGGTAAATTGGTCAATTGATTGTACTCCAATTTCTGTGAGTAAATTGGGGATTTGTAACTTGATGAAGTTCAACTAAGTCCTGTTGGGTAAATAGTTGTAGTAATACCAACACAAATGAAGGGGGGGGGGTGGGGGGGGGGGACTATGGAAGTCCGTTATAGATTCACAATTTGGGGGGGCTTGGGGAGGATGATGCTAGAATGAGGTATGCAGCTTATATGCAGTGGGTTTGTGGAAATACATTAGGAGAAATTGAGGTATCTTTGAGGACATGAACATATTGCGGTGGGTGACGACATTGTGTTAGATTTGGGTATGACAAATGGTGCGGTCAACCAAGCCTCCAAGACACCTTCCCTACCATTTTTGAGCTTTCAAAATCAAAGGATGCAGCAATAGTTGATCTCTTGGTCTTTTCTAGTGGCTCCTCTCAATGGAATGTAGATTTCATTAGGGTAGCCCAAGATTGAAAGTTGGAGGCTGTCTCAGAGTTCTATATGGCATTGTATTCCGCAAGCCTGATCAAGGGTACCATAAATAAGATGAACAGGAGCCCCACCAAGAAAGCTAGATTCACTGTCAGATCATTTTACCAAGTTTTAACGAGCCCTGGAATGAATACGTTCTCATTGTAGAGTATATGGCATACAAGAGCTCCTTTAAAAGCAGTTTTTTTCGTTTGGACAAGATAATTGGACAAGATCCTCATCACAGATGACTTAAGAACTTCGGATAATGTTGTTGGACTTGTGTTGCATGTAGAAGAATGGGGAATCAGTAGACCATCTACTTTTACATTGTAAGGTGGCCAGAATTATGTGGGATGCTTTCTTTTCGGGAATTAGATTATCATGGGTCATGCTTATTCGATAGATGGATTCCCCAGCAAGCTGAAGAATTACCTTGAAGGGGCCTACAAGGTAATTCACAAGTGGAAGTAATCTGGAGAATGGTTCATATATGTAAGTGCTGGTGTATTTGGTAGGAGAGAAATGATAGAAACTTCAAAGATCGCAAAAGAAAATGGACGAGCTTAAAGTTTTCTTTTTCAAACATTGTTCTTATGGGCAGGGGCCATTGTTTGTAATGGGCTAAATGTCCATGAGTTTCTACTTTCGGTTGTAAACTCTAATTAGGTACTTCTAACGTATACTCCCTCTGTCTGTATACTTGGGTTTTGCCTACTTTTACTGAATAAAACTTCTTGATTAACTATAAAAAAATCTATAGCTATCACACCCAAAGGACCCAACTTTTGTAAAAGAAAGTGTTAAGTTCATCCAGTGATTGTTCACAATCTTCAAAGTTTTAAGGGTTCCTTTCTCTTGAGATGCACCACAGTAAACAAATGGTGACCATCTTCCACATTACTGTGATATGACTGTTTCCACTTAATCCTCTCTAGGTAGCAAGGAGATCTACTACCTTTTATCTAGGCATAACCCATGCTAAACTGACTCTGCCAAAAAAATCATAACACAGGGTGCTAGCAAACTGACAATGAAGTAGTACATGGTCTATGGTTTCTCCACCCGTTCTAGACATAACTATCCCATAACGATAATATGGCATTTCCTTCGGTTATCCATAGTGAATCATCCCTAAAGAAGCTGTCTAAGCAAAGAAAGTTGCTTTTAGAGGCGGCTTAGTCTTCCATATATTCTTCCATGGGAAGGAGTTTCTTGGGTAGCTAAGGCTTGATAGAATGGGGGAATGATGTACTTCCCTTTCTTAGAAGGATTCCATAGGGGTTTGACTACGCCACCGACCATTATTCTCATAGAGTACATTAAATTGAAAAAGTCTCTGAAGGTGTTGACTCCCTAATCTTGCGCCTCTTTGAGGAAACTGACTTTCCACTGAGGGGACCATTGGGAAGTGCCAATAAGTCAGCAACTGAAGCCTCCCACATTCTTGTGGACTTGTGGTCCTATTTCAGGAAAATTTCTGTGCGGGTTCCCTCACCACACAAAGTGTCATGCCAAAATCTGATCCTTTTGCTGTTGCCCATCTCAAATATGGTATATCTAGTGAAGACTACCCTCCTCTTCTGACGTTTTTCCATAGCTCTATCCAAGCACCACCGTAATTGGAGTCCATTGTTGCCTTGCATAAAACTTCCCTCTCAAGTTGATATTGCCATAACTATTTCCCTACTAAAGCCTAACTAAGTTCAAGAAGATTTTGAATACCCAATGCTTCCCATGAAATCAGTGAGAATACCTTTGTCCAATGTACAAGATGAAATTTAAATTCTTCACCTAATCACACTCCATAGAAAGTCCTATTGTAGCTTGTCCATTTGTTTTGCCATTCTAGCAAGGGAAAAAAGGGACAAGTGGCAAGTTGGATAATGTACCTTGGTTGCATTTGAATAGTGAGAAGTGTTGAGAAGAATTGTGAATATCAGCGAAAAAGTAATGAAAAAATAATAATAAATATTAAATAGTAGTAAAAAGTAATAAATAATAGTCAAAAGTAGGTAAAAAGTAGTAATAAAGTAATAAATAGTAGTAGAGTATTCTGAGAAGACCTGAGAATATTTTGCTTGCCAAACCTAACATTAGTTAAAATGATCTTGCTACCTTTACACATAACATCCTCTTCCACCTAGCCAATCTGCATTCGATCTTCTTAGTCACACCATCCTATATGGACTTTGCCTTGAATGAGGGTCCTAGAGGTATATCAAGATGCTTCATGGGTAGATGTTATACGTTGCAACCCAACAGATTAGCCAGGCTCGCCACATTGGGCACATCTTTCACTAAAACCAATTCTGATCTTCCTTTAATTTTCCTCTACAAAAAATAAACTTGACCATAAATGGAAATTGATTTTCCTGCATCCTCCAAATTGACTGAAGTTTCTAAAAATGAAACCATCTATCCATTTAATTTCCTGTATTGCTCTTAAAACCTGATTGATACTACCATTTGGGTTGTCAGTTTATATTAACATAAAGGTGCTTTGAATTTATAGGATGCATGGGCATGGTTTTTATGTGCATATATGGAATTAGTTATGCAGCATGCTTTTGTCAGAATATTTCCCTTGTGTTCATTCTCAACATTTTTTTCTCTACTAACATTTGTATTGGTAAGAGAGTTGTTATTCTCTTCCTGGCATCATGATTAATCTTTTATATGTTGATATACATTAGGTACTTTTGTGTTATATATACTTACGCTTATTATTTTATAAAGTAAATTATATTTGGTTTGAGCCCCTTGTTTTTTTCTCTTAACAGAATGATGGATTTATTGACAAAGAACAGTGCATTCAACTGTTTGAGGAACTGAACAAATACAGGTATTAAATAAACACAATCTTCAACTTGCTTAACATAATTGTAATAAGTATACCCCATGAGGGTAGTCAATTGTATGCTGTAGTATATCTAGTGGAACAGTAAAAATGGACACAAGTTTGAACAACAACGTCAGGAGGATCATTAAACTTGAGAAGATAGAGCCCCGAACACATCTTAGCACTGCCAATCGTCTTCCTCCCATCCAAGACTTGAAATTCATAAATATTTGGGAAAAATTTAGTAACACAATTGAGATACCGAGTGAGTTTACTAATTGACAATTAATTGCAATCCAAATTTGGTACTACGAGAACTTAGTTATGTTATGTTGTCTGAAATTTTAACAGAATCTGTATCAACCACCTTTGAGAGTGAACCATTTGCTATCCTTTCATATTAGGGACTATGAGTAGAATTTTTTTTTTCATCTTGAATAAGTCCAGTAGTTGCTAATAGTGGTTGAGTGTGTTGAAGTATTGGGTCACTGTATCTCCTTGGCGTTAGTCATGGAGAACACTCAAATAATTCAAATGTATTCTTATTGTTAAAATATGTTTCCTTGACAACTTCCCAAATCTCCTTCGCTATTCTATAGAGAAGAAAATTTTCTCCAATGTCATTTGTCATGGAATTAATGAGTCATGACATGACCATGTTATTTTCTGAATTCCATGTTTTGAACTTCGCATTGTCCTTGCTTGGTTGGGTTGCAACTTCGAAGAGATAACCATCCTTTCCCTTCCCATATAAAAATATCTTTACGGAATGAGACCATTGGAGATAGTTATTCCCATTAAGTTTGTATCCTGTAATTAGCATGTGGCTACTATTTGAACTGCTGTTGTTGCCTGAAACCATGGCTTCCTGATTGGTGGTGATTTCAGAAATTGATGAGGTTGAGTTGTTTCTCTCGGTGGCCATACTGTATTTGGTCAAATGAGAGATTAGGGTTCAGAGGATGCTCTGATACCATGTGGAATTGTGTAAGGAAAAACTAAATATTCCACTTACCTTTGGAAAAGATTACATTTCCTTTAATTTGATGATAATTCTTATCTAATTACTAGGGATATTTACAACTTACTGAAAATTGAATCAATCCTATTTAAAACAGAAAACAGTAAAATAGGAAATTGCTATCTAAAGGATCTGGTAACTGTCAATTGGTTTGAGTGCCCTTTCTAGTGGGTTTGCCTTCATTATATAGATACAAATTTGCAAGCTAATTGCCAGATTTCCAGCTTCTAGTATGCTATACAAGATAAGTATTTACACCCTTTTGAATAGCTAAATATAATCTAACTATAAAGGAAAGTATTACAAAAAATACAATAATTCCCCAAAACATATCTTCGTAACATCCCTCAAATTGATGTTGGGAGATCTAGAAGCATCAATTTGTCAATCAAGAATTGATGTCGGTGCCGAGAAAGAGCTTTAGTGAAGATGTTAGCCATTTGAAGTGTCGTGGAAATGTGAAGAAGAGTAATCAAATGCTTGTCAAAAACTTCTCGGATGAAATGACAATCAACTTCAATGTGTTTCGTATGCTTATGGAAAACATGATTAACGATGATTTGAATAGCACTAGTATTATCAGTATGAAGAGGAGTGGAACGAAGTTGAGGAAATCCAAGTTCACCCAATAACCTACGAAGCCATGTGATCTTTGAGCATGCGAAAGACATAGCACGATACTCAAACTTGGTGGAGGACTTTGAAACTCTGTCTTGCTTCTTACTCTTCCAAGAAATGAGTGCATTGCTTAAGAAGGTGCACCACCCCGTAACAGAGCGACAAGTATCTGCACAACTAGCCCAATCAACATCACTATATCCCACCAATATATGGAAGATTCCTCAAGAAATAACAACCCGCGTGTAGAGGCACTCTTTAAATATCGGATAATGCGGCGGACATCGGCTAAATGAAGATGTCGGGGGGCTTGCATAAATTGATTGACTTACTGCACAACAAAAGAAATGTCAGGACGAATAATCGTCAAGTAGTTCAAACTTCTCATAAATTGCCGATGCAAGGATGGATCTGATAGAAGTTCACCTTCCTCTTGATGAAGCTTGAGATTTACCTCGAAGGGAGTAAGAACAAAGGTACTTGATTGGAGACTAGCCAAAGAAATCACTTTCTGCGTGTATTTGTGCTGATATAATAACATACCAGTCGGAGTAAGTTGCACCTCAAGGCTAATAAAGTACTGTAGGAGACCAAGATCCTTCATGTGAAAAGAGGCCTTCAGATGCCTTTGCAATTGTTGAATTAAATTAGTACTAGAGCTAGTAATCACAAGGTCATTGACATACATTAGAAGCAACACAATTCTTGTATAAGTCTTGTAAGAAAAAGAGAGAAATCAAACTGACTTTGAGCAAAATGAAAAGCAAGTAGAGTAGAACAAAATTTATCAAAACATGCATGCCAAACCTATTTTAGTCCGTACAAATATTATCTTAGCCGACACACCTTAGAAAAAGGAGTAGCAAACATGCTGGGAGGTGGGAGTCATATAGATTTCTTCCTTTAGGCCCTCATGCAGAAAAAATTCTTTGCATCCATCTGTTGGAGAGACCACCCTTGCAAAGCAGCAAATGCTAAGATAGTTAGTACAATAGTCATCTTGGCGATAAGTGCAAATGTTTTGTCATAATCAATACCATGAGAAATAACTAGATTCACACCCCAAACATCAGTATGTACAATCTCAAAATAGGTAGAAGCACAACTACCATGTGCAGGAAAAGGTAAAGTTTTACTTTTACCAAGATGATAAGTACCACAATCAAAAGAGACATTAGAAGAAGAAAATGGATCTTTATTAACCAAGAAACCATGTTTTAGAAGGCGAGTCAAGACGATAGAATTAGAGTGACCCAAGTTCTTATGCCAGATTATACTATTATTGGCCATAGCTGTACGAGCGAGAGAAACAACATTAGTAATAGAAAACTGTAAAAGAGATAAATGTCTCACTTTAGGCCCTTTTGCGATCACCTTCCCTGATATCTGATCTTGCACAAAAAAAACCACCATGAGAAAAATGAACATCACAGTTATTATTCACCAATTGTTCAATAGAAATCAAATTAGTAGATAATCCAGGGGAGACAAAAACATTGAGAAAAAAAGGGTCCAAATTACCAAATCCAGTAGTAGAAAGAGTAGTGCCATCAACAATCTGAATATTTTGCATGCCCCAATACTTACAAACACCATTGAGACCTATCACACGACTAATCATATGGTTATAAACACCCGAATCAACAATTCAAGAATAAGTAGAGTTAGTACCCGTACCTTGTAGGCCTAAAGCAGCAAAAGTGGATACAATCATTTGTCAAACCATTGTTGGTGTAAGAAAAAAATGAAACAAAGCTTACGGTGGGAAGTGCAGTAGAAGAAGATGACTGAACATCAGCCTAAAAAGCTTTGGATTGATGATTCTGAGTCCGCACCTGATAGTCCTTGATGAAACATTGCAACTTTCATCCTTGATGAAGGATAATTAACCTTGCAGTAATTACAAACTTTCTTAGGATAATGTGGCCAAACTCCTTGTAATTGAAACAATGCAACTTGTTCCTCCCATTCCCTTGTGCTGCATAAGAAACATTGATAGCCTCAAAAGACACCCTCTCGGAAGTCATACCCATATGAGTGCATAACCGTTGTTCTTCATGAAATAATTCTTCCAAACAAATATCCAAAGAAGCAACCGGATTACGATTCAATAAGCCAGCCCAGACACGCTCAAACTCAGACAGAAGCTTCATCAGAAACTGATCGCGTTGACTCTCAGCATGGACCACTTGAATAGCTATGAGTGCCGTTGGGGGAACTTTAGCACGAACAATTGTAGAATACTCATTCCAAAAATTAATAAAACCAGAATAAAACTGTTTAATGGTCAAATTACCTTGCTTGTAAATTGGAACTTTCGAGCGTTGTGGTCTTGGTGATAAATCCGGTGCATGTAGTCCCACATAGTCTGAGCCATGGTAAAACAGCAAAAATTTGTCACAAGATAGGGTTCAATCATCCCGAACAGTCAAGAGACTACCTTAGCATCATTGACTTCTCATTATGCAACTTCCTTTTCATCAGTGGGAACTTTAGTCAAACTATCAATATGATTTGATAATTCTTTCCCTTCCAAGAACATTTTAAATTGAAATTTCCAAGTAGGGAAATTCTTTCTAGTAAATTGAACAATAGTATTCTCAATAGACATGCTGAAAGGCACTAAAAAAAAACAAGCCCAAGATGTCAACCAAATAAATAACAAGCCCAACTCAAATCAGGTCCAAATCCAAATAATAAGAGGCCCTAAACACACGACCAGATCACATAATGTTCACCAATAGAAATAGAGGCCCAGATCAAACATAGAAAGTTTAGAAGGCCCAATTCGAAATACCTGCCTCGTTTGAATACGACACAATAGAGAAAGAAGCACAACACCTTTGTTAGCCACAACAAAAAGAGCCTAGCTAGGCCTGTTTACCCGGGCCAGGTTTTAAATTGTATTTATTTTTCAATAATTTTGACATTTTTATTTAAAAGGTTCAAAAAAATTTCGGATTCGGAACCTGGATTCTTAAATCCGGAACTTGGATGAACACCCCTAAGCCCAGCTACCCACAGAGTCGCCAACTGCCACCGAGGATGTGGACTGGCACACAGCCACCCATTGAGCATCGACAACCAACGGAATGGCAAACCCAAAAGTAGGAACGCCACAGAGAGCTCCGACTCTCAACCAGGAACCAGAAAAAATGTGCGGAAATAGGAAAAAATTCCTCCCGCCAAGAACTCATAAACTCTCATGAATTGTTATGGAAATCGCAACAACAGAGACTAAAAATAGTGTAGGACTCTGGTACCATGTCAATTTGTCTAAATGCCCTTTTTAGAGGGTTTGCCTTCATTATATAGATACGAGTTTACAAGCTAATTGCTAGATTTCCAGTGTCTAGTATGTTATACAAGATAATATTTACACCTTAATTGACAGCTAAATATAATCTAGCTATAAAGGAAAGTATCACCAAAAATACAATAATTCCCCAAATCATATCTCTGTAACAGTAACGGGCTACCAGAACCCCCTAAAATTGTGGAAACAAAAGTAACTGATTTGTTAGCTATAAATCTCCTAAATATCAGCCCCTAATAAGGACTTATAGATATCCAATAATTCTACACAATCTATTGGAAGAAATGCTTGTTGGGTGCACAACCTATTGAAGATCTAGGTAGGTATCGACAACTTGTTGGGAGTTGAATTATCTTATTATCACTAGGCTTGTCATCTCTTATGCAATGAGTGTAGGGAGTTAGTTTCTAGAAACACCAAGGGCCTTACATTGGGATGCTATAATCCATACCATTTGTAATCTTAAGTGAGCTCTTGACCTCTTGGATTGTTATATAGGTCACATGGTCACCTTAAAGTTGAAGCTTTTTCAGATGCTGATTAAGCAGGATCACCTTCGATAGAAGATCTACTACTGGATGCTGTACCTTTGTGGGAGGTAACTTGGTTACATGGAAGAGTAAGAAACAAACAAAACTAGCTCGTTTTAGTGTTGAAGTTGAATACAGGGTAATGGCTCACACTACTAGTGAGTTGACATGGTTGCAACATTTACTAAAGATTTAATTCCTCTTTAGTTATTCCATGGTGATGAAGCTGCAGTGCATATTGCCTCTAATCCTATGTTCCATAAGAGGACTAAGCAAATATAATTAATTGACACTTTATTTGAGATAAGATATTGAGTGGTGATATTTCTACACCGTTTGTTAAGTCTTTTGTCAACTTGTATAGTTTGTTAGAACTTATCTGTTCCAGGCTAGGTTTATATGGCATGTATGCCTCAACTTGTGAGGGAGTGTTAGAGGGCATAATTGTCAATTACATGTTTTAGTATATATAAACAGCAAGAAATGGACACATGTTCGAACAAATCAGTTTCCCTCTTGTTTTCAAAAAAAAAAAAAAAAAATCAGTTTCCCTCTTCTTTGTATTCTCTCAAAATCTAAACTTTGAAACACAGTCAAATTACTTTTGACATATTGTGCATGGTGACATGATTTTTTTTTTCTTTCAAAAATACACATAACTAGCTAATTTATGGCCTGGTTTGTTTTTAGAGATGAGATGAGATGAGATAAAATTAAAAAAAAAAAAAATTATTGTAATATATTCTTTTAATATTAGTTTTGTTTTGAGATTTGAAAAAGTGGTTTTGGAATTTGAAAAAGTTGAATTTTTTATTATATTTTGTATGGAGATTTGAAAAACTACAATGATGAGTTTGAGAAGAGTTTAAAATTTTTGGTTTTACTTCCCAAAGCAAACCAGGCCTATAATTTTGACAATCACCTCCAAAATACTAATTCTGACAATCACTCCCCAAACTATCAATTTTGACAATCACCTTCCAAACTGTCAAAAAATTGTAACTATACTCCCTTTTCCTTCAGAAAGTCAAAATACAACTTTTATTATTAAAAAGACATTCATATAAAATTAAAAATAAAATTAATAAAATGACCCACGAGAGAAAAAAAAATGAAATTTTCATTTTTTTATTTGTTAGGGTATTTTCATCAAGTTTTTTACGTAAGGGAAATTGCAATTTTTTTGTATTTCGAGTCGTGATTGCCGAAATTGATAGTTTAGAGGGGTAATTGTGAATTATGTAGTAGTTGAGGGGGTTGTGCATCTTTTTGCCCCTTTTCCTATTTAAAAAATCATAATGGTGAATAGAAGGATGAGAATGGAAGGCTCCTGTGAGAATGAGGGTTTTTTTTTTTTTCCTTTTCATTAATTTCTTTCTGGGACCAAGGAAGTTTGCTTTCTCTCTTAACCCCAAAGGGGTTTCAGGAAGCAATGGCAACCTCAAATAATAGCTCTCTCTGTGGCAACGTAATATAATAAGTTGTTTGGTTTAGCTTTTGTAAATATTGTCACATCCCTGTTTCCAATAAGTAAATAATGCAATACAGTAGTAGATTATACTTCTTAAGAAGGGAGACCTTGTTATGAAGTGCTTTTCAGTGTTTTTTTAAAGAAGAAAATAAATACTTGAATGCGTACAATTGTAGTTCTAAGTAACTTGCTTATTCAAGAAGTCATAAAGTGCTAGGTAGTTGTTATTGGCGGTTTTACTTTTTCTTTTTCTGAAATTTCAGAACAATTCATGCAGAAGCTTCTGTGGTGACTGAGATTCTTGCAAAATTTTGCTTTCTATGAAATTTCAGTTTAAATCCTTTTGTATTGTCAATGATCACTGTCATCATTTCCCCGTGTTACTTTCATGTTGCTGCTTTTTGAATTAAATTTGCACAAGGAAACTTGCAGGCAGCATCTTAGTTCCTTTCTTAGTTGTTGTAGTTGCTGGAAACCTTCTTTTTAAACCATTGAGATTGTAAAAGGAGATTTATGTTTTCACCATTCATTAAGTTTTATTTTCTCTTTTTTTATTCTGCTACATGAAGTTTGGACATAAAATGGCCCTAACAGGGGGAGAGGCCCCCCTAGATTGAGAAATGGTTTAGGAGGCAGCCTAAAGGCAGAAATGTCACAATCATGTGCCTTTTCTATTTGGTGATGACATCCTGATATTTAGAATGGAGTCTACAGAAACTTCAGTGAACCACCCATCATTTTAATTGTCTTGTCAGTACTGGATGTAGGTCTAGGAAAGAAACAATTAATGTGTTTTTGTTATGTTGATTTGGCTCTTTCCACAAGATATCAGCTTTTCTAATGAACAAAATGTATGTTCTTGTATTAATTATAGCTTGTATTCCTAGCTTGTGATATATATTTGCCAAGGTTGAAGGATATCTTATGCATATTTCATGTAGGACTTTGCCAAAAATATCAAAGGAAGAATTTGAGTTGATATTTGATGAGCTTGATGATAGTCACGACTTCAAGGTATTCTCATTGAGTCATTTGCTTAAGCTCCTGGTTAGAATAAATTCTGGTAACCTACATACATAGATACATGAATGCATGCATAAATATATACTTTTTAATTATGAACTTAAAACTAATCTTTGCCATCGGTCTGAAATGTCAGTCAGTGGTTTATAAATTGTTATCCTAATATGATGCTAAATTATGATGGTTTTAACCCTTAGGGAGTGCACAATTACCCTGGGACCATTTCCCACAAAACAAATGTCACTACTGCAAATCTGTTACCCTCTTCCTCTTGCAGCCACCCCCATTTAATTTGAAAAAAAAAAAACACCAACCAGAAGAAGTTATCATATGTATTTTTTGTTCTAGATATGCGTACTTACAATTACATACAGCACTCGTTGAGGCACAAACATTCAATATTAGTTTCTGGGTTTGGTGCAAAAACAATTCCTGGATTCTGCATAAATTTCTTGTTTCTCAGTTCCATTTTATCATTTCACTTCTTTGCCAAATTTCCGTTTAATAATCAAATACAAATTTGAAGTGACATATCATGTAGCCCAAAATTCTATTTATTGGTTGCTTCTTGTATAAGGGCTGAAAAGAAAAACGGTACACTGGCCCGAACCGGACCAGTGTATTCAGTCTGGTGCAAAACCGGTTCGCTCCAGGACCGATTTTATTTTTCAGAACCGGTTCTAAACTGGTTTGGTTCCAATTTTGTTTCTTCATATATATATATATATATATTATCTTTATTATATACAAATAATTTTTTCTTCTGATTTATATATGTGTATATTATATTATATACTAAATCTATAATTAATGTATTATTAAATTTAAAATCTTAAAATTCATGTATTATAATCTAAAATAAAATTAATGTAACATTTGATATAACATAATATAAAAATTAATCTTATAACGTATTAATATGTCATTAAAATTTAAAATCTTAAAATTTATGTATAATGGTCTAATAGCATAAAAACGTAACGTCTGATATAACATAAAATAAAAATTAATCTTATAAATCTTATTATAACATTTGATATGATATATAAATTGTAATTTTATAATATAAAATCTTATAAATAACATAAAATTAATTAATATAATAGAGAATATTTTAATTTTGATTTTATGTAACCATCATATTGACACTAACATATATGGTAATATGGTTCTTATAAATAATGTATGTATACTATAATAGTTTTACTATAATTCTTATTTTTTGTTGCATATCATTTTTATATTTAGAATATATATTTTTTTAATTTATCAGCTTGTTGTTCCAAGCTCAACATCCTAAGCGCCCAGCCTTGCTAGTGCATCAGGAAAATGGGTAAAACCAAGCCCAACTGGACTGGAACTGGTAAAACCAGAAGTACCGCTTTTGGGGGTGAATCGGTCGAGTATCGTTACTTCAGTTCTTAAAATCGGTATATATTGATTTGGTTCTAAAATGCATTCAAAACTGGACCGAAGTGGTTACACCCCTATATTTCAAAATGAGCATCTTTTATGCCATTTTTAGCATGATAATATACGTGCCTCCATTTGTTGGAAGTCACATGAAATGAACACCCAATAACCTTGTTCCTCTTAATGCTTAGTCACCAGATCAAATCTATATCTATTACTTATATAATTCTAGAAACGTTATTCTATTGAGCCACGGTGTCCTCTTAATTAGTTCTTTTTTCCTTTTATTACCAGTCATAGATTTTTTAATCCTCACCTATAGTCATTTTGTCAAATTTTATTGTTTCCTTAATTGCAATAGCATAACTCCCATACCTTTTACTGTTACAAAAGACCATTTGATTCTTATTTTAAAAAGGCCATGTAGTTTCTACTTCCCAAAAGAACTGACTATAAATCTAAATAATTTAAAGGTCAAGGAATTTTAAAGGTCAGAAACAAATATAATCTATTACTTCTCAAAAAAAAAAAAAAGGTCAGAAACACATTTTCTTTCATTGAGCCACCTCAGCAATTTTCTAATTGTCTTAGTCTTTTTATTTTTTCACTGATTCCTTAATTTGATGAGTTTTAATTTCAATTCCCAAAAGATCCTTCAGGTTCCACTTCAATTGTAATTACTACACAAAATATGAATTTTTTAATGTTACTTTCTCTTTTCGCATTAGTTTTGCTCTAATGAAGCCACCTCATCCACTATTCATTTTAGAGAAATGCTTCTAACCAGCCCATCTGGTTATATAGGAAGACCAACCCTTCTATAAAAACGCGACATGTCAGATTCTTCCTTGCATTACCATGCACTGTCGCCACACCCGATTGTGACTGCCATTTCCCTTAAGCCCATTTCTTCTGGAACGAAAGCCAAACCAAGAGCCCCGTTATTATGCTTAATTATTCTTTTAAAGTCACATCATCCTTCCGAGTGTGTTATTATTATAAATAAATAAATAATACATGGAATTAAGTTAAATTTAATGAAAAATAATACATCTAATTAAATTAATAATTTTTATTTGAGACTAAATTTCTAGATGGAAAATAATAGATTTATCCAGTTACTAACTTTATGAATATTTTAGTTTTCAAAATGCCTCTATTAAATTGAAATATAAATATGAGAAAGAGTATAGAGATGCGACTAACTTCATCAGCTAATGATATTGCACGTAAAAGGGGTTCACAAAGATGGGTTCCTCAAGTACCTTTTTTAATTTTTTTTGCAGTGTAGAGTATAAAATGAATCTAAAACATTTATACATCTTTAAAACATTTTAAACATGTAGAAATATTTTGAAAAAAAATTATCTATATCTTTTTAATATTTTTGATATCTTATATTATTACAATGCATCACGCGGAATATAGCTGGGAAAAAGACGAGTTCTCATATAGAAAGCTTATATGGCAAACATGATTATTTGTGATGCAACTTGATGGTTAGAAAGAAAGGTGACAATCTTGATTTTTCTTTTCATGTTTTTTGGTTTTGCTCTTTTGTTTTATTTTTCACTTGGAATGGATATTGCTGGTGAAAGTTTTGTGTGGTTACTATCATTCATTATATATATATATATATATATATTTCTCTGATTTTTCTGCTGGATGTCCTCTTTTTCACCTCTAGATCAACTTTGACGAGTTTGATGACCTTTGCAATACCATTCCCCTAAAATTCCAGAAGGAGTCATCTGTAAGTCCACAGTGTCAGAATCTGAATTATTTGGAAGCTCCTTTTTTCTAGTGATGATGTGCTTTATTCTGTAGTTTTGATACGTTTGAGTTTTGGTTGCAGCCATCCTGCTTTGAAACATGTCCATCATTCTACCATTCACCCTTCTCTGAAAAGTTTAAAGGCTTTGTACGGAGTCCCATATTTGGATATGTTATATCCTTCATTCTGGTACTGAATCTGTTAGCCGTTATTGTTGAAACAACGGTATGACTTCTATTAACTGAACTTTGAGTTTTACATTTGCTATTTTGATCACCATATAAAGTTGATTAATGTTTGTTTGGATTTTTTTTGAGTAAAAATTCATCTTTAATATTCTCGTCTAATAACGCTATTTGTATGGTATGGTGCCATAAATCTACTTGCATTTGCTCAATGTGGATGTAATTTCTGGATGCTATTCATTTTTAAAACTCATCGATTATGGCATAATTTTTCCATCATAGCAAAATAAAATTTAAATGGTAATAATTATATGTCAGGTTTGTCATTTGTAAGGCGGTACAACATCCATCCCAACCCAAGCTGACTGGACAAATCAGAATCCCAGCCCACTGATTAGGATGGCAGAAAATATTTTTAGGACTTCTGTCAGATTGAAAGGCTGAAGCACATACACAGACCCGCCTTGCCCCAACCTGAACATATAAAGGATAAAAATAAAATATACAAAACACGGAGAGATTTTAAAATAACATGGAAAACAGTGCAAATTTGGGGCACAAAGCCCTTTGTTTGCACCTAGAAAAAAAGTCAGCTAGTGATTTTGGCTTGTTCTCCATTCTTACCTGAATTCCTGGTTGGAAGTCAGTTCCGCTTGGTGGTTCCTACTCTGCAGGCTAGCTTTGGTTTGAGATTTTTTTCTTCCAATTTCCATCAATTGGGCTTTAGAAACATCCCTAGCCATTGTTCCTTTTAAGTGTAATAAAATCGGATAATGAAATGGTATAGTTCAGTTCAGAACATTTATCAACAGCAACAGCTTACTGGAGCTATAGCAGCACAATTTGACAGAGAAAAATTATTAACTTGCGGAGAAAGATACAACCACTGATCTCATTATCTACTCCTGGGGATGTGTATACACATTGTATTTGTGATTTGATTAATATGAACACGAATATACAATTTATGGATTTATATATTTGCAGGATATCCATAGGTGATAAGAAATATTATCATAAAAATAATGTGCAATTTTCTTTGCTTAAGTGCATTGCATCCTAAAGGTTCTTCAATTTATAGGATGGTGAATCTTTGCATCCAAGCAAATGTTAAACATGACTTGGAATGAACATCGCATCTTCAAGCAATGAAATCACTACTTTTCCACAGAACTGTCTGATAAATTGTATTGTACCATCATATTTTGCTAGGCTGTGACAAGTTCACGGCTTGAGTCACCCACCATTACAGTGCTAGCTCATTTTCTTTCCCCTTTTTCTACAAAGGATGCAGTAGGGTTTGATATTCCAAAAGACATGCTGCATGATTAAACCACAGACCACACCACAATCAAGCCTTCTGACAGGTTTTCTTTTTCCATGTTAACCTACAAAGAGACCTGTTGAATACTAACTGCACATCCAATGTCAAATCTAGTTACCTACCATAAAATCAGCTGTCTGCACCCTCTTTATATGTCATTGTCTTTTCTTAGGTTTTAGATTGAGAAAACTAGAGATACATCTACCTCTGACCTGCAATCTATTTGATTTCATACTTTAACACCTTTGACCAGTCTTTCTCATGATGCAAAAGGGAGAGGCCATAAATAGGAACCTTTAACAGTTGACAGGAGCTTCTTTTAAATAAACGTGGTGCTTCACTCTAGCAGTCTTGGAAAGGGATGAGGTAGTAATTCTAGTCAGTTCTCCACAAGTGGAGATAGTGGTCATGATGCTTTCTAGACAAATAAGAATATCTGAAAGAACAAAGAATGACATATTTAAGTTCCTTTCTTAAAGATTTTGGTACTGAATCAATGTACACACAAAACATGTATCAGCCCTATATTGTTTGTACTAAAATTTTGTGCTTGTGTTTTTTCGGCTAGTGGTTCCTGTACAGTTGATATCCAAGCGGATCATGTAAATTGTATCCTGACTGGATGATGGGTAAAGCTAATGTGGGATATTTTTTTTTATTGCAGCTTGATATAGAAAACAATTCTGCTCAACAGGTGTGGCAAAAGGTAGAGTTTGTTTTTGGTAAGTGCCTCTTGAGGATTAACATCTCCTTATTTATACACATGTGATTAACTAAATTATGGTCAAGAGATGCTTATGGTGAGCATCTGAGTTTTTTCAAGCCTAACATTCTCATATCTGGAGATCTTCAGACAATTTTTCCAACATAGATTTTTCTGCCACTAGTTATGGTTGGCTGATAAAATGGTCCTGTTCCACGTGTCAAATAAATGCTTAAGCTTAGTGGTTTAATTAGCTTTTATGAATGAATGTTTTAAGTCAGTGATTAGATATGGGAATGATCTGCCCAAGGATTTTGAGTTGAAGCTCGTACCCATGAATACATACTTGATGAGATGGTCAATTGCTGTTCTAACCATCAGCAATAATGCTTAGAATTGTATCTGTTCCAGCCTGGACATTGGTATGTTTACAAGCACTAAAATGTAGCTTAGGTTTAATTCATTGCGTGTGAGGAAGAGCAGAACACAGGAATGCTAGTGTCAATAATCAGACATATAATCTGAGGAAACATTGGCTAATAGTGTTGGACTGGTGTGGCATGTGTAAGAAGCATGGTGAATTAGTGGATCACTTGCTTTTACATTGTGAGGTGGGCAGGACCATGTGGGACGATTTTTTTTTGCAGAAATTGGATTATCATGGGTCATGCTTCTTAGGTGGGTAGATTTCATAGCAAGCTGGAGAGGCCTCCAAGGTACTCCACAAGTGCACTTGGTGGGAGAGAAATAATAGAAGCTTCGAGGATCATGGAAGGAAAATGGATGAGCTTAAAGTTATTTTGTTTAACCTTGATCTTATGGGTGGGGGTCAGTGATTTTAATGGACTACATGTCCATGTTTGTTCTTCTTTCGGTGATAAATCCTAGTTGGGTACTTCTCATGTATACTTCCTGTGTAATTTGGTTATGCCTTCTTTTATGAATAAACTTCTTGATTACCTGTAAGAAAAATAATTAGACACATACACACATAACCTGAGCATGGTAGTGTCAATAATATAGCAAAACTTTTGATGGCACTGTTGGCTGTTAGTTGTGTTGCTAGATTGACTTATAGACATATTGGTGCATACTGGCAGAAAGGGAATTAACTGAAAATCTTGGGTCCCCTTTTCTTTTTCTTTTTCAATATCTATTCTTTTGTGTTTGGCAATGTCTCATCAGTCTTCTTCAGTGATGCCTGTTTTATGAGTTGAAGTTTCAGGTAGTGTTGTAGCTAGTTGTGATTGAAACTCTTGGAATTTTGGTTACAGAGGTTAAGTTGAGGTCATAATTCTCAATATATCTGAATCAGCTTGTTGTTCCACTCTCTACAGTCATGTATATGAGATTTCTTCAGAGCTGTTTTACTTATTAACTCCTTGATCTGCATGCATTTGATCTAGTTACTCAAACTTTTATATGATATGTTGACTTTGGTTTCTATTTCTGAAATAAATAAGTTTTTTGTGGGTCTCACAGGGTGGATATATGTACTGGAAATGGCTCTAAAAGTATATTCATTTGGATTTGAGAATTATTGGATGGATGGCCAAAACCGCTTTGATTTTCTGGTGACATGGGTAATAGGTAATTGTATTGGAAGATCATGTACCTTTTCTAGTGCCACTTGTTATGACTTTTTTCCATAGAAATTAACAACTACTGAGTCAGTCTTCTAGGCAGTAGAATAGTGATAGCTGAAAATTGATAGTTGTAACTTCACTAGTTTTGTTTGATTCATGGAAATATTTATAGAAACTATGTTTGCTATTGTATTCAAGCATTGCTTGATTATAACGTTCTAAAATGATATCATTTTTTCATTTTTGTTCTTATGCAGTTATTGGAGAAACCTTAACTTTTGTGTCCCCTGAAGGTCTAACATTTCTTTCCAATGGAGAATGGTAGGGATTTTTTTTTTTGAGGTGTTCTGTACATGAAGATTCTTTATTGTATTGTCCCTTGCTGTATTTTTTCTATTTTCTGCTACTAAGCTTTTTATCTGAATGCTAAAATCTTTTGAAGAATAGGAGTTTCTTGGTTTACGAATGATGAAAATTCTTTGGAATAAATATAAATTACCTGGATCGAAGTTTTTATTTAGGGTTAAATACAAATATGGTTCGTGTGGCTTTTATTGAAATCAAAATTATTTTCTGTGTTTTCTATTTGACCTTTTTCCTCCCTGTGGTTTTAAGAAAGATCCAATTGGTGCTTCCATTGGAATTAGGCCTGTTCATCCGGTCCGGGTACAACCCAGCCCGGTTTAAAATTTTATTTATTTGTTAATATTTTTAATTTTTTTTTAAAAAATGTTTAAGAAAATTTTGAATCCGGATTCTAGATTTGGGAATCTGGAACCCGGATGAACACCCCTAATTGGAATTACATTACTAAACCATTGGTAACGTGACATCAACACCTATCATAGTTTGACTTATATAATTTAAGGGTAATGCCACTCATCATCCTAATTCTTATCACCTCTCATCAGTCCATGATGTGTCATTAGATAATTGGTGATTACTTATTATATTTTACTTTGGGATGATGAATAGATTTGTTGAATTTAAACTTTTATATATGCATATTTAAAAAAAAAAATATTAGGTCTTTTTAGTTTACTATTTTAAACTTTGATGTTGACCTATATATCTATATTTTAATTTACTTTTATGTTTAAGTTTTTTGTATTTTATTTCATTTTCTAGTTTTCGATTTTTATAATTTTTCACTTGTTAAACTTTAATGTTTTATGCTTTTTAATTTTTCTAATTTTTTATACACGCGGTGCAAACACTGACAGAAAAGATACATGTGGTTAACTCTAATTAGTTGAAAATGGATTTACGAACTCTTATTCATGGGGACTAAGCTTAGTTGAGTTCATCAGATTACTTGACTTGGCTTAAGCCTTTGACAGCACAATTAGAATAAGAATTATACCAGTATCTTCATTCCATTAATCTTTACACTGGCTTCTTCTGATGTGTACTAAGTGTGAAGTTACAAGTTTGGAGTTTACTCTTATGGTTATCATGGCCTTTAAGTACTTGCTCACTTATGAATACATGTCTTCAATTAATTATTCTGCTTTAATGTCAACAGGATCCGCTACCTTCTTCTTGCAAGAATGCTAAGGTTGATAAGGTTGCTGATGTATGTTCAGCATTACCGTGCCTTCATTGCCACTTTCCTAACCCTTATACCTAGTTTGATGCCATACCTTGGGACCGTATTTTGTGTCCTATGTATATATTGCTCTCTTGGCGTACAGGTAAATGTTTCTCACCTTTTTGGCTAAAGATATATTTTTGGCCATCTTTCTTTCTTCGTTAATTTGAGATTCCCTTGGAAATATAAAAAGAAATTGTCGAACGATGATTTTTTATTACTATGTTTTTTTTTGTTAATTTGTGCTCCCCAATGAGAGTATAAGAAACTTGTCTAACCTGTACTCACCTTATTTTCATTGGTATATTTGAAAATACTCAAGTTTTAGTGTCCCAAATCTGCATTTAGTTATTTATTTTTGCTTTCTAAAGTTAAATACCCAATGTGGTGGCCGTCCATATAGATAATTGATTGTCCTTGTGTTAAAGGTTCCATGTCATATACATCTTGCATGTTGACAGTTTTCATTAACGGATCTTTGTTACTCAGCACGACATATCTTTCAGACAGCTGATTTTTATATCCATGTGCAAAACCGAATAGTTTGCTGTTTTATATTATTGTTACAACAATCATCACATTATTCTACATCTGATTTTAGATATTTGGTGGGATTGTCAATGCTGGAAATACTAGTTTGGAAGCAACAGATCTTTATGATAATGAGTATCCTTGATTTACTGGAGACTTTCCTTGGCTTTGATTTAGTCCATTCAGCGTACAAACTGTGATATCTCTGTATGATATTGACAAGAAAGCTAAATGTAGGAAAATTCTTTTAGATATCATTTTTCAATCCTCTTCTGACATGTTTAATGCTCCTGCAAAGTTTCTACTTCAAGAGTGAATGCCAATTTCTTCGATCAATATTCTTGACAAAATCAGCTATTTACTTTTCAATTTCAATGACTATCCGAATGGGATGGTGACACTTTTTAATCTGCTAGTCTTGGGAAATTGGCAAGTATGGATGCAGGTACGACTGCTATGCTATTAATTATAAATTTTGAATATTATGCTGTCCGTCCTCTTTTTCTACATGATAAATGGTATTCTAAGTGTAGATGTCCTCTTATGATGTATGCTCCCGGGAAATGCCAGCAGGGCACTTTTTAACTACTACCTTTTTGTCTTATATATTTTCACACGTGATTATGAGCAATTGGGTTTTTTTATTCTACACTGATAGTGATGGAAGTGTTGGGTGGCTTCTGGTGAGCCAGCTGGTAATAGGTTGGAAACTCTAAACAACCTTGCCCAAGTAGGCAGTCTGAAAACTATGACCATATCTTCTACCATGCATGCATGGATCCAGACCATTCATGCATGCATACTGATCCTCATCAGGACCAGGACAATCATGTAGGCCCCACCTAATGAATAGTCTAGTTCTGTATGTCATGAATAGTAGTATATGGGACCTGATCTTGTGGGAACTTAATGCATGGTCACTCAGACAATTGGTTCATACAAGCTGCGGTTTTGTGTTTGATACAAAATCAACCCTCTACTGGCACATCTACAACATCAACAAGCACATAGGAATGTTTTGATTCTGGAATTCCCTATCCTTTAGATATCTTTGATTCATTTGGGAGGATTTAGATAATTTTTCCAGGCCAAATACCAAGCTAGAATCCCTTTTGATTCATTGAAGTTCCTTTCTTAGCAAAATGGAATTTCATTAATCAGGCTCCTCTAGAGAAAATCTGTACAGTAAAATTGTTCCGAACCATATTTAGTGCTTACAGCTTATATTCAGAATATATAAGATGCTCAAGCATTCTTAAGTTGTTTTCAGTAGTTCATCAATGCTAGTGTGCTATTAATTTTATGGCTTGAAGTGGAGGTCCAACAATCACAAAGAAATGTACAGTTAAGGCTTATTATAAAATATTATCAACTCAAGATTACTCCCCATTCCCTTGGAAGAGCATTTGGTGGTCTCGGGTGCCCTCCAAAGTAGCCTTCTTTTGTATGGAATGTTGTCCTTGAGAAGATTTTGACCATGAACAATTTGAAGAAGAGGGGTTGCATAATGATGGATTGGTGTTACTTGTGCAAGAAGGATGGCGAATCTGTGGAGCATCTTTTACTATATTGTGAGGTCTCAAAGGTGCTGTGGGATGAGATTTTCCAAAGGGTTGATATTGCTGGGGTCATGCCTTTAAGGGTGGTGGATTTGCTGGGTTGTTGGAGGGAGCTGCAAGGTTGCCCACAAGTGGTAGCAGTGTGGAAGATGATTCTGTTATGTCTCATGTGATGCATTTGGTCGGAAAGGAATGTTCGTTGTTTCAAAGATAAAAAACGCGCTATGGTATAATTGAAAAATTACTTTCTTCACACTTTATTGCTTTGGTTCTCAGCAATTCTATTAAATGGTGACAATGTTCATGATTTCCTGTCTTTTAGTAACCACTCATAGAATGTATTAGGTGTTCTTTTGTATACTCCCTATGTACACGGGTTTTGCCTATTTCATTTCTATTAATAAAACTTATCTCTTACTTATCAAAAAAAAAAAAAAAAATTATGGCTTGATTTGTAAAGTTGATTTGTAATTGTAGCCTACACTTTCGAGTCACTAATTGATTTTAGCTTCACTATTACAGAGCTACTCGGATTTAACGGGAACTTCGTGGACCCTTACCTATTTTGTCAGCTTCTACTTAATAACTGTGTTACTGCTCTTGAATTTGGTGAGTTTTATTCGTTACCACTACGATGTTACTTTTTTTTTTCTTCTAAATTTTGTTATTTGTATATTTTCTTATATTTGCAAGTCATAATGTGATTACCCAAGAAAGTCCAAATCACAGGCTTATACTCCAAAAAGACTAACCAATTCTACAATCTGTTGGAATCATTATAAAAGTCCAGTTCACCTAGTAAGATAATCAATATTTGTGATTTGGCACTTAATGCACCTTTATTGCCTGTTATACTTGTCCCATCCAATATGGACTTGGTGGGTATTTAAAACTCCCCACTAAAATCTCTGATATCCTCATCATAACTCATGTTACACCAAGGCACAGTACTACATAGTGTTTCTAGGTCAGTGCTGCTACCATTTGTAATGAGACGAAATGTCAAGCCACGTTTGAGCTTATACCCCACTGGGACTAGGTCAATTATATAAGTTCAATTATACCTAGTAAGGAACCAGTGGTACTTGGCAGTCAATGCGTCGTTATTATTTCACATCTATGCATCATTATCATATAGGGGGTGAAAATGGCTGGTTGTCTATTTGTTGCAACAGCATAATGCCTGCCGTTTTGGAATTTTGGGGGTTAGAGAAACTTGCATCCTGAACTATATACTGCAGAAACACAATTTCTGCACTAAAAACCAGAAAATATTTTGTTTGCCTGATTTCAAATAACTGAGAACCCATACAACTAGTCGAATTTAACTTTGGGTGTCCATAACCAATAAACCATACAACTAGTTTCTGTCTGATTGATTAGGCCAGGATCCTTGCTTCTGTTCTCCAGATTATACACACAATTGTCTTCAGGATCATTGAGAATAACTTTTAATAAAGGTCTCTGTATTAGGAGTCTAGATTATGAACTCTTCAGCCTCACTGCTGTGATTGTCTTGTATTTGGAAATGTAAAGCTTATTGCACTCTCTGTATAATTTAACTTGAATATTTGTTTTCCATGTAATTTCAGATTGTAGCTTTTGTCTTAGAGGCATTCTTTGCTGAAATGGATCTCGAGTCATCAGGAAAAAGTGAAGAAGAGGACAAGGTTGGTAGCTTTTCTGATGTTTGGTTGCAATGGAAAATTGTACTTCCAGATCCATATGCGAAAAAGTGATCATGATGGGTCTCCCTCATACTTAATTATGATATATAAGATTCTTTGAGGATCATGCTGCTGGGTTTTGAGCGGCGTTGGTAGAAGCATGTTAAGCACAAAGTGCCAAGACTTTAGCACTTTGCTTACTGAAAGTGCGCTTTTTGGGGAGCTTAAAGAGAGAAGATAAATAAGATTGTACATTTTTTGAACAAAATAAATAATCTGTCCAAGACCCAAAAAATGATTCAAACCTTCCTGTGTCTTTAATTGATATTGAAGATCATTTACGTACCAAGGCACCACATGTTGTCATAACTCAATATGATATTATAGTCCGTCACCTGGATTTCTGGATAGATTGATATTTGGTTGCTTATGTTGGCATAGAAGTCATGACCAACAATTTTTGGTCATGCCCTTTTCGGCATAATTTGGTTTAACATCATACCTTAACTTGATATTGCTACCAAATGTCATAGATGGAAAATTTAGTGAAGCAGAATAGAATTACATAAAATGCTGTATAAATTTCTTATAATTTGATGATTACTTGATTTTCATGCTACATGATACTCTAATAAATTATGTTAACAAGCTAAACATATTACCATCTTGCTTTTTGATTTTGTTGTATTCTATGGATTTTGTTGTTGATAGACTTGTTTTTCAAAATATGCGCTTTACTTACAATCAAGCGTGTGCTTGGGCTTTGCACTTTATGCCTAGGCACTAGACGGCATTTCTGCTTAACTGTGCCTAGTGCGTTTACCAACACTGGTTTTGAAGTCTGTCAAGAAACAAAAATTTTGCATTTCACTTCAAATTCATTGTAGCTTGAAACTTCATTAAAAGTTATAGGGGTTTGAGTTTTAGTGCATACAAGCCAAGTACACCCCTGTGTTTTGCCTCCTGTTAATTTTGATCATTAACTTGCTCTTGTGCCAAGAGTTTATAGAGTTGGTCGGACACTTTTTTGTTATAGTGGCCATGTTAGGTTAAGCTCTTCAGGCTCTTGAAAAGCTTAAGATTGAGTTCTGCCATAAATTTATGAGCATTACCTATATATGTTCTGGAAGATATTTCATATCTAGATTTTGCAACTCTTTTTTATAACGTATATCAGACACTTTCTGTTAATAGTGGCCTGGGTCTTGAACCACTGTTCAAATGGAGCAGGGTCTTCTTGAGATATAATGAGACCTTTTCTTGCTTCTACCCATGTTTGTTGTGTGGTAGTTTTCTTTCCATTCCAATCGTGTCTAATATACATGCACGTGCACACATATAAATTGATTTTCTACCAAAATTCTTGTTTAAATCTTAATAATTTTTTACTTCCTCAATCTAGGATGCGAATGGACAAGCGAATGGAGAAAAGGACCGACGACGAACTGTTGGGTATGTATGCTAACTATTTATTCAAAGCTCACCTTTAGTTTAATTTTGGGACGTTAACAGTAGCCTGGCCTCATTCTTTTGGCCTGATGCAGCACAAAATCACGAAGCCAGAGGATTGATGCTCTTCTTCATCATATGTTGAGTGCTGAGCTCGAGCAGTCGCAATCCTCCAATCCATAGCTTCGCTTCATTCCAAGTTTTGAAGTGAATTTGCCTACTAATATCTTTGATTCAGAAGATTAGATTACTTTACGAGACTTTACAAATCTACATCCTGTTGTCCCATGGATTTGGTATTGTAAATTTAAAGTCAGATCTTTATAAATTTCTCGCATTTGCTTTTGAAAATCTAGATTTTGGCTACTGGTTCCTTCACAAAACTGCCTGGTTTCTGTATGTGCTAGCCCTTGCAATTGCTATCTGGTCATTATTATCTTTGTTAAACTATAGAAGGAAAAAAAAAAAATGAAGGCATTTTAGCTAGGGCTTTTGGTGATTTTTGAAGCAAAAAATATCAATAGAACTAATTGGTCGTGGGAAGTAAGTGTCATGTAACTAGGAGTGTCAAAACGTGTCATCATGTCGTATTTGTGTCGTGTCAATGCATGTACATTACACTTAAAGGGTAAAATACAAATATGGTTCTTGTGGCTTTTATTGAAATCAGTTATTTTTTGTGTTTTCTATTTGACCTTTTTCCTCCCTATGGTTTTAAGAAAGATCCAATTGATGCTTCATTAGAATTACATTACATTTAAAGAGTTAACACGAACATGATCCGTTAAGGGTTTCTTATAAAAAATCTCAACACTAGCACGACCGGTTAAGATAACGTGTTGACACGACACGACACGTTAGTCAATACAATACATTTACACGACATGACACGATCTGACACGTTTCAACCTGTTGACACATTTAGATCCATTTGCTGAGCAATTTATTTATACGAGTATTAAACTATAATTTATAAAGGATAGCTATAAAACATAAAATAATAAAATACACCACAGATAATCAATATGATCTACAATCACACCATTACAGTCCAGACATTGTAAAATATTAAAATTATATTTCAAATATAAATAACAATAAAACAACACATATTGTAAACAAATTAATTTTACAATCTCAAATATGATAAAAACACAAACTTACACAAGTTTAGAACTTGTGGAAAGAGGTGGTGGAGCTATTGGAGCATCATTATTGTCCTTGTTGATGTTCATCAACTCCATTACATCTTTAGTTATCTTATCCAATTCAATATTTTCTTGTACTTCTATAAATATATATATATAGATATAGATATATATATAGATCAGTAAACAAAATTATTAAGTATTTCTTCTACAAGTTGACAATGCAAAAAAAATATATATATATATAGGTAACTAAATTATTCAACCAATACTTAGTTACTTACACAAATAAGTGTAAAACCAACTGCTTAGAGGAAAAAAAGTGTAAAACCAACTATAAAAAAACAAGTAACCATATAATTTCAAAATCTTATCTTGCTCATCACCATATAACCAATTTCTTGTGTAGACTAATGCTTCAACAATATCTGATTTTAGTACACTCCGAAACTGATCAATGATATGCCCACCAACACTAAAAGTAGATTCAGAGGCAACTATAGAAACTGGAACACTCAAAATGTCACGAGCCATTTTTGCAAGATTAGGATAGCGAAATTCATTTCCTTTCCAAACGGAAAGAATGTCAATCTTTGCATAGAAGGCCACCCTAGGTTCATCCAAGTAAAGATCCAATTGATTTTTTTTGCAAATAGACATTAACATCATGTTCAAATGTATGAAATTCCTGCACAAAAAAATAAAATAAAATAAAATAAAACTATTTCTTAATGATATGTGAGCTGAAACAACAATATAATTTAAATCATTAAACAAAACTATTATTTGATATTACCTTATATACTTTTTATTACCAGTTAACTCCCTTGCTGCTCTATTAACATTGTTTTCAGAACTCGTGGTAGAAGTAGAACATGTGGTAGAAGAAGTATATTCTACGAAAAGAGATGACAATTTGGCCTGAACATTTTGAAACTCTAACGAACAATTTCCGTAAAGCTTTTTATAAGAAAAGTTAACAAAAACAAGTTTGTACCGATGATCCAATATAATTGCTATAGCCAACAACACATTGAACTCAGACCAATATTTCTCAAACTTAGTAAGCATTTTCATAGCCATCTGTTTCATGTACTTGTCATCACCTACTGAGTACTCCTTCAAATTATAGTAAAATCAGAAATACTGCTAGAAAATACAGATTGGCTAGTTGGATATTTGGTCCTAGAGAAGTCTAAAGTGGCATCATAAAAAATACTAAATATATCTTTAATCTTCTCCACTTGTTCCCACTCAGGTATTGATAGACAATGCTTAAAATTAGAATCAGTCAAAGCCAAATGGCCAAAAGCATTCCGCTAGTAAAGAGCATTATCCAGCATTAGATAAGTAGAATTTCATCTAGTGGAGACATTTTATCTCAACCCTTTCTTGCTATCCAAAGACATTTGAACTGTTGAAGTTAAAAATTTAGCTTTTCTTATTTGTGATCCTTTGACATACTTAACACTTTCATGAACTTTATGGATAGCATATTTAATCTCTTTTAACATCTCTTGTACTATCAAATTCAGAATATGAGCACAACAACGAAGATGAAAGAACTCACCCTCACAAACAAGAGCTTCTTTAATTTTCAATTGAATTTTTAACAACTCCACTGAGACATCATTAGAAGAAGCATTGTCTAAAGTTAATGTAAAAATTTTATTCTCAATTCCCCACTCACATAACAAATTATAAAATTTCTCAGACAAAAATATGCAATTATGTGGTGGTGGCATATAAGAAAAGTTCAAAAGCCTTTTTTGTAGAGCCAATTTTTTTTTTTTTTAATCTAAAAAATGTGCTATAATGCACATATAACCATCAGTAGTTATAGAAGTCCATAAGTCAGCGTCAAACTAATTCTACCAGGAGAATCATTTAATATGCATTTAATCCTATTTTTTTCTCGCTAATACATTTTAACCAAATCTGCCTTGGCAGTATTCATAGAAATAATTGGAACATTGGGGTACAAATATTATAATAAAGCTCTCACCCCCCGAGTATTCAACAAACCGAAATACAAACTTATTTTTATTTAAAAAATATGAATATCTTATGGAGATAACTGCGATAGAATGGCTCTTAACATGCATGAGGCTAATCTTATTGGATGGATGGTTTCCACTACAAAACAGAGGATATGAATTCTCTCACTTTCTCCCTTTAATTTTCTCTATCTTTGAGCTACCAAGGTGCTGGCGTGTATTTTGTGCAACATGTTAATGAATTCCTAAACAATATGATGATGAGTTTGAATTTTCTTGGCCACCTAATTAATTAAAGAAAAAGCTATATATCTATTAGTACTTGTTAATAAATCAGGTTGGTCTTTGAGTAATTTGGAAGATCGCAATAATCCTAAACTAACCATCAAACGTTTTAGACACCGTTGCTTTACAATAAATCTATATATAATGGATTGACATTTATCGTTTTCCTACGTACACATTCTAAGCATCCAAACAAAGGACAAGCAACTACTCTTTTGTTATTAATTGTACTACATCTACGTACACTAAATGTAGTATGTACTCTAGCACAAAATTGTTGAGGTCTCGGCCAGCAAGTGATATGCAAAATATATAATATTATAAATAATAATAAAGATATAATACCAAACACAACAAATTATATATGCTGTCATGCTTGAGCTTAATTTGGAATCTAAATAATCTAAATCCTAACCCACGGATCACAAATTCACAATATTATGACCTTCTGGCTGGTGAAGTGGAAACCAGAACAATGAACAAAAGCTCTATGCATGTTTACTAGCAAGCAATCACTCTGAAAAACAACTCGATCGAATATGAATAACAACTTAATTTACCAAAAATTAAACCCTAAATCTAACAAGGTTACAAAATCAATCCCTCATTTTCAGATCAATAAATGAATTCCCTTTAGAGTTTGTGAGAAGAGGAGAGGTCGTGTGTGGGTCAGCGATGTCACAAAGAGAGAAGACGCTTATTCGAACGACGGAAGTGGCGTGGGCTGCCGACGAGTGCCAACAAGTGCCGACTGGAACTTGGAAGTCTGGTCCAGTAGATTGCTGACGAGTGCCGATGAGTGCAGAGTGCTGAGCGTTGGGAGGGAGCACAGCAGATTTAGTGGGACTATGGGAGGGAAACGAAATGGAAAGGGGAAAATGAAAATAAATTGAAAGAGAAGAGAGAGAGAGAGGGGGGGGGGGGCGTAGTAATCAGATTAAGGATTTAGGGTTTTTTAAAATGTTTAAAAAATTAAAAATAAGGTATATATATATAATTGTGTCTTAACGGGTCTTAATAGGTTTAACCCGTTATCAAATTGTGTTTTAATGGGTCGACACGATTTGACCCAAAACCCGTTAAGTTTAAACACTACCCTATTTTTAACGTGTCGTGTTCGTTTCGTGTTAACGTGTTGTGTTTCACATTACCACCCCTACATGTAATTGCTTCATTTAGCATGTCGTGGACCCAACATAATTGACCTTGTTTGTTTACTCCCAATTTTTGGCAGGGTGCTTAATATTATTGAGCATGCACATTTTATGCTATCTTAATTCCCAAAGCCTATTCTTTTTAGTTGGGTTACAAGTTTTTGTTCTGCCACTACAGGTTATATTAGAGGGTTGCAAAGGTTTGTCTCTTAGACACTAAAGATGTAATTGTTGATTCTCAATATGGAGGAAGAATTATCTCAGTTGTGGGAAGGCCTAAAACTCATAGAAGAAGAGAGTGGAGATTTCCTTGCCGGAAGAAGTTGTTAAAAATTCCATTTCAAGGGGAAAGCAATGCCTTATAGCACAATTTATTATGGACAAAAGTGTAAACAAAGAAGCTTTCAAGTCTACCCTGTCAAAAATCTAGAGCTCAAGAGGATGGTTAGCCTTCAATGAAGTGGGGGAGAATAGTTTTTTGTTGGTGTTTTAGAAAGGGGCTGATAAAGAAATATTAATACTTGGTAGACTGTGGTCCTTTGATAGGCATCTGGTCTATATCCAGGAGTTGGAAAGTAGTATCCCTTCTAATGATATTTTGTTTATCATTCAATCTTTTTGGATCCAACGCCACAATATGCACTTGGCTGCTATGACAAAATAGGGAGAAAGGATAGTCTTCGCTGTTGGTGATGGTATAGCAATAGATGTTGATAGGGAAGGAATTGGATAGGGAAAATTATTAAGGATCAAAGTTAATATTGAATTACAAAACCACGACATGAGGGAGATTGTTAAACATTAGTCGGAAACAACTATGGATTGATTTCAAGTACGAAAGGTTGTCAACTTTTAGTTTTCACCATGGTATCCTTAAGCATAACAGAGGGCGTGTACAATAGAAAAAATAAGGAACCATCCAATTGAGGCAGGTTGGTCACAATATGACCAATGGTTGAGAGCATACTCAATTAATCGAAGGGTATGGAGGCAGAAAATATGCAGGTAAACAAGGACAAAAACCAGAGAAGTCTCTGAGTTCTGGTGGCCAATAAGTTTATGCAATGCGGGTACCAAGGATCATTCCTCCCTCTCCCCAACCCAAAGTGCCTTTGTCTTTAGGAGATTAATATTTGATAATGTGATTATTTCTTATGAATGTATGCATACAATGCAAAGTAGAATGAAAAGAAAAGTTAGATACATGGCTTTGAAGTTGGACATGAGTATAGCATATAACAAGATCAAGTGGAACTTTTTTTAAAGCTATTATGGAAATGATGATTTTGCCAATAAATGGATTGATCTCATTATGAAGTATCTTTACTATTTCTTATCCACTATTACTAAATGGAGTTCTACAAAGAGATTTCAAACCTTCAAGAGGCATTAGGTAGGGTGATCCTATATCATCCTACCTGTTTATTTTAATCTCAGAAGCTTTTAGCACTCTAATCAATAGAGCTATAGAAACTGGTCTAATTAATGGCATTACCACGACAAGGGGATAGTTCCACATTAATCACTTGTTTTTACGAATGATAGTTTGTTGTTTTGTTGAACTATCTCTTCTGAATGGGGTAGGCTCTTCAATCTACTGGAAGTTTATGAACAAGCATTTAGCAAAAGATTGAATAAAGACAAAAGATTTATCTTTTTCAACTTCAATACTAGTAAAGCAACAAAAGGCATAAGCACTAGCATTATAGGCATTCAATCCATAGGTTCTGATGAGAAGTATATTGGTTTTCCAGCTCTAGTAGAAAAGTCTCGATCTAAATCTTTCAAAGGTATTCTAAATAGGCTGAGGAGTAGATTAAGCAATTCGAAGTTGAAGTTTCTCTCTCAAGCTGGAAAAGAGATATCGATCAAATTAGTAACACATCCCATCCCTACCTATATAGCATGTGAGTTTTTAAACTTTCCAAAGGCCTATTTACAAGAGATTAACAAACTTATGCAAGGTTAGTGGTGGGGCCAAATAAGCCAAGAAAAAATAATTCATTAGACTAAATGAGACCATATAAGGAAGGCAAAAAAGTCAATAGGTGGGTTGCAATTCGAGATTTTAAAAATTTTAACCTTGCAATGTTGACAAAGCAATTGCAAGGTTGGAGGTTGCTATAGACCCCATATTCACATGTTACTCGAGTTCTTAAACATAAATATTTCCCTAAAGTTGATTTTCTTCAAGCAAAGATAGCAATCCATATTTGTTTGGAGAAGCATATTATTAGCACGATCCTTGCTTTTAGAATATGTAAGAATATTATTAGCAAATCACAAGGTCAAACTTCTCAAAGCAACACAAAAAGTGAAAGATGGACTAAGATTTGGAAGCTGTCAATCCCAAATGCAAGAAAGGTTTTCTTATGGAGTTTGCCTAAATATGTTGCCTACTAAGCTAAACTTGTTCAAGAAGAAAATAGTGGAAGATCCATACTACTCTTTTTGTTTACAAGACTCATAATTTATTGAACATGCATTATGGAAATGTGTTGCTATTGTGTGGAGGCAATATTCAAAGAAGATTCAAAAGAGTGGAGTTATTAATAATAGGTTTAGGGAAACTATGGAAGAAATGTTGAAAAGTTGAAAAAGGACAAGATGGAAGAAATGACGGTAATGCTTTGGAAACTCTGGAGAAGAAGAAATGATTATATTTTTAAGGAAGTTCTCACCCACCAAAATTCTTTAGAGACTGTCAATGTAAGGCTACTAGTCATACAACAATTGCTAATAGTCAAATAGGTGGATGGGAAGCTTCCTCAAGTGGATAATTTCAAAATCAATTGGGATAATGTAGTAGATAGGGTGCACTAGTACTGCAATGGAATTGGGATTACAGTTTGTGATTAGGAGGGCAATGTTATGGCAACAATGATAAAGAAAAAAAATTTGTTCTAGATACTCTGTTAGTAGCGATATGCAGCCCTCCAGACAACAATCTTTAACATTGATTTGGGACTGAGGATAATAGTACTAGAGGGAGATGCAATTAAAGAAGTTAAGGCTATTCAAGGATTAATGGATTTGAAGTGCACATAAATGCTCATATCCAGTGTCAAGTATAAGCTTCAAAGTTAGGCTCAATGATTGGTTAGACATATCAATAAAGAAACAAATGTAGTTGCTCATCATTTGCTAGGTGAGTTTTCATGGGGAAAAATCTTACTCGACCACATGATTTCCCTGCGAATGCGGAATGCCCACGAGACCAAACAACTTCCAGTTTTTGTTCTCACGAAGAAAATAGTCTTTTAGCCATAGAAGCACTAGTGGTTAAAAGAGCCTATTTGCTGCAAATGTGTTAATTTGTGGCAAATAGCACTATTTGCGGCGAGCCTGATGCCACGAGTGTCCTACGATCAAAATTGGTGGGCAATAAGTTATATCCATAAAAATCATGGTTTTAGCCACAAAAACCATTTTTGAGAAATAGGCTTATATGTTGTAGTGGATCACACTTCGGAAAAGAATGCTTTAAGGCATTTCTGATTTTATTGTTGACACAAAGGAAACTCCATAGTGTATTCATTCTCATTTATAGAGGTCTTCCTCAATGAAAGTTGATTGGTTTTTTTTTTTTTTTTAAATTAAATCCATCGCTAATCACAAGATAATAAGCAGGATGACCAAAAACCTCATATTAGAATAATCAGGAAGGGCAGAAGACCATGCTTCAGCTGGATGGCTTAGTCCAATGACAATTGAAGGAGAGAGATAAACGAAACAGTATGTGAATTGATTGCCTTTTTTTACAATTAAAGGAGAGAGATAAACGAAACAATATGTGAATTGATTGTCTTTTTTTTACAATTGGTAGGAAGTTTAAACAGCTCATCATTTAAAGCATATATACAACACACTCTATTGTGAATTTTAAGGAATGATGCAGTAGTTAGACGTTTTAATGCTCTATTGTAAATTTCATGCCATAGCTAAAAAAAATAATCTCATAAATTGATATGATTTCATATAATCCATTATATCATTTTAATAAAAGTAGCTTTACAATATGACAAATTACATCTAACCATATTAGTTTGTGAAATTATTTTTGTGTAATAGTTAGAGTATCTCTCTATATATATATATATTATAAACCAGACATTTTGGGTTGAAATTCTCTATCCAAACTCTTCAAGCTATTGAATTGGGGCAATTGTTTCTTAAATTGTTTGAGGTACATTTGCATTACCAAGGGCCTAGCCTTTTCTGATATTAGTTAATTAGAACTTACTTTTTCAAGCACCCAGTGTCAATATAAAAAACTGTATTGTACTGCATGTACAAAGCGCTTGGAAATATTTTATTCTTGCAAAACTCTTATCTCGCCCATGCAAAACACATTGTTGTCTATTCCAAGTCGCATGATCACTTTCTTACTTGGCTACTTTTTGATCAAATCCTTTGATTAAACACTATTTTCTTAATTCAAAAAATTTTCCAAAACATTTCTGGAAAAGTTATAGAGAAAAGTTGGAGAATATTAAGCCAGTAATAGATGAGATGAACTTCAAGCAATATGCAACAAGACTAGACGTCATGCCATATATCAACTTGGTGGATTTGGATGTCTTAGATTGAATACTACATCAATTAATAGCTGTATGAGCATCATCTGAAGCATGAGCAAGACTGGGACAATGGGCTTTTTATTTCTATAGAAAGATATTTTGTTATATTTGTTAGAATGGATGAAATTATGTTTGAACATAAAAAATAAACTGAGATATATATATATATATATATATATATATATATGTGAATATTGTCCCCCCCCCCCACCCCCAAAAAAAAAAAAACCATTCGAATGAAAAACATTTGTTCGAATGGTATATTTCAAACGCGAATTAGGGACCCAAAAAAAAAGAGTTTATTTCCAAAATAATCCATTCAAATGGAATTGTTGGCATTCAAACGACTTTTAAGGACAAAAACAATGTCTCACAAAATCTATTCAAATGGAATTAATGTTGGCATTCGAATGATTATTAGGGACAAAAAAATAATATTCTAAAAACAAATTCGTTCGAAAATAGACCTGTTGGTGTTCAAACGACTATTAGGAGAATTGTCCCAGAAATTCCATTGTTGGCATTTGAACGACTATTAGGGATGAAAAAACTTTCGTCCCAAATCATCAATTTGAGGGAACCTGTTTGCATTCGACTATATATTAGGGATGAAAATTTTTGTGTCCCAAAAAATAAATCCATTCGAACACTTTCATATAGTTTTGACAAATTCCATCTCAAAAAATATATTTTTTGAGACGAGATTTTGAATTCCATCCCGAAAGACGGATTGAGACATATCTCTTTAGACGAACTGAGATGTGATTCTTTCGTCCCAAAATACTTTTAGAATGAAATGACCACATTTTGCGCCGAAAAACCTCGTCTCTAAAAAAAATTTTTGTTACAGTCATGTTAGCAATCTTCAGAACACAAAAGGGACCATAAAAAGTACTGGAAAAGGGAACAATATTATTGTTCCGGCCTATAGGGCTCATGTAATATTCTCATACTAATTAACATCCTTAATTAATGAAAGTGAATGTGTTTCTATGAAAATTATATATATGCAGAACTTAATATCTAACCGATCAAATTAATATCTGATGAGCAACCACATGCAAATACGTACGAACACTAATTTATATACATATAAAACCTTAGCTTGCTCTAAATTTGATTTCCTATTCTGACGAGTGACCCAGTACTTGACTCTATATCATGAAACTGTTATAATTAAGCTTGATCCATGACTTCAGTCTTTCTCCACCGCGCGCGACTGAACCTACTTGTTCCAATCTATTGGATCCATGCAGTACGTTGCTAGCTAGCTGCATGGATGAACTCACCAACATCTCGATCGATGAAGTTATTGAGCACTCTTCGAAAACAAAATGATTATGTATATGATCAGCATGGTAGTAATCTATATATGTAGTTTTAGGGTCTATATATCGTGAAGTATTTTCTCTCACAAAAAGCTAACAGTATATATATTAGAAAAAATGCTCCCCAGATCACCTAGAAAAATCGTCTGCAGGTATCCTTAGCTATAAATTTATGGCTTAAATAATCATCAATCATCTTTCAACTTCAACTCAACTCAAACTAATTACCACTTAATTGGACTAATTTTCTCTTATTAGAATATGAAAATACAATTATTGGAGTTACTGCCACCTAAGATATTAAACTGCATCCTCTATTGTGTATCTATCCGATCTTGACGGCCCCTTGATTTGAGTAGGCAATCAGTTTTTTGGTTCATTAATATGGTGCGTAAATATCGTTCCAATTTCAAGCCGCACCATCAAATATAATAACATATACAAAATTGCATTAATATCGGCATATATGGTAAACTAATTGTTCTTAAATATTTATGTACGTAAGTAGGAGGATAAGCTAGCCGCGTCTCCTTAATTCCGAAATCACAAATACATTAATTTCAATTGAATTCTTCATCAACCTTGATTTATATGTATCATTGAAAGGATTTATAGGCACCAAACTCCTATAGCTCTTCTAAAAGAAAGAAAACAAAAACCAAATAAAAACAGACACAGATGAGATAGAGATAGTATACGTGGCTTGATTGCATTTCCCTTCGATGAAAGAAATGTCCACCTGGGGAGAGCACCTCTTTCCACGTTTCCTTGTATATAAAGTCTCCATTCTCATCCTGAAACATACCACAGAGAGAGAGAGAGAGAGAGAGAGAGAGAGAGAGAGAGAGAGAGAGAGAGAGAGATGAGGAGCATGAAAGGGGAAGTGGTGCTGCATGTTCCTGCAGAGAAGGCCTGGGAAATGTACAGAGACAACGAAATTATTAGCAAAATAAATCCGGAAATGCTTGCCCAAGCTGAATACATCAAAGGAGATGGCAGCCCCGGGAGTCTTAGGCGTTTCAAGCTCGGCCCTGGTAGTATCATCTTTCACTCTCAAAGCTCCAGTATCTACACATTATTATATATATATATTATATACACACACACACATACATGCACTTCCTTTTGGCATGATTGATATCTTACCCTATCCCGTTCCAGCTCACTTTATGTGTTAAAGATAATAAATCTTACAATCTTTCAGCAAACAAGAACACTTCTCTATACAGGTAAAAATTAAAACTAAAATACTTTACCAATTTGAGGATGGATGTCCAAACTCTCAGTCATCAAAAGCTCCCTAGAATGAGTGACAGTTTCTAACTTGAGTTCAAATCCTAGATTCCATCGACCTTTTTTTATTTCTTAAACCGATCTAGCCAAAAAAGTAAACGAGAAAAGGGCAAAATTGCATTCATGGCAATATTAGTAGCATAATTTTAGGTACTGAGATTCCAAAAGGAAATTAATAACTTAACAACCCAAAATGTTCTGTGCTTTTCAGGCGTCAGCAAATACGTGAAAGAATCAACTCAGAAGATAGAGAAGGTGGAGAAAGGGAAGTCGGTAACATATAGTGTAATTGGAGGTGATCTAAATAGTATGTATGAGCCATATAAGGTAACCTTCTCATTTACACCAGTGCAAGGAAAAGAGGAGGAGATGTGCGTGGCTGAGTGGAGGGCTGAGTTTGAGGCATTGACGCCGGCAACGCCTCCACCTGAACAGGCGAGGGATGCAGCTCTGGGTTTCCTCAAGTGGTTTGACAAGTTTGAGCTAAGCTTCTAGCTATGTACCCACCTTAAATAAATGAGCCATGTTGAATTATAACATGTACTCATGTGCTACTTTGTGTTTTATATTACAACTCTGACCATAAAGATTTGATCTTAATGATCAAAAGCTATATATGTTAAGTACAGTCCATGCATGTGGAGAAATAGCACTCGATTATGTGGGATGCCATGATTGGTTACGTTTGCCTGCTGATCATAAACAATTTCATCATATGCGTGATCATTTTTGGAGAACAATTATCCCAAAATAGTCAATATATTTTTTCCTATGTTTATGGGACTTTTTTTTGTTACATTTGTAAAATCAGTAATCACGTTAGTTGAACTTTGTACGAGAAATAATATACAATTTATTTCCTTTCTTTTTACCCTCCATTAGAGGCAAGGCGCGGGAATAACCTCTTAGGTTATCTGTCGTACTTTTATGAAGGTGAACACAATTCCCCACCATTAGTGGGAGGCAGACCAAGCTTTTTATCTCATCCACCATGGTCCTCTACATGCTTAGGGGAGAAGCTCTTCATGGCAGCTAGTTGCTCGGTTTTAATGTGGCAGGGCGAACAAAGTTAAATTGTCATGATGGCATGCAAGCTAGTGGTAGGCTTGATGCCTGCAGTGAATGACCTTGCAAGTGGCATACTCGTTTGGTTTGCTGTGAGGGAGTTGTATCAAGGTGGAAACTCTGGACAGGAGGCGCTTTAGTCGATGCATGACAACATGAAGTGGCGTGCTGCTTGTGGTGCCTCGTTCTTCAATAATGAGCCTGACGAGGATATGTGGTGCTATGGATGCCAACAGTTAGGATTGTTCATCTAGAACTCGGATACCCGAGATCCAGTTTGGGGTTCCAGACTGGCTTTAATTCAGGCCAGAACCCAGATTATAAAAACCGGACCTGTGAGGTCCAGATGTAGGTAATGAATCCGGGTTCGAAAATTATAATCCTGGTATGCCCGAATTCCCGGTCCGGGACCTGAGTGAATAGCCTTGCCAGTAGTAATAGTACTCCGATGTTTCTATCTGGTCTACATGTGTAATCATGAATCAAATAGGCGATTAGAAGAATAGGTAGTACCAGACTAAGTATATAAAGGACGTAATTTAGTCAAAGATTAAATTCTAATTGTACCGTATAAGGTGTCGACCAATAAAAGATTCACTAACTAATAGTAATAAGATCCACTTGTCATTGTTACATCTCAAAGTAATCCACCTATACATGACATAGAGAACATCATTTTTTACCTGACTAAATAGTACATTTTCACAAGTACAGGTAACTAATAGCGCGACAAACCTCCACTTCTATCACTCAAGCAGGGTCGGTCCTTCCTCCTCAAGGATCTCTTCTGGGGTACATCTGCATTAAAATCTACAGTTCCAATAAACAAAACCATACTAGCGGTTAAAACATTTATGACAATACTGTTAATGAGAGGCAAGGAACTACCCTCTTATCAAAACACATATGCTCATCATATCTCATCATATAAATGCATTCTATACCCGATCAGAGTGCAACTTGATTCACTAATTTCAAATCATCCGACATGGGGAATCATTCAACTCACTCCACACACCTAAAGACAACACATATGATCAAATCAGAGAATCGGTATACCCGATCAACTGATTCGAAGATACTACACATGGAACAACTGAGAAATCTTGCTATCTATTTACCAATTAGTGAGACAAATACAAAAACATTCCGCCCCAGTCATGGGGATCACTCCATCTACCTATATGAAATTATTGGTAATGTATCGTACGTGTAACGTCTCGGTCCCTCAGGGGTCGGAGAGTTACTTCCTATTACAAAACTTACATTTCAACAGAATAATTAAAGACTTAATATTCTCCAATATTATATAAAACTCGATTCCAAGATCACTTTCCTCAATATCATCAATTCTGGAAATACTACGTCACAAAAATATAATAAAACTTCCTTACTAAATCTTGTCAATACTCATATAAACTCTTTATGATTAATCTATCATTCCTAAAATCATCTCACCCAATGCTTCATAATTTGATCATCCACTGAAATATCCAAATTCATCTGAAAAATATTTAGAGATAAGGGATGAGTTTAACCACAACTTAGTAAGCGAAGGACATATACCAGAGTGCAAACATGAGCATTTACAAAATATTGTATGCAAAACAGAAATAATTCTCAGAGTTAATATACAGAATAAAACATATTTTCAAATGTAGCATAGCGATCATTTTTAAATGATAAAAAATAAGGAATACTTTGGCATAACAAAATTGAGCATCATCATCATATCCAAACAGAGCATCTTACAGAGCAGAGACCATGGTTAACCCCCGTGGTAGGGTTGTGCTAATCCCGGTGGCCAAACCAGGCAGAGACGGAGGTGAAACATTCCCTTAATTATTCTCGGAGCCCCGAGTGTGTACACAGGAAAGCCCACAATAAACCACTTTGTTTCCAAAGTGGGTGCACTCAGCGATAGGAAATTGGTACCAATCCAAACAGTACAGAGACAGAGCAGAGCAGAGCAAAACAGAAATAGAGTCAAATACCAACCAGAATACTATGCCAAAGGTTTTCAGAGTTATTAAAAACACATAGTTTCAAACTATTTTCAGAATAAAGCTTATATAAATAAAACATCGTCAACACAATCAAGGCATAATTTTTCGCAGATAGACAAAAATGCTCTTTTTCACATTTCAGAAAATAACATGACAAAAAGCAAGCTTATGTCTACACAATGTATGACAGAAATATTTTTCCTTCTTTCATATAAGCTTCATGAATAATGCAAACAATCGACTGAGGTTGGTTTTTCTCAAGTTTTCATTTCATAAATAACAAAAATACAAATTTTCAAAAGTCAATCTCAGTCCTCTTTTGGTATAAAACCGAACATACGAATCCCGTTTACCTAGACTTCTTAGCTTTTCAGAAATATCCTCAATAAAGCTGAACACAGATCAATCGTCACCTATAAAAATAATTATGTAACCTGTATAAATTTCTGAACGATCACGAACCTCGAAAATAGAACCTGCTATATAAAATCCAATATCTTTCCTTAATATCGAAACAACCTCGAAACCATATATATCCACTCTCCCCCAAAATGCTTGAAACCAGATTCTTCTAAAATTCTAAAATATTATAAATCCTCCAAATTCTCACTTAGTGATTACTTAATCCAAATTTTTCAATCCAAACCAAGTCTCCTTCAGAAAATCACAAATTCAACCCACTGAGGTATTGCAACACCTAAGATTCGAACCAAAAAGATTTTTAATCCAAATCCAAAATAATTTAGAAAGCAAACCTGGAAGGATTTAAAACGCAAGCCTAAAATAAATTAGAACTTGAACCCAAAGTAATTTGGAAACCGAGTCCGACCCAAAAACATTGGATAACCTTACCCAAAATAATATAGAACCAAGTCTAACCCAAAGAGGTAATGCTTTTAAATAACTCAGCAAAAGACTCCCGAATAAAAAAAACAATCGAGTATAGTTCAAGTCCACTGAAATATAAAACACATGCTTTATTTTAAGACTAAGAGGGCAAAGTTGCAAACTTGGATCTATCTTCCTATTACGGAACTTTACGTAACTTTGGCCAAAACGAAGATTGGCAGGCAGAAATACAAACATAGATACATCATTCAAATATGTGAGTTATGGAGGCTCACCGAGAGAAGCCTGTGAACTGGCGGAGTCACTGGCAGAGCTGGGCGGATGACTGAGAGAGAGAGAGAGTGATGAGATACATAGGGAGTATGCCGATAGAGAGCAAAACAAAGAGGTTGGCATGGTGGCTTACCGTGGGGTGAAAATATGGCGGCCTGGTTGGAACTTCCGGCGTTTTCTGTGACCTCTTGAGCAGTTTCCGGCTAAGTGGCTCACGGTTGAGTGGTTTTAGTCGAGTGTTGGACCTCTCGGATATTGCTCTGTTTTGATACATAAAAACAGGGCTACAGTTTCGGTGCAATTTCCGCTAGGACACAGCGAGGTACACGGTGGGGCTTGATTACGCCGGTGGTTCATGGAGGCGCCAGATGGGTGAAACATTTAAAGGGAGACCTACGGTACGAGAGAAAAAGCCGAGGGAGAGAAACACGGAGAGGTCGTTGGTGCTTCACCGTGACTTGCTGAATGATGGACCAGGGGACAAGGTCGGTCTCTTCTGGGGTATTCTGGTGGTTTCCGGCGTGAAGGAGTGGTGGAAAATATGGAAACGTGGAGTCACATTCTTCCCTTGGCTATGCTCTGTTTCGGGTTGTTTAAAACAGGGGCATATATATGAGTTTCGGCGGTGGTCATAGGGGAGGTTCTAGGAGACTGTTGGAGGTTTAAGGTGGTGCTCTAAGGGAGGAGGCTACAACGTAGGGTGGCTTGGCTTTAGAGGGGTGAGGCTGCGGGGTGAGTTTGGTGATTGTCGTGGCCTTGGACACGGGAAAAACTAGGTTGCGGCTAGGTGGCTCATCACGAGTTGGGGACGGTGGCTCAAGGTGCAGCGATGGAACCATCAAGCGAGGAGGCGGGATGCTTCACACGGTGGCTACACTGGATGACTCGAGTGTGGGACTAAAGGCTTAGGGAGAGGCAACGTGTGTAAGAGGTTGTGGCAGTGCGTCTTTCTTCGCATATATATATATAGTGATACTGAAACCCTAAAGGAAACGTAAAAGCGGGAAGGAATCGAGTCAAACCTAGTTTTGAAAAGGAAATAATGCCCAATTAATTATCAGTTAAGATATTCGGTTGCCGTGAAAATAGAGGGAGGAGATACGTGCATGGAAAATACGGCAACGTGAGGTAGTTGTGGTATGTACAGCCGTTGATGAAAATCCAAATTATTAAGAGACGGGCGTGAAACTATGAACATAGATGATTGAAACTCTAAAAATACGGAGACATGAAAAGGTGTAAAGACGTGAGTATTCAAAGTTGTTGTGAGCAAAATTTTGCGAGAATTAAAATGGTTAACTGCAAAAGTCGTGGGGAATGTAGATTCAAATGAAGAAAAAAAATCTGGTTAAAAGATATATGGTTATTTGATTAAAATAGTGATAGATATAGCTGCAGTTGAGAAACTCTAATGGGAAAAGATAATGAGCTTGCATACACGTGAAAGTAGCGAACGAATGAGGTTGTGGTCGTGAATGTGGAAGAAGTAACATGCATGCAAGATGTGGAAACATGCATATTTATAGGAACAAAATCTTAGAGATAGATGAAGTAATAGAGGAAAACTGCAACTTATAAGAAAAAGAAAATAGAACATAAATATGCGTGATATGTGACTCGAAATAAAATATTTAAATTCATATATATATTTATATACATATATATATGCACACGAATAAATAAAATAATAATAATAATAATAAAAATCAATGTCTAAAAAGAATTTCTCTACCCATAAAAATATTTTTTTAATAATCATCAAATCAAATGAGAAAAAAAAAAGACAAAATTTACTAAAACATCAATTTTGCACCGTGGTCGATTGTGAAAACAAAATTTTAAATATCGGAAATGGGTCTTTTACTTAAAACAAAATTATTTAAAGAAAACATTTTATAAATAAAAGGTGGCGCTGGAGCCGGGTGTTACAGTACGAATGGCGCATGAACTCTATAACGATAAGACACGCACTAAGAAATCACAATTACCACCAATCCACATTATTCAAACTCATCATCTCAAAATCTTAGTGTAAATAAAATTCATAAATATAATGAAGATGTATTATTTTTCTGTAGAAAAAGGGAGAGTTACAAAATATACAAAATCTAATATTTCAATATTCTCATAAGTATTCACCCCCACATTCCCAATACAGTCTTAAAAGTTAACCTACTTGAATAGTATTTAAAATACTATGGTTGCACTAGCGTTGCTCCTCCCATCATTTTTTTTTTATCGTCACTTGCTCCCTTTGAAGACTTCAACCCCAAAGAAGACCAATCACTTTACGATCTCAAAAGTGAGATTTTTCTTCTATAGGATGAGACCAGCAAGTGGCCTTCTGACTCCATATATGCTTCAATAAGAGCCCTTTGATCTCAAATGTCTATTTTCCTCTAGACTTTAAGAATTGTAGACCGAATGGCTAATGGGACAAGGCACACATGTCCCTACGACTTGCCTTGTCTCCAATTCCGTAGTCCTTTCCCTAATAAAGGTCTCCCACGTGGTATTGGACCATATTTGTAAGATTATGACCTGCCGGTTTGTAATTTTTTCTCCCTAGGCTTACTCTGGAAGTAATATCACAAGTGGAGGGCCTCTATGTACGAAACACTTCTAGACATCTTCTTATTATCTTGAAGAGCCTTTACGTCCATATTACCCTTGCCCTTGACCCATGTTTGCTCTTGTACCGCAAGTCATCCTTTACTAAAATTACCAACCTCTTCAGCTTTTTATTCTTGCATTTATACGGTTACCATAGTGCTTCCTCGCCTAGCATAGGGTGAAAAACTCTTTATCATCTGATATTGAGATGTGTCAGCCAAACTTTCTACAACGTGCTATTGACCTTACTCTTCATTTGGCCACATGTTGTCCTCCTATTTGTCTCTTCTTCGCTTGCTATCGAACGAACCTTCCTCGATTGTCTGGTGTTGAACCATGTTTGTTAGACTTTCTACATAATGCTGCTCACCCTACTCATTGGACTAGCTGCACTTGGCCTGATCGTTGCCTTGTCTTCCATAGCACCTGGGGATGTACAAAAATTGACAGAACCGACCATAACCGACTCAGACCAATTGTCAGAGTAGGAAATCGGCCGAGACCGATAGAGAATTGATCAGCCAATGGTGGAAAATAAGTAAAGTTGGCGTTAACCAATTCGGTCCAGGTTCGAACCAAGAAAAAATCGCTAAACTAGTCGATGTCAACTATGTATATATTTTTTCAAATATATGTATATGTAACGATGCCGTTTCACCGTGGGCACGAAATTTATATATATATATATATAAAGAAGAAGATAAATGCTATGCGCTGTTTCAAGCTAGGGTTAAATGCCTTAGTCTTCCTTTTTGAAATTCTTCATTCTTCATTCTCTTAGAACACCCCCACCCTAGATCCCCAGACTTTCATTGTTCCCCAGCCAGCAACCACACTTCCTCTATCGAGGGCGCAACCCCTTCTTTCCTCTCCCACTCCCAATGTCCTACCGTTTTTAAGAGAAATCTAGTCCCCAACCTCTCTGTCATTCCTGAGCGTCTCGCATGTCGAAGCGCTCTCTCTCACTCTCTCATATCTGTAATGTCTTTTTTGTTGATTGAGGAATGGATTTGTTAAGGGAATGAGTATTCGATGGTTTTATTTTCACCCCATCCCTAAGTTGTTTGTGAAATATCTTCACATGGAAATCATGAAGAGAAACCCCTGTGGTATCGATGAATCGACAATAAATGATCGAAACTATACCAGTCGATTTTCTCCCCCTTCATTAATCAGATTCAGTCGATATCCTCCTCACTAAGCAAACAAAGCTCGTCGGCTTCTTTCTTCGCAAGTAAAGTCACTACAAAAAAAAAAAAAAACTTATTTTCGGCGATTAAAGTCGTCAGAAATACTGTACAAAATCGCTGAAATTACTTAATTCCGGCTAAATCTCTTCGCCTAGCAGTAGCCGCTTATACGGAGCCAAGTAAACGTTTTACCGGCTACAGTTAAAATTGACAGAAATATATACTTTTTCCTGCAACAAAATATCACCGCAAATAAGTTAAAAGTGGACGTAAAAAGACTTGTTAAACTACATTGTGCTCGCGATATGTAGTTTTTGTGGCGAATTCAATTTGCCACAAATACTTGAACTAGTTTTTTTTTTCCCTATTTTGTGATTTGTGGTTGTTTTTTTCCTGATATTTATTTCTTTTATGATAGTTAGTTGCTTGCTAATAAATCAAAAAATGCTAAATTTGGAGAAATTTATATTTACTTGCCAACATATATGTCAACATCATTCAAATATCCTTAACGTACATATTTAAAATTCACACTTTATAGTATTCACACTTATAGAATACCATCAAACACATCACAATGGAATATAGATTTACAATTTAAATTCTTTCTAACAATTGTTGTCCAGCTAACATCAAATTGTCTCCATGAATGCGCTATTGCATTTGCACTTATGAAATGACCACCAATGTTGTATGTAGCCTGCACTATACAAAGAAATCTATCAACCAATATTTCAACTATCAGAGAAGAGAGAACATATAAAAAATACAAACATAAGAAAGGGAAAGAAGATAATGGAGATGTAGGAAATTCACATAAAAGATCTTAATAAATATTACAAAAACTAAAAAACATTCTAAAAAATGGGACACTCTAGATCTTAATAATGATATCCAGATTCTCAAACATATTAATTCAATCCAAAAACATGGGACACTCTAGATAACTGAGGAAACATTCTCAAACATAATATAATATGGTGTTAAACCAGAACCTATTTTACAACATTGTTGAATGAGATTTTTTAAGCAATTTGAAATGCCAATAAAATGCTTACTTAAACCATGTATTGGACAACCAACTGTAAAACAAGCTCATCAATGCTAAATCAATAAAAAGAATACAAGCTGAGTAAATTGCTTACTTACACCATCATGTATTGGACAGTAAAATCACATACTTTTTTGTATGTTTAGTCACTCGTATAATGTTTTCCTTTCTCTCTTTTTTTTTTTTTTTTTTTTTTTGTAGAGATCTGTACACGTTTCTAGTTCAACAATGCTAAATCAATCAAAGACTACTGATAAGAAACCCTTAGAAAACTGACAGGAATTAAGCTTTCTCTCAAAACATCCAACCAGGTTCCTGATTGACTCACCATTATCCATTTCACCCATAATAATTAATTAAAATTCTATTAAGTTTGACCCCAATTTATTTTACTAACGAAAAACACTCTAGTATGCTTCTTCAAAATGAGTCAAGAGTTTTGCATATCTTCGAAACTATGCTTTAAAAAAGATCTTCAAGTTTCAATTACATTAACGCTAAAATCATATGCTCTTGCATCAAACTAATACAATTAAATAGAAGTAGTAAGTAGGATGAGTGCACAATCAGGAAAGTAAGAAACAAAAGTAGACTAGAATAACGTCCTATTTAAATTGTAACAATGATTAGCATTTGGGAAATGTACTTTTGCTAACTGGGTAGCATGATTGAAGTAGGAGTTTAAAATAAGAAGAAATGCACTGGAACTAGTTCTTTTGTGTGATATCGACACTGTTTATTGAATAAACTAGATAAATGATACTGGTAATGTACCTTTTCAAAAGGATAAGAAAGTATTAAAGGATAGAAGCCCTGAGAATAAAAAACAAAAAGAACTTAGTAAATTTATCTTACAAAAACAAAGAGAAGCATAGTTTGAAATTTTCTCTGCACAAAAAATGATAGCATGCAAAAATCATGTATTCTTAATAAAGTTTGATAATGGAGAATCTCAAGTAATCAAGTAATACTGTAGTAAACAATGAAAAGATTAACAAAGTCAATAAATTCTAAGGTAACATTAACTCTTTAATATATGAATGCCATTTGTAGACACTATAGAGGGCATGGGTGTCCTCAGCAAACAATTGATATGTTTACAAAATATTAACAAACCTAAATCCAAGAACAATTACTCTAGGCACTGAATACAAATATAGACTGAAAGAAAGAAAAAAAACCCAATACACTACCTATACAACAACCAGACTGGCCATTCAAACAAAGAAAACCTGACAAAATGTTAGCCCAAAGTCAATTATCTCCCATTTGTTTTCTCATTTTATCGATACCTAAGCAGATGAATTACAATCTACATCAGTAGCACACTGATTTTGTAACGTCCCGATCCCATAGGGGTCGAAGAGTTACTTCCTATTACAAAACTCACATAATTAAATACTCCAAATCTTCAAATATCATATAAAACTTGGTTCCAAAATTCAATTTCCTCAATATTATCAATTCCAGAAATGCAATGTCATAAAAAATACAATAACATTTCCTACTAAATCTTGTCAATACTCATATAAACTCTCTATGTTCAATTTATCATTCTTAAGTCCTCTCACCCAAATTTTCATAATCTAATTCTCCACTGAAACATTCAAATTCATCTGAAAAATATTCAGAGATAAGGGGTGAGTTTAACCACAACTCAGTAAGCAAGGAACATGTACTAGTGTGCATATATGAGCATTTACCAAATTCAGAATGCAGAACAAAAATATTTCTTATTTTTAAAATACAGAAACAGATCATGTTGTCAAAAATCAGAGCGAAAATTCAGAATAAGTAGAAACAAAAATTTCCTTTGGCATAACATAATTGAAACATCTCATCAGAAACAAAAGTACCATGTTTAACTCCTGTGGTAAGATTGTGCAAATCCTGATGGCTAATCGAGTAGAAACTAAATGTGAATCATACTCTTATTATTCTCGGAGTCCCAAATGTGTGCACAAGAAATACCACGTAGAAAACTACTTTGCAACCAAAATGGGCGCACTAGAAACATAATAGTTGATACCAACCCAGAACAGAACAGAGCGAAACAGAGCAGAATGTCATGCCAGAGGTTTCAAAAATCATATCATATCATATCAGAGTACATAACTTTTCCAAAACAGAACAGAATCAGATCAGAAATATCATTTATGCAGAAACTTTCATATTCGCTCTTTTTCAGTTCGAAAAATAGAATGTAACAAAATTAGCTCATGTCTATACCAGTTCATGCCAGAAACACTTTATTCTTATACAAAATCTTATGCATATGCAAAATAAATAATTGAGGTGATTTCAAAGTTTCTTTTCATAATTAAAACATGCGTATTTTTCAAAAGAAATCTTAGTTCATATTTTTAATACAAAGTCTAGCATATGAATCCCGCTTACCTGAACTTCTTAGCTTTTCAGATTTATCCTCAACAAAACTGAACAAAATTAATCGTTACCTATAAAATATCATGTTGCCTGTGAAAATTTCCAAATGATCACAAACCTCAACAATAGAATCTGAGATATAAAATCTAATATCTTTTCTCAATGTCTAAACATCCTCGGAACCCTATAATATCAATTCTCCCCTGAAAAGTTTTGAATTTACCAAATTCCTCCCAAACCTTAAAATATAATAGATTCTCCAAACTTTCGATTTTCACTTAAAATTTGCTTAACCCAACTTCCAACTCAAACCAAGCCTTTTTACAAATCAAAACACAATCCACTTAAAAGAATAGTCTCTCAATAAAAAAAATCACACGGCTAAAATAATTTTAAAAACGTACCCAAAATAATTTAAAATCTGAAATAAAAAATAAAATAGAACTCGGACCCAATCCAAAATATTTAGTCAAAACTTTGTCTTAATTTAAAATACTCAGAAAAGAAACTCGATAGTAACAATCTTAGAAGATCCAAAACAAACAACCTATAAAAATATCTCTTTAAAACTCTTTAAATTTGTAATAAAACGAGGGGGATATAACTGTAACTTCATGCTAATCTTTCTGCAACATGATGTATTGGATAAAAACACAGCATGTAGAAAAAAAACAAAAGTTATGTAAACTTTCTGAAGTAGCAGCAAGACTAAACAACAAAAAGAAAAGAACTAAAAGAAAAGGAATTTAAAGCACGACATAGGAAGGAATTACCGAAAGGTAGGTATGGCACAAACTCTGTGGAGCAAGGTGACTGAACACGAGAGGGAGGAACACGGCGAGATGAAGAGGTGGCTCACCAAGAAGAGGAGACGGTGTGCGATGGTCTGAGTATGAAAGGGATAAGTTGACTACGGTTTCTGTGGGATTTCTCGACGGGTTCTCGACGTGCGACAGGGCTAAAAATCGAGGACATGGAGAGAGCTTCCCTTGCTCTATTTTTGCGAGTGTAAAACAGAGGACCAATGGCAGCTTTCAATGGAGAACAGCCTACGACAATGGCTAGTGGTGGTTAGGATTAAAAAAAGGCTATGTCTTTTCACAACAACGTGCCAGGGAGTCTCAATAACATGCCTATATATAAGGTTAGGGGTGTAAATTTAAACCGAAAAATCGGAGAACTGGCCCAAACCGAACCGGACCAGACCGTATACGCCGGTTTTGGATCATTCCAATCCGGTATCGGTTTCATAAATTGAAAAATCAGATAATATTGGTCCGGTTCCGGTTCCATCCATTTTAAAACAGGATTAGACCGAGCCGGACCGGTTCTATTTTTTATTTTTTTTAGTATTATTATATAATATGTTCTATCCTATATATAATAATATAAATTATAATTATATATGAGATAAAGTAGATTTTTTATAGAACAATTTTTTTAAGCAGTTTTTTAATACAGATTTTTTTTATAACAAATTTTGCTAAAACAGATTTTTTTATAGAGCAGTTTTTTTTTAGAGAGCAGTTTTTTTTTAGAGAGCAGTTTTTATTTTATAGCAGTTTTTATTTTATGTAGTTGTTTTTATATAACATATTTTTTTTACTAAAACAGATTTTTGTAATGGATTACAATCTTTTTAATAAAATAAAATTTTCAAACCAGTTTTTTTTTTTTTTAAATAAATTGCTTTTTATAAATTGACATTTTATTAAAACCGAAAAACCGGACCAGAACCGGACCAGGACCAAATCGGTAAAACTGTTGCTACCGGTTTTGGGAGATAATTAGGGTGTAATCGGTTTTAAGAAATGTAAAACCGGTGGTACCGGTTCGGTTCTTAATTTTGTTCAAAACCGGACCGAACCGAACCGGTTACACCCCTATATAGGGTGACACCGAGAACCTTAAACGAAAACATGAAAGCGGAAGATAAGGACTCATTTGAGAAAAACTTGGCTTGGAAAGGAAATTGATACACAAAATACATATCCACAAAGATATTGATCGGTTGCCGAAATTTGTTGGAGAAGATACGTGCACGGGAACGCGATAGCGAGAGCTGTGAGGTTAGCGACATGCATGATGCGAAAAAAGGAGATGCGTTGGAGGCAGAATCTTGGTTTAAAAAGGAAAGTATCGATGTGCCAATATCACATCAAAATAAACCCAAAATACGATTTAGTATTTCAGCCGTGGGGATGCGGATTGGGCGCTATTCATACCGAAAGTTCTGGGATTTGCTACACGTGATGCCCAACTTCTAATTGATACAGGCGATGAGTTAAAAAGGAAACTAGCCAAAACGAAAAGATTTAAACTAGGAAAATAAACAAATAAATAATTAAAAGGAGTTAGGACTCAAGAGTTACATTGATATAAATAATAAACATTTAAAAACAAAAGGTGAAACAAATGCTAAAACTTTGAAAATAGAATTGTCGAAATCAAATAAATAAAATAAATAAATTTTTGAATATATAAAAGGGATTTTCACTCAAAATAAATACATAAATAAATAAGACATTTTAGAAATCGGAGTGACGCTGGAATCGGGTGTTACAGATTTCTTCATCACATTCTTGTCCCTCGGATTTTCTTCTCTTCGCCAACTTTAGTGAAATGTAGATAGCAAAGACAGTAGTAGTTAACCAAATCATAGAAAACAAATCTGGCTTCCATTTCAAACAATCGGGTATATGCTCATGAATTTATAGCATGCACATCACAAGTTGACGTATGCAAACTAAAGTTTCTTATCAAAAAAAATAATCTCTGATCCAGCAGCTCATTAGTGTTTACTGATATGTTGGGGGAAACTCCATTAAGCAAGCATATAATACAAAACAGAAAAACAAAGCACACCAGAATTAGAAAAAGCTTTTTTCAGTACCAAACCAAACATTAATCAAGCTACTCCTTTAATCTTTATTATTGTTTGTGTTAAATGTTTCTTTCAGTTTTCATGTTATTCTCAGTGCTTTTGGGAGCACTAGGATACTATATGCCATCTAAACTAATTAAAAACTGCCCACAACTACCCTCTTTTTGTCTTCTTTTTCAAAAGAGAGCAAAGCAGATTTACACATAATTTAATCTAAAATAGTAATTAGGGCCACCTCAAATTAACAAATCCATTCAACTATTTTTCCAATATTTTAACATGATAACTAGTATCCCAAAACAGCAATGATCAAAAGCCATATTGAAAATTCAGAGGAGAGAAGGATTGAGAATGACATATCGAAAATTTAAAACAGGTTATGGGCTGATTGTGCCAAGCGATAAGGAAGAGGAAATTTCTTAGGACCCGACACACTCTGTTTTGGATTGAAAACAACAACAAACAAAATCCCAAAAGTTTTGAGTACAAAGTCAAGTTTCGAATTCTTAGCTAACCTATTTAAGTTTTATACTTCTCCCTCCTATTGAAGCAAGTGAACCCTAAGCAAAGTTGGAAATATTCTAGCCAATGTTTCCTATTCTTGCAAGGAAACCAACCAAACCCTACAATGCAACTAAAATAGAATTCAATCCAAAGTTTAAAAGACAAAAAAAACACGCAAGATTCATCCCTTCAAATCAAAGCACCATGCTAAAAGATTGAAAAAAAAAAACGAAGAGAAAAGATAATAGAAGAGTTGTAGAACATGTACCAAAAATCAGAAGAAACAGGGTAAGTAATTCATCCCTTGTTCGAATCTAATAGAGTGGCTTCAGCGAAGCTGCAATAGGAAACCAGCTTGTAGTCCAAGTAGCGGCGGGAAGATGACGAGATTACGACGGTGCTGACAATGGAAAACCACTGTGCGAAGTCGAGAGAAAGAGAGAGAGCGGGCGCATGGGAAAGGGAGATAACACACGGTCGTGGGGTTGACTGTTGGGGGGGAAATATTGGAAAATTAGGTTGGAATTTTAGATTTTATTCCGACAATTTTTTATTAGTTGACAGAATGGAAAATCTGGAACTAGCAAAAATGACTTTTTGTCACAAAATTTATGTTGTCAAAAATGAATGTAGTCGCAAATATTATGTTTTCTTGTAGTGCTCATTAAGCATGCCAAGTTGCTGACAATGAAACAGCTGGGACTTTAGTGGGCTGGCTTGGTGACCACCACCCCAAAGCTTTCCAAATGCCAAAACAAGTGGGCTATGAGCTCACCATTGAAGGTGGTGAGATTCACCTTTGGTGGGCTATGTGCATGCCATGCTTGGTCATGGAGGAAATAAATCATTCTTAAACATATGACCACCATTTCTTCTTAAAAAAGAAAAAAGAAAAATGGTCATGGAGGAAACAAAAATGGCCAATGTGGCCTTCAATATGAACTCATTGCCCACTAGTTTAATTTATGGTAGGCTAGATAAGGGGTGAAATTAGAATTTAATGTTTGAGGGAATGATTGAAAGTTAAGATTTGGTTGCATGTAAAAGCAGTAGTACCAAGTTGGGTAATGAGTATTGAGGTTTATTGGTAAACAATTGAAGATTTGGATGTCAGGTGAGGTGAAGTAAAAAATTAGAATGAAATTATGTGAGTATTGCGATTTAGGAAGATAATTTTAGTAAATTTTTTGAAAATCTGAGCATTGGGGGGCAATTTTAATTATATATAAAAAAAATAATTACTTACATATTAAATTAACTTTTCTAAAGAATCTGGGGAGGAGCAGATTATCTTTATATTAAGACAAGTTTAAAAAATTATATATATATATATATATATATATATATAAGATTTTAGTCACTTTCTTAATAATTTTATAAAAAAATTACTTAATAATTAAATATTTTTTTAATATCTTTAATCATTAAGAAAGAATTAAAAAAATATATTTTCTTAATTATTAAGTAAACAAAATTTTTTCAAAAAAATTAAAAATTAAAAATTAAAAATTAAAAAAAGTAATAAAATAATGATAAATAGAATATAACCCTATCATTATTCTACATCTAAACATCAACCCAGGAAATAGTGGGCTAGATGCCCGCCAGTTAGGTCCAGGGGCCTATCGGGGAGCTTAGTAGCTCACTTGGGACGTTTCTTCTCAGAATGGTGGGCTCAACACCGGCATAGAAATTAGAAAGGTTAGGTTGGGCAAGCTTTAAGACTCGATGCCCGTTGTGTTTGACCAATTGGGTTGAGTTTCATGTTCACCCGATTGTTTCCTGCCTCTAGGGCCTAGCGGGATGCAAGCCCACCGTGAGTTCATTCGTTGTGGGGTGGTCTAGCAAGCGAGGTGCATGACTTGCCCCTGATGATGTTATGAATTCCATGTTGTGAATATTAAGTGTCAATTATTTACATTTATTATATTTTACTCTCTAATCAAATCTGTGTATGCAGCTAATAATGCCTACAGCAGATGATACGGTGCCGTTTTACTCAAGTTCAATGAGGAAAACTCTGTCTGGGCACGTGATATGGGCTATGCTAAGAAGGCTTAATCTCAACCACTGGATTTACACGTGTCGACATCTGTTGATTGTATATAAATATAAACTTAACCTACTTAGGGCAAGAGAGAGGGTTAATAGTACTCTGCCGACTTGAGAGCTTTCGATAGACAGAGAGATTGAGAACTAGGGCATTATCGAGTGAGAAAGAAAGTCATCTTATGGCTTGGTTTCAGATCGATACTGGTTTGATCTTGTAAGAGAAACGTTGGCTTTGGAAGATTCATTAATAAAATGATCTCTGAGGCTGTTCCTATCGTGGATGTAGGCCATTAAGGCTGAACCACGTAATCGTGTGTTTTTCCTTGATCCTTTTACTTTTTCTTCTGTTTCTTGTTGATTTACTTGTCTATTTGCTATTCTTGTTTTTGTATTTTTTTTTCCTTTAATTCTTTAACCGAATCTTGCTATTTGCTCTGATTGTTAACGAAGACTCAGAGGGGTTCAATCATAACAACTGGTATTAGAGCTTAGGCTCGATGGGGACCACTAGATTCAATGTAGAGAAATTCACGGGGGAAAACGGCTTTGGGTTATAGAGAATAAAGATGAGAGCCCTGTTAGTCCAACAGGGCTTACAGGATGCTCTCACCTGTGAGAAAAAGGGCTTTTCCTCGAAAGAGGAAGGGAAGGTAGAAGTTCAAAGGGACATCCTCCAAAAGGCCCATAGTGTTTTGATACTGTCTTTAGGGGATAAAGTACTGAGAGAAGTCGCAAGTGCGGAGACTATGGCTGGTATCTCGTTAAGACTGGAACACCTTTACATGACAAAGTCCTGAGCAAATAGGCTCTATAAGAAAACTAGGTTATACACTTTCAAGATGACTCCTGGTACCTCGATAGGAGAACATCTGGACACTTTTAACAAAATAATATTAGACCTGAATAATATGGATATTAAGGTGGAGGATGAGGATCAGGTAATCCTCTTGCTGAGTTCCTTGGACCCCTCATACCAGAACCTTAAGGAGACCACGATGTATGGTAGGGACACTTTATCCCTAGATGAAGTGCAGGTTGTACTTCATGCTAGGGAATTATAAAATCAAGAAGATACCAAACAAGAACATGGTGAGGGCTTGTCAGTTAGGGGAAGACCAGAAAAGAGAAGCAAGAAAGGAAAATCAGAGAATAAGAAAGGAAGGTCTGAGTCCAAAGGAAAACACCTAAAATGTTTTCTATGTCACAAAGAAGGACACTTCAAAAGGGACTGTCCTGACAAGAAAACACAAACAGGGAATAAAACCAAAGAGGAGGGGGATGTGGCTATGGTGTTAGATGGGTATGATAGTGCTGAGGTACTAAATGTATCTGAGGTGGATTCAGTAAAGGAGTGGATCCTAGATTCTGGATGCTCTTTCCATATGTGTCCAAATAGAGGCTGGTTTGAAACCTTTTCTGTTTTGGATGGTGGACATGTAATTCTAGGGAATAATAAATCTTGTACAATCCTGGGAATTGGAAGCATAAGGCTAACTCTTCATGATGGGATGGAGAGACTTTTGAGGGAGGTCAGGTATATATATACCTGACCTAAAGAGGAATTTGATTTCTCTTAGCATGCTTGATGTCTCAGGCCACTCCTTTAAGTTAGAGGCAGGAGTCCTTAGGGTCACCAAAGGTTCACTTACAATCATGAAAGGGGTAATAAAGAATGGCCTGTATACCTTAGTTGGAAAAACCACTGTTGGGGAAGCATTCCCTATACAGAATGAAACTGAGGACAAAACTGTGCTGTAGCGCAGGAGATTAGGACATGTTAGTCAAAGAGGACTTTTAGAATTACACAAACATGGCTTACTGAAAGATGTAGGTCTGGATAACTTACCTTTCTGTGAAGACTGTGTTTATGGAAAGGCTAAGAGGGTGAGTTTTAAAATGGAAACTCATACAACTGCTTAGACACTAGACTATGTACATTCTGACCTTTGGGGACCCTCTAGAGTAACTTCCCATGGTGAAGGGAATTACTTCCTCTCCATCATTGATGATTACTCTAGAAAGGTATGGGTTTACATCCTTAAGCATAAAAATGACACATTTGGAAAGTTTAAGGAATGGAAATCCTTAGTAGAGAATCAGGCAGGTAGAAAACTGAAAACTCTCAGGACTGACAATGGGTTAGAGTTTCTGTCAACTGAGTTTAATAACTTCTGTAAGGAGGAAGGAATCTTGAGACATAAAACTGTGAGGGAAACCCCTCAACAAAATGGTCTAGCTGAGAGAATGAATTGGACCATTTTAGAGAGGGTAAGATGCATGCTGTCCAATGCAGGGCTGCCTAAATCTTTCTGGGCAAAAGCTGTTAGCACAGCTGCCCATTTAATAAATAGGTGTCCATCTTCAGCTATAAATTTTAAAACACCATAATAACTTTGGACTTGAAAACCACCTAGGTATGATTACCTTAGAATCTTTGGGTGTATTGCTTATGCACATTCAAAGACTGATAAACTAGATCCCAGGGCACTCAAGTGTATCTTTGTGGGTTACCCTGAAGGGGTTAAAGGGTATAAGCTGTGGGTGGATGAACCTGGGAGGCAAAAGTGTATTATCAGTAGGGATGTAGTTTCAATGAATCCCAAATGGCTCGGAGATAGAAGGAAGGGACAGAACACATACCCTGTAGTACTAAGGGGGAGGTAAAAGTTGAGGTGGAGGATGGAAATACCTCAACAGAACCCAGGACTGGCCAATCAGTAGCTCTGAGGACATTATATCAGATGTCACAGGCTAAACAGCTTCTGACTCTTACAATTTGGTAAGGGACAAAAAGAAAAGAACAATAAACCACCCCTTAGGTATGGTCAAGCTGAGCTTACAGCTTTTGTATTGACCATTGCTGAGGTTGTGTATCATGAACCAAGGATCTATAAAGAGGCCATAGCTAGCAAGGACGCCACCAAGTGGACACTTGTTATGCAGGAGGAGATGAAGTTCCTAAATAAAAATAAAACTTGGGTTCTTGTTACAAAACCAGAGAGGGTTAAGTTGGTGGGATCCAAGTGGATCTTTAAAAGAAAAGAAGGCATACCAGGGGTGGAAGGTACTAGGTTTAAGGCAAGACTAGTGGCAAAGGGCTTCACTCAAAGAGAGGGAATAGATTACAATGAAATATTCTCTCCTGTAGTCAAGCACAGTTCCATTAGACTGCTTCTGTCTTTCACAGCATTTTAGGATCTACACTTAGAACAATTAGATGTAAAAACTGCTTTTTTGCATGGAGAATTAGAAGAGACTATTTACATGCAACCCCCTGAAAGATTCTCAAAAGACATTAACTCAAATCAAGTATGCTTGCTTAAAAAATCTTTATATGGATTAAAACAGTCTCCTAGACAATGGTATAAGAGATTTGCTGCATGCATGCTTGAAAATGATTTTAAAAGGAGCTGTTATGACAGCTGTGTTTACTATAAGGATGTTAATGGTATAATAATATATCTTCTACTGTATGTAGATGATATGTTAGTTGCTTGTAAAGATTCAACTCTGATTAAGAAGATTAAGTGTATGTTAAAATCTGAATTTGAGATGAAAGACCTAGGACCTGCAAGTAGAATATTAGGGATGGATATTACAAGGGATAGAACAGAGAAATCTTTGTATTTATCCCAGGAAAACTATATCTCTAAATTTCTCAAACGTTTTGGTATGGACCAAGTTAAGCCTATCAGTACACCTCTAGGTCAGCATGTGAAATTGTCCATAAACCAGGCCCCTGGAACAAAAACTGAAATAGAGTTTATGAAACAAATTCCCTATGCTAGCATGGTGGGAAGTATAATGTATGCAATGGTATACACTAGACCAGATCTCACCCATGCTGTTAGTGTAGTCAGCAGGTTTATGAGCAATCCTGGTAAGGCACACTGGCATGCCATTAAATGGCTGTTAAGATACATTTCTGGAATCACTAATTTGGGTCTGGTATATGGAAAAAATGTTAAGGAGGATGTGAGTTAGAAGGATTTGTAGATGCAGACTATGCTGGTAATGTAGATACCAAGAAATCCCTAACATGTTTTGTATTTACTGCTTATGGGGGGGCCATTAGCTGGAAGTCTAATCAGCAAGCTGTAGTGGCTTTATCCACAACAGAAGCTGAGTATATAGCTTTGACAGAGGCCATAAAGGAAGCAATATGGCTGAATGGTGTATCACATGAATTAGGTATATTCAAAGGAAATATTAATGTGCACTGTGATAACCAAAGTTCAGTATACTTCGCTAAAAACCAAGTGTATCACGAAAGGTCTAAGCACATAGATGTTAGGCTCCATTTTATAAGGGATGTAATTGAGTCTAGGGTAGTTGGTGTGGAGAAAATTCCAACTGAAGAAAATCCCTTAGACATGATGACCAAATCCCTGCCTTTAACAAAGTTCAGACACTGTCTGGACTTGATTAATATGCAATCTGTTGGGAGTCCCTAGCAGAGGGACATTGCAGGAACAGTCAAGAGGAGAATAGGATAGAGTAGATGAATAATTATTGACAAGGTGGAGAAATGTGAATATTAAGTGTCAATTATTTACATTTATTATATTTTACTCTCTAATCAAATCTGTGTATGCAGCTAATAATGCCTACAGCAGATGATACGGTGCCGTTTTACTCAAGTTCAATGAGGAAAACTCTGTCTGGGCACATGATATGGGCTATGCTGAGAAGGCTTAATCTCAACCACTGGATTTACACATGTCGACATCTGTTGATTGTATATAAATATAAACTTAACCTGCTTAGGGCAAGAGAGAGGGTTAATAGTACTCTGCCGACTTGAGAGCTTTCGATAGATAGAGAGATTGAGAACTAGGGCATTATCGAGTGAGAAAGAAAGTCATCTTTATGGCTTGGTTTCAGATTAATACTGGTTTGATCTTGTAAGAGAAACGTTAGCTTTGGAAGATTCATCAATAAAATGATCTCTGAGGCTGTTTCTGTCGTGGATGTAGGCCATTAGGGCCGAATCACGTAAATTGTGTGTTTTTCCTTGATCCTTTTATTTTTTCTTCTATTTTTTGTTGATTTACTTGTCTATTTGTTGTTCTTGTTTCTGTATTTTGTTTTTTCTTTAATTCTTTAACCGAATCTTGCTATTTGCTCTAAGTGTTAACGAAGACTCAGAAGGGTTCATTCATAACACATGTCCATTTAGGATTCAACGAATTTGGTGAGGTACTGCAGTGGCGGTCACTTAGATGGCTAGTCACTACCCCCACCTTAGTACACTCTTAATAAGACAGTGATGTAATTGAGATACACGGTTTATACGGTCCACAAAATCATATTATGAGCTAATCGAAATTTACTGGAAGCTTTGATGGAAATTGTTGCGATTTTCTTTAGGTCATGCAATTTTTTATATTGACAACTATAAATCGCATTTTCTTCTTTTGTGAAGGTCAACTGCCAACAGCATTGTTGAAAAACCCACAATGGTGCTCGATGGTGGTTGAGGTGTTTGGAATGCATCCACGACTTATAATAATAAAGTGCAGAAAATATGACAAAAGCAATTATGTGCAGTAATATGAGCACTCATTTAACGTAATTGATTAGATTAGTTTATAAATGAAAATTAGTTAAGCATTCTTATTTGGTTGTTCAAAGTTAAATTTTAAAAAATATAAATTTATATATATATTAAAAAATTTCGGTCATATTTAATTAAAAATGAGGAGATTTGACAAAATTTTTAATTTTATTATTTACTTTTAAAGATAAAAATATTTTTATTTCATTTTTTCACATTCTTCTTTTTATTTTTTATTAAATATGATTATAATTTTTTGATATGTATGTAAATTTATATTTTTTAAAGTTTAATTTTAAATAATTTAATAAAAATACTTTTAATAGATATGTATTGGCGTGCAAATTAATATATAAAATTATTTGTATATAAAATTATTTAAAGAAAAGAAAAGAAAAGAAGGGTTTGCGCGATCCGCCCTAAGGACAATGCGCATGGTTTTTCTAAGAGCAAAATTAATTATAATTGATAATTTTACCGGCTCCCGTGACCAGCCTTTAGCTCATTGCTTTATGTCCATTCCTAGTCTGTCACTTTTGACTCTCATTCCCAACTTTATCTCCGCATTCTCTTCTGTCTCTTCTCTGTCTCATGATGGGCTAACATACAGAGTGGGCTGGGCTACGTAATGTGGTCATATTATATGTTATACCCAACTCCTTAATGAATTATGTCAAATTGAAATTTAATTTTGTTTATCACAATGTTTACAAATAGGACCCTTCTAATACATAAGCTTCACAGGTTGGTTAGCATGAATAATAAAAGCATAATTATCAAGTAAAGTAGTAAGAAGAACAAAAATCTTACGTTGTTGTTCTTCTTATAACACAAGACTAAACACTTTATTCAAAATAGATAGGAGCTCCATTAACAAAATTTGAGTCTTAGTTAAAATACAAAACTCATTCAATCTAACAAGAAATTGAATTATACGTTCTATTATACATTCTTGTTAAACATATGAATTCAGTATTTTAACAACTCCACAAGTACAAATCGAAACTGGTTTGTAATTAATCAACTCATCCCAAAGTACTTTCAATTTAGTGAAATATGCACTAAACAATCAACTGACCTTGAGGTAAGATTGAGATTGAAATTTGTAGCTGAAAGACTCGTGGTCTATTTTTTTGAGAGAAACACTCATTGAAATCATTCCAAATCTCATATGCGATATTGTCGTATAAAATGCTTGCAGCAATTTTTAAAGAAACAGAATTAAGAATTCATAATATTACCATGTTGTTGCATCGATTCCAAGAAACAAGTAGTGATTTAGATGATCTCGAAAGTTTGGGAAGAGATCCATCCATAAAATCTAGTTTGTGCTTCACAAACAACGTCATGTGTATTGATCGGGACCACGTGTAATAGTTGTCACCGTTAAGAAGTTGAGTGACAAGAGTAACACTAGGACTATCACTTGTATGAAGAAAATATGGACTTAGAGATTTAGCCATCGAAGAATTGATTGAGGGCGAATTACTACTTGAAGACGTTGGATTGCTCGATTCCATAGAATAAAGAGCAAATAGAAGGTTCAAAATAATTTGAGGAAGTGAATCGAAGAATTACGTAGTGAATTGAAGAATCGCGAAGTGAGATCGGGAGAAAGGGGAAACTTTCGAACCCTAGTTTGTGGAAATATCGAGGAAATTTAATTCATCTGATACCATATTAAGTTCCACACATGACTGAGAAAAGTATACCTCAAAACTATATTAAAATGTAAAGTAATTACAAGTATTTATAATACAACTCCACCGACTTACTAAACTTTACAATGGACCACCGACTTTAAATACATGTACAATTATCAAATAAGACATATACAAGCATACAAATTTAAACTAAATACAACATAAAATGTAATAGTTTTTATAAATAATATGAAATAAAATGTGATGAATTACGATAAAAATTAAAAAATTAAAAAAAATATTATTAAAATATTTTATTTTGAAACTTTAAAAAAATAAATTATTTATATTATTTTATGTGAAATTTTTTAAAAAATATATATAATAATAAAATAGAATGACGAAAGAGATAAAGACGAGTCGAAAAATTCTGTAAAAACAAACGAGCCCAATCGACTCTTGGTCGTGAGAAGGGAAAGCAATAAACTTCTACAGGTAAGAGACACGTAAGATCAATTCCTTGGAAAAAATCTTTCATTAAAATCGATCTAAACTTCTCGCGTTGTATTAATGCATATGACACTTGCGGTAATTTCTTTGGACAGCGAGTTCGACGGACACGACTAAACCATTTTATTTCTCTATGTCCGTGGTGAGTGAAAGGAATTATGAGTTTGAAGGTGAAAGCAGAGACCATCCATGAAAGCATTCTACTTCTCAGTAACATGAATAGGATCTTCGTAAGGATTGAACAAAGAAGATGAAGAAGCCAGCATCGCCATTAGAGAGCTGTAAATTTCTGAAGAATAAATACCATATTGGAAAACAGAGGAGGAACAAACAAAGAGATTAACTGATTGAAGACTCAAGTAATTAAACGAAGCCATTCGTTTATTTAGTTAATACTTAAGTACTTTTTCTCTTCATATAGTCCAATAGACTGGCTTTGGTTCACCCATATCCTCTGCATGAACATGGAAAGCTTTAAAAAGCTGAGAGTTTCTGCTCTTCATGTCTTTCTTCTTAGAGTACTAGTTTCAAAATTAACTATATATTACAATACTTCCTGTAAACTCTGCTTCAAGAACACTATCCTCATCTAATTCATTTCAGTAGTAAGTATATAATGTGTATGGACATGATAAGAAACAGGTCTAAAACAGTTACCTGCTCCCCTTTTATGGCATCAACCAAGCAATAAATAAGAACCCACATTTCCCCCACAAACAAATCGAATTTTAATTCTATTATTTCTCTAAACACAATTCTCTTAAATTTCCCTTTAGTTGACTTGGTTTCTGGATTCTTGCCAACCTGCATGATTGTTCCGTTATCAGCCTATATGTTGATGGTCTTGCCCATGGAACAATAGCAAAATCATCATAATACTCTTCCATTCCACCAACAAAGAACTGCCACACCAAAGCACCTGCTCCCGACCGATTTCTTTTTGCAGATTTGTAGATGATATCCAGAACGGTTTTGTAAAACCTATCTCGCTGAGATAATTGGAAGTCCTTGTTCAGGTTTGACAACCCAAATTCAGTGAACATGACAGGTTTCTTTAGTTCTTTGTCTCCATCCTCAATGTGTGAAAGCATCCACTTTGACACATATTTGAGTTTGTCTTCAAATTCTTGCTCGTGAAACCTAACAAAAGTTAAAAATTTAAAGATGAATTGGACACATTTCAGGTGTACAACCAAGACAATACAGGTTTGCCCATAGGAAAAGAAGAAAGGTTTGAGGGCACGTGAGCCACGTTGAAGCTCAAGCAAAAGACTGAAGCCAAGGTGATAGAGGCTGTTATTTGGGTTTGCATCAATAGAACAATCAACGAGCAATAACTGAACACTAGAGGGTATTCTTTAAGCCAAGTTAAAATATTTCATGCTTTAAGTATATTGGTTTCTAAATGGCTTTCTAAGATTTCACTTGGTTGCTCCTATTTTGACTTGATCAATTCCATCATACAGTTCATCACCATGCAGCACTTACCAATGGTCTGGGTAGATGTGAACGGAGGCAAAATCAATGTAAGAGATCTTCGAGTTGCGAATAAAATCAGACCCAAGCCTGGACGCCCACTCTTCTGGGTTGATGGTCAAGCTTTTGGGGGTTTTAGGACCATAAAATCCTTCCAAGCCAACAGTCAGTAAATGGTTCTTGTCAATTGATTTCACAAAAGCTGACATTTCTTCTATCCAATCCTGCAATATAGCACCATAATTAATTTGTACTAAAAAAACTCTTATCAATAATGCGTATCAGAATCTCTCTCTCTCTCTCTCTCTCTCTAACACAGCAAGTGCAGACGTGGCTTTTCTGCTTTTGGTTTTTTCTTTTGTATACCTTATCTGAGAAACTCAATTCCTTGACATTAAAAAAATAAGAAAACAGCTACATCAGATATACACAATTGTTACTAATTATTGTTGAATCTCGCAGAGGAAGTGGAATTCTTATTAATTCTCAATTTTAAAGACATTTTAGATGTTTAAATCCGTGTCAAAGGCATGTATTCTTCTTAAACTTGGCACAGAGGATCAGAAGCAAGAGTATAAAACTTACTTGGAGAGTATCACCTGAAGTATCAGTCATGCAACGGGGTTCATTTATCAATTCCCAGGCAAAGATTGTGGGATCATTTCTATACTCGATCCCAGTAATTGAGTTTCTCCTTGTCAGGATAGTCTGACAAAAGGATGTAGGTCAGAAATAACAAAATATTAAAAAATATTACTTCTAAATATACAATAGCACTATCATTATACCAGCATCATTGAAATATAGGTATATTGATTAAAATAAAGATTTCAAAGAAAAGGATGGTTGAATGAAAGCTTCAATGGTTCAAGTTTTTTAAGATAGTTATATAAAGAAAACCTTAAATATTTAGTGGACAGGAGTAACATCAATATCAAACACTGCTAACACTGAATTAGTGTTTTATCCAAATGAAAACCACAGTCCATGATCACCAGCAGCATCGAAAATCAATACAAATATATTTCATTATCTTGAACTACTTCCAAAAAATGATTCATGAGGTATAGGCTAAATCTGTGAGGTGACCACCGTCTTCATGTATTCAAGTTGCTCATCCTAGTTTCCAACATATCAAGTTATTACCAAGATGACTTCGAACAACCATTATAATGATGAGTAATGCTACTCTTCATCCTATGATGTAAAATTAAATGATTGGAGACTATTTATTATGTTTCACTTGTGGGCCTATTATTTACTGCCACATTAAGAGATGTTGAGAGGGTGCTAATAAAAAGAATGAAAAATAGATTTTTCTAAGCTAATTTATGCATTTTCCATTTATTTTACTAAAAAAAAATAAAAATCTATGCATTGTCATTTTCTTTACCTCGTTTCTTTCCATTATCTCATTTTCTTAATTATAATACATTGGTAAGTGGTCTATTGCAATTAAGTTGTTTATGAACCAGGGTGGTCTGAGATGATCAGGTTGAGGTAGTTCTGAATATCATTTACTTGGGTAAGGAGGTAAGTAGCATAATGTTAACTGGGGCCTCTACTTGTGTGTCTTGTCATCATAGATACTTTCTACTGAACTGGGGGTATTATCAATGCATCATAACACAGAACATTCTTAGCCTCATTGTACATGGGATAAAACTTTCCTGTGAAAAAGAAACAGTTAAAAGAGACATACAAGTTTCATAGATAAATTCAAGTGGGCTAAAAAACTTGGCATTATATTTTCTACTGGCCATGGAAGTACCTTTCTAAAGGTGTTCAAACCAACTGCTTGCAAGTTATAAATTATAATAACAAATGCACACTAAGCACCAAACCAGAAGGAAGAAGTAAATAAGAAGATACCTTTATGTAATTTTTGAAGTAGTTGCGGATGGATGGATCAAAAAAGAAGGAATCATTCGAGGCGCTTAAACCTATGCCTTCTTCCCATGCCCACTTGACATACTGTGTTTTCCCTCCATATGCTTGCAAGTTATTTACTAAGCTAAGAAGCAACCTTATTCCATGTTGCCTGGCTTCTGCAATGACATGATCTAGTGCCTGCCAACCAACCCAGTTGTCAAATAAGTTAAATTATATATGTATATATATATATATATATGATAGGAAAATTTAAGTCAAATGCTATCAAGGTTACAGAAGAACTAGCAAAAATGGACCAGGAAGTATTCTGGTATCATTCATCTGTTCAGTATTAACTTTTTGATAATCCATGAGCCTTAAGTACTAAGAGAAAGCTTAACAAAAGACTTGGCAAAAAGGGAAGGGGTGCGGGGAAAAAGAATCTTGGCAAAAGATATAGGCAATTTCTCATCAGATGTCCCTAAAGGGATGTGCAAAAGCGAAATTAAGTGAGCTGGGATTGGGGAACAAACTCAGCAAAGAGAAGGTAATTATAAGCATATACATATGTATGAAATATATGTTTTATATGTATATAGATATAGAGTTGAGAAGCAGAGAGAGAGAGAGATGGCAACATTTGAATCAGTGTACCAGAATATCTGTACTGAATTACAGTAGACAAACCAATTCCTATAATGCTTAATTATTTGCTTTTCTATCTCCAGTTCTAACTTTCAGCCATAGACATATAGACCGTCAGGCAAGCTAATTTGTATCAAAGCCTGTCATGTCAAAAACCTTGGTTACAAGCGACAAACAGGAAAATTTTTTTCTGAAACCAGGGTAGCATGCCGATTGTCACTACCAATATCAAAGATGATTAGCCAATCCAAGCACCGAAAAGAGAAACAGCGCAACGCTCTGACATTAGTATCCTTTGGAGTAAGATGCAAAAATTTAACTCGCAAATAATAGAAGAGAAGAAAGTGATAAAACCTCCTCCTTTTGATTTTTGTTTAGATTAGAGCAAAAAGAGGTAAAAATGTAAATTATGAGAGGGGAGTATAAATTATAAAATAACGCCGAAAAATGTGAATTTATAATACCTGGAAAACTCGCTCATTGAACCGACCAGGGGCAATCTGGAGGGCATTGTAAGCACCATCGTTGAAAGCCCAAGTTCTGCACACGGTGAGACCCATTTTTGCACCGGCTTGCAACATCGCCCGGATTCCTGGTCTACTATAATCTTCCACGGCATGGTCCATTAACCAGTAAGAGTTCCACCCATTAACATAAAAGGCCCTTCCATCCAACATGAACTGAGTGCCATTCCTCTCAACATAATCAAACTTTGGTTCTTGATGATAATTGAACAAAAAGTCCCCAAAAGACATATACATGAAGGCCACACATGATGCAAAACCAAGAATTGGGTAAAAAAGCCCGTTTCGTGCCATCATTGTTTCAACTCCTAGGATGGGAGCTGGTGAATTAAAAAAATAAAAACAATTACGCGCAAAAATTGAGACCCTTTTGGTTTAGTTTTAAGAAATTGTCGGAATCACCGACACCCAGATGAGCAGAACCTCAGACACAGATTTGTACATAAATGCATTTAAAATCCAACCTCCAAAACACCCAGATACCCCTTCATTGAGAATAACCCAAAAAATGACTTAGAAAGACGCAGAAAATTCAAGAATCCTCAATGAAACTAATAATTTTCACAGACCAATGTCAAAATGCAGCAAAATTCGTAACCAAGGGAGAGAAGAGGGGACTTGTATGTTGGTGTGAATGCAGAATGAGTTTTGGGATTTTATAAGGGAAAATGAGCCAGAGAAGGTGTAAGCAAGAAACGAGGGAGGTTAACCGCATGTGAGAGAGAAAGGAAAGAAAGCCCAACCAACGTTAATCATACGAGATCAGTCAAAAATAAGGAGAGAAGAAAGGGAAGAAAGTGATGAGTATGGTGGTGGGTTTGCGGTGTAATGTTGATATCAGCTATGTTGGTTATTCAGATCTAAAGGAAGATCTGATTCTTATAGTCTTTCCGTGAATTTTAATATTGGACTGAACAACTCTGTTCAACGCCCATGGGCCATGTATGACCGTGAGTGATGTAGCCCCTGGAATACCTCTGTTTACCATACTTGCTAGTATTTATCTTTAGAGATTAGAATTGGAAGTTGCTTGTGAACGAATATGTTCAGAACGTAAAAGTGACAAAAGAAAACAACATAAAAGTGAATGGCCCACACACTCCATGCGTCATTGAAATTCATATGGATTCTGGGTGGCTTTGTAAGCTTTAATGGGATATCACTGATCAGATGCTTGATTGCTATTAATTCACGTACAATAGATTTTAAGGTTTGGTATTTCTCCAACTAGTCCAAGTGACGATGGGAATTCATGGCCTTTTCCCCTGGACATGATTTTATTACGTTTTACTTAATTTTTTATTTTTTATTATTTACTATTATTTAATATTATTTTCTTATTTTTTTTTTATTATTAAAAAGATATCTAAACTCACTCCATTACCTAAACGAAACCTAACTTTTACTTTTTTATGAGCAACCTTCGTTAATTCAAAAAGAGAAATATAAAAGTAAAAAGGAAGTACGATTTTACAAGTATCTTGTTACAATAAATCTTGGTAGGGATGCTACATGTACCCAATGGGATAATGTAGCCCCCTTTCTCCCTCCCGCCCGTGCATGGTGGGGTGGACACCACAGCACCCACCCCCGTGGGCCGTCATGGTGGGATACCCTGTTCGGATGCTAGGATGTGGAAGAGGATAAAACACCCCCTCCCTCTCTCGGCTTCAAACATATTTGAAACAAATGTAATGAGCCAAAACCTATTTTTGGGCCATTTTAGGTCTACAAATTAACTTAAATAATACAAAAAATACAATAATACAAGTTATAGACTCCTAAGTTGCAACTAATATTCATAGCTAAGCTATTACAATAATACACATGAAGATAAAATATTAAAACTTTATAAATTTATCTAAAAATATTACAAGTTGTCACATCATTTGTATAAAAGATGAAAACACAATAAACTATTAAGGGTCAAATTGTAGTAACATTACAATTAAGTAAATTAATACAAGAATATTGTTGAAAGTGGAGAATTGACTTTGACTGTTTGACATTAGAATTTGAGGTGGCCATGGTGATGAAAAAATTAGTAAGTTGTGCTGTGAGATGATGAAGCCTTAAATATTAATAGGAAAATAAATTAGAATTGCGAACAAGAAACAAAAATACAAACATATGTTAGAAGTGTAAAAATTACAAACATTAAAGGTACTATTCAAGATGAGATTGGAATGAAGATGGCAATGAAAATGAGATCATTGAGTACTTGGGCTTAGGATTAGGCAAATGACACTGGGACTATAAAAGCTAAACAAAATACAAGAAAACGGATAGATTTACCAAAAGTTATATAAATATAAAATATAATTAAAGTACAAATCGTACAAATCAATTACAAAGGATAATGGTCACTTTAAGAAAATAGAACTATTGAGACGTTTTTAAAGTCGTCGCAATAGAAATCGCTACAATAGCGGATAATAAACATTGTCAATGGTCACAATTGATGAGAAAGAAAAGTGTCAATAATGGAGATCCGTAGCAATTTTACATACTATTAGCGACGAAATAGAGTGTTTGGAAAGGGCTATTTTCGTGTAGTGGGCGGCTTGACTGGTGGGTTCAATAGACACAAAGTCATATTGTAGCAAAAGTAAACATCGTCTCATGTATCGCTACAACAATTAAATTTGAAATCAATACAAGTTAAATGATTATATATAAATTAAAACAACAAAATGAAACCTACAATGATCAGATTTAGGCTTATCACCATCCTCCTCCTCCTCATCGGCCTTCTCAAATTCAAGGACACAAAGGACGGTCTCGTTGATCAAATTATACATATAAATCAATGCCTTCACATTGGTAGCAGACAATGTATTCCAAAGTGGATCCAATATGTGCCCTCTGGAGTTAAAGATTGACTCTAAGGCTATATTGCTAATAGAGATGACTAAAATATTGTGGACTATCTCTCTAATGATAGGATACTTCATGGCATTGGTCTTCAACCAAGATAATATATGAAAGCCTTGTGTAAAGGGGTGAAGATACACGGTCAAGTATCTATCTACCTCCAACTAAGCCTCTACAGGACGACGGACTAGGGTGTTTTGCTCCAACTTCTCATCCCACTCCAAAATACGCCTTTTTCCAACCTTGGCTTCTAGAAGCAGGGGGCATATGTAGGTGTCGGAATAATACCACCATTAAACACGGTAAAGTCATCAAACAATCTACTAATGGTTTCTTAACCCTTGTTGTAATATGCTCTGCTCACATGTTCCCGTGCACCAATCCAAAGTCATATATCATGCGATCAATCTTGTACTTAGGGTCAAAAGCAATGATACATATAACAAAATATTTATCATACTTAACCATTTTGTGTGGTTTTTTGAATTAGAGAATGGCAAGGGGTTTTTGGTCAATGCTAACTCTTTTGGGGGATGATACAGGAGGAATTTGAAGGTTATTTATAACAATGCTTTTATTAAGTTATAGTATATAGCATGTGGTTGTGTGTGGTTGTTTCTTGTAAATCTTGAGGGTGAGATGAAATGTGAAGTTAAGCAAATTACATGATAACATTAAAAATTGGTAACATATATTGTCAATGTCATGAGCTCAGGTCCACTAGATGCCTTATAAGTAATGAGTAGGATGAACTGCACTAAGATTTTTGTTTATAAAAATATGACCTCTCATTCCCTCCAAATTCATTGTGTCCATGTTCGTTATCTTTATTATAAGTTGAAGCAACCAAATAATGTTGATGTGGACAAGCTCCAAATTAGATGGTTACTAGACATAGGAAGATGCATATGGTATGGGCATTTAACACTTGTTATTTCCTTTTGGAGAAATGGGACATCATTCATTTGATGTTTGCTTATTTATATATATATATATATATATATATTGCATATGTGGACCAACTTGTTTTGTTTGTACTCATGACTACAACTATATATTGCTACTAGTATGAGTTTTAGTATTTGTGATTTGGTGATCTTTGAATAAGAATATGTGCATACCATATGAATTGTGTTAACTAAATGTACGCTTAGATACTCATGTAATTAGTTGGCCATAGGTCATATATTAGGGTTGCACTTGCTTATGGTTGTGATGAATCCTAACCATGTGGAAAAATAATAATCTGATTTTCCCTTTGCTCTTTAATCCAAAGCTATGACAGTGTGTTTGTTGCAGTTTGTTAAGGCGTATGGTAGTTTTCTTTTTCAATAAGACTGGTATATGAAGAATTTACAAAAAAATCATTATAGCTTGGAGACTTATGTTCATAGAGCTTTATTGCACTAACCCATGAGCACACTTTCTACTAGGTGGATGGTCAATATAAGTGGCTTAGTCATGTATATTGGTTGCTGCCTTTTGGTTGATGCATGGCTGCACCAAAATTTATGTGTGAGGATGTGATGTATTGGATGAAAGTTTAGGGATATATATTAATCCTAGATGTATGTTAGAGATGATTGTTTCATTTGTGAAGTTTTTATTGGGATATATTTCAACATGAACTATTTTATGGTATTGCTGATACACTGTGAAAGCCTGATACTGCTGTGCGTGTGGAAAGTCATTATGTTCCTATCTCACCCAGTCTTGCCAAGCTATGTCTCGTTGTTGCCTATAAGTGCTTTGCACCACTTTGAATTTCAGTTGTAAATGGAGCAATTGTATAACATATATATATATATATAATTTGCTAAGATCAGAGATTTAAGTTTGTAAAGCTGAGCTTTGGAATGTAATAGCTAAAAATTCTTGATCAATTACTAGAAGACTAACCAAGGATTGTCAATTGGTTATGATGAATGTTCGCATGGATTTCATGTGAAATCTTAATTATCTTGAGTTGCTTTGGGACATAAGAATCTCATTTAGGATATTTTAGTACTATTACTTATATTAATTAGCATATAAGATCAATAATATAGGAATGTTTATGTATATTTAAGATATTTAGTAGTAGACAATATTGCATAAGTCTCGGCCTTTGTCATCTTGTTAACTAAATGAATATATAAGAGATTCATTTCTTAATGAACAATCAAAGCCTCCATGCAATATTGCACCATACATGATTCCAATGTAATTTATGTTTTTTCTATCCAAAATCAGCACTTGATCAACTTGGAGTAGATGCTAAAATCCAAGAAATTACCACGGTGATTTCGGAAAATCGTTGCAAAAAAACATCTATTACATGTGTTTAAAAATGATGTTCTAGGCGATCTAAAAAGCGTCGAGTGGATCCTAGAGCAGCGACTCACAAAGGCGGCGCAAATGTATATGAGCTTTAGTGGCACCTAAGTCACCTATTACATCGAATATACGTTGTCGGAAATGATATTGTAAACAGACTAGATTAATTTTTCCAACGAGATAGTAGCTATTATTGCGGCGACTTAAATATTATTTTTGGCGATTGAATTACATCGTAATAGACTATCAGTTCATGTGTGCTGGTGGGGATGTTTTTTGCAACAGCATTAACCCCGTTTGCGTCAACATGAACTTCGATGGGAAAACTATTATCTTCGATGATATGGAGAAAGCGCTGGAAAAAAGAGGTTCCATCCAATTATTGGCAACTATTCCACGGAAGAAGGAAAAACATTGGGAAGATATATTTCTGACCATTTTATTTCTTTTTGCGACATTTGTCAACCGCCGAGAATCGCCTGATTCCTTGTATTGTATAATTTGCCATCACCTTTAGTTGAGAATACAAGAAAATTGGTGAAATGAGGATTATGCTTTCCAACAAGTAGCTTCCAATCCTGTGAGATGATGCTAGCATAGAACTCTCCAAGAAGTAATTGTAAGAAAGATCTAGTTCAGGGCAAATGGGCATACCTAGTTTCCATTAATAACTTTTTTGAGATAAAAATTATTAAAGTTAAGGAAATAAAGTCATGCAAATTGAAAATCTATATTGCGCTTAATTTTCCATGCAGTTATTAATAATCCAATATCAAGATTTATATATACCTCTATTCCTCATGCTCGATCCCATAAGCATACCTATATAACAAAGAAAAAGAAAAATGGACCTATTCATATATGATAATCAGATAGTAGATAAACATAAGCTTTGATAGTAATTACAAAAATTATTCAACTTACATTCTCGTAAGGCCTCTCATGTTTGTGATCAGCTCTGGAAAAGCTTGAATTGTCCCACTTTAATCGATAATCCTCCTGAATGTAAAGCTAAGGTCAGGAACAACAATCCAAGTACTATATAGGAAATCACTCTGACTATCGAAATCATTTTATTCATTTTCTATGAGCAGTAGCAGTATCCATTCCGACTTACACGATGAGTTACTTTCTTCTCCCTTCAAGTTTATAAATTATTATCTCGTGAGTCACTGAGATTCTATAGTTTATGGATATTTGTAAATTTGTCACTGATTATCAGCTCATCAAAACGGCATGCTAATTACACACATATATCAACATACATTATAATAAACTGTTCTATATATATATATATATTGTTAGAAAGCACAAGGAAAATATCTCAACACAGCTTATTGAATTATTTTACAAATTTTTTCAGTCTATCAAATCTCAAACGTCTTCTTAATGGTGAAGTATATTACGTAATATAGACTATAATAATACTCAATAAATTTACCATCTAAATACTATTTAAAAAAAATAAAAAGAGAAAGAATTTTTATATTTTAAATAATTTCAAAAATCAATACAGGAGTACTGTATGTAGCCAACCACACGATCACTTGCCATTAAAGGCCAGCCTTACTCTGCTTTAAAGCCGTCATCTAACCATGCGTTACCAGCACGCATGGCTTTAAAGCCGTTACTTACAAAGCATGGAAGGAGGGGGGTCAGCCTACGTGAGCCCCCCCTTCATCTATCATATATTATAATTAATAACTATTCATTTTCTTTGACTTGTAAGTTTGCAGTTCCCCTTAGTGACTATTAGAATAAATATAAAATATTGACTTAGCTCGAAAGTCATGCATGGGAACTTCCCAATGCTTTCGTTTCTTTTTTTCAATGATTTTTTTTTCTTGTCTTTATTATTTGTCTTTATTATTATTTTATATTTACTTTTTTTTTTTTCTTGGATGGTTAATTACTGTACTCCTTGTCCATGTATAGCCTGAACCGGCCGTCATGGCCTAGGTGATGCCTGAATTGCATTATCCCGCAACTGGGGAAGAAGCTAGAAATATAATTTTAGAATTGGATATGATCTTAAATAAGATCAATAATATTACTTTTTGAACCGTTGATTTATGATATATATATATATATATATATATATATATTATGACGTTAATTTATGATTGAATGTTCAAGTTATTGTGCAAAAGAATGCATGTCTTATATAATACTAATTGTGTCATAAAAGTATAATATAAATCTGTGTTTGCAAATAATTTATTATTATTATTTCTCATTTTTAGCTCATGGCAAATGTCATAATTAGGTTAACCGCCCATGCTTTAGCAATTTTGGTTTTAAGGATTTTATGTCGAGGCCCAAACTGTCTTCCTGTTAAACAAATAAATAGTTGACTAAAATAGTTAAACTTAACAAGCCAGGCTAATCGACTCTTTTGTACAGGAATAATACTTTTATGTTCATCTATTTTATTTATTTATTTTAACTGCTTATATATTTAATTTTTAAATTTTTTTTATTGATTAATTAAGAAAATGATGGTTAGTATATCAATTTTTTTTTAATATTTTTTAAAAATATTAAAAAAACATTTCAATTAAAAAATTTTAAAAAAAACTAAGCTTTGCCAAGTGACCACACCCAGCGGTCACCCTAGCATCAGCCCTTGTACAATTACTTAAAAACTTTAATCGAACAACATTTTCGTAAATAAAGTTGAGAGTATCATTATTAATAAATGTTATAAACAAAACTCTGTTTTTAATTGAACAACAAAAATAGTTTTTGAGTGTGCAAATCTTGCGTATTTGATCCTCTTCTGGAAATATTGCGCAAAGTTTACATGGCCTCTGCTATTACAGTTTGCTCCCTTAATTTGACCTCTCATATATTTTATTTATTTATTTTATATTTAATAATTTAAGAAGTGATTATATTTAATATTTAATAAAGATTTGAAATAAAAAAACAAAAAATATTTAAAAAAAAAGACTTTAAAGAAATCTTTTGGAGACTACGTAGAGTTAATTATTTAGAATAATGATATGTATAATCTTTATTTGAAGACTATTCATACAGGTCTGAATAATTTTATTTTTAATTTTCTTAAAATTATAATAATATTCCTCCCAAATTACAATAAATTTTATTTAATAAAATATATCGATAAATCTACACACACTATCCTCACTTAAAAATTGCAAATTAAAATTTTTTGTTTATAGGAAATTATCTATAGGAAATATTGAAGGCGCACCCTTACGATTTGGAATTTTGTGCATTTCTTTAGCAATAACTCCATGTAGTTTGAAGATGGGCGTTGAAGATTTTAGCAATAATTCTGTATCACCGTTAATAGATGACACATGGCCATATGGGAAAAAAAAGAAAGATGAAACATGGCCCAGTCAATGGATGCCACATTTCAATTTATTTTTTGTTAAACATAAGTTAAAAATAAAGATTTATTTTCTAGTAAAAGTATTTTTTTTTTTTTTTTATACTTTTAGAAAACTTAAAGCTGAAAACTAAAACAAAACCATTGCACCACGTGGTTGGATTTCGGCCACCAAGTGGCGGCCATCAAACCTCCGTAGTGACCAGATGTTGGAATGTGGATCACCAGGAGGCTTTATTTAAAAATAAAACAAATAAAAATGGGACGTGGCTTTATTTGATTGTGCCATGTATTCTTATTGGTGGCCATAGAAAATTTTGTAATGAAATACTTTACCTATTATTAAGAGAAAAGTTAGAGTTTGATCCGATTGAATATCATGTATTCTGTAGTTTTTATCGTCGTCGGTGGTGATGGATTACATCACCTACCCCATCGGGACCGGCGGGCTCCGACAACCCCACTCCTGCGACAGCAACTCTCGACGACTTCCAGTGTGTTCGCTGCAACCTTAAACCCGTTTCGAATCCGCGCAAGTGTAGAGTCGTTGGAGCCCGATGGTCCCGATGAAGTGGGCGGTATCGCCCATCGCCACCGGCGACGACGGAGGCTGGGTGAGGCCGAAAACTCTTATTAAATCATCTTTATTTTATTTTATTTTATTATTGTGTTTTTTATTATATTTTTTTCATTTTATTATTTTACTGTGTTTTTTATTATATTTTTAAAATTTTATTTTTTATTGTGTTTTTTAGTGTATTTTTAAATATTTTTTAATTATATTTTTATAATAATTATAGGGATTTAGAGGATGGGCTGTAAAACGCTGGAGTGCAGCCAGACCACACCCCAACGTCTCCCTATTACTAAAAGATAGATTTAATTATTTTTGTTATAACTTAACAATTATGAGCTAGGCGATGCTTGATTTTTATCATTTGTAATGTAATGCTTTTTTTTTTTTTGTTATTTCTTATTTCTTATTTAGATTTAATCTTTTAATAAATATCTTAACAAGTATGACCGGTATGCTTGATTGGCGTAATTCTAGCTAGAGAGGCGCCTTTTCTCTTCTTTATTTTTCACTTTTCATTATTATTATTATTATTATTTGTCTAGATGGTTAATTACATGCCCTAGCAAGGTGATGACATGGTTGCATGAACTTATATAGGTGACTTGCGATGAATTTAGAATAATTTAGGCGTCGAGTATACTCTTAATTAAATAAAATCTAAAAAATACTTTTGATGATTGATTTATGATATAATTAATGTTCATGAAGTCATTGTGCAAACGAATGAATGTTTTTTGTATACAGGGGAGGATCAATATGGGGGCGGGGGGCTAAATTTAGAAAAAAATATAATATATTCTAAAAAATATAATATGTTCTAGTGTTTTTATAATTTAATAGGATGATATTGATTTTATCTTGTATTAATTCCTCCTCTAAAAAATTATATTAATTCCCTCTATAAAATCATTTTTATTTTATTTTGATCTAATTTAAAAATAAAATAAATAAAATACATCTCACATAAAACAAAATGATATAATAATATATAGTGACATATTTTATCTTCTATAGTGACATATTCTTGACATATCATATATATTTTTTTAATATATAGGTTGTATTAAACGTATATTATTTTTATTTTAGATATTATTATCAGATTATTTTATATCGCAAAAAAAAAGTATAGAAGTAGAACAAAAAATATTTTTTATATATTATTTTAGTTTTACTTGAGCCTCTAAAACATATTCCTGACTCTGTCACTGTCACTATTTGTATAAGAAAAATGTTAGTTGAATCACTAAAAGTGATCGATAAAAACGATTACTTAAATTTTTATTAATTTAATAATTAAGGAAGTAAATATTGATAAAAAATTGGTTCTTTAGAAATATTTAAGCATGTGCAAAAAAATATTAAAAGAAAAGAAGAATAAAATTAAAAAGTATATTTGTACATATCGGTCAAATTCTTCGATTGAATCCTCAGATCTTGTAGCACGATCCCCTAATGTATAATATTACTTGCATAAAAAACTAGCATATAACCCAAAGCCCACGTCAAAACGATTAATTCTCAATGTTGATTAGTTCAGATGTTAAATTAAAACCAATTATACTGATTGAACTCGAGACCTATTTTATTAAATTATCATAATAAACAAGTGCATAAAGAAACAAACATCTCAAACTTGAGAGAAAATGTTTCAAATTTTCTGAATCATCCTTGTTGGCGATGCTTGACCATCATCTAGTACTTCGTGCTACCAAAAATTGTTCCTTGCTGTATTTGTATAAATCTTGCGTTTTGGCTTATTTCTTCGATTTATTTTTCAGTTATTTTTTACCCGTGGCATATGGAAGCATACGTGGGCATGATCATGTAGTGACTCATATTGACATTATGTATGTTTCAAAAATTAATTACTAATGGAAGGACTAAAATGATAAAGATGAAAGCACATGTATTGAATAAAAAATCTAAAATTAGATTATAAAGACTAAATAATAATCTGTAAAAAATGCAAATTATTAGACTATTTTATACTTTATATTTATAACAGACTAATGATAAATTTAAATTCCAAATGTACAAATTTTGATGTAGGCCTTTATAAAAAAGTGGATACCACCATAAAAAAATGTAAAGCTCTCATGCATTTTTTTTTTAAAAAAAATTATTGACAGAATTCTATTTTTTTATATAAAAATTATGTGAGATTTGTGTATTTTAAACTTGTCTCGGGTACTAATTACTCTTTCTGGTATCAACGCCTTCTATGACCATAATTATGGTGTCAATTTCGTTAACAGACTTAATTGGGTTCAACTCAGTTCAGTCTAATTTTTAACTGAATAAAATATATAAATCTGAAATTCAAATCATTTTATACATGGACCTATAACATTTTTCAATTTATCACTTCTTTACATATAAGACTTATAATCTTTATCAATTTTGTATAAATATATTTAAACTGATCATCTTAACATTAAAATACATTTATTATCTTACTATTTATAAAGAGATTAATTGAACTCCTTCAACTCAATTTAATTCAATATTCAAATACAACCTTCACAGATTTGCATTGCAACTTGTCTCAAATGCATATTCCCCCATAAATTATTCTGCTTTTATTTCTTAAAATTAAAAATAAAGTTAAAAAAATATATTATATATATAAATTTTCCCAGATCATGTACGTTTGGCCTCGCTTTATTAACGATACTTGCATACACACAAATGCCTTGTATGACAGCATGAGACAAAATTAAAATGGTGTTATTAGGGGTGGCAATATGTTATACGATCCATTGATCTAAAATGAACACGATACGATATTTAGTCTTAACGGATTTGGGTCACAACGGGTTGGAAATGGGTCAACCCATATTGATCTGCTATGACACATTAAGAAAGTTAAAGTTACAATTACATATACCCTTATACCTAGAATTTTAATTTTAATTTAATATTTTTATTGTTTAGATTGTAATTTTGGACTTATAATTAGTTTTATAATTTTTATAGATATTATAATTTTAATATTTATATAAAATTATACTAAATTTAATCAAGTCAAACAAGTTAAATTTGGATCTATTCAACCCACTTACATAAACACATATATTATAGGTACACCATGAAAATATATTAATTATAAACAAAATTTATACCTGACCATGATAATCTAATTATAATTTATTTAATACCCATGCACTTATATATATATATATATATATATATTAATTTGTTTTATAAAAATATATTATTGGTCAAGTTAATTACCCGATAATTAATGCAATATCTCTATGAAGTTTCACATTATTTAACATTTTAATTAAATGAAATTACTATTTAACTAAGCGCCTCACATAGCATTTAAAAAAAGTACCCATAATTTTAATTTTGTCGGATGATAAAATTCTCGATACAGGATAATCTGTACAAGAATAAAATTTCAAATATAAATTTAACAAAATTCTAATACAATGAAAGTTACATATTACGTACGCTAAAGTACTGGAGTTAATGATGATTTGCATCAAAAATCTAATATTGTAGCAGCTTATAGTACCCATGCATGCGCATATATATACCCACATGAAATTTTTTTGCCAAGATATATATATATCTTATTCACCACACTAAAATTCGGATACCATTTTGAAATAATCTATATATAAATAAATAAATTATATATATAAATTATATTTTAAAATAAAATTAATGCACAAGCCTTAAAAAGTTAAATACATATTTATAAAATTCAATAATACTTATAATAAGTTTTCAATCCAAATATTAAAAAAAATTCACTCATCTTCATCACGAAAAGAGGAATATGAATTTGAATTTCAGTTCGCAAGCAAAAAGAATTTAAAATAATTAAGAAAATAATTTTTAAATGTGAGAATGAGAGTGACCAAAATTATGAAATATACTGAAATACAAAAAATAGTACAAAATGTCAATTGGTGCACTGAAATTGACCAGTACATTGAAAACTAGCTGGTATTGATCGAATTAAATACCCCGAAATGACCAATATTTATTCCGGTACGAGATACTTATTTTTCTAATATTGGTTGCTGATCTGGTATGATATATACATACTGAACGGCATGGGTACGATTATTATGAGAAAATTATTTATTTATGACGAATTAGATTTAACGAAATGATTATTTTTAATTAAAATGAATTTATATTTGTTATAAATAATTTTTTTATTATATATAATTAGTCACAAATATATATATATATATATATTTAGATATATTATATATTCAGAACACTGAGTGCTATTCCAACAAGTAGGAATATTAAAAACAAAATTGAAATCAGCCTATGCATCATTTAGGTTTTTAGACACTAACGTCCAGATTAAACACCATGCTGCATGCATTCTAATTTTTTAAATTAATTTAACCGAGAAAAAACGTAGAGCAGCCGCCAAAATCATCACTCAACATTGATATTCTATTTTATATATAGCAAACAATAAACAGTACTCACTTGCATCGAGAATCTCCGGCGTTTAACATGATCTGCTATATTATTTTCCTCTATATAAGAACTCCTTAGCCATAAGTAGTGCACCAAGCAAACAAAAACAAAGAGATATATCTAAGCACTTTCACAAACTACGTACTCTTATCTCTAGGTTATCTTTCTCCTTTCGAGACTTTGTTAAAAAAAGACTGAAAACAATGGCGAGTATTGCGCATTTCTTGTTCGGAATATTTGGAAACGCCACTGCTTTATTTCTCTTCTTGGCCCCATTGATCACATTCAACAGGATCATCCGTAAAAAAAGCACAGAAAGCTTCTCAGGCGTTCCATACGTGATGACGTTGCTCAACTGCCTCCTTTCGGCATGGTACGGCCTTCCCTTTGTGTCTCCAAACAATCTTTTAGTATCAACAGTCAACGGCACCGGGGCGGCAATCGAGCTCGTATACGTGATCATCTTTCTCGTATATGCTCCCAAAAGGGTGAAGGCTAAGATTTTTGGGTTCTTTTCGTTCGTGGCCTTAGTTTTCTCAACCGTGGCCTTGGTTTCCGTTTTTGCCTTGAAAGGAAATACGAGGAAGGTGTTTTGTGGGTTTGCTGCGAGTATATTCTCCATCATCATGTATGGCTCGCCTCTATCAATTATGAAGACTGTGATCAAAACCAAGAGTGTCGAGTTCATGCCATTTTTCCTGTCACTGTTCTGTTTCTTGTGCGGCACTTCTTGGTTTGTGTTTGGGTTGCTCGGAGGTGATCCTTTTGTTTACGTGCCAAATGGGTTCGGCAGTGGTTTGGGGATGGCGCAGCTGATCTTGTACTTTATCTACAGAGATAACAAGGGTATTAAGACTAGGTCAGTGAAGCCCGTTGATATAGAAGTACCTGTGGAGACAGGACTCCCCAAGGAAAACAAAGATACTCCACGCCAATCCAATGTTGTAAGCATTGAATTAGCTGATCAAGTAGATCGTGTAGATCAGCTCGTGGTTGTGATATAGACACGTACACATGCAGGCGTATATGCACAGTCATTACAAGAAAAATGGGTATGAATACTCATTTTTCTTATAGTGGATTCAAAATAAATAAATTATCAATAACTTTATTTGCATGTTTCTTTGTTTGTATAACAACTAGTACATCTTTAATGTGGAAACCAGCTTCCACATTATTTGCATGGAATAAAAATTATTGGTGTTTTGGAGTTTTTCTTAAATGTTGGATTCTACATAAATTGTAGTAACCATGTATTCATAAAGGAAAATTATATAGTTACAAAAGAATTATATAAAAGTAATTTAAAAAATATCTGATGTAGTTTGATATGATACATCAGATTGTAGAATTACTTTTATTGTTTATTAGATCTAACAGATTCTATGAAATCATAATAGTTTGTGTATTTATTTTATAATGTCTTTGTATTTGTAGCAGTTCTCATTTATAATTAAATCATATCATTATACAATATTGCAATATACGTTATCTTAAATGCTCCAAGTCCAGCAGTACTAATTGATTACGAAAAAAAAGGGAAGAAGCATTCAACGGTACTAGTACTGGTACTAGAATTGTAAGCAATATATAATATATACTTTATCAGTGTTTAAAATAAAAGAAGAAACATTTTAAAGAAAAAATATATATACAGTTAAGGAAATCGAAAATTGTGGGGTATTGACACCTACAATGTTCCTGGCTGCCGATGTTATTAGGGATTTTGTAAAATTTGAAATTTCTCATGCATGGTTAATGTACTAGAGGCTGCCAATTGATCTTCTTCATTGGTATATATATCAAAGAACCATATACTGGAATTACTTTGCGACTCAGCAAGGAAAAAACAATGATAAATGGAATACAAAAACAACTTGGGCACTCATTGTTCATGTATAGGGTTACATATATTGAGAAGGATCCTATTCGGCACATGAGTCAAACGCATTGTGAGATCCCAGATTTATGTGTATTTTTATACGTTATTTTATTCTCGGTGTTAATTATTTTAATGTATTTTAATAATATTATTAGTCGTGTTTTATTTATTTAAGATATTTATTTGAGCTATTAATTAGTTAATATTGAGTTAAGTTGTTTTTCTTATTTATTTTAATGAGTTAATTATTTTAATGAGTGGAATTAAATTCCTTTATTTTATTATGTGAGTTTATTTGATCTTCTTTCGTTATATTAATTATTGTTTTATTTTTAATATTGCGCTTGAGTTTAATTTATTTTTATTGGTGGGATTTAAATATTTTATTTTATTGATATTGAATTGTAGTATTTTTTATTGGCCTTTATTTAATTTATTGTATTTTTCTAGTTGGATCCTTTTTTTTCTTTTTTTTCCTTTTTCTTTCTTTTCTTTTCTTTTTCTTTTCTTTTTCCCTTTCTTCCCCTGCTTTTCCTCCCCCCAGCTCGCGACCCCTGTTCTCCTCTCTGTCTCTCGCCGGTTCTCTCCTCAGCCCCAGGGCCGCCGCCGGCCACCCACCGGCGACACCGCCCAGCCCAACCTCACCCCCACATGCCGGCGAGTTCAACAGCACCGGTGGTATCACCTCCAGCCACCCCACCGCCTCTACACGGCCCCCTATCCAAAATGGCTATTTTTGCTTCCCTTGCATTTTCTGGCCACTGCCGGCCACCCCTTGGCACCGGCGACCTACCACTAGACTCCCCACCCTCCAGCGAGCATAACCCATTGCCCAAAGCCACCCATCGCTGCCGGTTACCCCTCCACCCGAAATGGGTCCCAAAACGGGTCGTTCTTTGCCGCGCCGCCTTCCGGCCACCGTAGGCCTCACCACCGCCACCAAAAGACTCCCCTCGCCCAGCCGGTCATCCCCCTAGCTCAGTTTCCCCATACACGGCCTCACCTTTCCGGCACAACCCCAAACTCGAAAATGGGTTTTCACCCATTTTGACCCCGATCCCCCACCTTCCGGTGGTTGTGCCGCCACACCTCCACCTCCATGAGATTCCCCACCTTCCAAAGAGTATCTTCCTAAATTTTGGTGTCAAACCGAACACTTTAGCCTAACGTACAAATGACCGCTACGAGCGCTGCGGAATGGCGTCTACTCAAGGATATGCGTTTTTAATCGCTGTAAGTATTTTCCAAATAAATTTTAAGATTTAAATATATTTTTGGCATCAAAAAATATTGTAGTTGATTATTGTCGTAAATTATGAGTTGTTGGTTATTTGGTGCATGGTCATCTGCATTGTGTATTTACGCGCATATTCATGTGTTAAAAATGAAAACTGGGTTTTCATTGTATTTATGGTTTCGGGTGCGTGTGTAGCACGACCCCAAGCCGGGATGAGGCATTATCCCGGTGGAGCTCCTCTGGTCACTCGGGAGTGGAATATACTGAGTGATGTCCCCTGGGTCGTCGCCGAGCGACGACGGGATCGGACGGGATGGTAACGCTCTCGTGCCGACTCCGTGGTTCCTCCGCTGGCGAGAGCTAGGGGATGCCTGGTCATGGTACGTGCTGGGCGCGGTTAGCTAGGCATCGCCCGTTCTGAAGTTACATGTGGGGTCGTTACCTTCGGTGTGATGATGAAAGCCAGGGTGTGCGGATGATCCCTAGGGGAGATCATGGTGCATACGGTTAATAAAACGGATGTTTAGGCCATTTTCTGGGAAAGTGGCGGGTTTTAATTATTGGTTTTACGTGAACCATTTTCTGGGAAAATGGTTGTGATTTTAATAGATTTATGGTCATCATTTTCTGGGAAAATGATAGGTGATTTTACTGGAGTTTTATTTGGTCCAAAATGGGATTTTGGCGTGTGTGATTATTTTATTAATTTTGAGAAGGATGATTTTAAGTCACATGCATACGGTGTCCTGTTCATGCATAGTGTTGTTGCATGAATGTATTTATGTCTTTTGGTTTGTTTGGGTTATACTTACCTACGATGCCATTTTTGGCGTCATAGCTTTTGGATGCAGATTTTTGTAGAGGTTGAGCCTGAGGAGGCGACTCCGCTGTTGAAGTAATTGTATTATAAATTATTATTCTAGGAAATTATTTTCCCATTTTTATAAATATATATCTGTTTAATTTATTTTTCGGATGACTGTATTAAATCTCCTGTTGGAGAGTTTATATTAAAATGGTTTGTAAAATATTTCTAAAAATTCTGGTACTTAGATAATGATTTATTTACCCGCTGCGACTTATATTTTATGTATGTCACGTGTGCACACACGTTTGGCACTTGTCGTTGGGATGTGTGACCCGTGTTGTCATCATCCTGACTCATCGATTCCCGTATTTATTTTTAAGTGGAATTTGGGGGCGTCACAGGTGGTATCAGAGCAGTTCGGCTCAGGGTAAATCCGCACATTACCTAGGGACAGTACCAGAAAAGTTTGTGGTTTTAAAAATTTATTTGTTTTATGATTTGGTTATTTTATTTTATTCTACTAATTTATTTGTTCTCTAAGTTTTTCGACTAATTTATATGATAAGATTATCGATATTTATTTCGTTATGTTGCGCTTTTTATTTTAATGTTTATGTTGTTTATTTATTTTCATAATTAATTTAGTTCTGATTGATTGGTTTGTTTGTTTTATTTTATTTTAATATTTGTTCAATATTGTAATTGGGTAGCAGTTAAGATTTTAGTTAGTTGATTCTATTTGGTTAAGTTGTCGAGTATTTACTTAATTAATTAATTATTTTATATATATGCCTTTGTTTTTGTTTAAGTTGGAATTTGGACATTTCGGATTAGATTATTATTTTAAATCAAACCGTTTATTGAATCTGATATTTTAAATAATTGTGTGATGTAATTCCTTATTTTAAAGTTTATTTTTTTTTGTTGTGGGTTATTTTGTTTTCTTAAACTTTTATTCAATTATTATCAGGATTTGATTTTAATTTAAATTCATAGGTTTCTTACGAAATAGTTTGGGATTTTGTTTATTATCTTTTTATTTTAATTATGGCTTTTGTATTTTAAATATTTCGAAAAGTTTGAAATTTATTTAGACAAAGAATTAAAATGAATCGCTGCTGTGCTTTCTTTTTAGGCATGTGATTTGAGGTAAGTTTTAAAATTTATTATCTTTCCACCTTTTCGCTTGTTTTATTTTAAAAAATTTATCTATTTATTTTGACGAGTGAGTTTGCTTTGGCGACTTGTTGGTATTTATTTGTTAATTAATTAATTAATTAATTTTATTATGGTTCGTTTCTTTTAAGGGTTTTAAATTTTAGAGATTTCTACAATAAATCTTTTTTTAAGAGTTGGGTTTTGTAGAGAATTTCAAAGTTTTATTTGTGATTTTATTTGCTGTTCTTATTTTAATTTAATCTCCTTCTTTTATTTAATAATAGTATTTTGTGACTTTGTGTTTATTAAAGGAGTTGGGCTTGTTTTCTTGAATGAGTGGCTTTTACATAATTGTTTATTAAATCTTTTCCCCTTTTTTGTGTTTTTATATAATATTTATGTGAATTGCTTGAGTATTATTTAATGGTTGGATATATTATTATATCTTTGTGAGATAAATTTGTTGATAATTTGTTGGTATTTATGCAATTGCGTTTCCTTATCGATATTTTATATTCTATTTATGTGTATTAGCCGGGTCTCACCGAGTACTAGAGTTTATAAGTTCTAATTTTATTTTTGGGAGATTGTTGGAAGTATATTTTAGATAAACTCTTCTTGTGAGTGTGAAATTATTGGTGATTGATATATTGTTATGGAATCTGTTTTAGTAATACTTACGATAGTAGGCGATGAATTATTTCCTTGGTGAAGTTTTTAATGTTTGTGGATGCTTAGAGATTGATATATAATAATTATGTATGGAAATTTTTGGAGAGTACTTGTCCTTGATTTGTATTTGACCTGATGGAAATTGTCTTGTTAAGTGATAGGGTTGAATTGATGTAATGGAAATAAATTCTAGAGATCCAAATATTAGGCTTTTGGGCGAATTGATTTGGGGTGGACAATTTGAGCTTGATGTTTGATGAATTTAATGATTAATAACATTTGTTAAGGTGTCTTAAGGAATTTAGTTGTGACTTGAAGTCACATAAGAATTTAAATATTCGAGATTATTCCATCTCATAGGTAATGAAGGTCCGATTGAGAGAATACGGATTTAGATAATTAATCTATGATGAGAGTGAGGAGTTATAATGATGGAGAAGTGTATTAGTGGTTTGGAAGTTATAAATTTTTAGGCTTTAATATTGGATGGCATAACTTGAATTGTGAAATGACAAAGCATTAAGATTTGTAAATGTGGCAAATGATTTCTTATAATAGGTGTTGAGCCAGTTTTTGCTCAATGGTGATAATTTATGAGGACTTAAATTTTTATGAATTTAGCGAGCTATCAGAGTGCGCGCGAAAGTGTGATGAAGTGCAATGTAGTTGGAGGTTCAATTCTTGTGTAAATTTTGAGGCATTAGTGATGACTTGAAAATTTGGATAATACGTGTAAGTAGAGATTTATTTTTTTTGTTTTTGTTGTATTGGGTAAATTATGTTTATTGATGGTTAAGTTGGGAAGATAAATTTGGGAGTTACTTTAGGATAACACAACTTGTGGTATGGAGTTAGTGAATATTAAGATTTTGGGAGATTGTACTGAGATCCTTGTACATATGGAGTCTAAATTAATTGGCTACCTCAGGAGTTTTAAAGATGAAATATTATTTGGAGACTATACGTTTATGATGGAATAAAATCCATTTGTCTTTGAAGAAAATAGATAATTGTACTAATACTTGGAGTGAGTGTTGAGATGTGTGGTAAATGAGCATTGGAGTTTTTATTAATTGCAGCTGAGCAAATTTCGGGGACGAAATTCTTTTTAAGGGGGGGAGAATGTGAGATCTCAGATTTACGTGTATTTTTACACGTTATTTTATTCTCGGTGTTAATTATTTTAATATATTTTATTAATATTATTAGTCATGTTTTATTTATTTAAGATATTTATTTGAGCTATTAATTAGTTAATATTGAGTTAAGTTGTTTTTCTTATTTATTTTAATGAGTTAATTATTTTAATGAGTGAAATTAAATTCCTTTATTTTATTATGTGAGTTTATTTGATCTGCTTTCGTTATATTAATTATTGTTTTATTTTTAATATTGCGCTTGGGTTTAATTTATTTTTATTGGTGGAATTTAAATATTTTATTTTATTGATATTGAATTGTAGTATTTTTTATTGGTCTTTATTTAATTTATTGTGTTTTTCTAGTTAGATCCTTTTTTTTCTTCTTTTCCCTGTTTCTTTCTTTTCTTTTCTTTTTCTTTTCTTTTTCCCTTTCTTCCCCTACTTTTCCTCCCCACAGCCCGCGACCCCTGTTCTCCTCTCTGTCTCTCGCCGGTTCTCTCCTTAGCCCCAGAGCCGCCGCCGGCCACCCACCGGCGACACCGCCTAGCCCAACCTCACCCCCACATGACGGCGAGTTCAACGGCACCGGCGGTGTCACCTCCGGCCACCCCACTGCCTCTACACGGCCCCCTACCCGAAATGGCTATTTTTGCTTCCCTTGCATTTTCCGGCCACCGCTGGCCACCCCTTGGCACTGGTGACCTACCACTAGACTCTCCACCCTCCAGCGAGCATAATCCATTGCTTAAAGCCACCCATCACCGCCGGTTACCCCTCTACCCGAAATGGGTCCCAAAACGGGTCATTCTTTGCCGCGCCGCTGTCCGGCCACCGTAGGCCTCACCACCACCACCAAAAGACTCCCCTCGCCCAGCCGGTCATCCCCCTAGCTCAGTTTCCCCGTACACGACCTCACATTTCCGGTACAACCCCAAACTCGAAAATGGGTTTTCACCCATTTTGACCCCGATCCGCCACCTTCCGGTGGTTGTACCGCCACACCTCCACCTCCATGAGATTCCCCACCTTCCAAAGAGTATCTTCCTAAATTTTGGTGTCAAACCGAACACTTTAGCCTAACGTACAAATAACCGCTACGAGCACTGCGGAATGGCGTCTACTCAAGGATATGCGTTTTTAATCGCTGTAAGTATTTTCCAAATAAATTTTAAGATTTAAATATATTTTTGGCATCAACAAATATTGTAGTTGGTTATTGTCGTAAATTATGAGTTGTTGATTATTTGGTGTATGGTCATCTGCATTGTGTATTTACGCGCATATTCATGTGTTGGAAATGAAAACTGGGTTTTCATTGTATTTATGATTTCGGGTGCGTGTGTATTATGACCCCAAGCCGGGATGGGGCATTATCCCGGCGGAGCTCCTCTGGTCACTCGGGAGCGGAATATACTGAGTGATGTCCCCTGGGTCGTCGCCGGGCGACGACGGGATCGGACGGGATGGTAACGCTCTCGTGCCGACTCCGTGGCTCCTCTGCTGGAGGGAGCTAGGGGATGCCTGGTCATGGTACGTGCTGGGCGCGGTTAGCTAGGCATCGCCCGTTCCGAAGTCACATGCGGGGTCGTTACCTTCGGTGTGATGATGAAAGCCAGGGTGTGCGGATGGTCCCTAGGGGAGATCATGATGCATACGGTTAATAAAACGGATGTTTAGGCCATTTTCTGGGAAAGTGGCGGGTTTTAATTATTGGTTTTACGTGGATCATTTTCTGGGAAAATTGTTGTGGTTTTAATAGATTTATGGTTATCATTTTCTTGGAAAATGATGGGTGATTTTACTGGAGTTTTATTTGGGCCAAAATGGGATTTTGGCGCGTGTGATTATTTTATTAATTTTGAGAAGGATGATTTTAAGTCACATGCATACAGTGTGCTGTTCATGCATAGTGTTGTTGCATGAATGTATTTATGTTTTTTTGTTTGTTTGGGTTATACTTACCTACGATGCTATTTTTGGCATCGTAACTTTTGGATGCAGATTTTTGTAGAGGCTGAGCCTGAGGAGGCGACTCCGCTGTTGAAGTAATTGTATTATAAATTATTATTCCGGGAAATTATTTTCCCATTTTTATAAATATGTATCTGTTTAATTTATTTTTCGGATGACTGTATTAAATGTCCTGTTGGAGAGTTTATATTAAAATGGTTTGTAAAATATTTCTAAAAATTCTGGTACTTAGATAATGATTTATTTACCCGTTGCGACTTATATTTTATGTATGTCACGTGTGCACACACATTTGGCACTTGTCGTTGGGATGTGTGACCCGTGTTGTCATCATCCTGACGCCTCGATTTCTGTGTTTATTTTTAAGGAGAATTTGGGGGCGTCACACGCATGCATGTGACAAGAAGTTGGTTTGTAATAATTTTGCTGTAAGATTAATTAATTGATTGTACATGCGATCAAACTGAGAAAAATCTCCGTTGACGTTTAAAAATTAATTTTCTATGATTGTTTTATATCGAAGCATTTCTTTAAAAACATTCCTAGAACCATACTTGATAGCCATCAATGATACAGTTGGTCATATATAGTTTTAAGTCTAGTAGCCCGGCCATCAGATTTTGCCAGATTGCGTTGTTGGGAGTTTATAAGAACAACCAACCATATTGTTCATCATGATCTAAGGTTCAGACCCACACACACAAGTTTCCTTGTCAAAAGACCTGTTTAAATTGCTCGAGCATAATCAAGATCAAAGCATTCCATTTGAGGCTTCTAGCTAGCTATATATATCTTGTTACAATCTTTACAAGAAAGAGACTAATTAGTAGGCTGGTTCAACTTAGTGTACCCACCAATTGAGGAAAATTACTAGTGGGACCCATAGGCCTCCATCAAACATTAGTATGAAGGCCTATGATATATATATCTTGCATGCAAAGTTTTCATATATATCTTCGTCAGTATCATTGTTACCTAACAACTTATAATCTTTGATTCAATATTAATTTAACTTTGGACTAATCAAACTAAAGTTTAGTGCTTTGATGGCCCAACTAAGAAGTAATGCTGTTAATTTTCATAAAGAAGACAAATTCAATCCGACACAGCAACCCTAACAGGTCAAGGAATATGCCCCAAACTTTGAAAGTTTCCAGAAGAAAGAGAAAAATTTAACCTATAATTAGCCCAAAGAAGAAAGAGAAAGATTCCTATCGGGATGATGCAAGCTAGTGGTCCCTCCAATTTAATGAAATCTGTCGCTGCTACACATTTTTAAATCTGTACATGCATATTCGATATATTATATAATAACATATGTTGAGTTGTGTTTGCGCAAATGCTTTTACTTCATTACTTTTAAATGATATAATTGTTTTTTCTAATTTTTTTTGCTTCTATTTTTTTTTTAGCACAATTAAGATAGATATTGATGATACGCCTGGCGGGACTCCGTAAGGGGATTTGGATACCAAAGTTCCTGCATCGACATCTAGAACAACTACATCTTGTATAAATAGTTGAATTCCAATGGATATAAAAGATGAGGATATGTTTAATGAAGAGGAAGAGATGGCTATTGGGGACAATCTATGCTTTTATTATAAAACAGATCTAACGGATGCTATTAAGCCACATCAATTTATGAGTTTTTCTTTGTATAATCTCTTTGTGTCTATAGCCGTTCTCTTTTACTAAACTTCCAAACATAACACACAAGAAACAACTCAACTTTTCTAAATCTCAAAATTATAAAAATAATATTAAAAAGATTATATTCTAATAATATTTTTATCAACTTTTTTCTCTCACATTACAAGAAAAATAGTCTTTTGCAACAATTTTAATATCATTGGAAATAAAATCGCCGCAATAAGTAATCAATTATGGTGATTTCTATGTTGTCGCATGGTTTTAACAAGAAGTTTTAAAATTAGTCTGTTGCAACAATTTTTTCATTTTTTGCGACGAAACAATTCGCCCCAATATATAGAGAAGGCTTTTGCAGCAATATTTGATTTTTAACAATAGAAAAAATTGCTGCAAACGATATATAATGTATTGCAACGAGTAAAAATTCACTGAGAAAGTCTCTTTAAAACATCGGGCGCCTGGTGATGGTCTCAAAAAAAAAAAAACACTTGGCGCTAAAGCACACGAATTTTAAATTCTATCCCCTCGCGTCGATTTTCCCTCGATTTTCACACTTTCTCTTCCCTTGACTAAAACTTCTCAAATTTTCTCTCTCTCTTGCAATTCTTGTTCTTAGTTGGACGTGGACTCTATCGACTAATTCTCTCTGTCTCTCTCTCTCTATCTCTCTCTCTCGATTCTTGTTCTCAGCTGGACGTGGACTCCGTCGACCACCTCCTCTCAGTGAGCCATTTTCTCTCTCACTCTCTCTTCCTCTCTCTTCCGTTTCTGTGATTGTGCGATTTGAACCCTAGAACTCAAAACATTCAGCTTTGTTGATTGAACGCCCTAACCCATGTTTGTAATATTCCATTTCTGGTTTCCTTAGAACCCTAGAACTCTAAACCATTTTTTTCCTAGAACGCCCTAACCCATTTCTGGTTTTCCATTTCTAGTTTTCCCTAGAACGCCCTAACTCAAGTTTGTATTATTTCATTTATCGTTGATTGTGCGATTTGAACCCTAGAACTTGAAACCATTTTTTGTGTATTTTCAAGAATTTTATCATGTTCCATTTACTACAGGTGATATGGAATTCAAGCAAAATAAGTTATTGCCTACTGAAAAGCAAATTGTAATTGCTAATCCAGATATAAACGATGTAGTATATTCTTGGTAATTTGAAAATTTGGTATTTATATTATGTGCTCGTGATAAAATCTTGGGTTCAAAAATTTACATTCTCCAAACATTTTGTATAGATACTTAAACATATGTTTCTTTGTCAAGATTGAATTTCCTAAACATTCATAAGCAATTACTTTTTCTCTCAAGGTTGAGCTTTGGGATGATGATGAATTTATCGTGTTAGCATGTGATGGCATCTGGTAAGCATCCTTTTCTTTCCAAATTATATTACAGATAACAACAATATATTACATGTGTTTTTATCCTGATCATAACATTATATAACGTTAACAAATAAGGCAAAATGAGTATTATTCCATTTCTGATTTTCCCGTGTTTATATTTTAGTACCTTTTCAGACTTGACATTAATTTGGTGTATATGTGGAATTGTTGCCACAAGGCATAGGACATGGTGTCCTTTAACTAGATGAAGTTTGAGACCACTTGGAAGTTTAACTAAGCCAAAAGAGCTATAGGGCAAGGATTAATTATCTTTGCAAGAAATTTGAGAAGTGCATTTTATGTTATGGATATCACAATAACTACTTGCAATTTTGCTTGATGATTATGATATTCCATATATGATTGAACATTTCTTTTATGATTCAGAAGTATAGTATTGATCTCTTGGATACTAAGATTTGAATATTTTTGTGCAAGGAAGTTGATTCCCTTTGCCGTAGTAGCATTTCTTAGGCACAGTTAAATGACACCTTGTCGAATCCCTTTTGGCCTTATATTATACAAGCCAGTTACCTTTTTTTTTCAAACATGAAAAAAAAGTATTGGTCCCTTGGGGAACTCATGCTTGATTTTGTAATTTTGGTCCATACTTAAGCAAGCTATTCCTTTTATGCTTTTAGGTGCAACTAAAGAAGCAACTGCAGTTTTTGGTGAAGCAGCAACTCTTTGCATACAAAAGCAAGACTTACCCCATGGATGATCTTCCCAAAGCTTGCACATGTCAAATGAGGATCGTAGCTTAGCTTCTTTCGGAAGCTTGAGGTTAATACTTTAAGATCATAAACTTATATATATATATATATATATTAATATATATTCAGCTAGCTTGATGAGTTTATCGTGTTAGCATGTGACTTGTGAGTTATGGAATTCTTTGAGTTGGAGTATTATTCCATTTATGGTTTTATGTATAACTTTTTCACTTTTGTGTTTATTGGATGTACTTCCATGACAATTCCTTTCACAAAAAGTAGGCTGTTTCTTCTCAAGTTTTCTTCAATTCTAGTATGATTGGTTTATGTAGTTTAGATTGTGGTTAAATGATGGATTTTTAAAAGTATGAATGTACTAAAGTTGTTAGCTGTCCATGGTAGTGCAGAAAATTCTGCTACGCACACGTACTCTATTTTGGGGGCTTCAACCAGTCCATTTAATTCTCATTTTTCATTTGCATCATTTGCTTAAATAAAGTTACTTGTTTCTATGAAAAACTATTGAAAACAAGGGACAAAAACTAGCCATCTTGTGAGCTTTAGCTCTTCATTTAATTTGGTTTTAACAAGTTATTAAAGAGCTGTCAAATGCCCTTTTTGATGAAAATTCCAGATTTTTAATACTTTCTTGTTCCATTCTATTTTGAAGTAAATTCCTATCATTTGTACCTTCTTAACCCATGATCTTCAGATATTCTACATGTAGAAAACTCAATGGTCTTTATTGGATAGCAAGCATGTTATTAGTCATGTTCATGAATTCCTTTAGAATGCTTGAAATGAGGAGTTTTAAAGTCTTGGCTTAGTACTAAGTATAATGGGTTGAGGTTGTACTTCGTTGATTTCGACTCAAGTTTTGTACTTAAAAAGTTGTTTAGTCTTTGTTATTCCTTCCATCGGATGGCCAAATATCAGGGATTATGCTAGACTTTATGGTCTAATATATATTTGTTTTAGCAAGGGAAGGCAAGAGCAATTGTTTAGCTGTTGCAATTCATTTGAGTTTTTCTTTTTCTTCTTGCAAGTGATTACTGGAAGGTATTCGAGAACAATTTTTTCAAAAATGAAAACAAAAAGTAGGCTCTATATGTTATGATCTAATACTTCAAGAAAAAGTTTATTTTATTTAAATCAACCTTGCATACCATAGAAATAAATACATTTGAGATCTAAACGCTAAGTACTTGAGCATTTCTTGAAAATAATTTTGGCACTTCCAAAGGAAGAAGGTTAAGTTGATGCCTCAAATAAGAGCCTTGTTGTTTTTCTTCTCTTGTTCTCTATTGTCTTGGCACACCTCATTTTTTCCTATCCCTTTTCTTGACAGTAAGATTTAGCGTTTATATTTTAGCAATCTAATTCTTAATCTCATAATGTGATGTTTTTCCACAAACTTTGGTTGATCAGAGAATTACTATATTTGCTTTTTTATTAGTTGTGAAGATATTCCGATGTAATTCCTTGATTTATATTCTACTGATTTGGCAGTTAGATTTGAAACTAAAGAATATCTTGCATATAATTGAGAACTAAACAGTGTTCTTTGTGATATATGACTACAAAATGTATGATTATCTTTAATGTTTATGAAATTATAAAGATTCTTGGCTCTTTTGCCTGCCAATTATTTAGTTATTGTTTACTTATTTACCCTTCTATCAATTCACTCTTTTTTGTTTTAAGTTATTGGAGCTTTATTTGCTTTGAAGATGTTGAGTTCATATTGTTCTTGGCTCTTTTACCAGTGTTCTTTGAAGATGTTGAGTTCTTGGCTTTGCTTATTTTAATAAAATTCTTGTTTACTAATAAAGAAAAGTGTGTTTAGGAACTTCACTTGTATGGAAATTTTATTGGAGATGAAGGAGTACTTGCTTTGATGTCAGGTTTATCTTTGCATAAAGGTATGCATGGAAATTCTATCATCATATGTTTATGATTCTTTTTCTGAAGTTCTATTGTAATGCATTTAATCATGACATTCATATTTGCTCTTTAGGGAAACTTACACTTCTAGACGTTGGTAACAACTCAATTAGTGAGAGAGGTGCCTTTTATGTTGCTGAATATGTAAGGAAGAGCAAGAGCCTATTATGGTTAAACCTTTACACTACAATTTGTTAAGGTCACCTTCATAGTTACTCAGTAAATAATTTCTATTATATGAGGTACTGGTACTTCTCAGTAAAAAATTCCTATTATAAAGTGTGATGAACTTTTACACTACAATTTGGTAAGGTCACCTTTATAGACTTTCTCTAAGCTAAAGTAACATATTGGTTCTACCATTAAACTGTACTTTTTATTATGCTCTAGCTATCATTGTTAGATTCCATGTTGCCTATCTTTCTGAAATCTAAAGGGAAGAGATCGTGGAAAGTAGCGATGAAATTATTAGAATGTAGAACTATTCATGGACTCAATATCAAGCATAACACAAAGTGGTAGTATGTGGAATTCTTTGTGTTGTTTGGGTTTTGAGAAAACAAAATAGTTGGATATAAATTATGTTTACTTTCGAACGATTCTCTCTGTTCTCTCTTCAATTATGACAAATAGAGCAGCTTTTCACACCACTGAAGGAGTAGAAAACTTAGCATATTTAATATAATATGCGTTGGAATTAATGGTTAAAAAAAGAATATATTCTCTTTTTAATCTTTTAGCTAAGTCTATTTATAATATATAGCCTAAAAATATATCAGTGAAACTGAATGGCTGTTTAACTGGTATTTATTTTTTTTTAAAAAACTATTTGCGGCGAGTTTTGGTCGCTGCAAAAGATTTAGAAAATGGAAAATTTAATTTCAGCATAGTCAAAAACCGCTGTAAAGAGCTATTCCCGACGAAAACCAATCACCACAAATGATTTTGATAAAGGAATTCATATTGCCAGCAATGTCTTTAATGGTTGCAAATCGTTGAAAATAGTTTATACATAATATATAAATATATATATATATATATATTACACACGCCCACACATATTTATATCTAATTCTATAAGCTAAAAACCGTTGATGTATAATATATATATATATATATATATATATATTACACACGCCCACGCATATTTATATCTAATTCTATAAGCTAAAAACCGTTGACTTCAGATTTTTAAATTATTTAGTGTCGTGTTTCACGCTCTAACTCTCACCAATTGTTTACAAGAGTCCATCATTACTGATTCATTACCATCATCATAAATTTGATACTGCTTCACTTTAAATAAAGCTTTGTTCAATAATCAACTAATTATTGAAAGCTTTGTTCTTGGTTTCACATATACCTAGGAAACACCTCCCTAAAAAATTATTCTTGCACATTTACGTACGTACGTACTACGTACCAACATTAGGGCAGCAAGTAGAAATATTTAAAAATAAATTGTAGTTAGCATGCATTTAGGTTCTTATATATACAAAAGAAAAAAACAACATGATGCATGCATGCATTGTAATCATTTAAATTAATATTGTAACTGTAAAACAACAAGAAGCCGCCAAAATGAACTTTCAACGTTGATATTCTATAATATTGTACGAAGCAAACAACAAAATCTCAGTTGCGAAGAAACTTTGCGTTGACATGATCTGCTGCTTCCTATTGTTTTTCTATATATGATGTCCTAATTAGCAATAAGTACTGTGTAACAAGAAAACAAAAACAAAGAGATATATTTAATTCTTTCACGAACTACGCGTACCCTTATCTCTAGGTTATCATTCTCCTTCCGAGATTTTTAGAAAAGAGACTGAAAACAACGGAGATCAATTTGTAGTTCGACGTATTTGAAAACATATTTGTAGTTGAAGTATTTGAAAACATCACTGCTTCACAAATCTTATTTTGATATCGGTACGGTTTCGTATACCGTTTCAAAATAATTTACACATGAATAAATTATATATATGCATAAATTATAAAAAGATAAAATTGTTATTCGTTTGTAGTTCATACAAACAAAATATACCTTTTATATATACAAAAAAAAAATGCAAACCTACCTAAAAAACCACTTAAAAAAAAAGACAATTTATGCCAAAATCAATATATCGGTCGGTACCGACACTACAACAGTTTGCATCTTTCCCAATTAATTTTTTAGCCAGAATAATCCCCCAAAAACGCTAGGTAAAGTTGGACATGTCGAATTGTAATTTGTCGCGCGTTGGACACCAAACAATTGTCACTTTTACGCAACACCAGCTATTCCAAGATCTCGCTGGATTTATCACTTAATTGCGGTGCTTCATATTCATTGTAAAAGCGTTGAAATCGTCGGGTGTGTACACATCCATGTTAGGCTTAGTAAGTCGATGCAAATTTATACAAATCGTTGCTAACTTCAATATTCGCCCAATATATTGCAATTTTGGTACTATCCAATTAGGGACTGCCCATTTCGCTGCAAATGGTCTCTGCCAATGAATTGGACATGTTTTTGGGCAATCACATTCGCTGCAAATGGTCTATAACAACAAAACTGAACATTTTTTTGGACTACTATATTTGCTGCAAATGGAACTAAAGATGCTTGCCTTTGATATATAATGTGATCTGTATTTCCACATAGTTACCACTCTAATAATTTATTCACATAACAAAATATATATAAATTATCACTCTGGTAACTCATTATTTTTTTAATTCCATCTCCCTTCCATCACATCCCAAATTACTTAGCAGCACAATATATATTATATATAGCTAGTCGGAAATATATATACATATATTACCAATATTTCAATTGGTGTATCCCAAACTTGTCATGAACCTATTTTCCAGGCAGCCCAACATTATATATATAAGTAATGACATGAAAATATGTGGTTGCAAGCATTCCCTTCTAAAAAAAACACTTCAAAATGCTCAACTTGATCACAACTTAGTACTTATCCATCAATATGTACAAATTGTATACACATGATGGACACAATTTTGCTGCTCCATGAAGCCAACTTACACTCCAGTTTAGTGCATGTTATACAATCATGTTTAGTGTTACATGTGGGTGGGCATCAAGTTACAACCCTATTATCTAGAGCTGGAGCATGCTATTACTTACACGTGTTAATAACAGATTCAAATATGTAATATATACTGGTGCATTCATCCAATCAAGTGTCAAATACACCAAATAATTTTGGACCATCACATCATTTCAATCAAATAATTTTGGACCATCACATCATTTCAATCATTTCAATCAAGTTAACTTGCCATGCACTGAATCAGCTGGGGGTAGACTTCAACATCAAAGATGCTTGGACATTCTTCAGGTGTGGATCATGCATTGGTTGCACCATTCAAAAACCATCTCCATCACCAGGCTCTCTCTATCATCCAGCTTTTCAACTTCCAATAATTAAATGTAAACATAAATAGCCACATCTGCAAATTCAGGCACCCCATGTCCGACATCATTAACCCACTGGTGTCCCATTTTGTGATTCAACATAAAGGTCCACAGTTCCTTCACTCCACTTCGGTAAAAACCATGTACACATAATGTAGATATACATTTAACCTTGCCAAATTAACATACAACCTGCAGTAGTTTATATATCACTCATATTTGTCAATCTGACAGTCATAACCTACTTGACTATATACATTCCCCTCCTGCATACACAAAATATATATACCCAGCCCATGTTTTCCCATACCTAACTAGCAGCAATGTTATGAAGCCTGGAATGAGTGAAGAAAATATATATACCCAGTAAGGTGATTGAAATATGCTTAGATTTGGGTTTTAGCAAGCTATTATTTGAAGGTGATGCTTTAATGGTAATTAAGGCCGTGATGAGTGAAGAAATTTGCTGTGCAGAATTATGACAAACTTATAAGTAAACCCTCATTGAGTGAGTCTATGCAAACCAATGATAAATCTACAAATAAGAGCCACTTTCTCTAAAATGTAAAAAATCATATGCATACCATTTCATTGGCAAGAATTCCATTTATGTCATTCTCATAAAGACGTATGAGCCAGCTTAATCCAGCAAGTTGGTAGTCCCTCATTTTCCCCAAATCTTATTTGCCACTTTAATACAAAAAGCAAAATCAGCACTCCAAATCAGCACTTTTACTTGCCACTTTAATATTTCTTATACAAACATCTAGCTATAGGAATCTCTTTCTTAATTTGCTAATATAATTCCAAGATATATATGAATTTAAGTTTTAAAACTCTTATCGGTCATGCTTATTGAAATCTTATTTAAGTTCTGAAAGGCAATTAAGTTTATTGAAATCTTATTCAAGTTCTGAAAGGCAACTAAGCTTCAGTGAAGTCAAAAAAATGTCCTACCGTCTGAACCCATGTATTATCCCACCAATTGAAACATTTGTTCGATTCATTAAAGAAATGATCATGTACACAACAACACTTTTTCCCATAACAACCTTATGAACCAAAAATTGAAACATACAATGCCATGAGTCCAAATCTAAAGTAGAAATATATAGCAAGACAGAAGATTCAAAGAGTCGGCCTCAAGAGCAAAAAATACATATATCGTTATATGTTGCATTCAAAACGATACCATTCAGAAGAAAAGGTGGACTTATTGAAGTCAAATAAGTGTAGTTTAATTCTTTTACTCAGTTATTAAACAATTACCTATCCAGAGGAATGTATTCTAAGAACTTCATGGTGAGTATTAAACATGTAAAGTACTTAGAAGATGATAAAGAATTATATACCCATTTTTGTCAATAGATACGTTTTTAACTGCAGGAAATGAAAAAAAAAAGCCCCTATAGGCCATAAATCGAAAAAAAAAAAAAACCCTATGTCAAGGGATAACCAGAAAAAGATGCTCAATTCCATCTCTTTACCAAACAAGCATGTTTTGGGGTCCCTAGTTGTTGGACTCACCTTGAGACTCTTCCTCTTAACTAGGATCTCCAATGATCTAAGCAAACAATTTACAAAATTGCAAGTAGAAGCCAAAAACAACAATCAATTCCAAAGCCCGAACTGAGAGATATAAGTTAGAGAATAAGAAGCAAGGTCCCTAGAGTTAAGTTTAAAAACTTGATCTAGAGACAGGCACTTCTAGGTTTCAGCCTCTAGTTCAGGATAGTTCCTATCACTATGCCTACACAAGAACCGCCCTCTTTAGTATATATTTGAGTGCTTCATCTATGCCCGTGCATAAGTGTGTATAATAACATAAAAGAATATCAACAAAGCCCCAACCGAGGAAACTCTGTTACAAGAAGTGTCACTTATTCCACTTACTTAAAAACATAATGTTGCATGTAACAGAAAAATATTTTCAGAATTAAACCAGGTGGTTTGATAACAATTTTAGATAGATTTACTCCAAAGAAACCATACCGTGAATTTAAATATGAGCTTCAATTCCTATCAAAGTCACAACATCTGGAGTCTGCATTACCAAACCCAATAACCAAGATGAATTGCATAGGTAAGAAACGAAAGATATCAAAAAAATAATGCCTTAAAAATTGTAAGAGCAGAGCTCCACTGCTCTTTAAGATTATCAAGGCATATACTTTCATTGTTGTTGATGTTAGGGTGGAAAACCTTTGTTTTGAAGGATACCTGCCAAAGTATACATGCATGTTTTGTGAAATATCCCTTAAGATATGATCTATATGGTCAAAGCATGAAGATATTTTGGCATACCATTAGTGCCCACAGATAATCAGACGCCAGCTGGTGACAAGCTTGTCCCATAAATTTAACTCAATGACAAGTCTTTCTACAAATTTGAAAAATAAAAATCCAAATACACACATTTTTTACAATTTTACAATTTCTTTTTATAATTAATTACAAAGAAATTTAAAAAATCACCACATATATATATATATATATATATATTACATCAAGTGTAGCGATACGGATGGAAACATCTCAAAACTCTACATCCATCAAGTGTAGAATGATCTTGATCTTTCTTTTTTTTTTAATCTGGAATTACCTATCAGAGTAATTCTTATTATTTGAACCTTGCAAATAAAATTTGAAGCAGCATGCATATATTTGGTGTAAATATATATATATATATATATATATATATATCTGACATATTTATAATGTTTTATAATGTTAACCTTACAATAAAATACATGTCTCAGTACTCTAAGAACAACCCAGTTACCAATTTGTGAAATTAATGTTGTCCCACTAACCCAATATTGTAATCGACTAATGGAAATATTTTACATTGCCCCTGCAGCAGTATTATATATGTATATACTTTCAAAAACAAAAAAGTATTATATATGTATATATATAAGATCGAGGTAAACAAATTTATCAATCTGACTAAGAGATCAATGATCATATATGTATGAAAACTACTCATGTTCTGCTATATATCAGAATAGATTAGAACTTCTGTCAAAAAAAAAAAAAAGAGATTAGAAGTCTAGAATGCAGTGATAGAAGAAATGGCCATACCTGTAAAATATGATAAGTTGTGGGATCTATTGTTGCTCTATGAAAAGATATGAGTAGTTCCCTATACCAAAAGAGACAAAGCTGGACAATTGTTTGATGCATTGTCTTTCCAATGAAATGGTATGAGTTTCTGATAAAACTGGCAATTATATAAAACTGGACAATTATATAAAACTGGCAAGCTAAATAATTTTAAAAAGAAAAAGAAAAGAAACATGCATTTTAAGGAGATACACGCACATGACACCATGCAACAACAAAATAAATCTGCATGAATTTGATCTTTTATTTTATCATCTAAGTAAAGAGATTTGAACATATATGCACATTGGAATAAAAGATAAGAAATTTTATCTTATCTTGGAGTCAAATAATGACAAGATACATAAACTCCATCTCATCTCTATATAATAGGTTTAAATTGAATATAAACCTATGTTTTAGGTTCAATTTAATTACCGTGAATAATAACAAAGATATAATAGTCCTAAATCCATCTCGACCGAGAAGGAAATACCTGTGGTGCGTGAGAATCGGCAAGGATTCGCAAAGGATCTTGACCTCCGATACTCTAACCAACAAAGAATAGTCAGGGTCTCCTCCTCAATTGCATATCTCCACTTTTCTACCTTGTACAAGATATTCAAATTGTGATAGTCAATATTATAAGCATCAATTTTGAGGATATAAACTATAAACACTGACAAATGCATATAGAAGAAATATATGTATGTCTTCTACTTTCCTCTCCTGCAACTAGTTAAGAACGAAGAAAAATAACTCCACTATATATTACCACTTAAGAATATCACTTAAATTAAATCATTTTTTAAAGTAAACAAACTCAACCCAAAATATTGAGTTTGTTTTGCAAACTCAATCCACTACACATGAGATTAATGAACATCTTACCCTGGGGTGTTTTGCAATGTCCTTCTCATTGCATAACAGGAAGGCATCAATTAACTAGAAATAAAAATTAACTTACTAAGAAATTACATAAAACCAACAAGCAGATAGATGTTACCACAGAATCACCCATGCTGCTCCTTTAATGCCCTCTTAACATCTTCTTTTGTCACTCACTCATCATCAAACTTTAGCCTAAAGAAAATAAATCACAGATTATAAATAAATAAAGGTATGAGAAAAACTTCCCGATATTGGTTAAATTAGATAGATACAACAGATAACAAAAGCTACTTGAATATATGCACAGGAAACCAAATCACAAGCTTTACAACATGAGAAAAATCAAGCCAAACCTATAAAGTCAAACAACGTGAGAAGAAAACATGCAAGGAGCAGAACAAAACAGGGCAAACTACGAACCAAAATAGAGACAACTCAAATGTACGCACATTCATACGTCCACAAAGGACATGCTTTCACAAATTGTTTGGCAAAATTTAATTATGGCAGCCCAAATGCACAATTTTTGGAAAGAAACGAGGGGGGATGAAGGAGGAGAAACACTTGTGGTGCGTGAAATAGAGTCCCAAGCTAATTGATGGACGATTATCAGCACCGATGATGGAATGCCCATGGCCAGTCACTCGAAAACCCAAGATTTTCCGGCAAAGACTTTGGCTTTTGTATGGGAAGGGAACGATGGCTCACTCTGCGGAAGGAAAAATCAAAGTGAGTAGACCGAGTGGCTAGGAAAACTCGGGCGGGAGAATTTGCTGGTAGGCGACAATGATCATGAAGAGAAATTGGCATGGTCGATCGTGATGGTGAGGGAGGAAAATGGGTGTGGGAGTCGATCGGGATGGTGAAGGAGGAAATTAGGAGAAGGGGGAAAAATAAAACATTCTAATTGTTTCGCGCTCCAGACTTTGTTCTTGCGACGTAGGCACCTGTTGCTACATCCTTTTTTCTAATTGCGGCATCATAAATCGTCGCAAAATATTTTATAAATGCCGCAAAAAACACAATTTAGGCCCGCGTATCAATTCCGTATGGAAAGTCCGCGGCGATAAAGAAATTGCTGCAAATGAGCTGTTTTTGCAGTGATTTCTTTTGCAACGTTGTAAAAAATGTCAAAATAGACCCATTTTATTGTAGTGCGATTGAAACAGAGGCTGAAACGGCCGAAAAATATCCCATAATGAAACATGTGATTGTCTGTACCGACTTCCTGGTCGATACGACACCTTTTCAGCATACTAGTTGGCATGGTATGATATTTACAACTATGATTTACACACCTATTTAATTAGATGTAGAACTTAGAAGTGGTGCTGATTAATATACGTTACATTCTTAGATGCTCCCAGCAGTAGTTGATTACAAACAAAAAAAGGGAAGTATTCTTTGATGATACTCTATAAAACGTATAATTTGGCATTTAAAAAGAATTGTAAGCAACATGCAGTTTAGTGTTTAAATTAAAAAAAAAATAACTTTTTAAGGAAAGTAGATACACTTAAGGAAATTGGAAATATGGTCAGTAACTTCCTGTGCTTTGCCCCGATTGAGATTTGTCTCATCACGTACAATTCTCAAATCTTAACAAAAAAATATGTGACAGCTTCTATTTCTTTATATATGGGGTCTCGGTATTGGGGTCTTTTGCGCCCTCATGAGAGTTTTTAAATAGAAAAAAAAAAAATACATATATTTCATCTCTATACATTTTTTTATTGATTTCGTAAAAAAAATAAAATATAAAAAAGTGTAAAAAAATTTTACACTACGGGAGCATAAAGGAGTTCCAATGCCGGGATCCCATAGAATTGTCCTTTAAATCTCAATTCAATTTTTATATAAAATTATTATCTCATCTCATCTTACTATCCAAACAAAATCCAAGTGTATCACTAGTACTCAACTTAGAAATAATTTATTACTCTATCAATGGAGATAAACTAATGAAGCACCCCCGGCCTCCAATCGTCGATTGTTAAGGAACTGCAATGCTCGGGACGCGAGCCGACTGCCTACACACATCCCAATATCAATTCATTACAACCATCAAAATATAAAACTTGATAATTGTGCATCCCCTAAGTAAACTAAACATCTTCAAATTACAAAAATAATAAACTATATAAGGACAAGCCCCTGTGACTACTCTTTAGACTAGGTTGGTCCTTCTTACAAGGGGTAACCCTTCTGAATTACATAATATGAAGCAAAGTCTATGGCTCCAAAAGGTGAATGGTAGTGGAACTACATAGTGAGATTTCAATGAAACCTAATTTTAACCCATAACGCCACTATCAAGGCAAGATAATAACAATGAGTATGAATGCACAAGTTTCGTGTAAATAAAGGTGAAGAACCACCCTGTAAGTAAATTAACACATATATCATAAGCCATATTGTCAAACATGGGTTGAATCCCTCCACCCGTATGAGACAAGGAATCAATTTATCCGGTCAATATGTGTAATGCATCCACCAAAACAAATAGGAAATCATTCCACCCATTCTACATGGAAAATTTCTAACTGGCCAAACAATCTGAAAAATCGCTCCACTTTTATCAATACATGAACTCTCTTCACTTGGCAGTACCATGTGGAACAGTACAAAAATGTGCCACCCTAATCAACTTGGAGAATTCCTCTACCCGAGTGAAACATGTGGCAATGCACTGCTAGGAATGGTAGAGGGAATCCTAAACCTGATACCATGTATAGCACTTTGAAATCACACCACTTCAAAATTGCATCCTCAAAATAACCAATAATCATAGTGAGAAAAACATGCACTTTCATGAGTGAGAGAGAGAGAGAGAGAGAGAGAGAGAGAGAGAGAGAGAGAGAGAAGAAGTAGAATATAAAAATCTTACACATATCCATAGACATTTACCCCCACATTATTAGTGTAGTCATGGAACTAAACCTACCTCACTACAAGAAATAATGACTTTTCCAACACTCAAAGTCGTTGAAAAAATCCTATACAATCGCTACATTTGTATGTTTTTGGTGATTTTTAAGTTTGCTACATGCTCAACAAAATTAAATGTTCACATTTGATTTAACCTAACAATAGGCAAAAATCGTCAAAAAAAAGTCAAATTTTCCGTCTCAAATATCTCAAAAACCGAAAAAAAATGGTGTTTCAATTTACCCATTAAATCGTTAAGAAAAGTCAATTTCAGTGATACATATCATCGCAAAAGGTTAAGAAATTGCTAAAAATAATTCTTTCTTTTCCAGCAATATATAAATTTCGTCGCCATTAAATATTCCCAGCGGGAAATTGCTGCTGCATATAGACCATAAGTCGCCGCATATGGGCATTACCTTTTCTAGCGTGGCGCTTGACTTTATTTCCAATGTCCATATATAAATCGTTGTAAAAGCTATAGTGTTTGCCGCAAAAAATTAATCACAACGATTTACTGGGTCGTCGGCATAGATATCTTCAACTGATATCCACCTATTGCATTGCATACTAATCGCTGCAATGGCAATAATTGCATCGGTTCTTCACATTACCGCAGATCATGTTAGTCTAAGTAGCCTATGTAACTCTTTTGTGGCGATCGCTAATCGCCGCAAAAGAGTGAGTTCAACACAACGTGTGCTCTTTTCCAGCGAGTTTGAATTTCACCGCGTAGTGCTTTGGACAATTTTTTTTTCTTCTCCTAGAGACGGTGGCTGCGTGTCATTTCCTCCTTTTAAAGTCATGTAGAAATAATTTAGGTACTTTTAAGTCATGTAAAATAATTTATCTTATTTCAGGCCAATCACTAAATAATTAAGTACGTGAAATAATATTGTTTCACCATTTTTTGTTAACACTTCTTAGTTGTCACAATATTATGTGTTTCCAATCATTTTTCACCTGAATTTTTCCTGAAATAAACTGCCTTCTTTCAGATCCATTGCTATATAACATTTATAGTGTTTATCCAACAGATCTAAAAATTGAAATTGGTAATATAAAGGAAAAAGAATATGGCACTTTCATTATATGCACTAATGAACATATAGCATTCCCATGTTCAAATCCTTGAGCACCACTTTCATCTAATTTAATAAATTAAAGATATGATTCATCCAAACTCAGTTGGGAATTCACATTAATGTAGTTATGGGCTTTACACTAGGGTGGACCAATTGGAACCCAGAACCTACAACTTAACTACTAAATACTGAGAATACATCATGCTCTAAAAGATTTGAAAATATGCACATAACTTTATTCAAATATGTCAATTTTCCCGCTCCTGATCTATCTTTAAAAATTAATGCTAGTAAGCTATAACAATATGCACCTGGGCATGAGGGATGGATAGAATAGCTTCAACATGATTGCATCACTATCCAAATACTTGTGGGATATTTCATATTTCCATCTGGACAAAACACCAATCTGGCAGTTATACATACTATGCATCAGTACACACCATCATACCAGTTATAGAGGAGCAATGCATTCCTTGCGTTGACAACTAACAAAAATAAAATATATGTACATATATTTGGTCTGAAGCCATCCCCTTATAGTTGCATTCTACTTTCAAAGCTTCCATATATATATATATATATATATGTATGTATATTCTCAACAGAGTTGAAATAATGATATTTAAGACAACATCAATATCTATTACCATTTTTGTCTTATAGACATTTTAATAGATCAATATGTATGTAACACCCCGCTCCTAAATATAGCATTTTGAAAAACATTTTAGAGAGTCAGTGTGCTACTAAAACTTTTTTTTACAAAACGCATTAAATACAAACGTTTTATATTAAATAGAACAGACTTTATAAAAAAAAAAGAGTTAGCGAAAGTATTTAATTAAAAACGTTGAAATCTTTTGTGTTTACAACAAATATTTTATTCATTGAAAATCATCAAATAAAACTAATACACTGTTTAGGCCTCTGCATCGCCTCCCTGAGTCAAATCCTGCCAGCTGTGTATCCTCATCACCTATGATGATTTTTTAAAAGAAAACATAGAAATATAAAAATAAAACAAAATGAGTCAAATACGCAATAAGTAACACATCATACGGTAAAAATAATACTCATCGGTTCTCTCAAAACATGCATCCTCATAAATACATACATAATAACATGAACATGAATTTTTCATAAATGTTGAACGTGACTTTTTCATAAATGCTGAAAACATGAACTTTTCATAAATCATAAATGTGAACTTGAGCTTATTTTATCATATTATAACGTTTCGTATCATAGGTTGTTACCCACTGTTGATCCCCGTGAGTTAGGGTTAGCGAATCTAAAAAGATTCTGATTCTGCCTGTGACCGCGAGTTGTGGAATTAATACATAAGGAAGACATACCGGGTGCACTACCAACATGTACGACCTAACAATGTAATATGCTCATACATAGATATCGACTTCATATCATACATAGGCCGCTTATATATCATATCATACTTGCATACTTATCATAACGTAGATTTCAAAAGAAATCGCATACTTTCATAACATGTCGTGATGCATGATTCCTCACATGAATTCATGATCTGAATAATTTTCTATATTCTCACATAAAATCATGATTTTTCATAAATAAGTTTAATGCATAAAACATGAGATTTCATAATATCTTAATGTGTAAGTTTTTCATAAATCATGCATATGAATTTTTATAATTTTTCATGATTTGGATACATAAAAAGGACTTCTAAATGATGGCCATACATACATAATATTTTTATAAAACATGTTACCGTATATGCGTAAAAAGTTATTAAATTTCGAGAAAAACGTATCGTAACCTTCTAATTTCATAAAATTATAAATAAATAATTTATAAAAAAAATTAAATATATTTTAAAAGCACTTTAAAAACCTTAATACTTGAAGAAATAAATCTTTTGAGCTTATACTAATTTTAAAAGACACGTCCAATTGAAATAAAATAAGCCCAATTTAAAAACACAGATCCAAACTAAAGGCAATATGAAGGAAATAAAATGAGTTATTGGCGTTGCAGCTTACGGAAGGCCAAAATAATGAGGAAGACGACATAAAACAAAGGAGCTCGAGAGGGAGGGTCGCGTGATGCATACCGAGAGGAGACTGAGGTGCGGCGGCAACTGGGTAGTTTCTGGGTGGTCGAAAAAGTGCTTCGACGGTCTCAGCGTGGTCTACGGTGGCCGGAAAAGCTGGTTCTTTGTGTAATGAGGAAAAGCTGCGAATCCGAAAACAGGGGGCTATGCGAAAGCTTACTGAGAGGTCTAGGGGATGACCCACTGCGATAGAGGACCAGGGTGATTTGCTGAGCTTCTCGCCGGTTCCTATTGCATTTTATGGGTCGTTTCCCGCTAGCTTAACGTGCTCGGATTATGGGTTTCCGTGGCAAGATGTTGGGGCGAAAATGCTCTGTTTTTTTAGGCCGAAAATAGAGATATATTCGATGAATACTAGTGGTTCGATTCTAAGCAGTGGGCTGAACGTGAGGGTTCTGGTCTGTGACTAGGAGAAGGCTGCAGCTGGTTGAGGTTCGGTTTGTTTCATGCAGAGAAATTTAAAAGCAGAATATATATATATATATATATACATATATATATATATATATTTATATAGGTGAAGGGAGGTATTGGTGGTGCACTGTTAGCTGTGAAGGGTGCACTTCGTGGGAGGTCGCCTGAAAGGAGGGTCTAAGCAGCGAGAAGGGAGGTGGTTGGGCTACTGGGCGACGGTGGTGTTTTCTCTACTAGATATTTGCTGCGGCTTGATCTACTATGGGGGCTGGCGGCTTCCTTGATTTCATGCATGAGAGGAAGTTTTATAGGTGAGGGAGAGGAAACGTGAATGATCTGGAGATAGAGTTTGAGTATTGATACTCACTTAGGAGACTAAAGCAGAGGTGAGAGTTTGTTTGAATTTGAAATTAAATCATGAATTCGAATTTGGAATCTCTGAGAGGATAGGATTTAACGAGGTGTTTGAGTTGCGACCCGCTTCGAATATTAGTTCAGGGATAAAAGTTTTGAGTCGAGTTTTCATGGAAAGAAATTCTGAGTTGGGGTTGGTCTTTAATCATGAAATTACTTGGTCTAAGGGTTGGGGTTTTATAAAAAAAATTGATTCAGAGGTGGGTTCGGTAATGATTCGGGAGGATTGAACTTAAAGTGTGTGCATTGGAGTTTGATCATGAAACTAAATTGAAATTGGAGATGCTTTGAAATTAGGATAATGATTTTAAGATGATGATGATGATTTAAGAAAAAAAAACAATCTAAAAGGTGGAATACGGCTATAAGAGAAATTAGAACAAATTTAAACACTATTATAAAACTTATCGAAAAACATGACCTAATGATAATAATAATAATAATAATAATAAAATTCAAATAAATTATATTTTTGGGTCGGGATGTTACAATATATACATGTCAAATTAAAGTGGTATTACTAGAAAGATGTCTGCATACACCAAGAAAAGAAATCTGTTAATATAGCTCTGCTAAGTCAAAACAGGAAAGAGTTTATTGGGTTAGCTACATTTTGCCCCTTCTAACTTTAACACAATTCACAATGTGATTCTTAAACTAAAAACTTCAATAATTGGTCCCGATAACTTTTAATTTTTCATAATATCCCCCTTCCATCAATAATCTATGTTAAATCAAACGAAATGAAGCATGTGTAGCTCATGTGCACTTGCAAAAACAAAAATATTTTTTCATTTTACTTCTCAAACTTTCATATAATTATCAATTTGCCCCCTACGCGTATTAAATTAGATTTTTATATATTATCTGAATTTAAAAATTTGAAATAAAAGACTAGCAAAAATATATATAATTATATATATAACTAAATATATTTAGTTATACATATATAACTATAAATATAGATTTATATTTATAAATATAGATATATATAAATATATATAAATATAAATATAGTTATATAATTATATATATATATATATATATATGTATACGTGAGCTGCATGTGCTCCATTCCGTTTGATCTAAAGTGGATTGTTGACGAAAATGAGACATTGTGAAAAATTAAAAGGTGGCATGGCCAATTGTTGAAATTTTTAGTTTAAAAGTCATATTGTGAATTGATTGAAAGTTGGAAGAGGCAAAATGTAATTAATCTGAGTTTATTTAACAGAAAACAAACCAGACATCTCTTACAAATCTATTTTTGTATAACATTGCATAGCATACTCCCAAACGTCACCAAGGGATAGGGGAAAAAATAACTGGAAAGTCAGCTAATTCAGTTTGAAGGATATATATATACATGCGAACTAAATCCTTGACCAATTGGAGTACCCTTCACATTTACTTATTAAGTACTTAGAAACAGACCAAATTACACAGCTATAATTATATATAGTTATATACTTATATATATATATATATATATGTATACGTGAGCTGCATATGCTCCATTCCGTTTGATCTAAAGTGGATTGTTGACGAAAATGGGACATTATGAAAAATTAAAAGGTGGCATGGCCAATTGTTGAAATTTTTAGTTTAAAAGTCATATTGTGAATTGATTGAAAGTTGGAAAAGGCAAAATGTAATTAATCTGAGTTTATTTAACAGAAAACAAACCAGACATCTCTTACAAATCCATTTTTGTATAACATTGCATAGCATACTCCCAAACGTCACCAAGGGATAGGGGAAAAAATAACTGGAAAGTCAGCTAATTCAGTTTGAAGGATATATATAGACATGCAAACTAAATCCTTGACCAATTGGAGTACCCTTCACATTTACTTATTAAGTACTTAGAAACAGACCAAATTACACAGCTATGATGGTAATTTTAAGTTCATTTCAAGTGCTAGATGTACTCTAATCTAGATTGAGGAGGTTGTCATTTAGATCAGAAAGCCTAATTTGAACAACTTAAAAACTGTTGAAGTAGTTTGAGAGATCATCTTTAAAGTAGTTTGAGAGATTACAGATGCATGCTAATCATCCCGGCTGCCCCATGTATAATAATTAAAGTGGTAATGAGTGAAAAGATAAAACCAAAAACAGTAAATCAGACTCAAACGTACTAAATAAGTATAAACTAATGCCTAATTAATTATTGGGGCATTGGAAATTTTACGTAATTTCCATTAATAAGGTTTTATATAAGTCCGAAAATTATCTTAATAATATATATATAGTTATGTATATATGATCTCCCCTAATGTCGAAAGAATACAAAAATCGAAATAACAATATAACTCAGATTAAACCAAAGAAAACAAAAGGTGGAAAAATTGTTTTCTTAACCAATAGTTAACTTAAGGTCAACATGCAAAGAAGTCTGAAGATTTCTTCCCAGATGTGGAAAGTTAAAAGTTGGTAGAGGGAAATGCCAATTAGGAAAGGAAACTAAAAAGAAAAGGCCAGAAAATGAAAGCAGGTCTTTCGATGTTCTAGCTGACTAATTTGTAACTTTTTCTATATAGTTATTCCAGTTGCATCCTCGATGGATGATTGACAAACTAGGGTCTTCAAGAAAAGCCCATCAATCTGTGGTGCATGAATAAAAACGCCCAAACATTACTAACATCTAATACCCACAGCTACACGTACACAAAATGCATAATCTAAAAAAGCATTTTCGTGCAAAAAAGAACATGCTTTCATATTTAAACATCTCGAAACTAGTCTTAAAAAAAGGCAAATTTTTGTAACCAATACAACTGCGGATGAAGGGGACAGATAGGGAAATTAGTTGCAGATCAGATATCTGTGTTGACAGAAGGATTTCACTCCAAGAGCAGAGTTGGAGCTAGTGGCAGTAGTGATGAGAGGGATATGGTTTAGGACGAATGTTTTTTCTTTTTGAAAAGAAGTTTGCTGGTCTTGTGCAATTTTTAAACAAGCAGAAGCAAGTCTTAAGAAGTATCAGTAAGCACAAAATAAATTGGAAAGGGAGTCTGTGGCCAGTAAAGCAGTAGGTAGAAGGGGTGGCAGATAGAGGGCACCAAGTGGAAAATAGGTTAATGTAAACTGGGATGCAACCTTAAATTCAAATGAGGGAAGGATGGGGATTAGAGTTGTTATAAGGGATGAACATGGTGAGATTCCGGTTTCTCCATGCAGCTCAGAGAAGAATATCTGGAGTCCTACTATATCTAAGCTCCATGCATTATGGAGGCTATAAGTTTATGTGCAAAACTGAATTTTGAGAATGTGATTTTTGAGGGTGATGCTTTGATAGTTGTAGGCTGTAAATAGTGATAAGGTGAGTTGGGAATGGTTTGGCCAGATGGTAGAAGACATGAAAGGAGTTATCCACAATCGACCAGATTGGATAGTACAACATAGTTATAGGGATTGTAATAATGTAGCTTATACACTTGCTAAAATGTCTTTTCCTAATAGATGAGGAAGGGGTCTAGATGGAGAGTGGTCCAACAGAAATACTAAATCTTGTTATACAGGATAAGTTGTATATTGTTAACTCATAAGTAATTCAAAGTAAGTTTTATTTCTTTTATTAAAAGAAAGTGGATTGAAGCATGGTCTATAATTCAACTCCTCACAACTTTGAACAAATTACTTGTTGATTGTGTTTTCAGACAAGATTTCCAACATGCCCATTACTTTTTCATCATAATTACTTATATATAGATGTATATAAACGTATCAAAATATCAATACTGTGCCAATAATATACTTGCATATAGATTTATTCTTAGAGATATATGTTATCTGAATATGCTTTGGCTGCCTTTTCTTTTCTTGGTAAGAAACAAAGCCAGAGAAGTCAGTTGGCATTTGGTAATGAATGATGCATTGAAAAAACTAGGAATGTATTTGAGAAATTTAATAACAAGAAATCAATTTCGTGGGGAACTTCACTCCCATGTGTGTGAAACAAATCAACTCCATTTGAAACGAGAATAATTATACACATCAAGTACTGGTGGTACTATCGGAACCTGTTCCACAAAAACACTCAGTTCAATGTTATTTTTCATCTTTATTTATTTATTTATTTTTTGCTTACATCAGATAATGTGATTCAGATAAGTGAAATATTATGTTGATCATTAAAATGAAAAATAGTTAAAAATAATAATAATAACGCATTAGCCAATGTGAATAAGGACGACATATTCCACAAAAACATGAAAGTGGGCAACATTTGCATCCAATCATCAAATATCAAATAGATTATACTTTTTGTAATGTCAGTACATAAAACATTATATATAAAATGTAACAATACAATCCAAACCTTATTTGGCAAACTAGAAAAAGAACTCAAGCAAGCATTTACATTGGTAGGCCAAACTTCTAGCACATACACTGGAGAAGGAGCAAGTGTATTACAGCTAAGGGATCAACATCTATACAAACAAGAAGCCGACCAATTAACAAGCACAAATCATAGCAGCAAAGGAACAAAGAGGGAATCATTCCTTTATAACAGAGTACCTTCAGAGCAGTAGGCTGAAATCATGCATATCCGTTGACTCTTGTTGTAAAATAGAGAATATCCAAATATTAACAGACTAATCTACTCGTTCTACCAACACAACAGACTCATGCCCAAGTGAACTCATAATACCAACAACTGTTTCAAAGCATTAATGCAGAATCCTTGTGAAAAAATGTATTGATCCTGGGGAGGTTCGACAAAATTGTTGAATGTCAACGTAACTTGGAGCACCAGTCATGAAAGAATCGTCAGAACTATGGTTTATGATGTGTTCACCGACCTGCTAGAATGCTGTCTGAGCCAGAATGTGTAGCTGACCAAGAAAATGACTTGACAATTTCATCAAATGTAGGGTGTCTGCCACCAACGATCTGGCTAAAATTAGATGACATTGCAGCTGCTCTAATTCTGTCAAGCAAATTCATCGACATTGCCTCCCCATCAGGCTCAGTGCCCTGGTTTGGTCCCTCCAACACCTTCACAACTTGTCTCATCGGAGGTCTTGCATTAGGGTCTGGATAGGCACACAACAAACCCAGATGAAGCATACTCTCAACTTCCTCGATGCTATAACCACCCTTCGACTTTAGCCGCTCATCTAGTGCAAGATGCAGCTCTCCTCCATCCATTAGCCTCCATACCAATTCAACCAACCCTGGCTTTCCCTCTTCAATGGGCCTTCTCCCACACACAACCTCTAGAACCAATATCCCAAAACCAAACACATCAGTTTGAGTGGAGGCTCGACCAGTTCGAACAACTTCTGGTGCCATGTATCCAACGGTACCAACTACTCTTGTTGTGCTAGCCAATTGGCCATGATGGTGAATTCGGGCTAACCCGAAATCCCCCAACCTAGCATTCATATCCTTATCAAGTAGCACATTGCTTGCCTTAATGTCTCTATGCAAGACTTTAGCTTCCCAACCATCATGCAAATATGCAATTCCACGAGCCACATCTTTTAAAACCTTCATCCTCTCTTGCCAACTCAACGTTAGGCTCTCAGCACACTCAAAAATCCTCTTGTCCAAACTTCCATTTTCCATATAATCGTAGACTAATATCAATCTGCCCATCTCATTCTTGCACCAACCTCTCAATCCTACCAAGTTCCTATGCTTCAATCTCCCCAGACTTGAAACCTCAGCAACAAATTCAGCCATCCCATGTTCACCCTCGTGAGGGATTCTCTTTACTGCGACTTCTACGCCTTGCAAAACCCCTTTGTAGACCTTCCCGTTTCCTCCAAATCCAATGACATTTCTTTCAGAAAATCCGTTTGTTGCAGCATAAATGTCTTGGTAACCAATCCGATGCGGCCAATATTCCAATTCCCAATCTTCAATTCCCTCCGTTTGTTTATCTTTCATTCTTTTTCTTCTAGACAAAACCACAAACACCAAAATTGCAAACCCAACTACAAAAAAGCTACCAAGAGTAACCCCCACAATAAACCCTTTTGAACGAAAAATCGAACTTTTGGGAGGCACAAACGAAGGTAAATTTGTTGTCACCAGAACATCACCGATCGAGAAATTCGAATTGCTAAAGCTCCAAGCCAATATCTTGTGACTCTCAACCAATTGCCCGGTTGATGCGCAAAAACCTACATACATCTCATCCAAAAGAACGCTAGACAGATTAACAAACTCACTTATCAAAGGCTCCCGAGGTCTTCCCATGCCCGCCACAGCCATAGAAACGTTAACCCGTGAATCCACAAAGTCAATCCACACTTGATAGTTCTCCCCACTATTAAGGTTAAGCTCCTCAAACACTTCACCATCTTGTCCAGTCCAAAACCCCGCTGTATGTGAAGTAAAAGACATAAGCGTGTTCACGTCCACACCGACATGATTATCATCTATATCGTTGAATTCTTGGTTCTTGAAAACATCGAACTCGATTGCGAACACATGGTTACTGGAGTTTCCATCATTGGTTAAATTGAGAAGACCCAGATGCTGAGAGGAGCTTGTGCCGTTTATATCTGTAGAGGGGGCAAATAGAAAGGCAAGGCCATGTCCAGGAAGGAAGTTCGCGACTTCTGCGATGGAGAAAATGAAGGAGGTTGAGAAGGGGAGGGGCGCAGAGGAGTTGGCGGATTTTGTGGGGATTTTGGAAGGGTACAAGGCACGGCCTATGGAGAAGATGGTGTCATCAGTGATGGCGAGAATGGAGGATTGGATAGTGGAGTTGCCAAAGAGGAGGAGGTCGGTGGAGCTGAAGTTGGTGTTGAAGATGAACTCAGTTGCCGAAGTTGAGCCGAGAAGGATCAAAAGACTAATGGCAGGGAGGAGAGACATGGTTGGGGAAGCCATGAGAGCTTGAGATAGAAAGAGAGTGCGAGATAGACAGAAAGGCAGAGTTATTCAACAAGAGATGTTATCACAAGGTGGCGCCGAACATGGACGATTTCTTTTGAGATTTGGTCAACAGATGTGTGCTGCCTGCTCAAGTAATAAACAATCCGGCCCCAGACATCTCTTGGGTGATATAGTTCCAAGGCATGGAACTCGAACATACCAAATCCAGAGAGGCTTCGAGGAAAGTGAAAAAGAGGAAAGTGAAAAATATACTTTATTTTTGTTCTGGTGGCATCCGCTTTGGGATTAGAAATAAACGAGGATAGAAGGTCAAAGGTCAAAGGGCACCACCCACCTCTTATCTTTGGCGGCTTTGGTCATACTTTTCTTTACTTTCCACTGATTTTTTCAGTAAGCTTTTTGCTTTCTTCTCTAGTAGCATCATCTATGGACGACCTTCTGCTTTTCGGTATCCTAGGGTCGACACGCGCCCCTCCGTTGGCTTCCTCAAGTGCCAATCTCCTAGGACGCGGTGATGTTCTACTATTTCAAGCTGAGCGTCCTCTGCACACTTGGCCTTTGCCGCGAGAAAGATTGACGCTCTGACATGTTTGTGGAATTCCCTCTCCGTCACGCGTGGCCTTTTCGGGGTCAATGACACCGGATCTTTTAGATCTGGCTGCTCACCTCTCTCTAGTAGTAACGCGTGCCCTACACAACTACCACCGTCGATATCGATCCCTTGCCAGTGATTCATCTGTGGTTGTGGTTGCTACGCTATGTTTCAACTTTCTCTAACCAAAGATTGAATGAAAATGGATGATGATAGATCTTACAATCAACCTAGACTAATACGGTGCATCACACACTCATTTGCTGCAATTTTTAAGTACAGCTTAAAAAGTCTTTTCATTAGATTATTTCAAAACTGTCTTCAAACGGTCTTCCCTTTACTGGAAATAAGTGGACGCCATTTAGTTAGTCTCGATCACTCATTTTTCTATTATTTGTGTTGTATTGTGTATTAGTTTTTTGTAAAGATTGTAGGGGACTCTCACTCTAATCAAATTTGTATCATGTTATATTTTAATTTTAATAGATTAAACTTGCTTAGAAAAAAAAAACATTACAAATTCATGTTATTTCACGTTTAATTTATGTTCAATCTGAGTTTAGTATTATGTCATATTTCAATTCACTTCAGCTCAAAGTCAATTTAGCTTTATGTCTTGTTTAAGTTCACATCAATTCAATTCTTTTTATGTCAATTCATGTCATGTTGAATTTCAAGTCCAGTATGTGCTCTGTTCAAGTCATATCAATTTCTATCATAGTATATATTAAGTCACATCATGCTTATTTATAATTATGATGTATGCATTCACGATTTTATTGTCATGCATGCATATTTAAAATGTATGTTACGTTTGTTGTTAATTTACTAATATTTGTAATCAAATCTCATCGTTATAATCTTAACTATCAATCCCTCTGGAATGGTGAATCATGTGGCAAGATCAGAACACGTGGCAGGTGGTCAACTGGAGACAATTGACTAGACAACACTTCGACATTTTGTTTATTCGATAGTATTTTAGCATCCATAATCGAGTTGGAATCCATTACCCATTTGTTGAATATGAAGTCTAGTGCATATTTGGAATTGTAGTAGAAAATATAACTTATACCTTTAAGACTTATAGCTTATAACTTAAATAATAAGTTCTATATTTCAAAAGTTGTTTAATGTTTGGTAAACATATATCTAAAGAGCTTTTAAAGTTAGTTACCATAATTTTTTTTTAAATATACAGTTATCTGCAGGTACTTTTTGATAAAAGTTTCAATTTGATTTTTTTGTAAAAACTGATTTTCAAATTTTTTTAATTGATTAAAGCACTTTTTATAAAGTTTCCAAACATGCTATATTTTTTTTTTAAAGTGCTTTTAATTGTTTAAAAATATTTTTTAAGATTCGAAATGCAACCCTAAATAGACTCTTAACCCTTAGGAGTAAAAGTCTAACCACTCCGGCCTATACGATTTTGGTTAAGATTTGAGATTTTGTATTTTTAACAATTAATTTCGCACCGATAGCCACTTAAATTGGTATTTTAGATTTTACCAGTTTCGATTCAGTTCAATCTAATTTTTTACTTTTAATATAATATATATATATATATATATATTGTATATATAATATAGTATATTATAGTACATATTATAATTGTATTATAGACTATAGTGTTATATTATAATATTAGGGAGGAGCAACGTACAAAGCATGTTTTTCTAGTTTAGTGAATAAGTTATTTTTAAGAAATTTTATGATTTTTATAAAGAAATAAAATATTATGGTTTTTATAAAATATTATTATTTGAATTTAGTGTTTCATAATGAACTTAAGTTGATAAATAAATAATGTTTTATTTAAATAATTATATTCACAAATATAATTGGCAAACAGATTTTAACTTAATTATTTTACATTTCTCTTTATATATATATATATATATATATATATAAAGAATGAATAAAAATTTTAAATCATATATAAATTTATATATAATATAAATTATAATTTCTATAAAATAATGTTATATTATAATTAGTAACATGAAGTAGAATCAAGCCACATGTAATATTTCGTTACGAATTTAATGGTAGAATTTTTATAGGCTTTAGAAATCTCGTTTTCACGAATCGACCAATTACATAGATTATAGTCTGTCAGCATAATTAGTGCTACCACTAGAGGTGGAAAAAACGAAGGTAAACCGGACTAGACCGAACCAATGGATTTGGTCTGAGACCGAGTTTGGTTCGGTCCGGTACCGATTTTATTTTTCTAAAAATCAATTAAAGTCGATCTGATTCTAGTTTTTCTTTCTTTAAAAGTAGACCGGATCAGTTTATATATATATATATATTAATTTTTTATGTCATATATAATTTTATATATAATTATATATAAAATAGTTTTGTATTATATGATAAATTACTAATTAATATAATATTAGATTTTAAAATCTTATATCATTCTAGTCTATAACATAATTATAATATATATTATAAAATACTAAAATATAATATCACTATATTATTATTCACAATAATATATTATATTTTATATAATATATAATATTAATATAGTATATTAAAACTAAACCAAAACCGATAAAACTGAAAGTATCGATTTAGGAAGGTAACTAGTGCGTAATTGAGTTTTAAAAATATAAAACTGATGTTATCGGCTCGATCCTAAATTTTGTTCAAAATTGGACATGACAGGTTCATAAATAAATATATATATATATATATATATTAATTTTTTATGTTGTATATAATATAGTTTTGTATTATATGATAAATTACTAATTAATGTAATATTAAATGTTAAATCTTATATCACTATAATCTATTATATTAATAGTTATACTAATATTATATCACTGTATATTATAATATACTATAATATATCATTATAGATTATAATATACTATAATATATCATTATATTGTATATTATTATATATTATATAATATTGATATATTATATTAAAATCGGACCAGACCAAAACCAATAAAATCAAAAATATTAGTTTAGGGAGGTAACCGGTGTGTAAAGGATTTTTAAAAATGAGAAATCAGTGTGGTTCAGTCCTAAATTTTTTTCAAAAACATATCAAACCAAACTAGTTACACACCTTCACTATGGGGCCAAAAATGCAATTTTATGTATTTGAAATAGTTAGGCGTGTCACAAGATATGGTCTGCATCATTGGACTCAAAGGAATATTTAAGATTTTTTAGTACAATAAACCAATTTTCAATTTTTAGATGAAATATCTATTCGAAAACACATTTGGATTGTTTTGAGTCACTTTGGAGTTAATATTGACAAACAATTTGCACCATGAGATTAGTATATTTATTTAGCATCTTTCAATACAAAGTTTAATTTTTAATTTTTTGGAAAATAGGAATCTCGATAGTAGTATCAAGTGTAGTGTTTCAAAATCACAATATATAATGTCTAAATTAGGTTAGAAGGATTTTATTTGGATATTTGGCAAAATCTTATCCACGCTTGATGAATAATATTGGACACATAGAACCAAGAGGAACCATGAGATGCAAATATGAAGAAAATCAAGCATTGAGATCATGTAACCTAAGCAAAACATTATTCTATCCTATAATCCATTTTGTGCCAAACCAATAAAAACAATTAAAACACCAAAAAGACTTCATTTTTGGATTTTTTTTTTTTTACAAACTTAGTCGTTTTATTAAAATATTTATATATATATATATATATATATATTGGGTGCAGCAGACGACAAAAACTCAGGTGGGCTTGGGCCCAACTTAGGCCTTATCTCCCAATACCCAAATACTTGCAGGATCTACCCAACTTCCAAACAAGTGCCCTACCCGCCCTTGGCGAGCTTTGGAGGGGGTGGCAGGCTAGCTGTATGTGGAGACCTACCGCTCACCCCTAATAAAGAGTTGTATCTAAATATTCATCATGCAAGCATGGGAAATGAATAAGGATATACGAGTCCGAGCCTCTCAAATGGCACAAAATGTAGAGAGTCCTACAACCTATGTGACAATGGATCTAAGGAGGAGATTAAGGAGAGGATAATTTGGTCTTGCTGTGCCCACAAAGAGAAGACTGGGTTGGGAGTGGACTCAAGCGTGCTCTCTCAAGAGTAAGGTTAGTAATAATTCAAGACAAAACATAATGGGGACCATCAAGGTAGCCAAACAAATGCTAGCCGTGGAAATAAGGTTCCATTTGGACTTCTTAAAGCCGAAAATTGTCTTTTGTTAATTTGTAACACACTTGATAGTAGGTGTTTGGGAAACCAGAAAATAAAAGAGATAACACAAAGAAATTGGTTAGATTTGAGGTTGACCTAACCTCCAAGAGAAAAAAGATAGAAAACAAAATATTTTCGTTAAGGTTCTGGATACATCATTTTGGTATCTACAATTAGCATAATATATGCTAGAGTCTTAACATCGAAAAAAGGCCTCAACTTGGATAAAACATGACCCAAAACTAATAACTAACAGACTGGATAAAAACAAAAAATAAGCGAACGGCTCAGCTACTCTATGACCCACTTCCTTACACAACATAAAGGAAAACAACCAGTAAAGAAAAACAACAAATAAAGTAATAGGTCCAAACTAGCCCAAGGTCCATGGCCCATGTATTCTGTTCATGGACTGTGACATAATTTAATGGAGATGACTTGATGCAAAGAAACAGGAGCAGAAGACACAATCGAAGATGGGGTTAGCAAATCAGTGGCAAAAGTTGAAGAAGAAGGTAAGGGATCCATGGGCAAAGGCTAGGGTGATGAATCCATGTTGTCAGACGAGAGTTAAAACACTATGATACTAAGTTAGAATTACTCTTACATTTGTGAAATTTATTTCTCATTAATCTTCAAGAGAAGTGTACTTATATTTATAAATAATTATTGTTTGCACAATTAAAGCCATATACAAATATTGAGTTTACAAAACAATTTTGGTAACTCTAGGCATGTTGGAATGTTAGTATCTGTAAATAGTAGTAAAATAATTTAATTGAAAATGTTTTATTAGGTTTTAGAAAATGAGAGAAAATTTTTGAATAAAAATATATTTTTTTAAAATATTTTATTGGAGTTTGTGAAAGTAATAAATAGATAAAGTTAAAAATTATTTAAAAACTATTTTTTTGATAAAATTATTTTTATTTTGAAGCTTGTAAAAGTTGTATCAATTTTAGTGTTTAAATAATGATTCCATAAAAATTGTAGAATCTAAATAGAAAAAAAAAATGTATTTAAATGAAATTTAAGAATAAAGATATAAGAAATTTATAAAATTTTGAAAATATTTGATTTAACCCAAACAAGCCTTTAAGTGCATCATTGCAGTATTAACCTAAATGAAGATAATATAAAACTAAAGAAAATAAATTTGTATGATACACCTCAACAAGGCACCTCGGCAGCCTAGTCATAGGCTCTAGAAGTCTCTTTTTATTTCTTTTCATTTTGTTACAAAATTTTGTTATAACAGCTTCTGCGTTGTAATACACAGCCTACACACAACACTCATGTCTATATATAGTAGTATCATACTCTCTGTAATACTCAAGAAAATACAATACAAATTGATGGAATTCAGTGAAGTTTATTTTCTTCTGATATGGTATCGGAGCTACTAAGACTAGCAGTCTCTCTGATCATTCGCCTGTACCATGGCAGCTGCTAACTCGAGCCCTCCTTCTTCTACTATTCCCTCTTCTTTCTCTCATCTTGTTACCATCAAACTTAACTCAGATAATTACATGTTATGGAAAGTTCTGATCTCAACTTATCTACGCGACAAGATCTTTACTCCTATGTAGATGGCTCAACAATTCCTCCCCTAAAAATGCTTCCACTGAAGCAGACTCCCAACAGAAAGCAAATCCTAGATATCTCACATGACAAAGGACTAATCAATTCATCCTTAGCATTCTTTTCTCCTCTCTCATGGATTCCATTCTTAACCATGTTATGAACTCCAGTACCTCAGGAGATCTGTGGGTTTCTCTTGATTCATGTTCAGCTCACATCCACAAGCCAAGGAGTTTCAAACTTGTCTCATGGAGATCAATCAATTACTGATTATTACAACAAAGTCAAGCTCCTAGCTGATATTTTAGCCACCACAGGAACTCCTCTCTCAGACAAGGAATTCATTACCTACCTTCTCAATGGTTTGGGTCCCAACTATGAGAGTTTCATTACTTCCATCACCACTAAAACAGAACCCATCAACTCAACCATCTTCTTCTTATCCATGAGAATCGATCGATTAAGCCATACATCTTGCAACTCAAGTCTCAATCATCCATTTGAACTAATAGCAAATTTTAGCTCAAGCAATCAAAGAGGCAAGGGTGCCTAACGTGGCGGTTGAAATGGCCATGGATGAGGCAGGCATCCTTTCAATAGAGGAAGATCATCTCCCCATCATCAAAATCAGTTTTCATCCCCAAACACTCCCATAAATCACCCTGTGTGCCAGGTTTGTAACAAACCAGGTCACGTCACCTTACAATGCTATTATCGTTTTGACCATGCCTACTAATATCAACTCCCCCAAAATTTTTCTGCCAACTATACCTCTCCGTCCGCAACTCGAGACTCCATCTAGTATCTTGACAGTGTTGCCACCCACGACATCACCCATGATTTGTCCCACCTTAACATCTCATCTCAACCGTACAAGGGAGGTGAACATATACGTGTTGGTGATGGAACTGGTCTCCCCATTCAACATATTGGTGACTCTTATCTCTCTTGCAACTTTGCCTCTTCCTTGACTCTTCATAATCTCCTTCATGTATCATCTATCACTAAAAATATTGTTTCTGTATTATAATTTTGTACTGACAATTCCTGCTTTTTTGAATTCCATGCTACACATTTTGTTGTGAAGGACAATTGGACCAAACGGCTCCTCATCAGCGGAACAATTCATAATGGCCTTTACTACTTCCTGTCGTCCACACCATCTCCTTCATCGTTTGTCCATGTCGATGAAAGAGGCCCTCTCAGTTGCTGGCATCGACGGCTTGGTCACCCGTCACTTGATATTGTCTCCAAAGTGCTGCACATAAGCAATTTGTCTTATTTCCCAAATGAGTCTTTCTTTTGTTCTGAATGTCCGTTAGCCAAATCTTGGCAACATAGTTTCCCAATGGGCTCAACTCTATCTGTCAAGCCCTTAGATATTCTTTGGGCCGATGTATGGGGCCTAGCCCCTTTTGTTTCCAAAACTTTTTTTCGATACTATCTATCAATAGTTCTTTCCCTTAAAGAACAAATCAAATGTACTTAATGTTTTTCAATATTTTATCATCTTTGCGGAGCGATTTTTTAACACAAAAACCATAACAATTCAAACTGATGTTGGAGGTAAATTCCATCCTTTACAAATCTTTGTAAAAATGTTGGAATCACACTTCGCTTCTTATGCCCTCATACGCATCAATAAAATGGTCTTGTTGAGCATAAACATTGTTACGTTATAGATACTGGTCTTGCACTTTTAGCTCATGCCTCTCTACCTTTTACATTTTGGGATGATGCATTTGAAACCGCAACCTATCTTATTAATTTAGTTCCCACCCCCGTGTTACAAAATCGCTCAACCTATTTTATGATCTTTCATAAACCACCAGATTACTTATTCTTAAGAGTTTTTGGGTGTGAGTGTTGGCCAAATCTTCAACCTTATAACTGTCACAAACTCAGTTTTCGTTCTGTCTCAGGTCTCTTTCTTGGATATAGTCCACATCATAAAGGGTACAAATGCATTGACCAACAAAATAATTGAATGTATATTTCTAGGGACATTATATTCAATGAAAATAGCTTCCCATACAAAAAGCCCACTCCTTTTCTAAAACCCAACCCACAATATACTTTCCTGCCCTATCTCTATTCTTCTATCCTCAGGCCACCTCCAACTAACTCAAATGGGCCCCCTTCTCACACACTTCACCAGACCAATTCTCGACCCAGTCCACTCTCTTATTCCATATTGACACACACTCCTCATACCCAGCCCACACATTCTTCCCATTCTCTCCCGATTCCTTCCCCAACTCCTCCTGCTGAAAACCCTAACTCTCATTCGTCTCCTTCTCCTCCCACTGAAATCGCATCTCAGCTACCCCAACCTTCCTCACGTCTTATTTCTTCCAGATCCCCCATCATTACTCGGTTCAAAACCAACTCTTCCAAACCTCGAGTAGTCACTGATGGCACAGTTCCATATCCATCTCGCTATTGTGTCACTTCCACTATCTTTACACCCGATGAACCCTCATCTTTTTCGATTGCCACAAAATATCCTGAATGGCAAGATGCCATGACCAAAGAATTTGAAGTCCTAACCTGAAACCACACCTAGATCCTGATTCCTTCTTCTTCTGCCTCTAATTTTGTTGGTTGCAAGTGGGTGTTTCGGACTAAGCTGCGATCTGATGGCTCCATTAAACAGCATAAAGCCAGACTCGTGGCTAAGGGATTCCACCAACAACACAGTATTGACTATACCAAAACCTTCATCCCTGTGGTAAAACCCTCAACCATTCGTTTAGTTCTATCTATTGTTGTTGCTAGAAATTGTTGCCTGAGACAAATTGACATACATGGCAATCGTACTGAAATTGTTTTTATGTAACAGCCAAAAGGGTTCATTAACCCTATGCTTGCTGCTTTTGTCTGTAAATTAAACAAGGCTATTTACAGCCTTAAAAAAGCTCACAGAGTTTGGTTCTCTCAACTGAGCCCACAGTTAATCTCATATGGCTTCACAGCCTCCAAAGGAGATCCCTCACTGTTCGTTCTCCACACATCTGATCTCAGTATTTTCATACTGGTTTATGTTAAGGATATGATTGTGTTGAGGATATGATAATCACATCCTCTTCTAATGATGCTGTTGAAAAGTTGCTTGCATCTCTTGGCCAAGCCTTTCCTGTGACAGATTTGGGGCCTTTAACCTATTTTCTTGATTTGGAACCTGACGACCTTCCAAATGACTTATTGATTATACAAAGAAAATACATCTATGATTTGTTACAAAAATCTAGATGTTTGGTGCAAAATCCATCTCCTCACCCATCTCAACCTCCATAAAACTCTCCAGATTTGATTCCCCTCCTTTGACAATGTTACATTATTCCGTAGCATTGTTGACAGCCTACAATACCTCTCCCTCACTCGACCCGATGTGTCATTTGCAGTAAATAAAGTTTGTCAGTTCATACATGAACCTAAAAGTACTCATTGGATAGCAGTTAAAAGAATTCTTAGATACCTCAAAGCTACCATCAATCATGGTCTTTCTCTGTCCAAACATTTTGGTTTTACTCTCCATGCATACTCTGATGCGGATTGAATAGGATATCCAGATGATAGAAGGTCTACAAGTGGTTTTACCCTCAATAGCTCCAGAAAGTAACACACAGTTGTTCGCTCCAGCATAGAAGCAGAATAGAAGTCTTTAGCTAATGCCACTGTTGAACTCATTTGGCTCCAAACCTTGATCAAAGATCTCGGGTTCTATCTTCAGTAGGCACCTGTGTTGTGGTGTGACAATTTAGAAACTACATACTTGACATTAAATCCTGTTTATCATTCTCATACCAAGCATATGAATGTAGATTTTCACTTTGTCAAAGATAGAGTTGCTGTAAGGCACTTCAAGTTCAATTCTGCTTTAGCAAGGATCAGCTTGTAGATGTATTCACCAAACCATTAGTTGCAGATCGGTTCTCCTCCCTCAAATCGAGTCTTATCGTGATTGACACCTTGTTAGACTCGAGGGGACGTATTAACCTAAATGAAGATGATGTAAAATCAAAGAAAATAAATTTGTATGATACACCTCAGCAAGGCACCTCCGCAGCCTAGTCACAGGCTCCATAAGTCTCTTTTTATTTCTTTTTCTTTTGTTATAGAATTCTATTATAACAAATTATGCATTGTAATACACAGCCAACACACAACACTCATGTCTATATATAGCAGTGTCATACTCTTTGTAACACTCAAGAAAATACAATACAAATTGATGGAATTCAGTGAAGTTTATTCTCTTCTGATAAGCATCGTTCACGTCATCTCCAGGTTTGTATTCAGATGCACTCTTCTTACAGATTTCATGAGGACTCCTGTTGCTAGTAGTCTTGTGGTCGAATCAACTTCAGTTTAGTTAGGACTCTCAACAGAGAGAGAAAGAATCTATGATACCATTTTTTTGGGGAAACTCAATCTTTTCTACAAAATCTGAGTTGTTGCCTGTTGGTTCTTGTGAGGAACAAGTGCAGTATTTACCGGTACTACTACGCAGATCCCATTCGTAGTAGCATATTTAGCTTATTTATTTTGGGCCAAATGTTTTCTTCTTCTTGCCCATTTTATATAGTCAAAAGTTTCAAGCTCTTTAGGAACAATTTTTTGGGTCTACCATATCGTGATTTTGGCCCATTTAGTCCATTTCTAGCTCAATTTCACTCTGCTATGAAGAGTTTCTGACCCATGTTGATGTTTTGGCCCACTTCTCTTTCTCTCCTCTTTCCTTTCATCTCTGCAGTATATCCCTCTTTCCACTCCCCTGTGGTCCCCTCTCCATATCTATATATACTGCAATATCTCACACGTTTTTTTAACAAATTTGCTATTTTTGGGTTTTTTTTTTTTGTTTTTTTTGTTTTAGCAAAGCTATAAATGATGCACCGTCACATGCTTGTAACGTTAGCTCTTGATTCACTGCGGCATAAGCATGCGGGCCAAAGTTATCAATTTTTTTTTAAATAATAATTATATAAACTTAATATAAGATAAATATTTTAGTATTACCTGTTAAGTAAGAAAATTATTTTAAACAAAATCGAGTTTCTTATGGGAAAAATCAATACACCACAAGTTAGCAATATGAAATTATGAATCACCATCGTTTGATAATAAAAAATCATATAATTGGTCTCAAATTAATATGATTTAACGTATAGCATAAATTCTAACTTTAGTATAACATTCTTCTCATCCAGAGTTTTCAAGATAAATTTTAAAATCTGAATTTTATAAATCAAATATAATATATCATATAAAATTATGTCAATTTATAAATTTACTTTTATGAGATTTTTGTGACTATAACACTTCTCTATCTTATATTATATATTTATATATATTGTATATATAATAAGAACATATCATTAATGGGATAAAAATCACACTACAAAAAAAAATGTAGATGTGACACTTCAATTACGATAAAATAGAGCAGATATAACACTAAAGTGTTATATCTGCTTTGTTTTATCGTAATTGAAGTGCTACATCTGTTCTATTTTTTTGTAGTGTCATTACATGTTATTTTTTTATTTTTCAAGCCAAATAGCTTGAGAAACAACCATTCGGACATCATACCACCATATTTCAACATTATCAACATTTCAAGAATAATGAGCAAGCCTACGTGCTGCCTCATTTCCCATCCTATGTAAATGTTGGATTTTGCACTCAATGAATGGTTACAACAAATGCTTTGTTTCTTTTAGCAGGTATGCGAGAGTTGAAAATGATTATCTTGCAACCTTAATTTTATAAGCTCTCCATGCAAATTAATCTTAATTTTATTGAAGATCTTTATCTTCCAAAACACTTTTCATTCATTTTTCTATTTGTGAACACTGAAACTTTCACATTGGTTTCTTCTGATCTTCTCTCTAAAAAATATGTATGCACTTTCAACAAAAAATTTGTCATTCTTTTCTTGTATCCATAATCACTGGTCCTCATTCTCTGTTGGGAAGATAATATCTTCAATATATCAGCAACTATAGTTGGATTAAATAGAGCTCTAATTTTTTAGTATTTCACCACATAGTTTTTTGGTCAATAAGATTAGCAACAATATATTCATAGTGATCTAGCCCTATCATGCTCATTTCTTATTTTAAAGCCTGATGCCTAGGAATAATCCAAACATCTTTCCAGATCTTCACTGATTTTTCATCACCTACTCTCCATTTACATCCTTCGATTAATAAGTTTTTTGCTTCCCAAATTTCTATCCATGCATATGAAGGATTTGTGCCCAAATTTGAATCAAGGAAACTAACCTATGAAAAGCATTTTGCTTTATAGATCTTATCCTTCTTGTTTAGCCAAGAGAGCAGTGCTGAAAATTCTCATATCTTTAATACCTAACCCACCCTGAATTTTAACTCACACGTGTTTCCAACTAATTCGATAAATTATTCTCTCATTTTTTTTCTATCCTTTTATATATATATATATATATATATATATAGCACTAGCATTGGTTATTTTATATGCATATGCAAAATCATATCTTTTGAAGATTGATTCAATCTTGCCATTCAAGAAAAACTCCTCAGTAGAATATTGTGCATCTTTGAGCTAAAATAATAACAAAATATTATTATTTTGTAATTATGAATTTTTTTCTTAATTAATAATTTTGGAGGACTATTTTTAGTAATCAAATCTCAACAATCCATATATAAGTAATTTTTTAATATCATCTTCAAAGTTTGCGGTAAAGAAAATGTCATAAATATTCAAACTTTACTCCACGCCTGCTTGAAGATATCTATCTTATATATAATATATACGAGGATGTTGAAAAAAAAAAACATTATATATAGAGAGAGAGAGAGAGAGATTATAATATTTGGGAATTGCATAATATTCAAACTTTACTCCACACCCACTTGAAGATATCTATATTATAATATCCATGAGAAAGTTGAAAAAAGAACATTATATATATATTATAATATATTGGAAATTGCGTGCCATTACTCATGTGAGAATGGCTGTCAAATTATGTTAGTAAGTCATATTCGTGTCATATCAAATTATGTACGTCTATATAGCTCAATTCAAGTATGTCTCATTAAATTTATTGTGTTAAAACTTCAAAACCTCATGTTAATTCCCATTAACACTACCGATAGATATGACGCAATCTGTTTTGACCAATTAATAAATACTACCAAATATATTAACACAACCCGATCCAACTCTTTTTAATCGATTTATGTAAATAAGTTGAACAAACTTGAAATTTACTCGTTTGACATGATTAAGTTTAATAGAATTTTACATAAATGTTAAAATTACATTGTCTAAAAAATATATAAAACTAATTACTATAAGTCTAAAATTATAATCTAAACAATAAAACTATTGAAATTAAAATTTCAACAATTTTACTTTTTTCTAAAAATATAATTATAACTTTACTTTTTTAACATGTCAAAATTGCTCAAAACGGATCGATCTGTTATCAACTCGTTAAGTAGTCGCATTTTAACAAGTCAATTTGTTTTAATCCAAATCTATTAAGACTAAATCTAAACTCACTATTTTTATATTATATTCGTATTAGATTATCGAATGGAGTCGTACTTGTGAGGAATTAACAACAGATGTTCCTGTTTGAGCACTCATGCGAAGATAGAAAAAGTAGCACGGTCTCTAATTCCATCTAATGCGATAAATAAATAAATAAATCTACTTGCGTCAACTTCATCCTATCATGGATTCATGAGTTCCATTCCATATCCACGTTTCCGTAACACGCCTTAGCCACATTATATGCAGCGTGTGTCCTCTGTCTACGACTTCTCCGCCTACAATCATTACTCAATTAAACTTTTATGGTTATGAAGATTATGAGCTAGTTCTTTAGTTCAGATCCATAACCAAATTAACCAAATATGGTACAAATCTCAATTTTGGTTAATCGATTCGTTTTATAAGGAAAATATATATTTACAAATTTGTGTGGAGTATAGATCTTTTGGTATACTGCTAATAGGAAAATGCTATTTATCATGTTCCCAAACGTCCCGTTCTTATCTCATTTTCTTTCTTTTTTTTCAATTTGTTTTTACATGAGTTTTAAATAAATATTTTTAGATAATGTTGTGATTTTTTTATATTTTTAAAAAATGTTTTAAAATATTAAAAAAATCATGTAAAAAAAAATATAATTATTTTTTTAACATCTTAAAATATTTTTTAAAAATATAAATAAATATCATAATATTATTTAAAAATAAAAACAAATTGAAAAAAAAAACAAAAAAGAGGATGAGATCGGGACGTTTGGAATCGGAATAACTAGCAGTGCCCCTGCTCATATGATAGGATTTGATCTGTAAAAATATTTAATTTTTTAAAATCAAGTCTTATAAATTGCATCAGCAATACTGTAGAGGTTGTACCTTCTACATAATCAGGACTAGTACTTCAGCTCTCCAGTTACTTTATCAATAATTAGTTGGGTACTATAATCACGAACATGCCATTGATTATTCCAGCTTTTTTGTTTTATTCATGAAATATTTTATTTATCATATAGACTCATATCCCATAATTTAATCTACACATTTTGACAATCAAATTTTAAGTTTTTACTAATACCTTTATAAAGTGTATATATACATACCAGTGATTATATTGATTAGAATTCAAGTAAAATATTTTATATTAAGAATATAATTTTTTATATTTTTTTCTGTCAAATTAAATTTTATACGAGCTATATCATTTAATATTTGATCATAATTTGGTGATCACGAAGAGTTTATTAAGTTGAACTCAAATTTGATCAGGTCAATCTCAAGCGGGTTACAGCCCGGGTTGGATACAAAAATCAACGTAATTATTTCATCTAACTATTGTATTTTTTTAAACTTTTATATAAAATATAGTAAATAAATGAACTTTTTTAAATTATAAAATAATAATAATATTATAAAATAATATTTGATTTAAATTTTAACTTTTATTTAAATTTATTTTATAACATTTCAATTAATTATCTAAACTTATTCTACATTGATTTGTAAGTAAAATCAAAATTTATTTATTTTTATATATGAAATGAGATCAAATAAGCTGAACTACCCGAACTAAACTGAACTGAAATTTCGTATTGAATTTGAAAGTCATTCAAACTATTAGTAGTCTGAAAGTACAATACGTTTCAGGTCACGAATGAAACGAGGGCTAGGTAGTTTGTCCACTAATGTAAACGAACCTTCAAAGAAGGAACCACAGATCAGGCACGACACGCAGCGAGGGTAATGGTCGAGTATCCTTTTGGCGAAGTGTGGTGCTCTCTAACAACCTTCTTATTTTCTAATTGGCTCCTTTTGCTGACTTTTTAATGGAACGACTTCCAAGTCCAAGTCCTTCGACTTCCCAAACCAAAAAAAAAAAAAAAAAAAAACAAAAACAAAAAAAATTAAAGCCGCGATATGCACAGTTCTCACATAAATCCCAACGAAACAAAAGAAGCTAACGTCTAAACTCCGCGTCCCATCACCATTGTCGATTGACACTACAAAAATTTCCTGGGACATCGAGGAAACTTCCCGTTAAGACTCGATCGGACACCTGGCTAGCTCATAGCTGCTCGCACGGCGGCCAACGATTGATCTCGCTTTCACTGGCCGTGATATTGATGGGGCCTGACTTTTTATAAAACTTTCAAAAAAGACACAGCTTTTACAGGAAAAAAAAACAAAAAAAAACAAAGCATCATGTTCTCATGAATCTGGTTTGGTCGGTTTAACCAATGAATTGAATGGAAGAGACTGGTACGGCCAACGATTGATCTCGTTTTCTGACATTTGATGGGACCTGACTTTTTATAAATCTTACAAAAAATACAGCTATCACCCAAAAAAAAAAAAAAAATACACCATGTTATCATGAATTTGGTTTGGTCGGTTTAACCAACCAATAATAATAGCATTATTATTATTTTATTTAATTTTTAATTTTTAATTTTATTTAAAAATTGAGAAAATGAATATTAATAAAATTGTATATTTTTTTCTTAATAATTAAAAATATTAAAAAAATACTTAAAAAAACAATAAAAATATTCAAATATACTAATAAATTATAAAATATTAATAAAGTAGTAGTACTTCCATCACTAATTTTAACCAATAAATTAAATGGAAGAGACTGATACGGATCGACAACAGCTTGGTAGGGACAACAAAAACTCTTCCTTTATTTAGCACACTTCTTTTGTCCCGGAAAATCATCGAAGTAAACTAGATGCCCCGTTTGAAACGTGAAATGTTTCAATCTCATTTTTATGATTTTTTTAAAATATAATCAATAATTTCAAATTTCAAATTTCAAAATAATATAATATTAAAAAATAAGATCTTAATAATATTTTAATTTAAATTTATTATCCAAACAACACTTAATTTGATTTTTTTTTAAATTATTCTTTTTTTTTTCTTCCTTTTGAGATCTAAGTTAGAGCAACTCTATCGACATTTTGCTCAATATTATGGATAATCCCAAATTAAGCTAATTAATTATTTGGAATTTTTTCTTTTCTAAAGTATTTTAAAGATATATATTTTAAATTGATCAAGAAAGTATAGAATAATAGAACTACAAAAAGAAATATAAAGAGGATGCTTACAATTAATTGACAAAATTAGACCAAATACATGAAATCTACTTTGAAAAGTCATGTGCCAGATAATAATACTCCTTAAAGTATTATTTGTTTTAATTATTAAAATATTAATTAAATAATAAAATTTACGTCTCTCATTAATTTACCTTTTTTAGACAAATTATGATTTAACATAGCGTAGAATGCAAGAATTTAAAATTTAACTCTATATTTATTTCATTTAATTAAATATTTTATATATTAAACGTACTCATTAAGAAAGAGTGTGACTCTACATTGAGGAGTGTTAATTAGGGCCGGTTTGGTTTCTAAACTTAATCCAGTCTACTTTACTTTAAATTTAATTGGACATCTCAATAAGCATTTTGGACTACTTTCAACAAGAACTCTAATGAGAACACAAAGGAGCCAACAGTTGTAGGTTGATGCCGCTTTAAAATTTTTTTTTTACGAAAACTCTCTCTCTTAACTCGGCCTGCCACATATTTTTTCTTTTCTTTTCCCTGCAGTTTGTGCGCGTGCAAGGGACATAAGTTTGTCTCACTTCCAACAATAGATTCCACAGATTTAACATCCCTACAAATTTGTTTAAACTAATCTAACCATCTAAACACATTTTAAACTCATCTAAATAGGTCTTATAAAACCTATTCAACTATCTTAACTCACTATTATTCATAAAAAATTCAGATCAATCCAACTCAATTCGACATTTAAACTCAACCTTAATTAATCACAATACTTTAGAAGATTTTTATTATTATTATTATTATTTTGTATAAAGTGATTGAAGAGTGTGATTATTTATTTATTCCTTTTTCTTTTTAACTTAAGTTACACCAGTTTTATAAGAAAAAATATAGGTAGCAGCCAGGCTGTTGCAACAGCATCTAATGTAAACAGTAATTTTGCTGTTCACGTGAACAGTAAAATCACTGTTCACATTAAAGGCTGTTGCGGTAGCCTGAGCTGCTACCCAGCACTCCTCGTTTTATAAATATATAAAAGATAGTTATTTTGTCAGAGTTCTTGATATGTTGATTTGATATGTAGTGATTTGCTATGTGGATAGATTGACCAATTTTCTTTCTAATTAAATTTTTTAGTTAACTTTTTATTCAATTATATATATATGTTGCCATTTGAATTGAAAAATATTATCATCTCATTTTATTATTATATTTTTTAATTTTTAATATAAAATATAATAAATAATTCAATATTTTTAATTTTAAAAAAAATAATAATATTAAAAAATAATCTTCTAATAATATTTTATTTAACTTTCAACTTTCATCTAAAATCATCTCATCTCATCTCACTATTTACATGGGGTCTCACTATTTATATGGGGCCTAAGACTTACCAAATTAACATGTTAAGGACATATTTTACAACATCTCATATACGATCACCTGTAGTCAAAAAAGAAAGAGATTTGAAGGTTCGAGGGAATGCCTCTAATACCTAAATCATTCCAATTGATTCATAATCATACTTGAATTATATAAATAAAGCTCACAATTCTTTCTTTTAATACGTGATAATTATTACAGCTGTTATTTGGAATTCAAGCTTTCGAGATATTAGGGCTTGTCATATCTTTAAATGAGCCAATAACCATTTTCTCCATAAATTCTTGAATGGTTGTTCCTCTAAATCTAAGTAGAATATACTTGAATTGGGTTAGGCCTTGGATCAATTATATTATTAGGCCGTGTTGTAATCCAAGCCCATGATAGGACCTAACAAGCCCCTATGAAAGGATTAGGCTCCTTATAATTAAGGCGTCGTTTCATTTTTTGAGTTTTTCGTTATTTCATGCCTACTGTCAAGAGTTGCTTCACCTTTGCACCATTTCACATGTCCCCATCAACTGTTATTGTTATTTCTCATTTTTTGGCATCTCTTTTTCCAACTTCTTCTCTTTTGTATTCCCTTTCCCTTTTTAAGCGTTTAGTGTTCTTGCGTTTTCTCTCAACCCTTCTTGGGAACCCATGGCTTTTTCTAAAGGTAATCCTTCATCTTCCCATCATGCAACCCTCCTCTTCGATTGGAAGAGGCAACAACAAATCCCACAACTGGAGAGGGGTTTGCTCCTCATTCAATATTTGAAGGACATCGATGGTCCTCCACCATTTTCCGCCACAAGTTGGACTTTAAGAGGAATAACTTCAACATCTCTGACTTGGTGGTTCTAGGCCTACCAAAGCAACGTCGCCCATCCATTTGAGAAGTATGGTAGTTTATGTTGCTTTATACCTAGCCATGTTCACAATGGGACTTCATTTGCCCTATGTACAAGTTGTTCGTAACATTTTATGTCTTCGGTCTTGCTCTGGCTCAACTTTTCCTTAATGCCTAACGTGGTCTGATGGCTTACTGCATTCTTTACTGATGCATTTTAGAGTCCATGGGTGATAACTACTCTAACCTTGCAGTTCGTGATCTTTGCATTGCCTCATATGCTTAGAAGGAAATTTATGTAACTTTAGGTCTCATAACAAATTAGTCCAATTGGAGCGCAAATAATCCCCTTTGATTTGGTCAACCACTACTTGACTTGGTTATATCCTGAATAGGAATCCAAAGAAACTTAATACCTTATGACCCCTTGTGGTGTAAACTATCAAGTCTATTCGTGGAAGTGGAAAACTATCATCTGGGTAGGCCTTGTTAAGGTCTTTAAAGTCATTACACATCTGCCACTTCCCGTTGGACTTTTTCATCAGCATTATATTTGATAACCGCTCATCTTATTGAGTTTCTCTTATGAACCCCATTGCTAATAGCTAATCTACTTCTTATAAATTGCCTTATACTTTTCATAACTAAATTTCTCTTATTTTGAATAATAGGCCGTGCGTCTAGGCTGACGTTCAACTTGTGTTTTATTACAATCTTGCCAATCCTTGGCTTATCCTTATAACTCTATGCTAAGATGTCCTTGTGCTTGAGGAGAAGTTGTGTCAGTTATTATTTTTCTTGTCTCGTTATTTTAGTTCTAATATTAACATAGTTCTTTGGTCGGGTTGGGTCAAAGGTGAAAACCTATAAGGACTTGTATGCCTCTCCTTGCTTGAAGGCGTCTTCATCTTTTATTTCTACCTTGATTATAAATATTTTTGAAAGTGGTGGTAAGAGGACCATGGTTACATCGTCTCGCGGTTCAACTACTTTCCCATCTCTCTCTTCTTGCTTGAGCTCCTAAACATAGCATTCTCAGGCAAGCACCTACTCACCATACACTTCACAAATCCCCCGCCTTTGTAGGGAACTTCTTTTCAGATGATAGGTGGAGGTGATTGCCCTTAAAGCATTCAATGTGGGTCGACCGATGATAGCATTATATGCTAATCATGTCCTCACCGCCAAGATATCTGTCTTGGTGGTGGGGAGGTGAAGGTATGTCTCTACTGAGACTGGTAGCGTGATAGATCCCATGGGCTACACCACTTCCCATTGATTCCCATTCCAGAACAGAACATATGATGAACTCACATTATCAATCAATATCCTCCACGTGGTATAATTTGCTACCTACGTTGTTAGTACCAATGCGTCATTGAGCGAGTAAACTACCTCTCGACAATAATTGTCGTCAAAAGAGATTATAGGAGAGACTTGTATTCGAGATTGCTTGTCAGGTTTGCTATACATTTTCTCATACTTCGCCACCTAGCATATGCCTTCCTCCTGGTGGAAGTTAGGCCATCTCTTGCATATCCTTTGGCCATCATTCATATCTCTCTCAATGGTGGATACCTTCGATCTGTGTCCTGCCTAGGACATTGATCTCGCGGTACCTGCGATCTCCTTCCTTTTTTTGGTGACCTCCTTCTTCTTGAATTTTCTAGTCTTCATTGAGGCTTGCATTCCCCTTCATGTCGCCCGGACACCATAGTGAAGTAGCATTCTAGGTAACAATACACTCTAACTCGCCATTGCCCCTCATCTCTTCAATTTTTTGCTCTATGTGTGTCAATCTTCAGTTCTATGCCCACTTGTATTGTGATACGTACAATAATTCTGGGCTTTTCTCCTATGATCCTCACAACGCCTGGTCTCTTTTGCCTTACTGTGATTATGCACACTGGAGTAGTATACGTGTGCTTGCCATATTGCCCCTTGTGAACATCTTGTCTTCCTTTTTGTTGGTCTCTCTTTGCCTTTTGTCTTCCTTCACGATCTATTTTGGGACCCGCTTTTAGCATGTCCTCCTCCTTTCAATCCAATCTAGCGGTGAGGGCAATTAGCATATCTTTGACATTGACAAAATGGTTTACCCTACCCATAAAAGGACTCATTTGCCAAATGCCCCCGAGAAGAGCGGTCAGCATGATCTTTTTCATCTTGGCTATCAGTTGTCATCATCCTCTTATTGAACCATGCCAAGTACGCTTTCAAGTTCTCCTTTTCCCTTTGTTTTTATGGTAAAAAAGTATGTTGCTGGTCTTCTTCACCTCTGACTGGTCATAAACTGGGTTAAGAATTGCATGCTCGGCTTCTCAAAACTGTCTATGGACTCCAACTTCAATACCCCAAACCATCCTCGAGTCGTTCTCTTCAAAGTTAAAGGGAAAGTTCTACATGCAATCTTTCTAGGGAATCCATGGAGAGTCATGTAAGCTTTTGAAGTTTCCAAATGATCCTCTGGATCTTTAGATAAATCGTCCATGTCTATCGATAGGACTTTGAACTTTGGTGGCAAAGGCATTGCCATGATTTTCACGTTGTATGGTAGATTGGTGTTGGTCAGCAACTGATCAACCGAGGAAGAGGTCCCTATCTTCCTGGTCATCTCCTAATATTTATCCATTAGGCTACGCAGGTCATAATGCATCTTCTTCATCTACTCATTTTCCTAAGAAGGTTTGCCTGCATTAGTGCTATGCCCCTTTATCTTAACTCTACCAGCCTGAATGGGCATTGTGTCCTCCCCCGACAGCCTGTTCTTTGCTCTGAGGGTCTCATTCTCTTTTTATCGTGACTCTATTTCGGCAGTAAGTTTCTTCACTACTTCCTCCATTTTTGTAATTATTTCCTTCATCTCTCGCAACATCACTTTCTATTTTTTATTTGCTTGAGATCGAGTTGTGTTGAGCATATGAAGAGCACACTGGTTATAGGACAAATATATCCCATTGACAATGCCTAGTGTTAAGGACGTGTTTCACAGTTTCTCACCTACGATCACCTACAATAAAAAAGGAAAGAGGCTTGGGGGTTTGAGGGATCGCCTCCAATGCCTAAATCTATAAGGGTGATGATATTTTTCTAGCAAATCATTCCAAAGGGCATACCTAAATTATAAATGAAGCTCATGACTCTTTCTGTTAATACGCAATAACTATCCATCCGTTATTTGGAATTCAAACTTTCATAATATCAGAATTTGGATTATCTTTAAATGAGCCTATAGGCCTTTCCTTCCTAAATTCTTGGGCGATTGTTCCTCTGACTCTAACCAAAATATACCTTAATTGGCTTAGGCCATGGATCAATTATGTTATCAGACCGTATTGTAGCCCAAGCTCATGCTAGGTCGACCTAATAGGCCTTGTGAAAGGACTGGGCCCTTCCACAACTCAGCCTTTTTATTTTATTTATTTTTTTATTTTTATAAAAATGTGAATATGGTAGTTACTTATCTTATTTATACATTACTCAATTTCATGAATAATCCAAAAGCTAAAATATCTAGTTTAATTTTTCTTTAAGAGCTTTTTAAGAAAGAGACAGACTGTTATAACATATGTCCGAGAAAAGATATATTATAAAAATCGAGGTTTATGACTAACCGGCCTCCATCAACTCTATATTAGAGCACTCACATCCCATCTCCTAAAACTTTCTCCAAATTTTAACTAAAAACTCCACTCCCTATAAATTTTTTCTAAATTTTACTCATCTTTAAAAAATTTCATACATCTCATTCCTTATATTTGTTCTCATCTATTAATATAACATTATTCTATTATTTTTTCATTATTTTTTATATTACTTTATTTCATATTATAATACTATTCTCAATAAAACATAATAAACAAAGGGGTAAACAGTGCTTTAGGGAGGAATAGTGGTTTCTCAAATATAGGAGATCACTATTCACAATATCAAATCCTCCTCCATTTTAGGGGAGCGGATGTGGAGACCAAAATGAGCTAAAATCCATTTTAGTCATCAAATAATAGGGAGATCCTTATTATAAAAGACCGGCTACGAGTGCTCTTAGAGCACTCATATCCAGTTTCTTATCATTTTTCTCAAATTTTAATCAAAAACTCTACTCTCTATAAGTCTTTCCTAATTCTTAAACATCTTCAAAAGGTCTCCTACATCTCTCTCTCTCTATATATTTTTTTCTCATCTATTAAAGTAACATTATTCTACTATTTTTTATTACTTTTTCTACTACTTTATTTCACATCATAATACTAATTATAATAAAATAATAAAATTTGAGAGTGGGATGGATAGTGCTCTCCTAAATATGGGAGAGCACTATTCATGAGTATGAAATCCGATCCTATTATAGGGGATCAAATGTGGGTACCCAAATACTCATTTTGATCCCTATAAATTATATTTTACAATTCGTAGTGTTATCAATTTTTTTTTTATCATTTTATTTTAAGTATTTTTTTAATATTTTTAATCATTAAGAAAAATAAATAAAAAATATAATTTTATTAATATTCACATTCTTAATCACTAAGTAAAATAAAAAATTTAAAAAAAAATTAAATGCAAAAAAAGTTATAAAATTGTTGTAAGTGCATCATTTCTTTTTAAATAATGCAGGGTCCGTTAAAAGATTTTTTTTTTTTTTTTTTTTATGTCCTACTTTCTTTTTAGTAGTTTGCACGGGATTTAAGTTCAATCAATTTATATATTATTTTCTTTTCCGAACTACTTAACATTTTTATTAGTGAAGTGGGTGATCTCACAAGGATAAAAAATACGAATATTTCAAAATATTTAATAATTATGAGTTTATTGTGATATGCTAATTAAAAATAATATTAGATACAAGCTTATGCGGGAGCCGTTGAATATAAATTAGGGCCTAAGACAAAAAAAAATTAAAATGTGGCTTTTTTAAAACTTATAATATAATAAAATATAAATTATCATGATTTAAATATTATTTAAGATTTTAAATAGAATAAGGCTTTATTTAAAATTTAAAAGATTATAGTTAATATAACAATTTAAAATGAGATCTCGATGTAAATTTTCTCTTAAGTTTCAATTTAAGAAAATTCTTTAAAAATATAAATATTCAGTTATTTAGATATAAAATTTTGTATTGGGCCTTGCACATATTAAAAATATTGAGAGTTGTGATTTATTTAATATTTCGTTTAATCAAAAACACAAAATACAAATAAAGTTTAGTTTTATTTGTGGGGTGTCATATAAAATGGGGTTTTAGACAATAACCCAGTGACTTTACCTTTAAGACTGGCTCCGGTCTTATGGTATGTATGTATTGCACTCTCATTTTGAATAAAAGTTGAGTTTAATATTATTAAAAAATATTTTTTTTTTAATGTAGATATCAAATTTATTCATTTTTTAAAAAAATACACGAGATTTGCATATTTTAATAATACAAATTCTGTTTCATGTTAACAAGAATAGTGTTATTATATTCTTCCAATTTGATTACTTGGTGTGTCCCTAGCAATGTTTTAAATATCGTATTGGTGGGCGTACCGGTCAGACTATTGAAATGAAATATTTTAATATCGATACCATTTTGGAATAATTTATACATAAATAAATTAAATATATAAATATATTTATAAATCATATTTTAAAATAATAGCTAATATATAAATAAATCATATATATAAATATATATATATGTCGTTAATTTAGTCTGAATTGAAGTTAAAAAATAACAAAAAATGAAAAAAAAAAGTGAGAGAAATCCGGTATTATTGAGAAATTACCCGAAACGAAACACATATTTTTTTGTACTGCACGATGGCCGGTATGACATATTTCGGCCAGTACTAATACGAAATTTAAAACTATGATCCTTAGTGCAAAATACTTTTTTTAATTACTTTTTATGTCAAATAAATTTTAATTAATGCTGTTTAAATATTTTCTAAAAGTTAAAAAATTATTATTATATTAATATTACTTTCTTAATCAATAAATAAAAAAATTAAATATATAAATAATTAAAACGAGGGAACAAATAAAACAGCACAATAATACAATATCATTATTCTTGAACCAAAATGATGACGATGATGGTTAATCTCCTTCCTGGATAGTGGTCTAGAAAATTCAAACGCCCACGTGCAAAATTCCGTGTTTTTATTTTTTCAAACTTGACGGCCGATAATGCAAATATATGACTCCTATGGCTGACGTTCCCACACATGACGATCCATCTCGGGGTTATGGGCCCCAAAGTTCCTTTCCCAAGTCTCGCACTTTTTCAAGCGAATATATATATAAGCATCTAAAAGGGAAAGAAAATCAGCAAGCAGGCCATCTAATTCATCAAATTGTTCAAGTGCTTTGTTAATGGGAGTCTTGGTCGTTAACTTACCGGAAAAAGAAATGGATCGTCAATCCTCTTCAACAAAAGTAGAAAGAAGGATCACAGAGAAGAACAGGAGAAATCAGATGAAATTCCTCTACTCCAAGCTCAATTCTCTCCTCCCAAACCCCGACTCCAAGGTACGTATCTCTCACTCTCTCTCTGATTTCCACCTCTCTCAACAAAACATCCTTAATTTTTACAAAATTTATCCATGAACGAGCGTCAGAATTTATGTTCGGATCTTGAATTATGTTCGATGAAATGCAGGAGGCAGTCTCACTTCCTGATCAAATAGATGAAGCAATAAACTACATCACAAGCCTAGAGACAAAGCTGAAGAAATCCAAGGAGAAGAAAGAGAGCTTAAAGGGCAGGAAAAAAAGACCGTATACATGCACAAATTTCGAAGAAACAGCAGCTCAAAAATCGCCGAAAATCGAAATCCGAGAAACCGGTTCAACTCTAGAGATCGTTTTGATAACTGGGCTGGATAATCAGTTCATCTTCTATGAGATGATTCACATTCTCCATGTAGAACAAGCGGAGGTCTTGAATGCCAGCTTTTCCACTTCTGGGGACTCAGTTCTGCATGTAGTACACGCAGAGGTACGTATTTTATAAATCACTACGTATTTAATAAAAAAAAATAAGATTCTATATGTATCTCAAGATCATGATTATGATCATATGTCGTAGACACTTGGGTACTAAAATTTGTTTTTGTTCTATTTTTGTGCAGATTGTCGGATGTAATTCTTCCAATTTTGGAGCTGCAAAAGTGTCGGAGAGGCTCAACAGACTAGTTTACGGATCCACCAGTGATGTAGAATTATCACCAGATCTACTGTGGGACTTTCCTATAAATGCTGAGGCTTGGGGTTTCTAAAGATATTCAAGCAATATTCATGTGAATGGTTGATGATATTGTTCCACATGTTAGCAAGAGTCTGCCAGATGCATACAATTTTGTAAAATATCGGTAGTAGGTATTGTAAGAGTCTTCAAGCCCATAAAATTTTTAAGGAAATTAATGGTAGCTATCTAGCCATCATGTATTCCTGCTCTGATGATGACTAATTTCAATATGTTATATATTAAATTTGTGCCTAGTTTTGATTCAAAGCTTTAATTTGATCCGCTTGTAGTTAAGTTAGTTCCCGATAAAAGCATTGAAACCCCAACCTACTAACTGAGATTTGCACAAGAATAAGTAATGATTCCTAAAACCATTGCTAATTACTTACAAGAGTTCCTCACCATCATATGATCATGATGATAAAAGGTAGTGGAATTGCTGAAAATCTTAAGGCCGTTTTGTTGTGGCATGAATCTTATGATTAATAATTTCTACTCTAATCAGTTACAAGATAGAAAAATTGAAACCCTAGGTTATTTCCTCTCTTTAATAAGTAAGAATCAAAACTTAGAAGCAAATTGAAGGAACGGAACCCAGGCTATATAATTGAGTCCGTTCACTTACAATTTATTTACCTAGGTCATGTATAACTTTTCTTGACATAGTCCTAAGTGTGAAAATAATGTAACAAGATCAAAAAGTGGCCATCATATTTATTCCATTGTATTGCATTATGTAAAAGAAATCAAAAGCATGAACTTGTTACATGTGATCATAAGCTCTATCTCCTTCCTAAGTTCAATTGATCGATATGGATCAATTTCGATTACACAACTTAATTATGTTGTAATAGGTTTGGGACTATGAACAAGATCTTCGAAGTAGTTTCATCTTCATGAGATAAGGGTTGACTTGGACTAATTAAGAGCTAAATCAACAAGCTTCAATGGGAGTTTAGGTGATGGATCAGGCAACTTAATAGTCCCCCCAAAGTCACAAGGGGGGATCATAAGTTTGTCTCAAAGAAACAAGAATCGAGCATGGGTCAACTTTTTTGTAGGGATATCTATACACTAGTCTGCAATAGACTTTAGGTGATGAATCCTACAACTTAATAGTCCCCCCGCAAGGGGTTTTCCCTCATGGCCCAAGTGATAAGTCTAAGAAGAATAACTAAGGGAATAACGTGAAAAGTCATAGTCCAACACGATCAGGCCCATCGGCCTTGCTCTAACCGAAGCCAATATATCCCACACATGAAGGGCCTGGGATCTATGAGAGGAACACCTATTGATGTGACCCACGTGTAAGGGCAAGCGGCGTGGGGGTATGGAGCTTACCGCCCTGACGCTCACTCTACAATGCCAGGCCTATAAGTACATGCCCAAGCAAAAAATAAAGAAAGCTCTTGATCTACTGATAAAATGACATTGATGAGCTACCAAAAATGTTTGCAAAATAAAGCAAGTCAGAAAGTCATGCTGCAGATGGCTCAAACAAGAAACTTTCAATGACTCACCCAACTAACCAGAAACTCCCATCCATGGGCAGACACGAATAAGAATTTGGAGGTCTAGTCCTTCACCTTGCAGTACCACAACTCTAAAGTAACAAGGGCATGCATCATCCTAAAATTGCAAATGTTCCCTTATGCCTTAAAACGTCATGGGTAAAGAGGAACTCACGGCCAATGAGATTGGCATGCTTTGAGCCCAACTTTAAAAAAGCTTGCTGCCAAATGATACAACATCATATAAAAAACCTCCAAGCATTCAAATGAAGTTGAAAATGAGTCAGACAAAGACAATCCAGCAAGTCATGGATAGAATGAGAAAAATGTAGCCTCGACCTGCACAAGAACATGCTAGGGAAGACGAAAACCCTAGAGGCATAACCCTCATCATCAACAATGCTTTCTTGTGCTTTAGGGACCTTGAAGGCCATTGTTTTTGGGACTCAAAAATTATAGGGCTAGAAATTCCATGGTCCCATAAGTGACATTTGAACGCTAAACCTTTGAAGAATTTCCTGACAGTACGAAATTTTGGTGCAACTAGTTCTCTTGGAATCTTGGACTGAATAGTTTTCTTGCCCTTAAAATGAGATAGAGGGTAAAGAAAGGAGAGGAATTAAGTCTAAGCAAAAAGAATGAGGAAGTCAGAAGAAAGAAAGGCAAGGAGACAAAAGTACAGTGAAAGAGAAAAACCAATGGCCAAACCGTGCTTATAAAGGCGGTAAGCACTATTCCGTGCCAAATGAGAGACTAAGGAGATATAGGGTGCTTTAAATCTTGATTGATGCGCATCATGATGCAATGTGAAAGCAAAGCGCCACCTAACATCATCAATGTAGAAGAGACTCAAGGGACACCATCAAGTACAAATTCAATCATTAGAAAATGTGCCAATAAAGATAGAATGAAAAATGTCGATTGTCATCACTAAGGAATAGAAAGCTACTCTTGACCTCTAAAATTGACACGTGGGGCGAGGCTATCCTGGCCTTGATGACGGAAATGATTAAAAACTAAAAAGAATTTCCATCAAACGATCCGATAGAAATTGACAGGATAACCGATTGAGAGTTTTACCCCCATGGCTCAAATGATAGGTCTGAGAAGAATAACTAAGAGAATAAGGTGAAAAGACCCAGTCCAATACGATTAGGCCCATTGGCCCTACTCCAACGGAAGTGAGTAGAGCCCACACCCAAAGGGCTTGGGACCTACGAGATGAACATCCATTGATGTGACCCTTGCATAAGATAAGCGATTTGGGCGGATGAGATTCGCAGCCTTGAGACTCTTTCAAAGGTGCCAGGCCCATGTATACCTACCAAAGTAGGTGGGCAAAAAATAAGGAGAGCCTTTGATCTCCTGACAAGAGGACATCATTGAGTTACCAAGGACGTCTTGAGAATAAAACAAGTCAAGGAGCCACACCATATTAATGACATCGTGAATAGTTGAAAGGACATAGGCCCTACGGGGATATGCACGATTTGTCCCACTAAGGATTCTAGAATAAATAATAATCCCTAGGTACAAAGAAGTTATCTAGACTCTCTTACTTAATATACAAACTTTAAAAATGATATACTAATTTAGGCATTTGAAACTGACCGATCTCACCAAGATCCCTACTCTCCTTGTTTTCTAAGTGTTTGCACGACCAAGCCCAGAAGACTAGAGTTGCTAGAACCTTATAAAATACTTATCAAGTTCAATGTGCTATTGTTTGAATATGAAAAATTGGATTAGATTGATGCTTGAACAATAACGTTGAAATTATTACACCATTGATAGGTAGTTGCAATTCCTTAAATAATAGCTTTTAACCAAAACAACTTAGTTGTAGCAATAGTGGGCAAATGCATTAGAATGATATTCAGACTTTATGCCAGACTTGGTAATATTGATTGCTTTGCTTGCCAAGAAAAACACAATAACTACTTGTATACTTTCTATCAATTGGAACCCCTACCTAATGCAGATCGCATTAGGATTGTAGAATTAACAACCCTAGAGAAAATAGTAGACCAAAATTTGTTTTATCTTTAAAATACTGTAAAAGTCTCTTTGCAATAGTGAAATTTGTTTTGGTTGGATAGTGTAAGTAAACGGATTGGATTTTCACACATATAACACATTGTGTGATTTAGTATTACATCAATTAAACTGTACCATTATTTTGATGTCCACGAGTACTACATCTTGAATGGTGTTCACCACGATGACTAGTACAACCCCATCAATGAATAGTAAAGACCACAACATTTGCAGTATTATCAATAAGAAACTTAACAAAGAAGTCATGGCTCTCAACTTTGGGAATGATATCCTTAAAGTAAGGCAATGGTGTGTGGACAACATAGTGGTAGAGAAAGTAGAAAATTCAAAACCTAAACCACATAGGAACCTATAAACTTTGTTTGTGTTATCAATATGACAACCCATGCTAGCAAGTTGATCACAAAGAGTCCTGAAGGCTCGAGAATATTCATTTACAGTACGAGTATCTTTCTTCATCAATTGAAGATTATCCTTGAGGCGTAATTCTCTTACTTTGGATTTGTAAGAGAAAGAGTGTTCAAGAGTAATCCATGTATCAAGAGAGGTTGTTAGGCCAAAGATTGCACTCATTGCCTTTTTAGAATGTAAGGAACACAATTGACTGAGAATCAATTGGTCAGTTTGCTTCCAAGAGAGATATTGAGGATTCGGAATATAGACATTATCTTGGGATATGGTGGGTGAGGGTGGTGAGGTTTTTATATCAATATAGCCAAGTAATTTTTGACCAGTAAGAAAGAAACTAACTTTGCCAAAGCAGATAACTGGTGGAGTGAGTTTGATAGAGATCATCTGAATAATTATATTGATAGAGATAAGAGAAAAAGAAAATGAGGTGTCAGATACCATGGAAGTGGATTTGAATCCTCGAGGACTCAAACATCATGAAAGGATTTGATTTTCCCATACGTAACACAGTATGCGATCTTGTATTATATAAAGTAAACTGTACAATCATTACATTAAACACAAAGATTATAATGTTGAAATCTATACACTAATATTGCTAATATTCCAAAACCACACCAGATCTTGATACACGGTTTACAATTATCATGACTTTAATTCCTTGTGCATGTGATTATGTTGAGTTAGTTGATTGGAGGGCTCCAGCTGTATCCTTAATAGTAAGAATTGGCTAAACTGATTGACTGAGTGAGAGATGTGATCAGGTCATGTAATAGGAGAATATTAAAGATAGCCAATTATATGTTTGAATATGAAGCGTCAAAAGGGACCACTATAGAATTTTGTCAATATTTTTCAGTGGTAGAAGGTACAATATATGGTTAGGTCCCCAACACATAGACTCAATGTAAAGGTCTAGCTACAATGTATTGAGCCTACTAATTTAAATGTAAGCCTATTCATTGCGATAGACATGAGCACAACAAAAAGGACAAATCACCTAGGTCTTTCAACTTGAACTCAACCTTCAAGTTTCTGATCAAGTTACCAATACTTGATAGAGGAGTGTTTGTGCAAATATTATGTCATTTACATAAACAAGAAGAAAGAAATGCATAGGTGGTTTTTGTAACATGAAATAAAGGTATCAATAGGTGTTGTTCTAAGCCCGAGATGAGTAGATCTTTATGCAAATTGATGGGACAAGCTCTTGAGGCCTAAATAAGGCAATAAAGATCTTGTGAATAGAATATATTTTGCATGAGTTAAGTAGATCTTATATAAATCGATGGAATAAGCTCTTGGGGCCTATTTAAGGAAATAAAAACCTTGTGAGTTAGTTTACATGTTGTATGAGTTGTATTAGCTATCCTCATGGTAATTCCATGTTCTAAAGATGATGCAATGTAAAAGATTAAGATTTCTATGCATGGTAGCGAGATGCGATTTTATAAAATAGGATAGATCAAATCATAAGAGTTCAAGCCTATAAATTTTTAAGGAAATGAGAGCTAGCCACATATTAATCCTGCTCAAGATTACTAACTCAAAGATGATATATATGAAAGTACTAATCCTCCTTTCAGTTTCAAAGATTTTCTAAGTTTATAATTTAGTCCCCAATCATATGCCAATAATAAGAAAGAGATAAAGAGCATTGAAACCCATTCTTGAGATTTACAAAGTAATTATTCTTAATCAATTAATTGCTTACTTCCTCAATACATATCATAAGATCATGACAAAAGGTACTTACATATGGTAAAGATCCTGAGGGCTTTGTTATGGCATGAATTAGCTTATGACCAATTCCAACTCTAATTTCTTTACACTTGAAGAAATTAACTAACACGCTAGCTTGGTTTCCTCTTCTTTGATAAGTAATAACTAAAGATTAATAAAAAAAAAAGTGTAAAACCAGTATGGTGAAGGAGGTAGGGCAATATTGGAGCGATGACCTGACACAATGGATGGTGCAGACTAAATATTGATTTGATGGCAATTTGTTTATTTTACACCAAGTAGCCACATTAAAACTTGGTTATCAATAATAGTACCTTGATGGTATGTGCATGTGTGTGTGTGTGTGTATTATATAAATATTAAAAAATGATGGTGAAAACCCTAACTTATGGTGAAAATTTTGTTGATCCCTCCCCAATATTAATTGCTAACATTGTGTTTCGCATGCTTTTAGGTCAAGTTCCAACAATTTGAGTCTTTTTTGTTGAGCTTTCAAAAACAAAGAAGAAGAAGACTGGGAGAGGGTGGCCTAGGAGGTTGGAGAGTAGCCGCTGTCTAAATTAGTAAAGAGTTTGGTAGCTTGTGAATAATAAGAGTTTAGAGATCATATTTATATTGGGAGCCTGGGAGACGAATCATATCTATTCCTGTGAAGCCCTCGTCCTTTCCACTATTCTTTTTGTCAGGTTTCTTTAATATAGGATAGCTTTTATGACAGCTTCATTAATGCGGCATGTAGTTAGAATTGTGGTACCATCGATATTGTTTGACTACTCATTTTGCTTTATTCTGTAGGTGCCTTCGGTAGCTCGTTGATATACTCATGTCAGAGATCAAGAGCTCTCCTTGCTTCCTGTGCTACCTAGTACAATTTTCCATGAGTGGGATGCTATTGAGTGGCGTCGAGTCTGTCATTACAAGAAAATTATTTATTTAAAATCAGTTATTTTTAACAAAATGACTATTTACAATCAAAATAAGTCCCTAATAATCTTTTTGTCACACATAATTGGTCCAAAAGTTTGATTTTCTTTAGTGTATATATGTCCCATCAGCCATCAATATTTATTTTTCCTAGCAAGCAAGTTGCTTTGTGAGCAAGTTTGGACTTTGGGCCAAGTACTTGGACAAGGCACACTATTCTTACTATAAGAAAACTTATTATTTGTTACTAATTAATTTCAACGAAATGATTATTTATAATTAAAATTAGTCACATATAATTTTTTTTATCGCAATTAATTAGTCACAAAAATATTTTTTTTTTTTATAGAATTAAGTGTCCGGTATGCTAATTATGGGTGAGGGAAAAATTCCCTTACATTAATATAGTATCTTAATTGTGACAAAAAAAAAAAGTCCTTTTATATTGACTAGTATTGCATGAAGCTAGAGAATGGATCGACTGATCAAGTTATAAAGACAGTACGTATTTGAAGGGGACTCTATAAATGTATGTAAAAGGTGGAGGAGGTTTGAAGATATAGTTGGGACATAGGTCATGATGTCATATTTTGAAATCATGAAAATACGTACATGATGGCTACTTAATCTTGCCGATTTCCAGTTGGGGTCACAATTAGCTTTTGGAGAAGCTCGAGTTGCCCCATATATTTAATTTCACCGTACATGAAGAATAAAATGCTGGGTCTGGATGAGGCAGAATTCGAATGGTGCGGCCTGGAGCTAATATGATCATATAAGTTCCAATCATTACATGGAAGAATAAATTTGTTAATATAGCACATCAAGCGATCATGGCCTGATTAACTATATCTTGCTAGAGCAATATAATATTGCTAGGGATACGGATGATCACCTGTGTCCACAGATCGGATCGATCTCTTACGTGATGAACAGTATTTTTATTATTAATTGTATGAAGAGTAATTAAAATATTGAACAGTATTAGGGATATATCCGTGTGCACAGGTTCGGTGTCTCTAATATTTTTTATGTTTTAAAATATAATTATGTAATGTTTTGTGTGTTTTTCATTTTTGATCATTACCGATCTTGCTAAGTGGGCAGCACAAAAATCCTTCACTAATTGGATTCATTCCCTATTTAATGCACCCACGAGAATATCAAGATCAAATTATATATGTGTGACTCTAAGGTCTTCTGATCTTGAGAATGATTAGTTTTCTTTCGACCAAGAAAACGAAGTTATTTGATATTTAGCTGTAAATTATATTCATCAGAGTACTGATTAAGCAAGACTCAATTGTTTGAGTAATTATTAAGTTCTGTCGGAGAATAGACTAGACATGTCTTCCTCTCATTCCATCATGGGATGTTATATAGGCCTTGTTTATTTTTATAAATGAGATGATATGAAGTTGAGATAAAAGTTAAAACTTAAATAAAATGTTTTTATAAAATATTTTTATAATATTATTTTTATTTGAAAATTTAAAAAAGTTGAAATGTTTATTTTATTTTGTCTGAAAATTTTAAAAAATTAAAAAAATGAAATGAGATTAAATAAGATAAGATAAAGAAATTTTATGAAACTAAACGAGGCCTTAATTAAAATTAGTACATAAACAGTTTTAATTAATTACATCATACCATCCTATTATAGGAAGAGAATGCAACCTATCCGCACTCTGAAAATACCTAATAATCTTTCATGTTATCTATGTATCCTCTAATGTTGCCTAAGCGCTAAATTTTATAAATTTCTCATGCACATCTTCTTTTAATGTCAATTACAAGCATAATTATTATAAGAAAAATAGATATTTATAATAAATTAATTACAATTAATAAGATTATTTGCAACGAAAAAAACTTTCAACTGATCGTGATCAATGTGTGCTCTCTTATTAAGACGTCCATGCATACACTCCCTATGATCATCATCAATAATATTTTTGGCCTTTCTTTAAAACACGTAAAACATGATCTTGTGAAAAACACTACTGAATAAGTTGAAAAATTCAAAATACAACCAAACAAGGTGGCTCGATCGGAACGTTTGACTTCTCCATCCAGGCCACTAGCTAGCAGCTAGGAGACTTCACTGCAAGTACATAAGATTATGGTCACCAGTACGGGAATAAATAGAAATTCTCTTTATATGATTTTCACCTATAGATACTCTTTATATATATATATATATATATATATATATATATACAGCCATTATCACATCTTTTGAGCCCTCCAATACCGTTCTAGTATTACTGTTCTTATAAATGCTCACCAAATGTCCAATACCAATACATGATCACCATTTTCTGTGGGCCATTTTTCTTTAGCACCAAGAGATCGATAGTGCATCGGCACGATATCATTATGATTTTAGTGCCAGTGGATTGACAAATATAGAGTACTCCATTTTAGATTTTTTTAAAATTTTTTTTCCTTTTATACGTCCCACATGCATAGGGCGGAAAAAACTTTAGAGCCTATAAAATGCTCCCATGACGGTAGCATCACTCAATTTTTTTAAGAGTTAGGTAAGAAACTTTAGAGCTCTGTTAAGGATAATAAAAGGCGAATATTTGAATATTAGGCAACTTATAAATAAATAAAATTTTTACTTTCTGAAAGGGTAACGGTGATTTAGATATATACTAGGATGTAGTAAATAAACGCACGTGCTAATTTCATTGTGGGGCTTATCATCATGCTCATGATATAGCTAGCTGACGTCTCCACGCATGACGAGACCTGCACTTTGTTGGGCCAAATACATCAGTTTCGATTCTCACTTTTTCAAGGGTATTTATAATTAAGTCAAGAGAAGTGATCAATGACCAAATGCTTTTTTTTTTTTCAATAAGTAACAATATTACTCCGGACAAGAACTGTATTTATGATGTGCGTATTTTTTATCATATAATATTATGTAATGAATGATACACAAAGATAATTACTCCAACATACAAGGTTGTCCTTTTCTTTTTTTTCTTTTTCTTAAACACATATAACACATTTTACAATATATTTTATAATACATATTATAAAATAAGAATATTTTTATAAAATAATTTACAAAAATATATATATATATTTTTAAAGCGTTATTGTGTAAAATGTTTATGAAATGTAATGTGTATTTATCATTTTTCCATTAATTATATCATAAAACAATTTTTAGAACTGTGTCAACGTCTCTTCTCAATTTTTATAATTGTGTTTTTTTTTATTAATATTGGGTATTCGAGAATAGCGTCTTGACTAATCTTGGGAGAACATAAATTCTCAACAATGACTGTTTTGCTAATATACCTCAAGTAATTCAAGGAAACATTTTCTCATTCCAATTGTCCCTAGAAATTGATTGAAGCTAAAAGATTTTGAATATTAGATTTAGGAGACCATATCCCCAAATTCAAGATCTTTACTACTTAAGCCAACCCTTAGGGATTGTAGAGTGCTTGTGTATCTTCTCGTGCGTTATGACATCAATTGTCTATTGTTCAAGCAAAGCTCGATTATAAATTAATGACATTTTTATAACTTTGTATCAAGTTAATCTATGAGTGCTTAAGTGTTATATAAGCACTTTAAAAAAGAGTGGAGTCCACAATTTAAAAATTAATTTTTTCATGTAGGTCCCTATACTTATCTTTTAAAAAAATAAAAAAATATTTGCGTGGTGTTTGCGTACTCATGATTGCAAATACCATTTCTCTTATATAAAACATAAAATTCATATCAAATAAAAAAACTCGAAAGGAGATAATTTTTAGTGAAATGATCACACTACCATTTGATTGGCGATGCAATGAATTATAAAATAATTGTATTTATAACTACTTTACCATATGTTTGCGGCCAAAAACTAGTGAATAGGGAGTGGTGCTACAACTAAAAAAAAAAACTCATAAAAAATAATTCACAAATTATTATAGTTTTATTTTAATATGTCAGATCTACTTTAAATAAAAGTAACTTTACAATATATCTAATATACCATATTAAAATACATCAATTATGAATTAACTTTCATAAAATGTCCTCTAGCTAAAACATTTCTCTTAAATAAGCGCAAAGAACCACACCATGATATACGCCTTCAATAAAAAATAATTAGAGGGTCCATCACTTGCTAGGGCTGTTAAAAGCTCTCCCATGCAGGTTGGAACAAGCGAAAGGGATATGCTTCAGGTACCCTATCAGGACAGCATTATCATTCATTAATCCAGGATGCAGAACCCTTACTGCAACTTGCACTAACAATACCACATTTTGATTTCAATAAAAATTCACCAAATTAGTCTAAACAGCAGGTGTACAGTTAGCTTAAATAGGTGCTTGGGGAATACAAATTATGATCATAAATCTGAATTAGAACCCTGGGAATTTGAGGTACCTCAACTTGGAAACTTTCCCAAGCATTACAAACTTGCGGCACTCTCATAGTTGGGGTCCATCTTACTCATTATCTTGATCAGACTTTAGGGCAATGTTTATGATTTAAAAAAAAAAAAATGAATTGTATATTAGGCAACTTGTTTTACTTTCTGAAAGGGTAATGGTGATGATTTAGATGGGTGTTTCTTCCTCATGATAGATGCTTGAATGTGATAGATAAACCCGCGTGCCAATTTCATTGGGGGGCTGATCATCATCATGACTCATATAGCTGACGTCTCCACACATTATTGGGCCATAATACCTCAGTTTCGATTCTTCACTTTTTCAAGGGAATATATAATGGGTCAAGAATGGATAGTCAATTCAACTTCTTTTTATCTACTAAGTAATGATCTTATTCCAGACGAGAAACGTTATGTTCAGTCGCCATAAAGCCTACCTAGAAAGAGCAGAAACCCCAGTACCAATAGGAAAATGGATGAGGTGGCTTGATAAGACAGTATTATTAATAATTAATATTATTAAGATTAACTAATAAATTCTGCTAAAGAGGTCCATAGAATATAACACGCTTGTTTATTACTTTATGAAGATTAATAAGCATCTATAGGCTATCAAAATCTTTCAAAATCTTGATGTTTATTCTAAGAGAATATTTTGGGAATTCACATATGATGGCTAAAGGTAGGCACTATTTTTATTATTCCATCCCGCATTAAAATATAAATTTATTATATTTGGTATCAGAATAAAATTCATGTCACTTTGTATCTTCGTTTCTAACGAAGTTGTTGGCATGCATAGAAGTTGGGAAAGTTTATTCTTTTCCCAATTACTATGCAAAAATCTTCCTTCAATGTTGTCTGACACCGATGTTGGTTCTAGTAAAAAACTCCACAATTGGTCTCCGAGGATTGCTGCATTGTAATCGGGGAAGGAAGAGGAAAATCTATTTGGGAAAATTAAGTTTAATTGTTGAGATTATGCCTTTTTGTTTATGGATAATATTGGAGAGTAGCCACATTCAGGATACTTCTCTTTACATAAACAGTATTATGCACGGTTTATAATACTATTCATGTGAGGGAGAGTACATTGAATGTAGCTTCTCCCCCTCATTTTTTCTTCTAAACTGGTCCTTTTCCAAAAGATATAATACTACTGTTTGTAGATTTATCTTTCTTATACTTCTTGGCACCAATCATCTCGCATTGTGACGTTTTTTTACCGAATGAGCAATGATACATTAACAACTATTTTGCAATTGTTTTCATCTATGATAAATAAGTATTTATATAAAATATGAAATCCAAATCCGATGGAAAACTCCAAAGAAAATTAAGAGCGACAATATATTACATGACCCGTTAACCCAATACAAACACGATACGATAATAACGAGTTAGAGTTTAATTTTAATGGGTTTCAGGTCAAACAGGTTGACCCGTTATGACACGATTACTTAACTAATTGATAGTGGCTCAACCTGTTTTAACCCACTATGACACATTAAAAAAGTTAAAATTACAAGTATACTTTTACATTTAAAAATAAAATTATTAGAATCTTAATTTTGATATTTTTCTTATTTAGATTGTAATTGATCATACTTGTAGTTAGTATTATAATTTTTATAAAAATTATGATTTTAACATTTGTATAAAATTATACTAAGTTAATTAAATCAAATATATTAATTTCGGACATATTCAACGCATTTATATAAACAGGTTGAAACGTATCATATTTTGTCGTGTTAATTTATTTCGTAATATTCACTAATAGGTCATAACGGAGTGGCACGACACGACACGACTAGTTATGTTAACGGATAGTGTTAGCGTTTGAGATTTTAACACGATAAGTTTAACGGTCGGGTTTGGGTTGACCCATATAGTATAATATACATGTCTTGACACAACACGAACACGACCCGTTGACACGATTTGACATTCCTAAGAAAAATACTATTGGCATAAAGACATCTCACACACTAATGTGACACGTCTTTTTTTTTTCCTTTTCCCTTCTCTTTTTCTCCCTTCTCTCCAACTCTCCCATTCTTTTTTCTTCTTTTTCTTTTCTCTTTCCTTCCCCCTCCCTCCTTGCCGCCACCCATGGAAGCTAGGGAGCTCGGTAGGGCATGGGAGGCTCGGGGGAGGTTACCGATGAGAGAGGGTGGTACGGGTGGTTGCTGTAGACCGTGGATGACAGCGTACGAAGACTAAAGTAGAGAACCCATATATAAAAGGGTAGGTTTTGTGCGTAGGGCTACGAAAGAGCCACGGGTGGTTGGATTCCATGAAAGTGGTTGCCGGCGCGAGGGGAACTTCGTGGTGATACTCGGTGGAGCTGGGGTTGATCTGTGGTGGTGCTAAGCTGGACAAACATTGCATCAAGACCCATTTCGGGTTGAGAGATAAGCTGTGACATTTCGGGTCGCTATGTAACTAGGTCGGGATCGGAATCAATGTCTTTTTCGTTGGCCATCTGTGGTGGTTGGGAAGCACCCTGAACGTCGACAATGAGAGAAGGGGCTGAGACGGGGAGGCACAGAGGAAGAGGGAGAAAGAGAGAGCAAAAAAGGGACACGCGACGTACTAAAAGTATGTTACATTAGTGTGTGATATCTCTTTACAGATTTCCTTTATATTTTTAACAACCCTCAAACTCAATAGGATTAATATTAGGATTAATATTTTAAGAAAAATTATACAGACAAATGCTTAGGACAGTCGACATACAAATGACTACTTATGTGGCACTATAAAAAAAAATTATAAAAACATTGAGATTATATATATATATCTTTTGCGTGTACAGCCTATAAAATGCTCCCGTGACGGTAGCATCACTCAATTTTATATAGAGTGGTAAGAAACTTTAGAGCTCTGTACTTGGATAATAAAAGAGGAATTGTATATTAATTATTAGGCAACTTAATAATAAATAAAAGTTTTACTTTCTGAGAGGGCAATGGTGATTTAGATATATACTAGAATATAGTAAATAAACGCACGTGCTAATTTCATTGGGGGGCTTATCATCGTGCTCATGATCATAAAGCTAGCTGCCAAATACCTCAGTTTCGATTCTTTCAGTTTTTCAAGGGTATTTATAATTAAGTCAAATAAGTAACAATATTATTCCGGACGAGAACTGTATTTATGATGTGCGTATTTTTTATCATATAATATTATGCAATGAATGATACACAAAGAAAATTACTCGTGCATACAAGGTTGTCCTTTTTTTTTTCTCATACACATATAACATATTTTACAATATATTTTACAACACATTAGAAAGTAAGAATATTTTTTTAAAATAATAATTATTTTATAAAATAATTTACAAAAATATATCTTTTAAAATATTCTACCAATGTATCTGAATATTTTAAAAGTGCTATTTTTGTTAATTTTTTATAAATAATTAATATTTTAAAAAAATATTCTGACTTTCTAATGTGATTGTTAAAAATATATTGAAATAAAATATGTTTTTATGTGGAGTGTAAAAAAAAAAACAATAAAACTGGTATGCCACGAGTACTTTTCTTTGTGTTTCATTCATTGCATAATATTATTTGATAAAAAATACGCACATCATAAATACCAGTTCTCGTCCGGAATAATATTGTTACTTTATTGGACTTAATTATAAATACCCTTGAAAAACTGATAAAGAAATTCGAAACTGAGTGTATTTGGCAGGTAGCTTTATGATCATGAGGCCAATGATAAGCCCCCCAATGAAATGAGCACGTGCGTTTATTTACTATATTCTAGTATATATCTAAAATCACCATTTGCCTCTCAGAAAAGTAAAAACTTTTATGTCTATTATTAAGTTGCCTAATAATTAATATACAATTCCTCTTTTATTATCCAAGTCCAGAGCTCTTAAAAGTTTCTTACCACTCTATATAAGTCATTGAGTGATGCGACCGTCACGGGAGCATTTTATAGGCTGTACACGCAAAAGATATTTATATATAATCTCAATGTTTTTATAATTGTTTTTTTCATAGTGCAACATAAGTGTTCATTTGTATGTCGACTGTCCTAAGCATTTGTCTGTATAAGTTTCTTGAAATATTAATCCTAATATTAATCCTATTGAGTTTGAGGTTGGTAAAATATAAAGGAAATCTGGTAAAGAGATATCACTTACACCTAATGTACACATACTTTTTGTACGTCGGTTGTCCCTTTTTTGCTCTCTCTTTCTCCCTCATTCCTCTATGCCTCCCCGTCTCAGCCCCTTCTCTCATTGTCGACGTTCAGGGTGCTTCCAACCACCACAGATGGCACACGGAAAAAAAAGACTAATTGATTCCGATCCCGCCCTAGTTACATAGCGGACCCGAAATGTCACAGCTTATCTCTCAACCCGAAATGGGGTCTTGATGCAAGGTGTGTCCAGGTTAGCACCACCACAAGTTCAACACCCCAGCTCCACCGAGTATCACCCGAAGTGCCCCTCGCGCCGGCAAACCACTTTCATGGAATCCAACCACCCGTGGGCTCCTTTGGAGCCCTACGCACAAAACCTACGCCTTTTATATATGGGTTCTCTACTTTTGAGTCTTCGTACGCTGTCATCCCAACGGTCTACAGCTAACCACCCGTACCACCCTCTCTCATCGGTAACCTCCCCCCGAGCCTTCCCATTGCCCTACCGGAGCTCTCCTAGCTTCCATGGGTGGCGGCCAAGGAGGGAGGGGGAAGGAAAGGAGAAAAGAAAAAGAAAGAAAAAAGTAATGGGAGAGTTTGGAGAGAAGGGAGAAAAAGAGAGGGAAAAAGGAAAAAAAAAAATAAGACGTGTCACATTAGTGTGTGAGATGTTCTTTTTATGCCAATAGGTATTCTTTCCCTTAGGAATTTGTCAAATCGTGTCAACGGGTCGTGTTCGAGTTGTTGTCAAGACATGTATATTATACTATATGGGTCAACCCATAAACGCCGTCCGTGTAAACTTATCGTGTTAAAACTCTCAAACGCTAAAACCGACTATCCGTTAACAATAACTAGTCGTGTCGTGTCGTGCCACTCCGTTAAGACCTATTTAGTGAATATTACGAAATAAATCTAACACGACAAAAATATGATACGTTTCAACTTTTATATAAATGCGTTGAATATGTTCCGAAATTAATTATATTTTGATTTAATTAACTTAGTATAATTTCTATACAAATGTTAAAATCATTAATTTTTATAAAAATTATAATACTAAACTACCAGTATGATCAATTACAATCTAAATAAGTAAAAATATCAAAATTAAGATTCTAATAATTTTATTTTTAAATGTAAAAGTATACTTGTAATTTTAACTTTTTTAATGTGTCATAGTGGGTTAAAACAGGTTGAGCCACTATCAATTAGTTAAGTAATCGTGTCATAAAGGGTCAACCTGTTTGACCTGAAACCCCATTAAAATTAAACTCTAACTCGTTATTATCGTATCGTGTTTGTATTGGGTTAACGGGTCATGTAATATATTGTCGCTCTTAATTTTCTTTGGAGTTTTCCATCGGATTTGGATTTCATATTTTATATAAATACTTATTTATCATAGATGAAAAACAATTGCAAAATAGTTGTTAATGTATCATTGCTCATTCGGTAAAAAAACGTCACAATGCGAGATGATTGGTGCAAGAAGTATAAGAAAGATAAATCTACAAACAGTAGTATTATATCTTTTGGAAAAGGACCAGTTTAGAAGAAAAAATGAGGGGGAGAAGCTACATTCAATGTACTCTCCCTCACATGAATAGTATTATAAACCGTGCATAATACTGTTTATGTAAAGAGAAGTATCCTGAATGTGGCTACTCTCCAATATTATCCATAAACAAAAAGGCATAATCTCAACAATTAAACTTAATTTTCCCAAATAGATTTTCCTCTTCCTTCCCCGATTACAATGCAGCAATCCTCGGAGACCAATTGTGGAGTTTTTTACTAGAACCAACATCGGTGTCAGACAACATTGAAGGAAGATTTTTGCATAGTAATTGGGAAAAGAATAAACTTTCCCAACTTCTATGCATGCCAACAACTTCGTTAGAAACGAAGATACAAAGTGACATGAATTTTATTCTGATACCAAATATAATAAAATTATATTTTAATGCGGGATGGAATAATAAAAATAGTGCCTACCTTTAGCCATCATATGTGAATTCCCAAAATATTCTCTTAGAATAAACATCAAGATTTTGAAAGATTTTGATAGCCTATAGATGCTTATTAATCTTCATAAAGTAATAAACAAGCGTGTTATATTCTATGGACCTCTTTAGCAGAATTTATTAGTTAATCTTAATAATATTAATTATTAATAATACTGTCTTATCAAGCCACCTCATCCATTATCCTATTGGTACTGGGGTTTCTGCTCTTTCTAGGTAGGCTTTATGGCGACTGAACATAACGTTTCTCGTCTGGAATAAGATCATTACTTAGTAGATAAAAAGAAGTTGAATTGACTATCCATTCTTGACCCATTATATATTCCCTTGAAAAAGTGAAGAATCGAAAACTGAGGTATTATGGCCCAATAATGTGTGGAGACGTCAGCTATATGAGTCATGATGATGATCAGCCCCCCAATGAAATTGGCACGCGGGTTTATCTTCACATTCAAGCATCTATCATGAGGAAGAAACACCCATCTAAATCATCACCATTACCCTTTCAGAAAGTAAAACAAGTTGCCTAATATACAATTCATTTTTTTTTTTTTAAATCATAAACATTGCCCTAAGTCTGATCAAGATAATGAGTAAGATGGACCCCAACTATGAGAGTGCCGCAAGTTTGTAATGCTTGGGAAAGTTGCCAAGTTGAGGTACCTCAAATTCCCAGGGTTCTAATTCAGATTTATGATCATAATTTGTATTCCCCAAGCACCTATTTAAGCTAACTGTTACACCTGCTGTTTTTAGGACTAATTTGGTGAATTTTTATTGAAATCAAAATGTGGTATTGTTAGTGCAAGTTGCAGTAAGGGTTTCTGCATCCTGGATTAATGAATGATAATTGCTGTCCTGATGGTGGTACCTGACAGCATATCCCTTTCGCTTGTTTCCAACCTGCATGGGAGAGCTTTTAACAGCCCTAGGCAAGTGATGGACCCTCTAATTAGTGTTTTATTGGAAGGCGTCATATCATGGTTGATGTGCGTATCTTTGCGCTTATTATAAGAGAAGATGTTTTAGCTAGAGGACATTTTATGAAAGTTAATTCATAATTGATGTATTTTAATATGGTATATTAGATATATTGTAAAGTTACTTTTATTTAAAGTAGATCTGACATATTAAAATAAAAACTATAATAATTTGTGAATTATTTTTTATGAGTTTTTTTTTTTAGTTGTAGCACCACTCCCCTATTTCACTAGTTTTTGGCCGCCAAACATATGGTAAAGTAGTTATAAATACAATTAATTTTATAATTCATTGCATCGCCCAATCAAATGGTGAGTGTGATCATTTCACTAAAAATTATCTCCTTTCGAGTTTTTTTATTTGATATGAATTTTATGTTTTATATAAGAGAAATGGTATTTGCAATCATGAGTACGCAAACACCACGCAAATATTTTTTTATTTTTTTTAAAAGATAAGTATAGGGACCTACATGAAAAAAATAATTTTTAAATTGTGGACTTCACTCTTTTTTAAAGTGCTTATATAACACTTAAGCACTCATAGATTAACTTGATACAAAGTTATAAAAATGTCATTAATTTATAATCGAGCTTTGCTTGAACAATAGACAATTGATGTCATAACGCACGAGAAGATACACAAGCACTCTACAATCCCTAAGGGTTGGCTTAAGTAGTAAAGATCTTGAATTTGGGGATATGGTCTCCTAAATCTAATATTCAAAATCTTTTAGCTTCAATCAATTTCTAGGGACAATTGGAATGAGAAAATGTTTCCTTGAATTACTTGAGGTATATTAGCAAAACAGTCATTGTTGAGAATTTATGTTCTCCCAAGATTAGTCAAGACGCTATTCTCGAATACCCAATATTTAAAAAAAAAAACACAATTATAAAACTTGAGAAGAGACGTTGACACAGTTCTAAAAATTGTTTTATGATATAATTAATGGAAAATGATAAATACACATTACATTTCATAAACATTTTACACAATAACGCTTTAAAAAATATATATATATTTTTGTAAATTATTTTATAAAAATATTCTTATTTTATAATATGTATTATAAAATATATTGTAAAATGTGTTATATGTGTTTAAGAAAAAGAAAAAAAAGAAAAGGACAACCTTGTATGTTGGAAGTAATTATCTTTGTGTATCATTCATTACATAATATTATATGATAAAAAATTCGCACATCATAAATACAGTTCTTGTCCGGAGTAATATTGTTACTTATTGAAAAAAAAAAAAGCATTTGGTCATTGATCACTTCTCTTGACTTAATTATAAATACCCTTGAAAAAGTGAGAATCGAAACTGATGTATTTGGCCCAACAAAGTGCAGGTCTCGTTCATGCGTGGAGACGTCAGCTAGCTATATCATGAGCATGATGATAAGCCCCCACAATGAAATTAGCACGTGCGTTTATTTACTACATCCTAGTATATATCTAAATCACCGTTACCCTTTCAGAAAGTAAAAATTTTATTTATTTATAAGTTGCCTAATATTCAAATATTCGCCTTTTATTATCCTTAACAGAGCTCTAAAGTTTCTTACCTAACTCTTAAAAAAAATTGAGTGATGCTACCGTCATGGGTGCATTTTATAGGCTCTAAAGTTTTTTCCGCCCTATGCATGTGGGACGTATAAAAGGAAAAAAAATTTTAAAAAAATCTAAAATGGAGTACTCTATATTTGTCAATCCACTGGCACTAAAATCATAATGATATCGTGCCGATGCACTATCGATCTCTTGGTGCTAAAGAAAAATGGCCCACAGAAAATGGTGATCATGTATTGGTATTGGACATTTGGTGAGCATTTATAAGAACAGTAATACTAGAACCGGTATTGGAGGGCTCAAAAAGATGTGATAATGGCTGTATATATATATATATATATATATATATATATATAAAGAGTATCTATAGGTGAAAAATCATATAAAGAGAATTTCTATTTATTCCCGTACTGGTGACCATAATCTTATGTACTTGCAGTGAAGTCTCCTAGCTGCTAGCTAGTGGCCTGGATGGAGAAGTCAAACGTTCCGATCGAGCCACCTTGTTTGGTTGTATTTTGAATTTTTCAACTTATTCAGTAGTGTTTTTCACAAGATCATGTTTTACGTGTTTTAAAGAAAGGCCAAAAATATTATTGATGATGATCATAGGGAGTGTATGCATGGACGTCTTAATAAGAGAGCACACATTGATCACGATCAGTTGAAAGTTTTTTTCGTTGCAAATAATCTTATTAATTGTAATTAATTTATTATAAATATCTATTTTTCTTATAATAATTATGCATTGTAATTGACATTAAAAGAAGATGTGCATGAGAAATTTATAAAATTTAGCGCTTAGGCAACATTAGAGGATACCATAGATAACATGAAAGATTATTAGGTATTTTCAGAGTGCGGATAGGTTGCATTCTCTTCCTATAATAGGATGGTATGATGTAATTAATTAAAACTGTTTATGTACTAATTTTAATTAAGGCCTCGGTTTAGTTTCATAAAATTTCTTTATCTTATCTTATTTAATCTCATTTCATTTTTTTAATTTTTTAAAATTTTCAGACAAAATAAAATAAACATTTCAACTTTTTTAAATTTTCAAATAAAAATAATATTATAAAAATATTTTATAAAAACATTTTATTTAAGTTTTAACTTTTATCTCAACTTCATATCATCTCATTTATAAAAATAAACAAGGCCTATATAACATCCCATGATGGAATGAGAGGAAGACATGTCTAGTCTTCTCCGACAGAAACTTAATAATTACTCAAACAATTGAGTCTTGCTTAATCAGTACTCTGATGAATATAATTTACAGCTAAATATCAAAATAACTTCGTTTTCTTGGTCGAAAGAAAACTAATCATTCTCAAGATCAGAAGACCTTAGAGTCACACATATATAATTTGATCTTGATATTCTCGTGGGTGCATTAAATAGGGAATGAATCCAATTAGTGAAGGATTTTTGTGCTGCCCACTTAGCAAGATCGGTAATGATCAAAAATGAAAAACACACAAAACATTACATAATTATAATTTTAAACATAAAAAATATTAGAGACACCGAACCTGTGCACACGGATATATCCCTAATACTGTTCAATATTTTAATTACTCTTCATACAATTAATAATAAAAATACTGTTCATCACGTAAGAGATCGATCCGATCTGTGGACACAGGTGATCATCCGTATCCCTAGCAATATTATATTGCTCTAGCAAGATATAGTTAATCAGGCCATGATCGCTTGATGTGCTATATTAACAAATTTATTCTTCCATGTAATGATTGGAACTTATATGATCATATTAGCTCCAGGCCGCACCATTCGAATTCTGCCTCATCCAGACCCAGCATTTTATTCTTCATGTCCGGTGAAATTAAATATATGGGGCAACTCGAGCTTCTCCAAAAGCTAATTGTGACCCCAACTGGAAATCGGCAAGATTAAGTAGCCATCATGTACGTATTTTCATGATTTCAAAATATGACATCATGACCTATGTCCCAACTATATCTTCAAACCTCCTCCACCTTTTACATACATTTATAGAGTCCCCTTCAAATACGTACTGTCTTTATAACTTGATCAGTCGATCCATTCTCTAGCTTCATGCAATACTAGTCAATATAAAAGGACTTTTTTTTTTTGTCACAATTAAGATACTATATTAATGTAAGGGAATTTTTCCCTCACCCATAATTAGCATACCGGACACTTAATTCTATAAAAAAAAAAATATTTTTGTGGACTAATTAATTGCGATAAAAAAAATTATATGTGACTAATTTTAATTATAAATAATCATTTCGTTGAAATTAATTAGTAACAAATAATAAGTTTTCTTATAGTTAAGAATAGTGTTGCCTTGTCCAAGTACTTGGCCCAAAGTCCAAAACTTGCTCACAAAGCAACTTGCTTGCTAGGAAAAATAAATATTGATGGCTGATGGGACATATATTACACTAAAGAAAATCAAACTTTTGGACCAATTATGTGTGACAAAAAGATTATTAGGGACTTATTTTGATTGTAAATAGTCATTTTGTTAAAAATAACTGATTTTAAATAAATAATTTTCTTGTAATGACAGACTCGACGCCACTCAATAGCATCCCACTCATGGAAAATTGTACTAGGTAGCACAGGAAGCAAGGAGAGCTCTTGATCTCTGACATGAGTATATCAACGAGCTACCGAAGGCACCTACAGAATAAAGCAAAATGAGTAGTCAAACAATATCGATGGTACCACAATTCTAACTACATGCCGCATTAATGAAGCTGTCATAAAAGCTATCCTATATTAAAGAAACCTGACAAAAAGAATAGTGGAAAGGACGAGGGCTTCACAGGAATAGATATGATTCGTCTCCCAGGCTCCCAATATAAATATGATCTCTAAACTCTTATTATTCACAAGCTACCAAACTCTTTACTAATTTAGACAGCGGCTACTCTCCAACCTCCTAGGCCACCCTCTCCCAGTCTTCTTCTTCTTTGTTTTTGAAAGCTCAACAAAAAAGACTCAAATTGTTGGAACTTGACCTAAAAGCATGCGAAACACAATGTTAGCAATTAATATTGGGGAGGGATCAACAAAATTTTTCACCATAAGTTAGGGTTTTCACCATCATTTTTTAATATTTATATAATACACACACACACACACATGCAATACCATCAAGGTACTAATTATTGATAACCAAGTTTTAATGTGGCTACTTGGTGTAAAAATAAACAAATTGCCATCAAATCAATATTTAGTCTGCACCATCCATTGTGTCAGGTCATCGCTCCAATATTGCCCTACCTCCTTCACCATACTGGTTTTACACTTTTTTTTTTATTAATCTTTAGTTATTACTTATCAAAGAAGAGGAAACCAAGCTAGCGTGTTAGTTAATTTCTTCAAGTGTAAAGAAATTAGAGTTGGAATTGGTCATAAGCTAATTCATGCCATAACAAAGCCCTCAGGATCTTTACCATATGTAAGTACCTTTTGTCATGATCTTATGATATGTATTGAGGAAGTAAGCAATTAATTGATTAAGAATAATTTCTTTGTAAATTCTCAAGAATGGGTTTCAATGCTCTTTATCTCTTTCTTATTATTGGCATATGATTGGGGGACTAAATTAATAAACTTAGAAAATCTTTGAAATGAAAGGGAGGATTAGTACTTTCATATATATCATCTTTGAGTTAGTAATCTTGAGCAGGATTAATATGTGGCTAGCTCTCATTTCCTTAAAAATTTATAGGCTTGAAACTCTTATGATTTGATCTATCCTATTTTATAAAATCGCATCTCGCTACCATGCATAGAAATCTTAATCTTTTACATTGCTATCTATCTTTAGACAAACATGGAATTACCATGAGGATAGCTAATTACAACTCATACAACATGTTAAACTAACTCACAAGGTTTTTATTTCCTTTAAATAGGCCCAAGAGCTTTATTCCATCGAAATTATATAAGAATCCTACTTAAACTCATGCAAAATATATTCTATTTCACAAGATCTTTATTGCCTTATTTTAGGCCTCAAGAGCTTGTCCCATCAAATTTGCATAAAGATTCTACTCATCTCGGGCTGTAGAACAACCACCTATTGATACCTTTATTTCATGTTACAAAAACCAACCTATGCATTTCTTTCTTCTTTGTTTATGTAAATGAAACCTAATAATATTTGCACAAAACACTCCTCTATTCAAGTATTGGTATCTTTGATCATGAAAACTTGAAGGTTGAGTTTCAAGTTGAAAGACCTAGGGTTGATTTGTCCTTTTTTTGTTGTGCTCATGTCTATCGCCAATGAATAGGCTTACCATTTAAAATTAGTAGTCTCAATACATTGTAGCTTGAGACCTTTACATTGAGTCTATGTGTTGGGGTACCTAACCACTATATTGTACCTTCTACCACTGAAAAATATTGATCAAAATTCTATTAGTGGTCCCTTTTGACGCTTCAATATTCAAACATTAATAATTGGCTATCTTTAATATTCTCCTATTACATGACCCTGATCACATCTCTCACTCAGTCAATCAGTTACTAGCCAATTCTTACTATTAAGGATACAGCTGGAGCCCTCCTAATCAACTAAACTCAACAGTTAATCACCTGCACAAGGAATTAAAGTCATGATAATTGGTAAAAACCGTGTATCAAGATCTGGGTGTGGTTTTGGAATATTAGCAATATTAGTGTATAGATTTCAACATGTATAATCTTTGTGTTATAATGTCAATGATTGTACAGTTTATTTTATATAATACACGATCGCATAAGTGTTACGTATGGGAAAATTCAAATCCTTTCATGATGTTTGAGTCTCTCGAGGATTCAAATCCACTTCCATTGGTATCTGACACCTCATTTTCTTTTTCTCTTATCTCTATCACTATAATTATTCAGATGATCTCTCTATCAAATCCTCCACCAGTTTCTCTGACGTTGGACAACGTTAGTTTTCTTTGTACTGGTCAAACAATACTTGGGATATATTGATATAAAAAACCTCACCCACCCTTCACCCACCATCTCCCCCCAGATAATGTCTATATTCCGAATCCCCTCCAATACTCCTCTCTTGGAAGCAAACACCTGACCAATTGATTCTCAGTCAATTTGTGTTCCTCTACATTTCTAAAAAGGCCTGTGTGCAAATCTTTGGCCTAACAACCTCTCTTGATACATGGATTACTCTTGACCACTCTTTCTCTTACAAATCCTAAAGTAAGAGAAATTACGCCTCAAGGATAATCTTCAATTGATGAAGAAAGATACTCGTTACTGTAAATGAATATTCGCGAGCCTTCAGGACTCTTTGTGATCAACTTGCTAGCATGGGTTGTCATATTGATCACACAAAACATAAGTTTATAGAGTTCCCTATGTGGTTTCGGTTTTGAATTTTCTACTTTCTCTACCACTATGTTGTCCACACACCATTGCCTTACTTTCAGGATTATCATTCCCAACGTTGAGAGCCATGAGTCTTTGTTAAGTTTCTTATTGATAAATACTGCAAAATGTTGTGGTCTTTACTATTCATTGATGGGGTTGTACTAGTCATCGTGGTGAACACCATTCCAAAGATGTTAGTACTCGTGGACAATCCAAAATAATGGTACAGTTTATTTGATTTGTAATACTAAATCACACAATGTTTTATATGTGTGCAAAATCCAATCCGTTTTCTTACACAATCATACAAAAACAAAGAAATCACTATTGCCAGAGAGACTTTTCAAGTATTGTAAAGATAAAACAAAATTTTGGTCTACCTATTTTTCTCTAGGGTTGTTCATTCTAAAATCCTAAGGCGATCTGCATTCGGTAGGGGTTCCAATTGATAGAAAAGTATACCCAAGTCGATCTTGTGTTTTTTTTCTTGGCCCAAGCACACAAGCAATCAATATTACCACGTTCTGGCATAACGTTCTGGAATATCATTTCTAATGCATTTGCCCACTCTGCTTACAACTAAGTTGTTTTGGTTAAAAGCTAATGTATTTAAGGAATTGCAACTACCTATTCAATGGTGTAATAATTTCAACGTTATTGCTTCAAGCATCAATCTAATCCAATTTTTCATATTCAAACAACTAGCCACATTGAACTTGTTAAGTATTTTATAAGGTTCTAGCAACAATAGTCTTCTGGGCCTTTGTCGTGCACACACTTAGAAAACAAGGAGATTAGGGATCTTGGTGAGATCGGTCCGTTTCAAATGCCTACAAATAGTATATCATTTTTAAGGTTTGTATATTAAGGAAGAGAGTCTAGATAACTTCTTTGTACCTTAGGATTATTTATTTATTCTTAGTATCCTTAGTGGGACAAATCGTGCATATCCCCGTAGGGGCCATGGTCCTGTCAACTATTCACGATGTCCATTAATATGGTGTGGCTCCTTGACTTGTTTATATTCTCAAGGCGTCCTTGGTAACTCAATGATGTCCTCTTGTCAGGAGATCAAAGGCTCTCCCTTATTTTTTTTGCCCAGCCTACTTTGGTAGGTATACATGGGCCTGGCACCTTTGAAAAGAGTCTCACGGCTGCGAATCTCATCCGGCCCCCAAATCGCTTATCTTATGCAAGGGTCACATTCAATGGATGTTCATCTCGGTAGGTCCCAAGCCCTTTGGGTGTGGGTTCTACTCACTTCCGTTGGAGGTAGGGCCATACTGGCCTAATCGTTATTGGATGGGTCTTTTCACCTTCTTCTCTTAGTTATTGTCTCTCGGACCCTCATTTGAGCCTCATGGTGGGTTATAAATATCTCAATCGGGTTATCCTGTCAATTTCTAACGGATCGTTTGATGGAAATTCTTTTTAGTTTTGTAATCATTTCCGTCCTCAAGGCCCGGATAGCCTCGCCCCACGTGTCCAATTTAGAGGTCAAGAGTTAGCTTTCCTATTCCTTAGTGCTGACCAATCGGACCTTTTTCTTTCTATCTGTTATTGGCACATTTTCTAATGATTGAATTTGTACTTGATGGTGTCCCTTGAGTCTCTTCTACATTGATGTTGGTAGGTGGCGCTTTGCTTTCACATTGCATCATGATGCGCATTCAATCAAGATTTAAAGCACCCTATATCTCCTTAGTCTCTCATTTGGCACGGAATAGTGGTTACCGCCTTTATAAGCACGGTTTGGCCATTGGTTTTTCTCTTTCACGTGGATCTTTTGTCTCTCTTGCCTTTCTTTCTTCTGACTTCCTCATTCTTTTTGCTTAGACTTAATTCCTCTCCTTTCTTTACCCTATATCTCATTTTAAGGGCAAGAAAAAACTATTCAGTCAAGATTCCCAAGAGAAATAGTTGCACCAAAATTTCGTACTGTCAGGAAATTCTTCAAAGGTTTTTAGCGTTCAAAGATGTCACTTATGGGACCCATGGAAATTTTCTTGCCCTATAATTTTTGAGTCCCAAAAACAATGGCCTTCACGGTCCCTAAAGCACAAGAAAGCATTGTTGATGATGAGGGTTATGCCTCTAGGGTTGTCGTCTTCCCTAGCATGTTCTGTGTGCAGGGTCGAGGCTTCATTTTTCTCATTACTGTTCCTGACTTGCTGGATTGTCTTTGTCTGACTCATTTTTCAACTTCAGTTTGAATGACCTTGGAGGTTTTTTATATGATGTTGTATATCATTTGGCAGCAAGCTTTTTTAAAGTGGGGCTCAAAGCCAAAAAACATGCCAATCTCATTGGCCTGTGAGTTCCTCTTTACCCATGACGTTTTTAAGGCATAAGGGAACATTTGCAATTTTTTTAGGATGATGCATGCCCTTGTTACTTTAGAGTTGTGGTTGGTACTGCAAGGTGAAGGACTAGGACCTCCAAATTCTTATTCGTGTCTGCCCATGGATGGGAGTTTCTGGTTAGTTGGGTGGAGTCATTGAAAGTTTCCTTGTTTGAGCATTGGGCAGCATGACTTTCTGACTTGCTTTATATTTGCAAACCTTTTTGGTAGCTCATCAATGTCATTTTATCCGTAGATCAAGAGCTTTCTATATTTTTTGGCTTGGGCATGTACTTATAGGCCTGGCATTGTTAGAGTGAGCGTCAGGGCGGTAAGTTCCATACCCCCACGCCGCTTGCCCTTACACGTGGGTCACAATCAATCGGTGTTCCTCTCATAGATCCCAGGCCCTTCATGTGTGGGATATGATTGGCTTGGTATAGAGCAAGGCCGAGGGGCCTGATCGTGATTGGACTATGCACTTTTCACGTTATTCCCTTAGTTATTCTTCTGAGACTTATCACTTGGGCCATGAGGGAAAACCCCTTGCGGGGGGACTATCTAAGTTGTAGGCTTTCTCCAACCTCAAAGTCTTATTGCCGGACTAGTGTATAGATATCCCTATCAAAAAAGTTGACCCATGCTCGATTCTTGGTTCTTTGAGACAAACTTATGCTCCCCTTTGTGACTTTGGGGGGACTATTTAATGTTGCCTGATCCATCACCTAAACTCCCATTGAAGCTGGTTGATTTAGCTCTTAATTAGTCCAATGTCAACCCTTATCTCATGACGATGAAACTACTTCGAAGATCTTGTTCATAGTCCCATCAACCCTATTACAACATAATTAAGTTGTGTAAATCGAACTTGATCCATATCGATCACTTGAACTTAGAAAGGAGATAGAGCTTATGATCACATGTAACAAGTTCATGCTTTTGATTTTCTTTTACATAATGCAATACAATGGAATAAATCTGATGGCCACCTTTTTGATCTTGTTACATTATTTTCACACTTAGGACTCTGTCACAGAAAAGTTCTACATGACCTAGGTAAATAAATTGTAAACGTGAACGGACTCAATCATATAGCCTGGGTTCCGTTCCTTCAATTTGCTTCCTAAGTTTTGATTCTTACCTTTTAAAGAGCAGGAAATAACCTGTAGGGTTTCAATTTTTTCTATCTTGTAAACTGCTTAAGAGTAGAAATTATTAATCATAAGATTTCCATGCCACAACAAAACGGCCTTAAGATTTTCAGCAATTCCCACTTTTTTTTTTCCCTTTTATCATCATGATCATATGGATGGTGAAGGAACTCTTGTAAGTACTTCGGCGACTGGTTTTAGGAATCCTTAATTATGCTTGTGCAAATCTCAGTTAGTCGGTTGGGTGGTCAATGCTTTTATAGGGAACTAACTTAACTACAAGCGGTATCAAATTAAAGCTTGGAATCAAAACTAGGCACAAATTTAATATATAACATATTGAAGTTAGTTCATCCTCAGAGCAGGAATCCATGATGGCTAAGATAGCTACCATTAATTTCCTTAAAAATTTTATGGGCTTGAAGACTCTTACAATACCTTACTACCGATATTATACAAAATTGTATGGATCTGGCCGACTCTTGCTCACATGTGGAACCAATTTCATCAACCATTCACATGAATACTTGCTTGAATATCTTTTGAAACACCAAGCCTCACCTTTTAGGGAAAGTCCCACAGTAGATGCTGGAGATAATTCTATCATCACTGGTGGATCCGTAAACTAGTCTGTTGAGCTCTCTCCGTCACTTTTGCAGCTCCAAAAATGGAAGACATTACATCCGACAATCTGCACAAAAATTGTAACAAAAACAAATTTTAGTACCCAGTTGGCTGGTGTGTTACGACATATGATCCAATCATGACTCTTGAGATACATATAGAATCTTATTTTTTTTATTAAAATACGTCGTGATTTATAACACTCGTACCTCTGCGTGTACTACCTGCAGAACTGAGTCCCCAGAAGTGGCAAAGCTGGCATTCAAGACCTCCGCTAGTTCTACATGGAGAGTGTGAATCCATCTCCTCGCAGCTGGAACTGATTATCCAGCCCAGTTATCAAAACGATCTCTAGAGTTGAACCGGTTGCTCGGATTTCGATTTTCGGCGATTTTTGATGCTGCTGTTTCTTCGAAATTTGTGGGCATGTATACGGTCTTTTTTTCCTGCCCTTTAAGCTCTCTTTCTTCTTCCTTGGATTTCTTCCGCTTTGTCTCTAGGGCTTGTGATGTAGTTTATTGCTTCTTCTATTTGATCAGGAAGTGACGGGACTGCCTCCTGCCTTTCATCGACACCCTCTCATCCACGATCCGAACCATAAATTCTGACGCATCGTTCATGGCTAAATTTTGTAAAAATTAAGGAATGTTTTGTTGAGTTGAGGAGGTGGAAATCTAGAAGAGAGATGTGAGAGATACGTACCTTGGATCGACGGGGTTTGGGAGGAGAGAATTGAGCTTGGATAGTAGAGGAATTTTCCATCTGATTTCTCCTGTTCTTCTCTGTGATCCTTCTTTCTACTTTTGTTGAAGAGAGATTGACCGATCCATTTCTTTTTCCGGTAAGTTACAACGACCAAGACTCCCATTAACAAAGCACTTGAACAATTTGATGAATTAGATGGCCTGGTGTTACTGATTTTCTTTCCCTTTTAGATGCTTATAGATATATTTCGCTTGCAAAAGTGCGAGCCTTGGGAAAGGCACTTTGGGGCCCATAACCCCGAGATGGATCGTCATGTGTGGGAACGTCAGCCATAGGAGTCATATATGTGCATTATCGGCCGTCAAGTTTGAAAAAATAAAAACACGGAATTTTGCACGTGGGCGTTTGAATTTTCTAGGACCACTATCCAGGAAGGGAGTTTAACCATCATCGTCCTCATTTTGGTTTCAAGAATAATGATATGTATTTATTATTGTGCTGTTTTATTTGTTCCCTCGTATTAATTATTTATATATTTAATTTTTTTATTTATTGATTAAGAAAGTAATATTAATATAATAATAATTTTTTAACTTTTAGAAAATATTTAAACAGCATTAAATCAAATTTATTTGACATAAAAAGTACTTAAAAAAAGTATTTTGCACTAAGGATCATCGTTTTAAATTTCGTATTAGTACTGGTCGAAATATGTCCATACGGATCGTATGCAGTACAAAAAAATCTGTGTTTCGTTTCGGGTAATTTCTTCAATAATACCGGATTTCTCTCACTTTTTTTTTTCATTTTTTGTAATTTTTTTAATTCAATTCAGACTAAATTACCGACATATACTTATATATTTATATATCTGATTTATTTATATATTTAGCTATTATTTTAAATTCTGATTTATAAATAATCTTTCTATATTTTAATTTATTTATGTATAAATTAGTCCAAACTGGTATCGCTATTAAAATATTTCATTTCAATAGTCTGACCGGTACGCCCACCAAGACGCTTATTTAAAAACATTGCTAGGGACCACACCCAAGTAATCAACTTGGAGGAATATAATAACCATATTCTTGTTAACATGAAACAGAATTTTGTATTATTTAACATATGCCACATCTCGTGTATATTTTTTTTAACAGATGAATAAATTTGATATCTACATTAAAAAAAAATATTTTTTAATATTATTAAACTCAACTTTTATTCAAAAATGAGAGGGCAATACATAAATACCATAAGACCGGAGCCAGTTCTTAATGGTAAAGTCACCTGGGTTATTGTCCTAAAACCCCATTTTCTATGGCCCACCCCACAAATTAAAACTCAAACTTTATTTGTATTTTGTGTTTTTGATTAAACGAAATATTAAATAAATCACAAACTCTCCAATTATTTTTAATATGTGCAATGGCCCAATACACAATTTTATATCTATATAACTGAATTATTTATATTTTTAAAGAATTTTCTTACATTGATAACTTAAGAGAAAATTTACATCGATGATCTCATTTTTAAAAATTGTTATATTAACTATAATCTTTTAGAATTTTAAATAAAGCCTTATTCTATTTAAAATCTTAAATAATACTTCAAACTCATTGATAATTTATATTTTATCTTAGATTATATAGTTTTAAAAAAAGGCACAATTTTAATTTTTTATAGTCTTAGGCCCTAATTTATATTCAACGGCCTCCCGCATAAGCTGGTATCTAATATTATTTTTAATTAGCATATCACAATAAACTCATAATTATTAAATATTTTGAAATATTCGTATTTTTTATCCTTGTGAGCTCCACCTCTTCACTAATAAAAATGTTAAAGTAGTTCGGAAAAGAAAAATAATATATAAAGTTGATTGAACTTAAATCCCGTGCAAAACTACTAAAAAGCAAGTTGGACATAAAAAAAAAAAAAAAAAAAATCGTTAACGGATCCTGCCATTATTTAAAAAGAAATGATGCACTTACCATACAATTTTTATAACTTTTTTTGCCTATCCTTTTTTTTTAAATTTTTTCTTTTACTTAGTGATTAAGACTGTGAATATTAATAAATATTATCATTTTTCTATTTTTTTTTTCATTAATGATTAAAAAATATTCCCAACAAAATACCCTTAAAATAAAATGATAAAAAAAAAATTGATAACCACTGCGAATTGTAAAATATAATTTATAGGGATTCACAATGAGTATTTTGGGTACCCACATTTGATCCCCTATAATGAGGATCGTGGATTTCCTACTCATGAATAGTGCTTCTCCCATATTTAGGCGAGCACTACTCCATCCCACTCTCAAATTTTATTATTTTATTATAATTAGTATATTATGATGTGAAATAAAGTAGTAGAAAAAAGTAATAACAACTAGTAGAATAATGTTACTTTAATAGATGAGAAAAAATATATATAGAGAGAGAGAAGATGTAGGAGACCTTTTGACGATGTTTATGAATTAGGAAAGACTTATAGGAGAGTATAGTATGTGCTTAAAATTTGAGAAAAAATGAGACTAAGCAATCTGGATCTGATGTGCTCTAAGAGCCCTCTCGTAGCCGGTCTTTTATAATAAGGATCTCCCTATTATTTGATTGGACTAAAATGGATTTTAGCTTCATTATGGTCTCAACATCCGCTCCCCTAAAAAGGAGGAGGATTTGATAATGTGAATAGTGATCTCCTATATTTGAGAAAACCACTATTCCTCCTAAAAGTACTGTTTACCCCTTTGTTTATTATGTTTTATTGAGAATAGTATTATAATTATGACAATAAAGTAATATAAAAACTAATGAAAAAATAATTGAATAATGTTATATTAATAGATGAGAACAAATTTAAGGAATGAGGATGTATGAAATTTTTTAAAGATGAGTACCATTTAGAAAACATTTATAGGGAGTGGAGTTTTTAGTTAAAAATTTGGAGAATGTTTTAGGAGATGGGACTGTGAGTGCTCTAATATAGAGTTGATGGAGGCCGGTTAGTCATAAACCTCGATTTTTATCATATCTCTTTTTCTCGGTCATATGTTTATAACAGTCTGTCTCTTTCATAAAAAGCTCTTAACGAAAAATTAAACTAGATATTTAGGCTTTTGGATTATTAATGGAATTGAGTAATGTATAAAAATAAGATAAGTAACTTCCATATTTACATTTTTATAAAAATAAAAAAATATAATAAAAATTTTATAAAAAGGCTGCGTTGTGGTAGGGCCCAGTCCTTTCACAAGGCCTATTAGGTCTTGACCTAGCATGAAGCTTGGGCTCCACTTACGGTCTGATAACATAATTGCTCCCTGGCCTAAGCAATTTAAGGTCTATTTTTGGTTTAGAGTCAGAGGAACAATCGGCCCAAGGAATATAGGAAGGAAAGGCCTATAGGCTCATTTACAGATACTCCAAATTCTGAATATACTGAAAGTTTGAATTCCAAATAACGGATGGATAGTTATTGCGTATTAACAGAAAAGGTCATGAGGTTCATTTATAAATGTAGGGTCTGCCCTTTGGAAATGATTTGCTAGAAATAATATCATCACCCGTATAGGATTTAGGCATTGGAGTCGATCCCTCAAACCCCCATGCCTCTTTACCTTTTTTATTGTAGGTGAGCGTAGGTGAGAAACTGTGAAACACGATCCTTAAACAATCGGCATTGTCACTGGGGATATATTTGTTCTATAACCAGTGTGCTCTTCATATGCTCAACTCAACTCGATCTCAAGCAAATAAAAATAGAAGCGTGATGTTGCGAGAGATGAGAGGAAATAATTACCACAATGGAGGGAAGTAGTGACGAAACTTATTGCCGAAACATAGAGTCACGATTAAAGAGAATGCGACCCTCTGAGCAAAGAACATGGCTGTCGGGGGGAGACACCAGGCCCAGTGCAGGCTGGGTAGCGTTAAGATATAGGGGCATAGCACTAATGCGAGGCAAACCTTCTTAGGAACATGAGTAGATGAAGAAGATGCATTATGACCTGCGTAGCCTAATGGATAAATATTTAGGAGATGACCAGGAAGATAGGGACCTCTTCCCTTTCGGGTTGATCAGTTGCTGACCAACACCAATCTACCATACAACGTGAAAATCCTGGCAATGCCTTTGCACCCAACGTTCATACGTCCTATCGATAGACCATGGGACGATTTATCTAAAGATCCCGAGGATCATTTGGAAACTTCAAACGCTTACATGACTCTCCATGGATTCCTAGAGCAGATTGCATGTAGAACTTTCCCTTTAACTTTGAAAGAGAACGGATCGAGGCTGTGTGTGGGGTATTGAAGTTGGAGTCCATAGACAGTTTTGAGAAGCCGAGCATGCAAATCTGTAAACCCGTTTATGGACCAGTCAGAGGGTGAAGAAGACCAGCAACATTTACTTTTTTACCATAAAAACAAAGGGAAAAGGGAGAACTTGAAAGCGTACTTGGCATGGTTTCAATAAGAGGATGATGACAACTGATAGCCAAGATGAAAAATGATCATGCTGACCGCTCTTCTCGGGGGCATTTGGCAACTGGAGTCCTTTTATGGGTCGGGTAAACCCTTTGGTCAATGTCATCAGATATGCTAATTGCCCTCACCGCTAGATTGGATTGAAAAGGAGGAGGACATGCTAAGGGTGGGTCCCAAAATAGTGTGATGAAGGACGCCCACAAAAGGCAACGAGAGACCAACAAACAAGGAAGACCAGATGTTCACAAGGGGCAATATGGCAAGACACACGTATACTACTCCAGTGTGCATAATCACAGTAAGGCAAAAGAGACCAGGCGTTGTGAGGATCAATAGCGAGAAACGCCCAGAATTATTGTACGTTATCACAATACTGTGGGGCCTTAGAACCTGAAGATGGACACACCTAGAGCCAAACCATTGAAGAGCCTGGAGGTGGCAAGCCACAATGGCGAGTTCGAGATGTATTGTTACTAGAATGCTCCGTTCACTATGGTGTCCGGGCGACGAGAAGGGGAATGCAACGGCCTCACTTGAAAGACTAGAAACATTCAAGAAGAAGGAGGTCACCAAACCGGGGCCGGAGATCGCAGGTACCGCCCGAGCTCCACTGTCCTAGGAGGGACCACCGAATCGCCGGTATCCCCCCTTGCGAGAGATATGAATGGATGGCCAAAGGAATCATGCAAGAGATGGCCTAAAACTTCCACCAGGAGGCAAGGGCATATGCTAGGTGGGACAAGTATGAGAAAATGTATAGCAAAAACCTGACATGCAATCTCGAATACAAGTCTCTCCTATAATCTTTATTGACGACCTTATTGTCGAGACGGTAGTTTACTCGCTCAATGACGCATTGGTCTTAACAACGTAGGTTAGCAAATACTATTACACGTGCGAGGATCTTGATTGATAATGTGAGTTCATCATATGTTCTGTTCTGGAATGGAAATCACTGGGAAGTGGTTTAGCCCATGGATTCTATTCACGCTACCAGTCTCAGTAGAGACCTACCTTCACCTCCCCAACCACCAAGCACAGATATCTTGGCGGTGAGGACATGATTAGCCTATAATGCTCTCATCGGTCGACCCACATTGAACTGCTTTACGGGCAATCACCTCCACCTATCATCTGAAAAGAAGTTCCCTACAAAGGCGGGGGATATTTGTGAAGTGTATGGTGAGTAGGTTGCTTGGCCTGAGAATGCTATGTTTAGGAGCTCAAGCAAGAAAGAGAAGAGCTGGGGAAAGTATGTTGAACGGCGAGACGCTGTACCCATGGTCCTCTGACCACCACTTTCAAAATCTTTATAATCAAGGTAGAAATAAAAGCTGAAGACGCCTTCAAGCAAGGAGAGGCATACAAGTCCATATAGGTTTTCACCTTTGACCCAACCCGACCAAAGAACTATGTTATATATTAGAACTAACATACCGAGACAAGAACAATAACTACCTGACACAACTTCTCTCCAAGCACAAGGACCTCTTAGCATAGAGTTATAAGGGATAAGCCAAGGATTGGCCAGATTGTAATTACCCACAAGTTGAACGTCCGCCTAGCCGCAGGGCCTATTATTCAAAATAAGAGAAATTTAGTTATGAAAAGTATAAGGCAATTTATAAGAGAAGATTAGCTATTAGCAATGGGGTTCATCAGAGAAACTCAAATAATATGAGCGGTTATCAAATATAATGCTGATGAAAAAGTCTCAACGGGAAGATGGCCGATGTGTACTGACTTTAAAGACCTTAACAAGGCCCCCAGATGATAGTTTTCACTTCCACGAATCAGACTTGATAGTTTACACCACAAGGGTTCATAAGGTATGAAGTTTCTTAGGCTTCCTATTCAGGATATAACCAAGTCAAAGTAGTGGTTGACCAAATCAAAGGGGATTATTTGCGCTCCACTTGGACTAATTTGTTATGAGACCTAAAGTTACCTCAAATTCCTTCTAAGCATATGAGGCAATGCAAAGATCACGAACCTGGCAAGGTTTAGAGTAGTTATCACCCATGGAACATCTAAAATGCAACAGTAAAGAATGCTGTAAGCCATCGAGACCTCGTTAGGCATTAAGGGAAAAGTTGAGGCCCCGAGCAAGACCGACAAAGACATAAAATTTGTTACCGAACATTTGTACATAGGGCAAATGAAGTCCCAATGTTGCACAAGGCTAGGTATAAAGCAACATAGCAACTACATATTTTATTACTTCTCAAAGGGATGGGGCGCCGTTGCTTTGGTAGGCCTA